>JAILYB010000198.1:0-600000 GCA_021437785.1 Rhodomyrtus psidioides | reverse complement strand
GGGTTTGGGTTGAGTCATAATGTTCCAACTAAAATTGATTCATATAATATGTTTATGACTCTTTTATTGCAAAGCAAATTTCTTAATCCATACCTGACCCAACTCATGTTGCTAAACCACTTTTATATTAATCTAATATAGGAAAACTTGCTTCTTATAAATTATTCTAAAAAAATTATATTGCTAAAACACTGTGGACAATTTTTATAATTTTTTTCAAAAAAAATAATTTTTCTTTTTCTTTTTGTCTTTTCCTTTCTTCCTAAGTCCGACAAGGATCGTTGGCCAACCCACACCGACCACAAGCAAGCCCGACGGCCCTCATCGGCCACTATGTGAGGGTCGCAAGACCCTCGCCCAGATCTAATGAGGGCCGTGAAGCCCTCGCCGATAGCAGGCGAGGGTCGCGAGCCCTCAACGGATTTCCTAAAAAAAAGAAAGAAAAGAAAGAAAACATAAAGTAAATCAAAAAAATTAGAAAATAACATGTTTATTATGACTCATCTAAGATAGTTAGGTAACTCATTTATGACCTATTTAAAATCTTTTTAATCCCATTAAATTTTTAAGTGACCCATTTATGACGGCCGAATTCCCTAAAAAGTTCCAAACTTTAGGTCCAGTCCCAATTCTGCCCCCAAACTTTTTTTTGTCTCGAAAAAAAAAAACACAATCTTTAGGTTCAGTTCCAAATCTACTCTAATTTTTTTATCTAAAAAAAACTCAAACTTTTGGTCCAGTCTCAAATCAACCATATTTGACCCATTTTCGACCCACAAGCACATCTTCCTTCCACAAGTTGCAAATGGTCTCGGTTGTCAGTCGCAAATCTCGGGATAACAGGAATCGGGACCGGGGCCGGCGACTAGGACAGAGGCCAGGACCTGGACCGGGGCCGGCACCAGGGGCTAAGGACGGGGCCGGTGATCTGGACCGGGGCCCGGATAGAGGGATCGGGGCCGGGGATACGATCGGGGCAGGGACCGGAACAGGGGACGAGGCCGGCGATCGGGACTGGGGCCGGGGCCGGGGTTCGGAGTTGAGAATTGGGACCGGGTCCGGGGCTGGGACCGGCGACTGGGGCCGGGGCCGGGTCTGGGTCCGGGTCCAGGGGCCAGGTCTGGGGTCTGGTCGGGGGCCAGGACAGAGTCTGGGGGCCAGGGACCGGTGCTAGGTCCGAGGCTGATGCGGGGACCGAATCCCAAGATCGAGAGCCGGGACTAGGACCGGGGTCGTGGGCCGGGGCCCGGACTAGTGCCGGGGCCGGATACCGGTACTGGGGCTAGAGACCGAGCCGGGGCAGTGGCTGGGTGACCGGGACCGGGGCCGAGGGTTGGGGCAGGGACCGGATACCGGGACTGGGGGTCGAGGCCGAGATCGGGGTCGTGGGCCGGGGACCGAGGTCAGGGCTGAGACTAGTGCCGGGGTCGTGGGCCAAGGACCGGGGCTGGGGTCGAGACCGGTACCGGCTCCGCGGCCCGAGGCGAGGCCGGGACCTGGACAGGTGCCGGCTCCGAGGCCCAAGGGCAGGGCCGGGGACCGATGCCCACTCCGAGGCCTGGGGCTGGCGACCTGGCCAAGGCTGGGAATGAGGACTGGGACTGGGACTGGGGTCGGGGCCGGCGACCGGGGACAGGATATCGGGACAGGGGCTGGGTATCGAGGCCGGGAATTGGGACCGCGTCCGGGGTCGGACCGACCCCTGCCTCGGTTGTAGTCCTTGTCCAGGTCGCGATCACGGTCGTGGCCCCGGTCCCGATCACTTCCACCAGTCTCGATTGCTTAAAAAATTTCTCTACATTTGTTATTGTATGGAAGTATTTTAGTAATATTATTTTCTTAAAATATTATTGTGTTTTGATAATATGGGTCAAAACGGATCGGGTCGAGTATGGGTCAGTCGCGGGTCGGGTCGGGCATGGGTCATTAAATATGGGTCAGATGGGTTAATATGGATTGGACCATATTCGACCCGATCAACCCATTTGGCACATCTACTACTTATTAAAAGCTCGTGTGCTATTTGACATGGTAATATCGTTGTCATTGTTCAATGTTTCCACTACATCTAATTTGGACTTCTGCAAGATGAAAGCCCAACGTATAGGTCGCTCGGCCCCCCTAACCATGCTGGAGCAAAAATAATTAACTAAATAAACCAGGGAAAAAAAATATTACATTTTTGCCATAATGTAGATTCTATTCGAGCGTCAAAAGTTTTGGAGCACAAATTGAGGCGGCAATTCATTTTTAAAGGAAGAACTTCGTTCGATGTTTGATCGTGCGCTTTTATGAGCTTTCAAATCATCCAACTTACATGTTATTGTACGTCTATTCTTTAACATAAGACATAGAAGAAACGTCTTAAGGACAAGCAAGAAGGTTCCACAAGTACATAGCACTAACATTAATCATTCATTTTCAATATAAATTAGGGGTTTACCAACAGCCGAAAGAAATTGAAGGAATCCCCGAAAGAACTACTCCCTTTTTTTTATCTCGTAAATTAGTAAAGGAAATAATTGAATACTAAGTGCTATCGGGGCTTGGATCGGATTATCATATAAATTGTAACTAAAAAGGAGTATCAAAAAATTTAAGCATGACAAGAAGCTTCTAATATTGTACGAAGAAAACAATCAAAACTTAGGCTCTTTTGCGAAAAATGAATGATTCGAGAAGAATGCTTTCCTAAAAATGACCGATTGCATCTTTTAAAATGATTAATGAATAAATGATGTTCTCGTTATTAACCATAGTTTATATCTAAACATGTTCGCGAACGACAAAAATATTTTTCGTTTATTCATTTTTTGAAGCGATACAAGAGGTCATTTTTATGAAAATATGTTTCAAATCTTTCTTTTTTAGCAAAACAAACAAAGTATCACAAATGTGATACGTCCTACAGATTTGATATATTCATTGGTGAAGTCTCAATCCACGCCTCAATAATACTTAATTAGTATAATTAATTAACGGCTAAGAGATTTCATAACCTGAGCGTTCCTTAATCAGCTGGCCTTACGTTGCAACCCTAACCTACTTGCTTTCTTACTTTAGGTATAGGCCTTTGTCGCTTCAAAGGGGAAACATGCTCATCTATTTTGTTTGTTGAATTCAAAAGAACAGGTTATTCCTTTCGGTAAAAGACGAGGAAATGGATAAGGGGGCTTGAAAATCGAAGAAAGGAAAGGGGCATGGTTGGTGTGCCACCGGGGCGGCGGGAGAACTCATAGGAAGGGGGACAACCCGCTGAATTCACATAAAAAATCGCCAACACTTGTCTCTAACGAAAATTAGCAAAAAAATATTAAATATATTATAATTGTGCTAATTCAATCCTAAACCCTTTTTTTTCAAGTTGATTTTCAAACCTTTTGCATTTATATCGATTCAGTCCATTTGGCTGGCCAGTGCTAGCACAAATTTCTTTAAATAATATTTTAATAATTGTGTGAATTTTTTATTATTTTTTTCTTTTCTTTCTTTAGTGTTTTTTTCCCTCCAACCCCTAAAAACACCCTTGCCCAGTGCTGGTGACCCTTGTCGGTCCTAAGTGTTGGGCAACAAAACTAAAGAAAATAAACAATAAAAAAAGAAGAGTGAAAAAAATTAAAAATTCCAAAAATAATTTAAATACTATTAAAAAATTCCACGGCAGCAGCGCTGTCAGAGTGGGGTTAGCGTTGGCTAGCCAAATGGATTGAATTGGTATAAATGAAAGGGTTTAGGACTTAACACAATTATAATAGGTATAGGATATTTGTAGTAATTCTCCACTTGTCTCTCATCTATATCACTTTTTAAGTAAGGAGTTACCATCAATAGTGAAACCATGAAGAGATAGGGGAAGGGAGAGGGGAAACAAGCAAGAAATGGTTTGGTAAAGAGAGGGAAAGGGAAAACATATCCCCAGACAGGCAGACACGCCCACTTAACCACAATTCTGACCTCTTTTTGTTGACCACCGTTAATTTCGACAGTTAATCGAAAAATTTCCGCTTTTTCCTTCTAAATCATCCCCAGCGGCAAACACAGTCTCAATTTCTAAACGCCAATCTTAATTGTGATACTCAAGACGATACGTGTGGAAATCTCAAAACTTGTTACGAGAGTGTTATTAAGTTTTAATTTTTTTTTTTTTAAAATTGCAATTAAATCTTAAGATTTGTTGAATTTATGCAATCAAGTCTGTACATTAAATCTGTCCAACTTAACTAGAGAAAAATGTTGACATGGCTTTTGTTTGTTATTATTTCTTCTATGCTATGTAGCACTGATATGGCTAAAATAATGTTTTTTTTTTGTCAAAAGAGTATCTTTTATTTCTCAACTTGTAAACCCAGAGAAACAACCCAACATAGGCGCGTCATAACACAAAAGTTCCCATAAGGTTTGGGGGGGTTTACAAAGCCAAAGAGCAGGAAGGTAATTCAGACGGAGGGCTTTTGCAATCCAATCAGCTATTTGATTTGTCGATCTATCGCAATGGGCCAAAGTGAGGTCTGAGAAGTCCTTGAGAAGGGCTCGGGCCTCCAACACCACAGCTTCAATCTGCCAAGGGATAACATCCCATCCAAGTACAGCGTCCGTAACCACTGTACAGTCAGAGTCCACATACAGCTTCCACTCTCTTCTAGATCGCAAACACTTCAACACTTCTACTAGGGCACTCGCTTCGGCTTGAAGAGGAGAAGAGGCACGGATTTTCTTTGCGAATCCATCAATCAACGTACCAGAGCTGTCTCGAAGTACTCCTGCTATCGTCGTTTCTCTGCATCCTACATCTAAGGAGGCATCAACATTCATCTTCAAAGCGCGATCATTCGGTGGGTTCCATGCGATCTTCTGGTGAGCTTGCCGTTTCCCTTGATTCTCCTTCACTTTGTTCCATCTTTTATAGCTACAAACCAGAGCCCCAGCTGTTTCTATCAAAACTCTCACACTTGGGTGTCTATTTCTGAAGATTCGATCATTTCGAGCTTTCTAGATAGACCAAAGAACAGCTCCTATTCTTTCGATCTGGGAGTGGTCTCCAATCCGCTCAAAAATCTTCTCAATCCATCTATCTGCTCTGGATGTGTCTGTGGTGGGTAGTTGTAGGCTAATTGTGGGGTGATTCCAAACTTCGTTAGTCTAGGGGCAGTGGAACAAGAGGTGTTCCGTCGTATCAATCTGGTTCTCACAAAAGGGATAGTAGGCATCCTCGATAACTCTTCGTTTGAACAGATTTTCCTTAGTGGGGATAGCATTTTGACACACTCTCTAGAGAAAGATTCTAACATTTGGGGGAACAGGGAGGTGCCAAATACGATTCCAAAATTTTCTGGAGGGTTTGTAGGATGTTGAGGCTTGATGACCACTCGTTGTCTTAGCTCTGCTGCGAATAGAATTGTAGGCAGTTTTTACTGAGTAGTCACCTGATTTTGATTCCGTCCAGACGAATTTATTATCCTTAACCTGGGAGCTTAGCGAAATTGCCATGATTTCATCAACTATTCGTTGGTCAAAGAGTTCCCTTAAGGTCTTTTCATCCCATTGGAAGTGCTCTCTATTAATCAAGTCGGCCACTCGGCGAGGGTCATTTCGATTAGCTGGTCCTCCAATAATGCCCTGCTTCAACCATTTGTCCTCTCGGATATTAATCTCTTCTCCGGAGCCTACCGACCATCTGACGTCTTCTGCAATTGCTTCTCCACCCGTCAGAATGCTCTGCCACCCCCAAGATGGCCGAGCTCCCTTACTTGCTTGCCAGAAGTTCATGTTAGGAAAATAAAGGCCTTTTAGTAATTTTCCCCAAAGAGAATTCGTCTGTTTAGCAAGTCGCCATGCTTGTTTACCCAACATAGCTTTGTTGAAAGATTCAAAGTCTTTGAAGCCCATTCCTCCTTCATCTTTTCTCTCTTTTAAAGTCTCCCATTTTTTCCAGTGAAGCCCTTTCTTCGTCTCACAGTTTTTCCACCAAAAGTTGGCAACCCTTCTCTCAATAGCTCTGCATATAGAGATAGGAATCTTAAAAATGGACATAACATATTGAGGTAGGGCTTGGACAACTGACTTAATCAGGATTTCCTTCCCTGCCCTGGAAATTAGATTTTCCTTCCAGCCCTCCAATTTAGCATTTACTCTTGCCAACAACCAAGAAAACATATCCTTTTTTGAAGCTCCCCAGTCCGATGGGATTCCCAGGTACTTTCCAGTTTTTTCTATTACTGGAACTCTTAACATCGCAGCCATATTTCGCTTTAAATCAGGGGGGGCACCTCGCACTGAAAGAAATACCTGATTTGTTCAGGTTAATCGCCTGCCTTGAGGCGCAGCAATAGTGGTTCAAAATTGACATTAGGTTTTGACATTCAGTGATCCTACCATCCAAGAAAAAGATCGAGTCGTCCGCAAATAACAGATGGGAAAGGGTAGGACAATGACTATTAAGTCTAATACCAGTTAAAGTACCCTCATCTATTTCCTTTTTCATCAATACCGTTAGGGAATTAGCCATAAGAATAAAGAGGTAGGGGGAGATGGGATCACCTTGGCGAATACCTCTTGACGATTTGAAATAAGGAAGAGGTTCCCCATTCATTACGACACTCATTGTAGTGGAGGTAACACAGGACATCACCCTATCCACCCACCACTCACAGAAACCCATCTTCCTCATTCAAGCTTCTAAGAAATCCCATTCAACCCTATCATATGCCTTTCTCATATCAAGCTTAAGGATGGCCTGAAATTTCTTTGTCTTTTTCCTCACTCTTAGTTGGTGGAGAACCTCCTGAACTACCAGTATGTTATCTTGAATTTGTCTTCCCCCTACAAAAGCACTCTGTTCCTCCTCAATAATCTCATTCAGCCAAGGTTTGAGTCTGTTCGCAAGGACTTTTGATATAATTTTATAAGCAAAATTGCATAGGCTAATTGGTCGATAATGATCTAACCTTTCTGGGCTTTTGACTTTTTGAATAAGAGTAATCTGAGTCTCGTTAATCTCAGGGTTAAGTAAACATGTGTTGAAAAAGCTGCGTACCTCTTCAAATACATCCATTTTGATAGCCTCCCAGTTTTGGTGAAAGAACAGTCCGTTTAATCCGTCAGGTCCAGGAGCCTTTAAAGAACCCATCTGGAACGTAGCAGCCTGTACCTCCAGCAAGGATATGTCCACAGTTAGAGCTTTATTCATCTCATCTATAACAAGAATGGGGCAATGTTGCAGCACCAAATCAATATTCCGAGGGCCTACAGACTGGTAAAGATCTCTGAAGAAGTTTGATGTCATCTCCTTAAGGGTCCCGGGATTTCAGACCCAGATATCGTTACTGTCTTTTAACATTGAGATCCTGTTACGCTTGTTGACACCTGATTTTTTTTACCATTTATTATTGTGATTTTTATTCTTTAAAATTAATTAAAAATATCAAAAAAGGTCATAAAATCACAAAATCAACTTTGGAAGCCTTGGTTTAACCTTAGGAACCAATTTTGAACAAAAAATATTTTTGGGTATTTTTAATATTTTTCGAGTTTATTTAATTATAAACATACCCAAAAAATCAGAAAAATACCATTCGTGGTCAGAAAAATACCCAAAAATATTCGATAATTTTGTTTTAATTTCCTCTTCAATTGTGTCACTTTAAATCTCAAAAATTCGGCTCGGGTCACTATGTTCCTTCACAAACATAAACCCGAACCGAGCCTAAAAAAAAATCATTTTCGAGTCTTTTAGTTTTCAATTCTCACTTTTTATAAGCTATGACATTGGATTCTAAAGTCTTAAAGTGCAATTAGGTCAATTTGCCCTCCAATTTAATCAATTTTTACCAAAAGGGCTTAATTGCACATTTTTCTTTCAATTAGTCCCCGGTTTCACGGATGTATATGTATGCTCTACGTATTTATACGTCATACGTATTTATACGTTATGCATATTTGTATTGTTTGGTAACCTCTTTAACTCTTGTAATAATAATAATGGTTATTATTTTTAACACCTTTGTTAGTGCCTTTTTTAGCATTTTTGTATTGTGAGTGCTATTGCTAGTGCTATTTCTAAATAGCATTTTTTGTATTATAAATTGTGAGTGCTATTGTTAGTGCTATTTTTAAATGACATTTATTTATCATAAATTGTGAGTGCTATTGTTAGTGCTATTTTTAAATGGCATTTATTTATCATAAATTGTGAGTGCTATTATTAGATAGAATTTATAATTGTTAGTGCTATTTTTAAATAGAATTTTTGTATTATAAATTGTGAGTGCTATTGTTAGTGCTATTTTTAAATAGCATTTTTGTATTATAAATTGTGAGTGCTATTGTTAGTGCTATTTTTAAATGTCATTTATTTGTGAGTGCTATTATTAGATAGAATTTATAATTGTTAGTGCTATTTTTAAATAGAATTTTTGTATTATAAATTGTGAGTGCTATTGTTAGTGCTATTTTTAAATAGCATTTTTGTATTATAAATTGTGAGTGCTATTGTTAGTGCTATTTTTAAATGTCATTTATTTGTGAGTGCTATTTTTAGATAGAATTTATAATTGTTAGTGCTATTTTTAAATACAATTTATTGGAAGGTATTTTTGGCTATAAAAGGATGGCAAGAGTTTTGAGGTTGAAGGAGAGAGACATTTTGTAGAGTGTGCAAATTTTTGAGAGCTTAGAGAGAATAACACAAACACTCTCTATATTCTCATAATCTTGAGTGAGCAAAATATACTAAGTTCGGAATATTGATTCCGCATATTGCTAGCACAATTGTTGTGGAGTTATTAGTCGTCTCCCCGTTCGTCAATTGGTGGTGCGTCCGAACTAGATGCCTAACACTTGTGGAGGCTGAGATCGAAGAACATCGAGCCGACACCTCCGTTCAAGCACGCTACGAGAGGTAATCCATTTACTCCCTTTGAGGCTTTGTGATTTTTTTCGATTGAAATGCAAGAAGTACGCCTCTGGAGATATATGTATGGGTTGTTATTTATTTCCGCTACGTGTTACGTGGATCCCAACAGTGGTATCAGAGCCGATCCTTAGGTGTTTTCGTGCATTTAATTGATTTTTTGCAATTTTTGCAATACTATGGCCAATATGTATTAACGAATTGTTCGTCTTACATGGCTAATGGAGGTTGATTATTTTATATGATAAATTAATCAACGTAGCAAAAATTGAGACTAAATCAATTTTGAATCGAAAATTTATGGCTATCTTATTTTACGTAAAAATTCTGAATATGATTCAACGTAGAATTTTTATTGTGCCTTCCTAAGTTTTAAATTGTGAATTTATTACTTACGTGGAAGGGTGGTGATCATGGAAAAATCCCTAATCAATGTGATTGATGTATGTATGAATGTATGGTGATTATTTATATATTTGGGGTTGTAATTATTAAATGGAGGCTGCGTACTCCTTTTATTTTTCATGTAATCTTTATTTTTAGCATAGTCAATTGTTGATGTAAATGCTACGAGGATTACGTGGAGGAGCCTTTTAAGTCGGCGAGCTCTTTGGGGCCCGATTCTTGAAGAGTTCAAGAAATCAAGAAGAAGCGAAGAGCGGCTCTCCGTTATTAAAATATTAAAATGATTAAATGTGGTCTCATTGGCTCGAGACCCATTAAATCATAATTCCATGGTCACCACGTAGGATAAATGTTTATGTGATTGGCATCTATTTATTTATTATGATTACGTGAGCATGTTAAACTGGTTAATGTGCAAAGTCAGACTTACCTCACCCAAAATTGCGCCTGCATGAAATCCTAGTTAGGGAAAATCACTCGCGTTAGGTACCGAAAGGGCGTTGGTAATGACATCAACGTAACCAAGTCCCCGAACTCAAAATCTCTGGTTCCACAGAATTGATCGATCTCTCCCAATCGGTCAATAAGGTTTCCGGTCTACCCTCCAAGAAAGACCGGTGGCGACTCCAAATGCATGCACAAGTTGCACATGCCACCACGACCACACTAAGGTCGAAAGCGATCGACTGTTATCGTCGAATCCCTTTGAAAAATACTCTCGCCGCGATTTGGTATGGGCCTGGGAGGGCCCGCGCCGATCCAAGACCCGCGATCGGTAATCCATTAGCCGCGTCCGCTTTCGGACGGGTCGCGACAGCTGGCGACTCCACTGGGGACATTGTGTTCTAGAACCTATGGTTCTAGACCTCAAGTGGACTTAGGCCGTAATAAAAATTGAGTGATTTTTCTAACCCTACAGGCGCTCTTGAAGGTGAGGTAAGTCCGCTCACGATAGGTGTTATATGTTTTTGCAGATTGGAGTAATAAGGGGTGTAGTCTGTGATTAACTTTATTTTACGCAGGTGTGGCGTAGGAATGTATGTTGTGTGGATGATTTGAAGTGCTGATTGATAAATTGTTGTGCATGACTTGCATTGTGATGATCACGACACATGGACACACACAACCGCGCCTAAAACCCCAGGCGCCGCCTTTAGGAACACAATAGAAGGAATTGAAAATGGAATCTCCGTGAGGAAAAACACGGGGTAATCCACTTCTCAATTCCGCTCGCTTCGAACTATGGATTGAGTCCCAATGCAACGATAGTTGTGCAATGGAATCGGCTCTTTCTAGAACTCGAGGTGGGAACCTTAACCTTAGGTGCCAAACCCTCTGATTTTTAGAAGTTCACCATCACTTGTCTCATGCGCATGTCTTTGGGCGGTTGGTACACCTAAAATCGCACATAAGTCGACGAGTTGGGTTGGTAAGACTCTCTATCCCTCAAAACTATTACAGTTCATATAAATATAGGCATTTCATTCATTGCATTCTGGTGATTAGATTAAATGCCATTTCAAGGATAGATGCATGTGTTTTTCCCAAACGTCCTTGATAGAAGACGAGGAGGATGATATCCCATGGCGAACACCGAGTGAGCAACAAAGGAGCCTACTATGGACATTATTGAGATATCGTCCAATGAAGATGACGAGTTGGGGCAAGTGATCCGGAAGTCACAGATCGAACTTGGGGCATCCTTAAACGTTAGGATCACATTCCTTGGTTTCATTTTCCATTACTAGTCCTCTTGTATAGGGTTTATTTTTATCGAGGCTTTCTCTATCTCACCCCTTAGAGTGATTGTATTAGGGATCTATTGGTGTATACATTCAGATGGAACTCGGTTGTATTTCTTTTGACGGGTCATGGGAATGTGATAGTGGCATTTTCTCTAATCATCCGAATACTCCCAAGTCAAGTTTATAATTCCTTTAGAGGAAACTAAAGTTGAAAATCTTACACGACCTTTTTGGTCGTACAGTGTAATCCAACCCCAATTTCGCTAGAAGGAATTATACACTTGAATTGGTCCATGCATGTCATACGTCACTAGTAATCCACGATAATTGATCAAGAGTATTGACGTTATTTCGAATTTAATGACGAGATAGATGTCCAAATTGCTCTCGTTCTTAACAAAACGGCCTTGATTTGGATGCCGTATCTTCAATTAAATTTAAAAACACGTCGTTATGCCTTGCATTTTTGACTAATTCGCTCTTCTGAATATTGGTCAAAAGCAATTATCGTGAATTACATTCCTTTCAATAGTATGCTTTCTTTCGAGGAATATTGATAAAAACTTTTCGCACAAGATTAAAACCCTTGTAAAAGTTCTTGTCATTATTAATTACGAGCAAGCATAAGATTGAAAGGGGTCTATGCTTTCTTTTTCAGATTATTCCTTTTGACTCGGTCTTTTCATTTGCAGGTGAAAAACAAGTAGCATAGAGAAATCTTTTCTTGGATAAGTCTGAGGCTATTCTTTCATCTGACCATGAGTGAGTTAGAAAATCAGAACACATCTACTCGACTTATTATGGATCGGCTCATCCAAGTCTAAGATGTCCGGATGCTCGAAGAAATGGATCATATAAAAGCTAAAACAAACACAGGGGCTTTCATTCATTCTTGCCCAAACCAGATCATACAATTCATTGGGGTGGAAAAGTAAAGCAGAAGTGAGCCCTAATCAACGACACAAAGGAGCCCAGCTGGCCCTCCAGGTTATGGATGCTTTGTTTATACGCACCACTCCGCGTATCATGGTCCGCAAGCCTGAGGTGGAGGCGTTTGCGTTCATCATTGACTGCAACAACCTGAGTCTCGTGATCTTCGGCGACTGCTTCCAAGTCCCGAACAAGTCCATTCTCACGAGTTATATCCTCGTTTATGCCGTTGAGCCTTTCTTCCAGCCACTCGCTCCGATTCCTTAGCAGGGCATTACGTCGATCGCTCTCATAGGTAGCCAGAGATAGAGCTAAGTCCTCCACCAGATTCCTCCTCTCGCGTAGCAATGTCGAAACCCGCTCTTTGGCGAACTCAACAGCCTTTTTGTGACTATCGGCCAGGTAGTCAGCCAACGCTAGGCGGTCGGACTGATCCTCATAACGGGCTCGCAAGACACGAGCCACGGTAACTCCCCGATGAGCAGCGCGGTAGACCTCCAAGGAGTTCGTAAAGAGCGTTGGAAAAATACTGTATTCCCTCCCCAACGCGGTACCCTCGAGGGAGGTGATGTCCAGGTCCCCGAACATGACTCTGATCTCATCCTCGGTTTCGGGATGATCGGCTATGTGAGCGTAGCCTCGACCCAAGAGGTTATAGAACTCTTTCCATCGAGTCAAAGCTTCGGCTGAGAAAGTGTGAACTTGGGAAGAAGCCATTTTCGACGGAGATGTGTGTAGTGGAGCGATTAGAGGATGGAAGCAAATTATATGAGAGCGTTAATCTCCCAAACACCAACTCCGCATTTTATAGCGTCTCGAGAGTGGAGAAAAGTTGCAGCAATAATGCTTGTGGAGCCGGGTTAATTAATGTAAAGCGAGGGCTGCTCCTCCCGTGAATCATCAGACATGTCCTGATCCGCAATTTCAGGCCTGACAAATTCGGTCTCGCCATTATTAAAGCTGGGAGGGAGGCGAGCGCAACTATCGAAGAAGCCGCGAAAGGATTGTGTTGTTCCATCACGCATGAAGCTGGGCGGCGAGTGAACAGCTCTGCCACTTAAAAAGAGAAGACAGTGCTGAACAGGCATGACTATTGAGGAAAAGTGAAAGGCGAGCGCAACTATCGAAGAAGCCGCGAAAGGATTGTGTTGTTCCATCACGCATGAAGCTGGGCGGCGAGTGAATAGCTCTGCCACTTAAAAAGAGAAGACAGTGCTGAACAGGCATGACTATTGAGGAAAAGTGAAAGGCGAGCGCAACTATCGAAGAAGCCGCGAAAGGATTGTGTTGTTCCATCACGCATAAAGCTGGGCGGCGAGTGAACAGCTCTGCCACTTAAAAAGAGAAGACAGTGCTGAACAGGCATGACTATCGAGGAAAAGTGAAAGGCGAGCGCTACTATCAAAGAAGCCGCGGAAGGATTTGGTTACCCCTTCGTGTCGGAAAGCTGAGCACGAGGTAAACAGTTCCGTCGTTTCAAAAACAGAACGCTGAACAGACCTAGCTTTCGAGGAAAAGGAGGCAACAAATCGAAAGAGCGAGTATACAAAAGAGAACAGAGAACCCCGAGTGACGAGTTCGTTGAAAGACCTCAAATTCTCTAGAATCAAATTCGACATCGAAGCCATGGAACTCAACATCGCCGGTGACGAACATCAAGATCGCAGTGGTGACGACGGCAGTGGCCACGACGCTCAACCCCGGAAAAGAAAAAGTCGCCAGCACTACGCTCGGAAAGAAATCCAGGAGCTTGAAGCTTTCTTCGATGAATACCCTTGCCCAAACGAGGAACAAAAGATTGAATTGGGCCAGAAGCTGGGAATGAATCCTATGAGAATCCATTTTTGGTTTCAGAATAAACGTTTCAGACTAGGTGTCCAACACAGGCGTAAGGAGATCACGGCCCTAAAAGAGCAGAACCAAAACCTTCGAATGGAAAACATGCGGTATGAGAAAATCCTCAGTACTATTACCTGCCCTGACTGCGGTGGCCCTACCACCCTCAGTAAATTGTTCCCCGGTAAGCCTTCTACGAGGATGGAAGGTGCTCATTCATCCCCCTGCTCCCTTGAGCCATCTCCGGCACAATCAGATCCTGCTAATGGCGCGCATGAGGAGATCGATCCCACAGAAATTGTACTAATGTCTTCGGAGGAAGAAGATACGTGTCATTATGATCGGAGTCACCTCATCGAAGCCCATGAATCTCCTCCACAACAGCTTCCGGTAAGATCAGATACAGTTCAAGAGGAGTTAGAGATTAGTCGGCAGGCTATCAGCGCCACTCTGGACGACGAGAAGAAGAAATTCATTTGGCCCCCGGAGCTTCATCTCAAGTTCTTAGACGCAGTTCGACAGATAGGACTCGACTTCATAGGTCCGACGAGCATACTTAGGGTCATGAAGGTACCGGGACTTACCAAGCAATTAGTCGCGAATCACCTTGGTTGCTACAGAAGGGCGTTAGGACAGCGTTATACAGAGCTGAATCCGAGCAATAGACTCGGCTGCGAGCCCAGCACCCCTATGTCAAAGGAGGCCCGGTCGAATCTGGACGACTATTGGGGATTTGATCAGGATATCCTCGCGAGTCATTTCAATATTCCTCAAGAACACGCATCACAAGTGCAGCGAGTAAGCACTCCCCCGTCCGAGCAGCAGCTAGTCAGTGTTCATCCTGTCGCAGATCAGCCCACCACGCTCAGTGCTCAAGGGTTTGCCCAATCGGAGCACGTGGCTTCAGATGACCTAATGGGAGAATGCTTGGAGCATTTTTATTTCCCTAATTCCCAAGTGGGAGATGCTTGTGGTAGTTGTCGCGACCCGTCCGAAAGCGGACGCGGCTAATGGATTACCGATCGCGGGTCTTGGATCGGCGCGAGCCCTCCCAGGCCCATACCAAATCGCGGCGGGAGTATTTTTCAGGAGGATTCGACGATAAGAGTCGATCGCTTTCGACCTTAGTGTGGTCGTGGTGGCATGTGCAACTTGTGCATGCATTTGGAGTCGCCACCGGTCTTTCTTGGAGGGTAGACCGGAAACCTTACTGATCGATTGGGAGAGATCGATCAGTTCTACGGAACCAGAGATTTTGGGTTCGGGGACTTGGTTACGCTGGTGTCGTTACCAACGCCCTTTCGGTACCTAACGCGAGTGATTTTCCTAACTAGGATTTCATGCAGGCGCAATTTTGGGTGAGGTAAGTCTGACTTTGCACATTAACCAGTTTAACATGCTCACGTAATCATAATAAATAAATAGATGTCAATCACATAAACATCTATCCTACGTGGTGATCATGGAATTATGATTTAATGGGTCTCGAGCCAATGAGACCACATTTAATCATTTTAATATTTTAATAATGGAGAGCCGCTCTTCGCTTCTTCCTGGTTTCTTGAACTCTTCAAGAATCGGGCCCCAAAGAGCTCGCCGACTTAAAAGGCTCCTCCACGTAATCCTCGTAGCATTTACATCAACAATTGACTATGCTAAAAATAAAGATTACATGAAAAATAAAAGGAGTACGCAGCCTCCATTTAATAATTACAACCCCAAATATATAAATAATCACCATACATTCATACATACATCAATCACATTGATTAGGGATTTTTCCATGATCACCACCCTTCCACGTAAGTAATAAATTCACAATTTAAAACTTAGGAAGGCACAATAAAAATTCTACGTTGAATAATATTCAGAATTTTTACGTAAAATAAGATAGCCATAAATTTTCGATTCAAAATTGATTTAGTCTCAATTTTTGCTACGTTGATTAATTTATCATATAAAATAATCAACCTCCATTAGCCATGTAAGACGAACAATTCGTTAATACATATTGGCCATAGTATTGCAAAAATTGCAAAAAATCAATTAAATGCACGAAAACACCTAAGGATCGGCTCTGATACCACTGTTGGGATCCACGTAACACGTAGCGGAAATAAATAACAACCCATACATGTATCTCCAGAGGCGTACTTCGTGCATTTCAATTGAAAAAAAAATCACAAAGCCTCAAAGGGAGTAAATAGATTACCTCTCGTAGCGTGCTTGAACGGAGGTGTCGGTTCGATGTTCTTCGATCTCAGCCTCCACAAGTGTTAGGCATCTAGTTCAAACGCACCACCAATTGACGAACGGGGAGACGACTAATAACTCCACAACAATTGTGCTAGCAATATGCGGAATCAATATTCCGAACTTAGTATATTTTGCTCACTCAAGATTATGAGAATATAGAGAGTGTTTGTGTTCTTCTCTCTAAGCTCTCAAAAATTTGCACACTCTACAAAATGTCTCCCCCTCAACCTCAAAACTCTTGCCATCCTTTTATAGCCAAAAATACCTTCCAATAAATTGTATTTAAAAATAGCACTAACAATTATAAATTCTATCTAAAAATAGCACTCACAAATAAATGACATTTAAAAATAGCACTAACAATAGCACTCACAATTTATAATACAAAAATGCTATTTAAAAATAGCACTAACAATAGCACTCACAATTTATAATACAAAAATGCTATTTAAAAATAGCACTAACAATTATAAATTCTATCTAATAATAGCACTCACAATTTATGATAAATAAATGCCATTTAAAAATAGCACTAACAATAGCACTCACAATTTATTATAAATAAATGTCATTTAAAAATAGCACTCACAATTTATAATACAAAAATGCTATTTAAAAATAGCACTAGCAATAGCACTCACAATACAAAAATGCTAAAAAAAGGCACTAACAAAGGTGTTAAAAATAATAACCATTATTATTATTACAAGAGTTAAAGAGGTTACCAAACAGTACAAATATGCATAACGTATAAATACGTATGACGTATAAATACGTAGAGCATACATATACATCCGTGAAACCGGGGACTAATTGAAAGAAAAATGTGCAATTAAGCCCTTTTGGTAAAAATTGATTAAATTGGAGGGCAAATTGACCTAATTGCACTTTAAGACTTTAGAATCCAATGTCATAGCTTATAAAAAGTGAGAATTGAAAACTAAAAGACTCGAAAATGATTTTTTTTAGGCTCGGTTCGGGTTTATGTTTGTGAAGGAACATATTGACCCGAGCCGAATTTTTGAGATTTAAAGTGACACACTTGAAGAGGAAATTAAAACAAAATTATCGAATATTTTTGGGTATTTTTCTGACCACGAATGGTATTTTTTCTGATTTTTTGGGTATTTTTATAATTAAATAAACTCGAAAAATATTAAAAATACCGAAAACTATTTTTTGTTCAAAATTGGTTCCTAAGGTTAAACCAAGGCTTCCAAAGTTGATTTTGTGATTTTATGACCTTTTTTGATATTTTTAATTAATTTTAAAGAATAAAAATCACAATAATAAATGGTAAAAAAATCAGGTGTCAACAGCTGCCCCTCTTTGAGAAGAATCTCGTTAGAGGTTTCTCTCAAAGATAAGGTGGCACCTGATTCCTAACCGACTCAACTGGGAAAATAAGAGAAGAAATGTTATGACATCGGATCCTTAAGCCTATTGATAAAAGCTCAAATCAATCCCCGGTTTGCTCTAACAATTTGAACATGGGCCGGAGTGAGAGAGGCTTACCTGAAGCTCACCTGTCGGATGCTGCCGGTTGCGACGACTTTCAAGAAGATGCCTAGGACTCGTCATTCAGAATATCCTAGGGAGATTAAGTTCTGACCTGTATGGTAGGTCATACCATGATGGGATTCCTAACTTGTAGGAACCTAAGGAAGGCGCATCCCATGCTTTGGGATTTGCCAAGGATTTTGATCCGTATGGTGGATCAGACCTTTGTGTTGATCCTTACTGCGATATTTATCAATGAGTTGACCCTTATGGCGGTTTCTACCAATGAATTGGCCCTTATGGCGGTTTCTACCATTAATGTGATCCCTCAGGCGGTTTCTACCTTGGTTTGACCCTTCAGGCGGTTTCTACCTTGAGTTGACCCTTCAGGCGGTTTCTACCTTTGATTTGACCCTTCAGGCGGTTTCTACCTTGTGTTGACCCTTCAGGCGGTATCTACCATTGATTTGACCCTTCAGGCGGTTTCTACCTTGTGTTGACCCTTCAGGCAGTATCTACCATGTGTTGACCCTTCAGGCGGTATCTACCTTGTGTTGACCCTTCAAGCGGTATCTTCCTTTGATTTTGACCCTTCAGGCGGTATCTACCTTTGATTTTGACCCTTCAGGCGGTATCTACCTTTGATTTGACCCTTCAGGCGGTATCTACCTTGATTTGACCCTTCAGGCGGTATCTACCTTCATTTGACCCTTCAGGCGGTATCTACCTTTGTTTGACCCTTCAGGCGGTGTCTACCATCAGTTTTGACTTTGAAAAGGGGTCTCATGACGAGGGTTCTCCACGTCCGATGAGACTGCCTAAATGAAAAGGGGTCTCATGACGAGGGTTCTCCACGTCCGATGAGATTTCCTGAATTTTGAAAAGGGGTCTCATGACGAGGGTTCTCCACGTCCAATGAGACTGTCTGATTTTGAAAAGGATTTTTTTTTAAGGGTTTCTCTTCCCCAAGAAAATATTGGTAATCTTTGAGAAGACAGCAATTGTCCAATTGACAAAATTTTATGACTTAAGCTTTAGTCATGAGATGTGCATTTTGATGCTGGAGGTTATCCAAAACATTCTTGCAACATGCAAATGTGATCACAAATCCCTTGTATGGAAAATCTGGATCAACAGTTTGAAAATTTCCAAAAAGAGTTTGCTCAAAACATCAATTGGAATATTTCTCGACAAGGAGGCCATCTCACCTGTTTTGAGGTGATGATTTTTAGGGGATGCACTCAATTCCCTACTGACCTGTGCCTAGGTTTTAGGCTCATTCGCAGCGCATACATTTTGATCGGTCGGGAGGTCTTCCACGGGACCGTAATGTTGGGCTTGGATATTGGTTTTCAAGGGGGACCCGCTTTGGAGTCGAGGCCATCGAATGAAAATCTTCACCATCTGCTCCGGGTTTACAAGTCAAGAACCCTGCAAAATGAGAAAGAAAGAGTCTTGCTCGTACTTCTTCTAGCTAAGCTATATGTTAACCCAAGTGTCTTAGTCAGAGAAGACTGTTTCAGGGTTGTAACATTGGTAGGATTGGGGACCGAAAAAGGCTTATTTTTGGCCTAGAAATCACGAAGGATTTGACATTGGTGATCATTGCAAATTTGTCACATGTCTTTTCCATTCTGCATCTTCCATTTTTGAGGTGTGCAATCGCTTTTGAGGTGTGCACAAGTCCTTTAGAGAACGTCTCTTGTGGTATTAAGAGATTGACAATTCTGTCCGTGTTTTTGCACCACGGCTGACATCGTTTGGGGAGCAGTCTTCTTGATCTGACTCCTTTATGGGTTTTTCTCTCTTCCCAACTAGGCTTTATTGGGGATCAATCAAACAGTTTTCACGAGCATCGGCCTTGCTTTTACCAGGCACTTTGCTTTTTCTTGATGCTGGGGATTTTTTGTTGAAATCCCGCCTTTTCTTTTCCTTTGGAACTACGATGTTCAGAAAATTGTGCTAGATATACAACTTGAATCATAGCACATTTAAACGCCGATATGAGATTTTTCTATAAATCCCATCTCTTGATTTCTTCCGTTCTTGGAGTGATGCAGTTTCTATCTTGAAACATCCCATGATCACCAACAGGGGTTTATGAAATGAATTCGCAGGCTCAACTTGGCTGTGCAAAGGATATGGTGTGTGGGATAGAGAATGAATGCTTCTCGTCATCCTATGGCACTTGGATTACCATATAAACAACACACAAAGATTAATGTTAGTCCGAGCAAGAAAATTTCTAACCATTTTCTCCTGATGCTGCTGGACTTACTTCCTTTTTGCCCCGGTGTGGGGTGGTTCTTAACAGGGTTAAGAATGAAAACCGCCGTTCAAGTGGGTTGTCAACGGTCACCTGTAGTGTTTATGATATGAAACGAACGCCTCCGTCGTCCCAATCCATGTAATCGCTGCGAATGGTCCCTACCTCCGTAGGTCCAGATTCTACTATTTGATTCGCTCCACTCATCTCTCAAGTGTATGTAGGATGTGTTTGGATTTGAGCTTGCCTCTCTTTTGAGGAAACATCCTTTTGAGAGTTTTGAACAACTTTTAATTGGAAAAATCTCTTTCGTTTTCCCAAAAATTTTACCCGTCAAGGGGATTTTATGGTGCACAATGCATGTGCAGACAACCTCATGTTTCAAAACATGAATGCCAATGAAGTTAGAATTCCATGTCTTTTCTAGATATCAGATTTTGAAAGCTTTTTTCTTTTTCTCTCTGTGTTTTTGGTTTAACATCTTCAATGGATTGGGGGAAAGGGATACCTACCTGTCCACCGTGGCTGGAGATCCCTGAAAATGTAAAAGAAGCATATCATTGTATGTTCACGAATTTTTTTGAAAATTGAAACGATACATCCTACCCTCATGTACCCTAACAGGTAGTATGTGGGATGTAAAAACTCATTCGTCTCCAAGGCGATTCCCCTCTATCAAATCCGCCTATCCATGCTTGGAGTGTTTGTAACATCAATGGTTCATCTGCCCCCAGCTGGGCAGCGTCTGTTCTGCTATTTGAACGCATGACTCATTGAGTGATTTATCCATGTTTATCATCTGAGAAGGAAAAGAAAGAATACATTACTTCGGTATTCGATTGAAGATCGTTTAGGAACGATACATCGTTTTACCAAATAGGTGGCTTCGCGGCCAAACGTATTTCGTGTTGAAGGGGTAGATCCCATTATGCTCAGCGGGTGATAATTATGGTTCATGGAACTTGCTCCACGGATTAAGTGATTAATCAACGGCCTTCGGCTTGAAGATGCTCAAAGGGTGATGTTGACACTCACGCGCAATTAGTTCTAGATATTAATGAAAGATGTTCCCGTGAGAACCTTACAATGCGATCAACAACATATGCAATAGGAGTATTCAACCCCTTTTCTCGAAGCATTTTTCATCGAGTAGCCATGCCTTGCATCAGACGTTTGATCACCGGCCTCGCGTCACCACTGCGATGGTCCTCCAGCTCCAAATTGATCGAGCCAAAGATTGAACTCATCGCCAAGGAAATTGCTCGGGTCTTCGAGCCATTGATGTTCAAGTTGGGTATCAACGATTGTTGGGGGCAGATTTCTTTCATTGCCTTCGTTGTGAGGGATTGGAGTCTTTGAGCTGGAACCTTCATCATTGCCCTGTTGGGGTTGAGACATACATTCCCGAAGAGTATTGATCCAAGTGTCCAGCTCCTCATCAAGGAAATCACATGTTCTTTCTAGCCCTTGGTGCCCAGATTGGGTGTCGTCGACTGTAGGCGAGGGATTCCTCTCTTTGCTCTCGCCGTGAGCAATTTGACCCCTCGAATTGGAACTTCCTCCGATGACCGGCAGGTTCATATGTGCACTCTCTACCAATGCCAGATCCTCTTCAGGGACAACATTAATGACTGATTCGCGCTCAAACTGAGGAATTTCTATGTGCTGGAACTGTGGCATATACTCATGAGGAGTATTGAGATAGCTCGGCGGAGCATTCTGATTTGGGTTAGAGGAGTCGCTGACACGACTGCTAGTCCCGTCATTGCTGAAACACGGTTGGGTGCTCTTGGCTCTCCAATCATCATGGTTGTAACTCTGCCCAGCACTTGAGCTCCAACTGGCTTTATGATGGTTTAACGCTATCCTTCCATCCCTTAGCAATCTCCTATAGTACTTGAGGTGAGACTCAACGTTAATTCTAGAGAGCCCCGGCACATTCATAATCTCGAGTATGCGCAGTGGGCTAGCCGAATCAACTCCCAGTTCTCGAATTGCATCAACAAATTTGGTATGAAGCTCATAGGTCCAGTAAAACCTTGTTCTCTTATCACCCAAAATTTCGTCAATACTTCGGTAGCTATTCTCTACGGGATCTAGTTGTCCAGGGAGGGACTCACCGACTTTGGATTGGCTGGCTGCGACAGCGAGTTCGTCATTGAGAGAATTCCCCCTGTGATGATTCATATCCCATTTCTCAGAGGATGTTGGTGTTGATCCTATGGTGTTGACTTGCTCATGCAGATCTCCGGCGGTATCTGGCTGTGTCGGAAAATGCTGTGGAGAATACGGTAACAGCTGAGCGTTATTCGTCAACAGGGATGGTTCATCGAGGAACACCTCGCCGAGGACAACAGGATTACCACAATTAAGGCAGGTGGCCTTGGTCAGAGCTTCCTTATATCTCGCGCTTTCAGCTTGAAGCTTCTCATTCTCCTCCTTCAGGACCAGTAACTCATGGTCTGCGTATTGCTGTTTCACCCGGGTTCGTTTGTTGGCGAACCAAAACTTGACCTTCGAAAGCTCCAATCCTATCTTTCGGCTCAACTCCATTTTCTGTTGTCTGCTTGGAGTGGGGCATTCATTGAAGAAAGTTTCGAGCTCTCGGATTTGGCCTGGAGTGTGGCGTTGTAGTTGCTTCCTTTTCCGGCTCCGGTCATCATTGTATACTCCTTCTTCGTAGCTGAAACCTAGAATTTCATCGCTGGAGGAGTCAGTCTCTATGGCCTTCGGGCAGGATTCAGCTCCAGGATCTTCAAAGTCTCCCAGCAGTTCGTGCTCAGAAATGTCCAGGTCGGGCGTTTCTAGCAGATGGGAATAACTTTTAAACATGATGGATCGGGGTATCTCGGGCTGATCTAGTTCACTCAGCTTTCTCAATTCGCTCTTACGTGTTTGCTCACTCTAGAAATTTTCTCAAGTGATTGTGCGTGTCCTGGAACCATCCTTCAGGCTGCATATGAAGACCAGCAAGCAAGCGCTCCTCCCGAGATTCTGCAATTACTCATCGTCTGTATTCCCCTTTCTTTTTCCTCGTGATAGGATCACAAACTCTCTTGCATTGATTCGGTTTCATCGAGTATTGCGCTCGTCCCCTAGTTCAGTCTTCAAAGTGGTGGGTCTACAATCTTTCGGCGCCTTTTATGATTTGCTAGGCCCGAGAACGTGGGGAGCAGCGGTGGACCCGCAATTAATGACTCCGTTTAATTCATTTATCTCCATGGGAATTAACGCTATGATCTTCTCTCAACCCCTTTTCATCGTTCAAACGAAGGTGACATTTTCCCTGTGCATGCTGTTACTCTTCATTTCAGCATCCCGGGCGCTTGGTGAGGAATGAGTTCGTGGCCACTCAAAATTTTAAAGACCGTCTCTGGTTTCAGACTTAATCTAACAAGGGATCATCACAACTGAGCATGACGATGTTCGTCGATAGCGTTGGTTTTAATATAGAATTAACTATAGTCATTAAAGAAAAATGTTCCCGTAGGAACTTTACAACGGATAAAATGAGTGATCTACTCGTGAACATGTTCTTCTTCCTATGGGTGTTCGTAGTGACCGACCCATCGTGCCCCGAGCCAGGTGCTAGATCATGGCTGTCCAAGCATGCCAGCTTCCCACTGATTGAACAAGGCATCGAGCCCCTCATCGAAGAAATCATCTGTCGTGGGTTGACCAGCGGCAGGCAGAGCACCAGCCGACTGTTGCTCGAATGGAGGAGTGCGCACTCGCTGTACTAGTGACACGCGCTCTTGAGAAGTGTTGAAATGGCCTGGGAGGACATTCTGATCAGCTTTCAGTTTGCCGGTGGTCGGGTTGCTAGCTTGATTGATGCTTAGATTTGGCCGGGTATCTCTTGATGCCTGAGCATTACAATGGCGGTCGCCCCTAGCTTTTGAGCTCGAGACGGATTCCTCCCGGTTTAGCTCCGCTCGACGTTGTTTTAATAGCTTTCTGTAGGCAGCAAGGTGATTCCTGACCAGCTCCTTACTAAGCCCCGGTACATTCATGGCCTTAAATATGCGCGTCGGAGTTGCTGAGTCGATCCCCATTTGGTGAACCACGTCTAGGAATCTGGAATGCAGTTCAGGGGGCCAAGCGAACCTCCTCTTATCGTGGCCCAAAATTGCATCGATGGCTTGACGACTGATTAACTCATCTCCAGCAGGACCTGACCCTATCGAAAATTGTTGTGCATGAGGCTGATATGCTTTGAGCTGGTCGGCGGTAACATCCAGCTCCTTGAAACTATAACTCCAATCAAAGCGATGCAAATCCCATCCCCCAGGAGGCATTTGTATCATCTTCGTAGGATCATCCTGCTCATGCGTGACTCCGGCAAAATCTGGTTGAGCAGGAGATGCCCCGAGGGAGTAAGGTGGTAAATGAACGTCTTCAATCATCGCGTGAGGCTTATCGGGGAATATCTTACCGAGGGCGACAAGGTTATCGCAATGAGGGCAAACGGTAATATTGAGAGCTTTTTCATACCTCATGTTTTCTGTTCGCAGCTTTTGGTTTTCTTCCTTTAAAATCTCGACCACCTGACGTTTGCGTTGAGCCTTCGATTTGGATCTCCTATTTTGAAACCAAAACTGGATCCTCGACTGATTAATCCCCAACTCCCGGCTCAATTCAATTCTCCACTTCTTTTTCATGTAATGGCTTTTACTGAAAAGGGTTTCCAGCATTTGGGTTTCCTCCTGAGAGTATTGGTGAGGACGTCTTCTTTTCCCGAGTTGAACATCGTGGATGTCGTTGTCGTCGTCGCCGTGATCTTGATTTCCGTTGCCAGAAGTGTTGGGCTCCATGGTTTTGGCGTTAGACTTGATCTTGGAATCTTCGAGATCCCTCTGTAGTTCAATTTCTGAGATTTTTGAGTCAGTCGCCTCTAGCAGCTGACAATAACCTCTTAAATATGTTGGATTGAGAAATGTTTGATTGGTTCTTGCCCACTCAGAGTTCTCCACTCTCTCATGTATGCTCACTCCCTATAAAGTTTTCTTCGAGTGACTTCGTATGTTCAGGAGACGCTCTTCAAGCATCATTAGGCAAACGTTCCCCCTCAAGACTTTGAATTTCTCGCTTAGCTTTTCAATCGTGATGGGACTGCCAAATCCTGTTAGGGCTCTCTTCGATAGTTGCGCTTACCTCCCACCTAACTCTAATAATGGTGATCCCGACAAATCTTTTACATCTTTTAATTGATGAGCCGGAAATCGCGGACCGAAACGAATCCAATGGTTCTCGTGAGGGGACCTCCTGCTTTACCCCCTAACTGGGCTCCACCAGCATTATTACTGAGACCCTTCATCATCCTCGAGTTGCTATAAAATGAGGAATTAATGTATGGAAGGTTAACGTTCTCGCATAATCAGCTTCTTCCTTCTAATCTCTCTGTCAAACTCGTCTTATTCTCAAGCCAACCCAACGCAAATGGCCTCCTCTCCCGTACGCACTTTTTCAACTGATGTCTTGGCCCAGTGGGAAAAGCTTTATAACCTACTGGGTCGCGGTTACGCACACATAACCGATCATTCTGCGACCGAGGATGAAATCCGTGTCCTGCTCGAGGACCTTGATACCACTTCTCTCGAAGGTACTACACTGGGGAGGGAATATAGAATTTTCCCGACTCTCTTTGCACACTCCTTAGAGGCCTACCGTGCTGCTAATCGGGAGGTTCTCGTGGCTCGCGTCTTGCGAGCTCGTTATGGGGATCGATCTGATCATTTGGTGCTGACCAACTATCTGGCCGATAGTTACAAAAAGGCCGTCGAGTTTGCTAATGAGCGGGTCGCGACGTTGCTTCGCGAGAGGAGAAATCTGGTGGAGCAATTGGCCCTATCCCTGACCACCGGCGAGCATGACCGCCGCAATGTCCTGTTGAGGCTTCAGAGCGACTGGCAGGAAGAACGGCTCGACAAAATAACCGCGGACATAGCTCGCGGGAATGGACTGGTTCGAGACCTGGAAACAATCGCCGAAGAACATGAGGCCAAGGTCGCCGAAGTTAAGGGAGAATGCAAAAGTCTTCTCCTCAGGCTTGCCGACCATGACATGCGGAGTTGGGAGTATGAGCAGAGCATTAATAACATGGAGGGTCAGTTGGGCTCCTTCGTGTCGTTAATTAGGGCTCACTTCGGCTTTACTTTTCTACCCCGAATTGTATGACCTGCTTTTGAAAACCCTCCACTGAGCAAAATAAATGAGAACTCTTGTGTGTGTGTTTTAACTTCTGTATGGTCCATTTCTTCGAGCATCCGAACATCTTCAACTTGGGTGAGCCGAACCATAATATCAGTAAGCCGAGCAAATATGTCCTGATTTTATAACTCGCTCATGATCAGATGAGATAATAGCCTTAGACTTGTCCAGGAAAAGATTTCTCTCTATTAGCTATTTTTTTTTTTTTACCTGCAAATAAAAAGACAGAATCAGAAGGAATAATTTGAAAAAGAAATCAAAAACTCCTTTCAATCCTATGCTTGCCCATGATTAATAAGGACAAGAACTTTTACAAGGGTTTTAATCTTGCGCGAAAAGTTTTTATCAATATTCCTCGAAAGAAAGCATACTATTGAAAGGAATGTAATTCACAATAATCGCTTTTGATCAATTTCGAGAGGAACGAATTACTCAAAAGTGCGAGGCATAATAACGTGTTTTAAATTTAATTGAAGATACGGCATCCAAATCAAGGCCGTTTTGTTAAGAACGAGAGTAATTTGGACATCTATCTCGTCATTAAATTCAAAACAACGCCGATATTCTCGATCAATTATCGTGGATTACCAGCGACGTAAAACATGCATGGACCAATTCAAGTGTATAATTCCTTCTAGCGAAATTGGGGTTGGATTACCCTATATGACCAAAAAGGTCGTGCAAGATTTCCAATTTTAATTTCCTCTAAAGGAATTATAAACTTGACTTGGGAGTATTCGGATGATTAGAGAAAATGCCACTATCACATTCCCATGACCTGTCAAAAGAAATACAACCAAGTTCCATCTAAATGTATACACCAATAGATCCCTAATACAATCACTCTAAGGGGTGAGATAGAGAAAGCCTCAATAAAAGTAAACCCTATACAAGAGGACTAGCAATGGAAAATGAAACAAAGGAATGTGATCCTAACGTTTAAGGATGCCCCAAGTTCGATCTGTGACTTCCGGATCACTTGCCCCAACTCGTCATCTTCATTGGACGATATCTCAATAATGTCCATAGTAGGCTCCTTTGTTGCTCACTCGGTGCTTGTCATGGGATATCATCCTCTTCGTCTTCTATCAAGGACGTTTGGGAAAAACACACACATCTATCCTTGAAATGGCATTTAATCTAATCACCAGAATGCAATGAATGAAATGCCTATATTTATATGAACTGTAATAGATTCGAGGTATAGAGAGTCTTACCAACCAAACTCGTCGACTTATGTGCGGTTTTAGGTGTACCAACCGCCCAAAGACATGCGCATGAGACAAGTTATGGTGAACTTCTAAAAATCAGAGGGTTTGGCACCTAAGGTTAAGGTTCCCACTTCGAGTTCTAGAAAGAGCCGATTCCATTGCACAGCTATCGTTGCATTGGGACTCGATCCATAGTTCGAAGCGAGCGGAATTGAAAAGTGGATTACCCCGCGTTTTTCCTCACGGAGATTCCATTTTCAATTCCTTCTATTGTGTTCCTATAGGCGACGCCCGGGGTTTTAGGCGCGGTTGTGTGTGTCCACGTGTTGTGATCATCACAATGCAATTCATGCATAGCAGTTTATCAATCAGCACTTCAAATCATCCACACAACATACATTCCTACGCCCAACCTGCATAAGACAATGTTAATCACGGACTACACCCCTTATTTCTCCAATCTGCAAAAACATATAACACCTATCGTAAGCGGACTTACCTCACCTTCACGAGCGCCTACATGGTTAGAAAAATCACTCAGCGTTTTAATTACGGCCTAAGTCCACTTGGGGTCTAGAACCATAGGTTCAAGAACACAGTGTCCCCAGTGGAGTCGCCAGCTGTCGCGACCCGTCCGAAAGCGGACGCGGCTAATGGATTACCGATCGCGGGTCTTGGATCGGCGCGAGCCCTCCCAGGCCCATACCAAATCGCGGCGGGAGTATTTTTCAGGAGGATTCGACGATAAGAGTCGATCGCTTTCGACCTTAGTGTGGTCGTGGTGGCATGTGCAACTTGTGCATGCATTTGGAGTCGCCACCGGTCTTTCTTGGAGGGTAGACCGGAAACCTTACTGATCGATTGGGAGAGATCGATCAGTTCTACGGAACCAGAGATTTTGGGTTCGGGGACTTGGTTACGCTGGTGTCGTTACCAACGCCCTTTCGGTACCTAACGCGAGTGATTTTCCTAACTAGGATTTCATGCAGGCGCAATTTTGGGTGAGGTAAGTCTGACTTTGCACATTAACCAGTTTAACATGCTCACGTAATCATAATAAATAAATAGATGTCAATCACATAAACATCTATCCTACGTGGTGATCATGGAATTATGATTTAATGGGTCTCGAGCCAATGAGACCACATTTAATCATTTTAATATTTTAATAATGGAGAGCCGCTCTTCGCTTCTTCCTGGTTTCTTGAACTCTTCAAGAATCGGGCCCCAAAGAGCTCGCCGACTTAAAAGGCTCCTCCACGTAATCCTCGTAGCATTTACATCAACAATTGACTATGCTAAAAATAAAGATTACATGAAAAATAAAAGGAGTACGCAGCCTCCATTTAATAATTACAACCCCAAATATATAAATAATCACCATACATTCATACATACATCAATCACATTGATTAGGGATTTTTCCATGATCACCACCCTTCCACGTAAGTAATAAATTCACAATTTAAAACTTAGGAAGGCACAATAAAAATTCTACGTTGAATAATATTCAGAATTTTTACGTAAAATAAGATAGCCATAAATTTTCGATTCAAAATTGATTTAGTCTCAATTTTTGCTACGTTGATTAATTTATCATATAAAATAATCAACCTCCATTAGCCATGTAAGACGAACAATTCGTTAATACATATTGGCCATAGTATTGCAAAAATTGCAAAAAATCAATTAAATGCACGAAAACACCTAAGGATCGGCTCTGATACCACTGTTGGGATCCACGTAACACGTAGCGGAAATAAATAACAACCCATACATGTATCTCCAGAGGCGTACTTCGTGCATTTCAATTGAAAAAAAAATCACAAAGCCTCAAAGGGAGTAAATAGATTACCTCTCGTAGCGTGCTTGAACGGAGGTGTCGGTTCGATGTTCTTCGATCTCAGCCTCCACAAGTGTTAGGCATCTAGTTCAAACGCACCACCAATTGACGAACGGGGAGACGACTAATAACTCCACAACAATTGTGCTAGCAATATGCGGAATCAATATTCCGAACTTAGTATATTTTGCTCACTCAAGATTATGAGAATATAGAGAGTGTTTGTGTTCTTCTCTCTAAGCTCTCAAAAATTTGCACACTCTACAAAATGTCTCCCCCTCAACCTCAAAACTCTTGCCATCCTTTTATAGCCAAAAATACCTTCCAATAAATTGTATTTAAAAATAGCACTAACAATTATAAATTCTATCTAAAAATAGCACTCACAAATAAATGACATTTAAAAATAGCACTAACAATAGCACTCACAATTTATAATACAAAAATGCTATTTAAAAATAGCACTAACAATAGCACTCACAATTTATAATACAAAAATGCTATTTAAAAATAGCACTAACAATTATAAATTCTATCTAATAATAGCACTCACAATTTATGATAAATAAATGCCATTTAAAAATAGCACTAACAATAGCACTCACAATTTATTATAAATAAATGTCATTTAAAAATAGCACTCACAATTTATAATACAAAAATGCTATTTAAAAATAGCACTAGCAATAGCACTCACAATACAAAAATGCTAAAAAAAGGCACTAACAAAGGTGTTAAAAATAATAACCATTATTATTATTACAAGAGTTAAAGAGGTTACCAAACAGTACAAATATGCATAACGTATAAATACGTATGACGTATAAATACGTAGAGCATACATATACATCCGTGAAACCGGGGACTAATTGAAAGAAAAATGTGCAATTAAGCCCTTTTGGTAAAAATTGATTAAATTGGAGGGCAAATTGACCTAATTGCACTTTAAGACTTTAGAATCCAATGTCATAGCTTATAAAAAGTGAGAATTGAAAACTAAAAGACTCGAAAATGATTTTTTTTAGGCTCGGTTCGGGTTTATGTTTGTGAAGGAACATATTGACCCGAGCCGAATTTTTGAGATTTAAAGTGACACACTTGAAGAGGAAATTAAAACAAAATTATCGAATATTTTTGGGTATTTTTCTGACCACGAATGGTATTTTTTCTGATTTTTTGGGTATTTTTATAATTAAATAAACTCGAAAAATATTAAAAATACCGAAAACTATTTTTTGTTCAAAATTGGTTCCTAAGGTTAAACCAAGGCTTCCAAAGTTGATTTTGTGATTTTATGACCTTTTTTGATATTTTTAATTAATTTTAAAGAATAAAAATCACAATAATAAATGGTAAAAAAATCAGGTGTCAACAGTATTCAACCGATCAAATCTCCTCTTATAATCCCAAATAAGGATGGGGGTTCCAGTTCGAAGAATCCGTCGGGCGATGCAGCTCAACCTATACATCAATCGTTCGAGGGGTCAGGTGATTTCTTCGATGAAAGACTTGATACCTGGTTCGATCAGTTGGAAGCTATTAAAGATTGGCAACCATGATCTGCAGTCGGTAATGGCACACCTAAGCCGAGGCCAGATTGGTTGGTCATTGTACATGCCCAAAGAAAGAAGGGGATGTACGCGAGAAGGATGTATCTCCTATTGTAAAGTTCTCATCGGTGCACGCGATTGTTTCTTCAATAGCTAGAGTTGATTTTGCATAATGTTTTTCGCGAACGTCATCTCGTGTGTATACGGTAATTCCTTGTTATTAAGTTCAAGGTAAAATCAGCCCCGACGCGTGAAGGCAGAATTGATAGCATGAGTTACTAGCAGAATGTGATCGAGCTCGAAAGCGAAAGATTACTAGCGGCCCCAAACGCCGTGACCACAAAATCAGGGGCAATCTTTAAGTTTCGAGCAACTACAAATCTATTTCTCACGAGGCATTCAAGTCAATCAAATATAAAGCGTCGGGCTGTGAGAATGATGCGTAGTCAAGCTGTTGACACAGGCGAAAAAGGAGTCGCGTAGATCCGAAAGCAAAAACCTTTCTCGGCTAGTCAACAATGCAGAATGAAAGGGCATATATAAACAAACTCGCATTTATTTCATTCAGCAGGAAAGTTTACAAGTGGATCACTGAGGGGGAGCAGTAAACCCAAAATGAGTTCTGACAAGCATCACAAAAAAGCTTAATTGACTCTCCATGCTATCCATGCCTTGCTTACAACCCACACTCCGGGAATCGAGGTCTACAAGCTTGAAGAAAAGGAGACGACATTTCTCCTTAAGTTCGTTCACCTTGGTCTCATAGTACTCGAACTCAAGCTCTAAGTCCTGAACCAGCACCCTCCCGCGAGCTATATCCATGCTCAGGTCTTCAAGCCTTTCCTCCAACCAGGCACACTGGAACCTTAGCACGAAGTTGTGCTGGTCTTGCTCAAAGGCGGTGTCAAAAAGAGCCAGACGCTCCACCAAGTTGTCCCTCTCACGGACCAGCATCGAAACCTGGGCGTGGGCGTATTCAACAGCCCTTTTATGGTTATCGGCCGTCAGCATGGCCAACATCAGGGACTCAGTTCGGTCCTGATAACGGGCTCGCACGATACCAGCTAAAGTGACCTCCCGGCTAGCAACTTCGTAAGCCTGCAGGAAATTGTTGAAGAGAGTTGGGAAGATCACAAACTCCCTTTGCAGTTTCGTACCTTCAATACACACAGTATCCAGGGCCGGAATCAGAGTACGAACTTCAACCTCAGCTTCAGGATGATTGTTTATGTAGCCATAACCTCTACCCAAGAGGTGGTAAAATCTCTCCCATTGGGTCGAAGCTTCAGCTAAGGCAGCAGGCACAGAGGAGGAATCCATATGCGATGGAATGACGGAGAGGAGGGTGGAAATGTGAAGAGTGTTTGAGAGGCTGAGTCTGATAAGGCTAAAGTGTTAATCTTCTTGACGTCAATCTATCACCTTATAAACGCTCGAGTAAGCAGGGAGAAGTGGTAATAATAGTATGTGCAGTAGAGCCAAACGGGTTTCGTTAATGCATCCCCGATGAGTCACGAATCCACCACCGTCCTGTGATCTCGGGTTTTACGAAACATAATGGCGCCGAAAGGTGGGGAGGCTTGTTACTCTAGAGACTGGGCCAGGGGGACAAGCGTAGTGCTCGACAAAACGAAATCAACGCAAGAGATCTTCAGGCTCCGTTCACGTAGAAAAGAGCAAAAAAGGACAAAGTGGGAATTACGAAGCCTCGAGAAGAACGCTCGTCAGGTAGCCATCACAAAAGACGAAGTGGGAATCTCGAAGCATTGAGAAGAGCGCTCGTCGGGTAGCCATCACCTTTGATCAAAGAGCAGTGATCCGACCCCTTTAACCTTTCAGAATTTGCAGAGAAAGTGAGGATCCAAGGAGGAACAAAGAAAGCTGAGTTAACGGAAAATCAAGCAGTGATATTTCGATCAAAATGTTCAAGGGGTTCTGTCATTTACTGGAAGCGCCAGACTTGGAGGTCTCCGAGCTTGAGCTGCTGGAAGAATTTGAAGATCTCAGGACCGAACCTGACACGGGGGCCATGGAGACCGATCCTTCTAATGATGAAACTCGCGGCTTGGTTAACGAGAACAATACCCGCGACGGCGATCAGCGTCAGAAAGGGGAATGTCTCCAACGCAACACTTCAGGTCAAGTCCATAAACTCGAATTGTTTTTCAGGGAATACCCCTATCCGGACATGGAACAGAGAATCAAAATGGGCCAGGAGATAGGGTGGGAGCCTCGGAAGGTCAAGTGCTGGTTTGAAAACAAACGAACCCGGCTGAAGCAGCAACGCGATCGGCACGAGTTAGCGATTGCGAGGGAGGAAAATGAAAAGCTTCGAATAAAAAACATTCAGTACAAAAAAGCTCTAAGCATCGCTATTTGTCTTGAGTGCGGTAACCCTGTTCCCACGGACGGAGTATTCACTGAAGAGCCAGATCTGGGGGTTCATAATGCTCATTTGTTGCAATGCCCTTCGCAACATCTTTCGAAACAGGCGAGTACCGCCAAGAATCTACAAGAGGAAACTAGTGCTATAAGATCAAAGTCGACGCCCATTGTGGAAGGGAACATGCGTCATGACAAGTCAGGTCCGCTCAATGATGAACTCACCATCGTAACCAGCCGATCTGAGACCACTAAATCCCCTCCAGAGCAACCTCCAACACGACCAGATTCCGAGAAGAGTAACCGCCAAATGGCTGGCACTACTTCGGCTAGCAAGAAAATAAGATTTCGTTGGACCCCGGAGTTTCATAGCAAATTTGTTGATGCAGTTCAACAGTTAGGGATCAATTTTGCTCGCCCATCGCGCATACTCAAAATCATGAACGTGCCGGGATTGGCGAAAAATATGGTCAAGAATCACCTTTGGCGCTACAAGAAACTACTGAGAGATGGACGAGCGTCGCTAGACCAAGATAGAGGTGGTTCAACACGACCAGATTCCGCGAAGAGTAGCCGCCGAGTTGCCAACACTACTTCGGCTAGCAAGAAAACAAGGTTTTATTGGACCTCGGAGCTTCATAGCAAATTTGTTGATGCAGTTCAACAGTAGGGATCAGTTTGGCTCGCCCATCGCGCATACTCAAGATCATGAACATGCCGGAGCTGGATAGAAATAAAGTCAGGAACCACCTTTGGTGCTACAGAAGACTACTGAGAGATGGACGAGTGGCGCTAGACCAAGATAGAAGCGGTTCAAGTTTAAACGATGAGCATGGTTGTGATCGCAATCCTCATGAAGCAGGAAGCATCCAATCACTTCTCAACACCGATGGGACTGGCAATCACACGGTCGATTGTTCAGGCATCAATCAGAGTACTCCCCTGGGTTATCCTAGTACTCCTCAGGAGTATGTACCGCAATTTCAGCAAATCGGGACTCCCCAGTCTGAGCACCGACTGGCCGGTAATGCTAGTCCTACAGCGGATCTAACATTGGCAGGAGATGCACATACAATCTTGCGAGACAATTACGGGGATTCCGGCTCGAAGAATCAGGTGGTCCATGACGAAAATGGTGAAAAGATTCCTTCTCCAATAGTTGACAATACTCAACCTGAGTGTCAGTCGCTCGATGGTTCAGATGATCTCCTTGAAAACATCTATTCTTGGTTCGATCGGCTGAATTCCCCCCTGAGTTACCCCGGTACTCCTCAAGAGTATGTACAACAATTTCAGCAGGTATGGACTCCCCAATTTGAGCACCAACCGATCGTTAGTGTTATTCCTACGGCGAATCCAGCATTGGATACAAACCTACTGGACAACGATGAAAGTACCAACTCGAGAAGTGAGGTTGTTCATGCCGAAAGTAGTGTGAGGAATCCATCGCCAACGGTTGAGGATGCCCGACTTGGGCGTCAATGGCTTGAAATTTCAAGTGAGTCCCTCAGTGAGCAACTCGGCGTGTGGATCACGCATAAACCGATGAACCGGGTTGTTCGTGCCGAAAATGAGAGAAGTCCGTCACCCGCAATTAAGGATGCTCAACTTGAACGACTCGAACAGTCAGACGATCTCCTGAATGAGCAACTCAGCCTATGGGTCAAGCATTTTGGAACAAGTGCATCTTCGCAGTCGTGACCGGTACCGGCGACCAGACGTCTGGTTCTAAGCTCGTATGCAAAATCATTAGAAGGCTCAGGAGAGTGAGAGGCGAATACGTCGAAGGAATGTGTTACGAATCTCGTTGTAAAGTTCCTGCGGGAACATTTTAATTAACGCTTAAAACTAACCGCTCTGAGTGTCACCCTTTGAACATCTTCGAGCCAAGGGCCGTGGATTAATCACTTAATCTGTGGAGCAAGTTCCATGAATGATGACTATCACCCGCGGAGCATAGTGGGATCTACCCCATTCAGCACGAAATACGTTTGGTCACGAAGCCTCCTATTTGGTAAAACGATGTATCGTTCCTAAACGATCTTCAACCGAATACCAAAGTAATATCTCCTTTCTTTCCCTTCTCAGGTGATAAACGTGGGTAAATCACTCAAGGAGCCATCTATTCAAATAACAGAATAGACGTTGCCTAACTGGGGGCAGAGGAACCATTGATGTTACAAACACTCCAAGCATGGATAGGCGGATTCGATAGATGTTATTCATATCAAAAACGCAACATCAGAACATGATGAGAACCAAGAGTAAAGTTGTATCGTCCTAATTTATCTTGAATTTGGGAACATGAATTGACACTTATTATTTATCCTTGACAGGAACTCGTCATCAAAGCGGGCAGATTTCCTACAAACCTGGTATACTCGTTAGAGTATATGACCAAGGGTAAGATGTATCGTTCTAATTTTTTGAAAAATTCGTGAACATACAATAACATGTTTCTTCCGCATTTTCAGGGATCTCCAGCCGCGGGAGACAGGTAAGTATCCCTTTCCCCAATCCATGGAAGATGTTAAATAAAAAACAGAGAGAAAAAGAAAAGCTTTCAAAATCTGATGTCTAGAAAAGACATAGAATTCTAACTTCATTGGCATTCATGTTTTGAAACACGAGGTTGTCTGAACATGCATTGTGCACCATAAAATTCCCTTGACGGGTAAAATTTTTGGGAAAACGAAAGAGATTTTTCCAATCAAAAGTTGTTCAAAACTCTCAAAAGGATGTTTCCTCAAAAGAGAGGCAAGCTCAAATCCAAACACATCCTACATACACTTGAGAGATGAATGGAGCGAATCAAATAGTAAAATCTGGACCTACGGAGGTAGGGACCATTTGCAGCGATTACATGGATTGGGACGACGGAGGCGTTCGTTTCATATCATAAACACTACAGGTGACCGTTGGCAACCCATTCGAACGGCGGTTTTCATTCTTAACCCTGTCAAGAACCACCCTACATCGGGGCAAAATGGATGTGAGTCCAGCGGCATCAGGAGTAAATGGCTAGAAATTTTCTTGCTCGGACTAACATCAATCTTTGTGTGCTGTTTATATGGTAATCCAAGTGCCATAGGATGACGAGAAGCATCCATTTCTCTATCCCACACACTATATCCTTTGCATAGCCAAGTTGAGCCTGCAAATTCGTTTCATGAACCCATTGGTGATCATTCCAAGACGGATGCTGCACCACTTCAAAAATGGAAGAGTTCAAGACTCAGGGATTACGAAAGAGAAATCCCGGACTGATATTTAAAGCATGTTTAGACTATATGTCTAACACGATCCCATGAAAAAAAAAATGGGATTTCAAAAGTGAATGAGAAAAATCCACGGCATCGAGAAAAAGCAAAGTGCCTGGTAAAAGCAAGGCCGATGCTCGTGTAAGTTGTTTGATTGATCCACAATGAAGCCGGATGGGAAAAGAAGAAATCCCTGAAGGAGCCAAATCCAAAAGGATTGCTCCCCAAATGGTGCCGAGCGCAGAACAAAGACACAGAGAGAGTTCTCGTTCTCTGAATGCAACAAGAGGGGCTCTCTAAAGAGTTGGTGTACACCTCAAAATCAGTTGCGCACCTCAAAGACTAAAGATGCAGAAAGGAAAGGACAGGTGTCAAATCTGCGATGATCACCAATGTCAATCCCCTCATAAATTCTGAGCCAAAAATAAGCTTGTTTCGGTCCCTAATCCTACCAATGTTACAACCCCGAAACAGTCTTCTCTGACTAAGACACTTGGGTTAACATATAGCTTAGCTCGAAGAAGTACGAGCAAGACTATTTCTTTCTCATTTTGCAGGGTTCTTGACTTGTAAACCCGGAGCAGATGGTGAAGACTTTCATTCAATGGCCTCGACTCCAAAGCGAGTCCCCCTTGAAAGCCAATATCCAAGCCTAACATTACGGTCCCGTGGAAGACCTCCCGACCGATCAAAATGTATGCGCTGCGAATGAGCCTAAAACCTAGGCACAGGTTAGTAGGGAATTGAGTGCATCCCCTATAAAAACCACATCTCAAAACAGGTGAGAAGACCTCCTTGTCGAGAAATATTCCAATTGACGTTTTGAACAAACTCTTTTTGGAATTTTCAAACTGTTGATCCAGATTTTCCGTGCAAGGGACTTGTGATCACATTTGCATGTTGCAAGAATGCTTTGGATGACCTCCAGCATCAAAATGCACATTTCATGATTAAAACTTAAATCATACGATTTTGTCAAATGGACAGCCGTGGTCTTCCCAAAGATTACTAACGTTTTCTTGGTGAAGAAAAATATTTCAGGCTCAAATTTCTGCAGGATACCTGGAGAACCCAGCTCCCAGAATGTCGCCTCAACAGACTCAAGTGAAGCTTTGTCAAAATAAAATCTTTCACTGCTTCAAAAACTGAATTCCCGACAAACTTCGGGGTCTCTAAAAAAGAGGGGAAGAAAAACCCTTTTAAAAGAAAAGTCCTATCAGACGTGGAGAACCCTCGTCCCAGGACCCATTTTCAAAATATCAAACAGTCTCATCGGACGTGGAGAACCCTCGTCATGAGACCCCTTTTCATAATTTAGGCAGTCTCATCGGACGTGGAGAACCCTCGTCATGAGACCCCTTTTCAAAAATCAGACAGTCTCACCGGACGTGGAGAACCCTCGTCATGAGACCCCTTTTCATAATTTAAACAGTCTCATCGGACGTGGAGAACCCTCGTCATGAGACCCCTTTTCAAAAATCAGACAGTCTCATCGGACGTGGAGAACCCTCGTCATGAGACCCCTTTTCATAATTTAGGCAGTCTCATCGGACGTGGAGAACCCTCGTCATGAGACCCCTTTTCAAAAATCAGACAGTCTCATCGGACGTGGAGAACCCTCGTCATGAGACCCCTTTTCATAATTTAGGCAGTCTCATCGGACGTGGAGAACCCTCGTCATAAGACCCCTTTTTCATAATTTAGGCAGTCTCATCGGACGTGGAGAACCCTCGTCATGAGACCCCTTTTCAAAGTCAAAACTGATGGTAGACACCGCCTGAAGGGTCAAAACTATGGTAGATACCGCCTGAAGGGTCAACACAAGGTAGATACCGCCTGAAGGGTCAACACAAGGTAGATACCGCCTGAAGGGTCAGCTCAAAGGTAGATACCGCCTGAAGGGTCAAATGAAGGTAGATACCGCCTGAAGGGTCAAATCAAGGTAGATACCGCCTGAAGGGTCAAAATATGGTAGATACCGCCTGAAGGGTCAAATCAAAGGTAGATACCGCCTGAAGGGTCAACACAAGGTAGATACCGCCTGAAGGGTCAACACATGGTAGATACCGCCTGAAGGGTCAACACAAGGTAGAAACCGCCTGAATGGTCAAATCAAAGGTAGAAACCGCCTGAAGGGTCAACTCAAGGTAGAAACCGCCTGAATGGTCAAACCAAGGTAGAAACCGCCTGAGGGATCACATTAATGGTAGAAACCGCCTGAAGGGTCACATATGGTAGAAACCGCATAAGGGTCAACTCATTGATAAATATCGCAGTAAGGATCAACACAAAGGTCTGATCCACCATACGGATCAAAATTCTTGGCAAATCCCAAAGCGTGGGATGCGCCTTCCTTAGGTTCCTACAAGTTAGGAATCCCATCATGGTATGACCTACCATACAGGTCAGAGCTTAATCTCCCTGGGATATTCTGAATGACGAGTCCTAGGCATCTTCTTGAAAGTCGTCGCAACCGGCAGCATCCGACAGGTGAGCTTCAGGTAAGCCTCTCTCACTCCAGCCCATGTTCAAATTGTTAGAGCAAACCGGGGATTGATTTGAGCTTTTATCAATAGGCTTAAGGATCCGATGTCATAACATTTCTTCTCTTATTTTCCCAGTTGAGTCGGTTAGGAATCAGGTGCCACCTTATCTTTGAGAGAAACCTCTAACGAGATTCCTCTCAAAGAGGGGCAGCTGTTGACACCTGATTTTTTTTACCATTTATTATTGTGATTTTTATTCTTTAAAATTAATTAAAAATATCAAAAAAGGTCATAAAATCACAAAATCAACTTTGGAAGCCTTGGTTTAACCTTAGGAACCAATTTTGAACAAAAAATATTTTTCGGTATTTTTAATATTTTTCGAGTTTATTTAATTATAAAAATACCCAAAAAATCAGAAAAATACCATTCGTGGTCAGAAAAATACCCAAAAATATTCGATAATTTTGTTTTAATTTCCTCTTCAATTGTGTCACTTTAAATCTCAAAAATTCGGCTCGGGTCACTATGTTCCTTCACAAACATAAACCCGAACCGAGCCTAAAAAAAAATCATTTTCGAGTCTTTTAGTTTTCAATTCTCACTTTTTATAAGCTATGACATTGGATTCTAAAGTCTTAAAGTGCAATTAGGTCAATTTGCCCTCCAATTTAATCAATTTTTACCAAAAGGGCTTAATTGCACATTTTTCTTTCAATTAGTCCCCGGTTTCACGGATGTATACGTATGCTCTACGTATTTATACGTCATACGTATTTATACGTTATGCATATTTGTATTGTTTGGTAACCTCTTTAACTCTTGTAATAATAATAATGGTTATTATTTTTAACACCTTTGTTAGTGCCTTTTTTAGCATTTTTGTATTGTGAGTGCTATTGCTAGTGCTATTTCTAAATAGCATTTTTTGTATTATAAATTGTGAGTGCTATTGTTAGTGCTATTTTTAAATGACATTTATTTATCATAAATTGTGAGTGCTATTGTTAGTGCTATTTTTAAATGGCATTTATTTATCATAAATTGTGAGTGCTATTATTAGATAGAATTTATAATTGTTAGTGCTATTTTTAAATAGAATTTTTGTATTATAAATTGTGAGTGCTATTGTTAGTGCTATTTTTAAATAGCATTTTTGTATTATAAATTGTGAGTGCTATTGTTAGTGCTATTTTTAAATGTCATTTATTTGTGAGTGCTATTATTAGATAGAATTTATAATTGTTAGTGCTATTTTTAAATAGAATTTTTGTATTATAAATTGTGAGTGCTATTGTTAGTGCTATTTTTAAATAGCATTTTTGTATTATAAATTGTGAGTGCTATTGTTAGTGCTATTTTTAAATGTCATTTATTTGTGAGTGCTATTTTTAGATAGAATTTATAATTGTTAGTGCTATTTTTAAATACAATTTATTGGAAGGTATTTTTGGCTATAAAAGGATGGCAAGAGTTTTGAGGTTGAAGGAGAGAGACATTTTGTAGAGTGTGCAAATTTTTGAGAGCTTAGAGAGAATAACACAAACACTCTCTATATTCTCATAATCTTGAGTGAGCAAAATATACTAAGTTCGGAATATTGATTCCGCATATTGCTAGCACAATTGTTGTGGAGTTATTAGTCGTCTCCCCGTTCGTCAATTGGTGGTGCGTCCGAACTAGATGCCTAACACTTGTGGAGGCTGAGATCGAAGAACATCGAACCGACACCTCCGTTCAAGCACGCTACGAGAGGTAATCCATTTACTCCCTTTGAGGCTTTGTGATTTTTTTCGATTGAAATGCAAGAAGTACGCCTCTGGAGATATATGTATGGGTTGTTATTTATTTCCGCTACGTGTTACATGGATCCCAACAGTGGTATCAGAGCCGATCCTTAGGTGTTTTCGTGCATTTAATTGATTTTTTGCAATTTTTGCAATACTATGGCCAATATGTATTAACGAATTGTTCGTCTTACATGGCTAATGGAGGTTGATTATTTTATATGATAAATTAATCAACGTAGCAAAAATTGAGACTAAATCAATTTTGAATCGAAAATTTATGGCTATCTTATTTTACGTAAAAATTCTGAATATGATTCAACGTAGAATTTTTATTGTGCCTTCCTAAGTTTTAAATTGTGAATTTATTACTTACGTGGAAGGGTGGTGATCATGGAAAAATCCCTAATCAATGTGATTGATGTATGTATGAATGTATGGTGATTATTTATATATTTGGGGTTGTAATTATTAAATGGAGGCTGCGTACTCCTTTTATTTTTCATGTAATCTTTATTTTTAGCATAGTCAATTGTTGATGTAAATGCTACGAGGATTACGTGGAGGAGCCTTTTAAGTCGGCGAGCTCTTTGGGGCCCGATTCTTGAAGAGTTCAAGAAATCAAGAAGAAGCGAAGAGCGGCTCTCCGTTATTAAAATATTAAAATGATTAAATGTGGTCTCATTGGCTCGAGACCCATTAAATCATAATTCCATGGTCACCACGTAGGATAAATGTTTATGTGATTGGCATCTATTTATTTATTATGATTACGTGAGCATGTTAAACTGGTTAATGTGCAAAGTCAGACTTACCTCACCCAAAATTGCGCCTGCATGAAATCCTAGTTAGGGAAAATCACTCGCGTTAGGTACCGAAAGGGCGTTGGTAATGACATCAACGTAACCAAGTCCCCGAACTCAAAATCTCTGGTTCCGCAGAATTGATCGATCTCTCCCAATCGGTCAATAAGGTTTCCGGTCTACCCTCCAAGAAAGACCGGTGGCGACTCCAAATGCATGCACAAGTTGCACATGCCACCACGACCACACTAAGGTCGAAAGCGATCGACTGTTATCGTCGAATCCCTTTGAAAAATACTCTCGCCGCGATTTGGTATGGGCCTGGGAGGGCCCGCGCCGATCCAAGACCCGCGATCGGTAATCCATTAGCCGCGTCCGCTTTCGGACGGGTCGCGACAACGCTGTCTTCTCTGTATCGTCGTGGCATGGAAAAATTTCGTGTTTTTATCTCCCCACCTCAGCCAGGTGATCCTCGACCTCAAAGTCCAGTACATTTCTTCCCTTCTCCAATGATGTTCGATACCTTCAATAATTTCTCGCCGATTGTTCTCGTCTTGAATTAAATTCTGGTTGTTGGTAATGTCTTGAAGTCTGGTAAGTAGGTAGCTAATCTCCTTTTGATTATTAGAGAAAACGCTCCTACTCCATGCCGCTAACGACTTCGAGACAACTTTAATCTTCTCTACCAAATCTGCCTCAGACAGGTTTGGTAAACTCCATATTTCTCTAATTATTCTGCCACAATCCTCATGTTCTTGCCAGAAAGCTTCGAATCTGAACATCCTCTTTTTCTTCCCATGAGTGTTGGACATAACCACCAAAAGAGGACTGTGATCAGAGCCTGTGGCTGGGAGTGCAAACACCTCTGCTCCCGGGAAATCCACCCTCCATGCTATGTTACAGACTGCTCGATCCAGTCTCTTCTTCACCAAATTCATCCCTTCCCTATTATTAGCCCATGTGAATGCACAACCCTTACTCTAAATATCCATTAGCTGACAATTATTTAAGAAATCTTGGAAAGTATGCATTCTATGACGCTCCGATTCTCTTCTCCCGACCTTCTCCCAAGAGTAAAGACTTTCATTAAAATCTCCTAAACACAGCCAGGGGAGACTGTTATGCTCACTAATTAGCTACAGTTGATCCCAAGTGAGAAGTCTCTGCTGAAAATTAGTGGGAGCATGAACACAAGTCACTCGAAATGGGGTATTATACATAGAGTCCTCATATCTAAAGTCAATGAACTCTGCAGTAGCTGAGAAAATATTCACCGAAACCTCATCCTCCCAAAAAAGTGCTAAACCACCTCCTATACCTTCCGGATTCACAGTTATGTAGTTCGGGAATCTTAAACGTTTGCAGATACGAACAACAAAATCTTCTTTTTTCTTAGTCTCACTAAGAAAGACTAAGTTGGGCCGATCACGAGCCACTATGGCTCTAAGAGTTTGAACTGTCAAGGGAGTGCCCAACCCTTGACAGTTCCAACACATAAGTGTCATTTGTAACCTGGTGGCTTATTAGGGCCAGCCACCATAGCCCGTAAGGTTGCGTCTCCCACTTCTAAAACTTGAGTATCTAACAGCTCTGATTCATCCACTAACAAGCTTCTTGCACCCTTTTTCTCATACGGACTGAATCTTTTCTCTTTTTTCACGTGTCTACCCTTACAACTAGATTTGGTTTTTTTCAGGGAATCGTGACCCGTCTGAAATGAAGGGAGCTCTAGTAACAAGGTTGCAGGCCTATCGTCCATCACAATTTCCTTCGCCAACAAGGGTTGCATCATAACGGATTCTGCATTATCAGGGGCCTTCCTCTTTACTCTATCTTCTAGTGGACTGAGCGGCAATGTTTGGATGGCATCATTTTGTTCAGACATCCCTGGAGTTTCAGGGACATTCTCTACCTCAGGCTGCACATTCAATGAAGGGTCATAAAACGACTTCCAGAAAGGGCTGAATGTATTAAATTCAGTTTTCAACCAAGACCTATAAAGTAAGTTGTCTTCTTTTGATAGGAACTCCTCATCATAAGGAATCTCTGTGCATTTTTTAGCGTAATGTCCCAGTTTACCACATGAATAACAATACACAGGAAGCCTTTCATAACGGAAGTCTAACCAATGTTCCTTCCCTTTAAAACTGTATATCATTCCAGACTCGAGGGGGCAGGATAAATTCAGCAAAACTTTTGCCTTTCCACGGTAAGAGCAGAATATCCTTTTGCTTCAATCTTCGCTACACTAACTTCTCCCACTTGTTCAGCAATGCTTCTAATTACTTCTTCCTTCCTTCCTGTTGACACCTGATTTTTGACCAAGTCTTTTTGCAATTATATTTTGAAAAATCACAAAAAATCCATAAAAAGTCAAAAAATTACAAAATCAACTTTGGTGGCCTTGGCCAAGCCCAAGGAACCATTCTTGACCAAAAAATAATTTTTCATATTTTTCACATTTTTTAGTATTTTTTAGAAAATAGAAAAATACTCAAAAAATCAAGAAAAATAGCGTTTGAGGTCACAAAAATATGGAAAAATACCCAATATTTTTCTTTTAAATCCCTTGTCTTTTTTAACCTCACAAAAAGACCAAAATCAAATTCAATTGTATATGTTCCTTTGTTATACATATGATTGAATTTGAGAAATAAATGTCAATCGAGTCTTTTAATTTGCAATTTTGGCATTTTCTAGGATTTTGACATCCATTCTAACTGTCCCTTATTGCAATTTAACTTAATTGTTTGTACAAATTGCTCAATTGCACGAATTTGGCAAAATTGCATACTAAAATTGTATTTTTAGTCCTTGAAATTGAGCATAATTGAAATTACTTTCAATTCAAGGGCTATCATTGCAAATAAAATATGCTGCCCAATGGTTTTCATCATCTTGAATCAATTGGCATAGGTAATTTGGCCCAATTTGATCATTTGAGCCTTCAATTGCGCAATCCCCAAATTTGCAATTAAATAAAATTTGGGGTTTTCGTTGAAATTGACATGAACTTTTGGGCAAAACTACATTTTCAGATAGAATTCATGCCCTAGATTCGATTTTGAGGATCAATAGCAAAAATTTCCTATTAATTTGGGCTTAATTTGAAAAATTGCAAGTCGGGACTGGTTCAGACCGCCGGTCGGACCGGTCGAACCGGTCCGCTACAGTGTCGCCGTCTTCCTCAGGCACCTGCGTGAATGAACAGTAAATGGTCGAACTTTGACGGGGAAATTGACGAACCAATCGACTTCAATTGAAGACGCAATGGTGGGCGTTTAGTTCCTTAGGCCACTCCCCGTCGATTGGAGCCAGAATGATGATCAATGGCCGCCGGAGCAGGGAGCAATTGGCCGGTCAAACTGCGAACCTGCGAAAGTCAACATTTACCCAAACACAGACCAAATTCATCCTAAATTCACGCGGAATGAGACCCGCCGTAGGACCAAACAGAATCGGACGAGATGCCCATCGCCCCCGACGCCGATTGGACCTAAAATCACGTGATGGCACGTGCCATTCGAGTCAGTTGGCCATTCCCCGTTCGGCGGCAAAATTTCAAAGAAGGATATAAGCCAACAGACCTTCGCGAAGCAAGCAGTTAGTGGATTCAGTTCGAAGAGAAGAAACTGAATCAAGAGAGAGAAAGAACTAGAGAGAGAGAGCTCACCTTCCCTCGCGGTGGTCGAAGGTTTGAGCTCGGATTTGCAGAGCGCTGGTTAGGCCTTCTCAAGCTAAACCGAAGCTCCACGAGGTCGCCAAGAGGTCGCCCAAACTCCCAGGAGTCGATCGCCGTCGGCCGCGCACGTTGAAACCACGGGAATAGGTGAGTTCGACCATCAAGCTTTCTTACTGAGCATCAATGGCGGAAAACGATTCCGATCTTGATTCTTCGAGTTAGAGTGTGCGTTTTCTTCCCCGAGCATCACTAACCATCATTGCATATCTATTTTGCATTGACTTCGCTTGAACATCCCGAATTGAGTCTCCTAATCCAACCTTCATTGCCGAACATTGTTCGTTCCTGCCTAGCCCAATCTAGGCTGAGCGAGCTCAATCGGAGCTCGAGGTAAGTCTCCTGAACATTGATTGATGTTACCCTGTGGTTGAATTGCAATGATCTGAGGTAAATCGAGCGATTGAATCCCCATGGCCGTACTCGACACTTTACATGATACGCGTAATTTAGTGATCGAGGTGCTTCAATTCCCATATATGTGAGATTGGATGATGAGGCGAGTCGATTGACGTTGGTTTTGAACGATTTAGTCTAGGTTTCACCGTTAGATCATCATCGGAAGCTCCTGGCCGTTCATCCCGTCACCGTCGCGAGGTTGAAGATGAAGTTGACGTGGCAAAGTCAACAAGTCAACTATCTAGGTGGCATCTCATGATTGGTCCACGCTGTGCTGACGTGGTTCGACCGTTAGTCTGTTAGGCCGAGTCAGCCTGGATCGGACGGCCTAGATTAATCGAGTCCAAATGATAGTAACCATCCGATCAGTAATTAGGAATATCAAAAATCATTTTTAAAATTGAAAATTCGAGATGAACAGAAACGGTGTCGTTTGGCTAAATGAATAGACGACGTCGTTTAGGTTAGTATGGATGGACGGTCTAGATCGAGTCGCGGGTTTTAATCGTGGCCGTAGGTTTAAATAGTCTGATCAGACGGCCCTGATCGAGTCTACAGTTCAATCTGAACCGTAGGTTTAGTAATCAGATCTGACGGGCGTGGATTAGCCGTGCGGTTCAATAGGAACCGTCGGATCTGAGTCGGATAATTCAAAAAATAAAAAATGCGATGCGGCGTCGTTTTGGAGCCGTGGTCCGCGCGGGTTCGGGTCTGGGCCGGGTTCCGACCCGAGTGGGTCGGGTCGACTCGGCCCGAATAATATTTTTTAATAAAAAAATCGAAAAATGATTTTAAAAAATAAAAAAAAATCAGAAAAATCCTAGAAAATAAAAAAAAAATGCTAGGAAATTCCAAAAAATTCCAAAAAAAAAATGTGGGAAAATTGTGGGAAAATCCTAGACATTCCAAAAATCCCCAAAAATCGAGGATTAACCACAGACAACTAGTCAACCCTATTTTTGGGGTTTCTTATCCGTTCTTCCGAAACTTGACGATATTACCCTTTTAGGGGTAAGTCGCCTCTGCTGTACATGTGAGATAAGGCCGATAATGCCAAGGTAAGAATTAGGGTCAGGTAGGCGATCAATTCTTAGGCTTGGGCTTTCGAGTTCCGCATCTTTTCTCAAAATGACGATTTTGCCCTTTAATGGGAAAATCGTCTTTCTTGTACCCAATCAAGTCCTGAAAATTTCTTAAAATTAGGGTTTGGGTCAAGTGGGCGACCCACCCTAATATTTGAGATTTTCAGTCTTCATCTTTGTCCAAAATGACCATTTTACCCCTCCGAGGGTAAAATCACTTTTAAATTCCAGAAAAATCCTAAAAATTCTCAAAAAATGGAAAATGGATTGGATTGATAGGCAATCCTATTTCCCCAATATTTTGACTTCCCAATTCACCTAAAATGACAAATTTGCCCTTTTCAAGGCGAATTGTCCCTGAATACTTCAAAATTACGATTCTGCCCCTCATGGGCGAATCATGTCCAAATCACTCTTAATCCTTGATTGACATTTCTCTAGGCTAATAGGGCCTCATTAGGGGTGCCATGCTGTTTTCATGTGTTTTATCCGCATGTATTGGATCCTTGATTTGCGCATTTATTTCTAATGATTGTGAGTGATAGGGTAGCTATTCTCATCTGCATGAACTCCTAGATTTAGGATCTGTCCCCCACTCGTCTATATGAAATCCAAGGATCAGATAAACCATTCAACTTAGGTACCGAAAGGGCGTCAACTCTGACAGTTGGCGTAACTAAGTCCCCGAACCCACTTCTCTGGTTTCCGCAGAATCGAATAGACCACTCCCAACTATTCGATAGGGTTTCCGATCGTACCCTCCACGAAACGATTGGTGGCGACTCCTTGGCATGTACACTAATCACATGTCATTAGACCACACTGAAGGTCGACCACGTATATCCAGCAGTTGCGATTTGGGTAATGAACCTTGGGAGAGGCCCGCGTCCGATCATGCAACATCGGACGGCCCATTAACCCCCGCTAGCCGGTTGGCGCTCGAGAGGGTCGCGACAGACTGGCGACTCTGCTGGGGACTTATTCTAAACCAGAATCTCTAGTTACGAATTCCAGAGGACTTGAGCCGATTAAAAATTTGTTTGGTTTATCTGACCTTATTTTCTGCAGATGCTCTCGAAGGTGAGGTACGTACACTAACCATTGTGTTAGATGTTTTTGCAGATCGGAGAAATAAGGGGTGGAGTGATTGTTGACATTTTTTCCTGCAGGTTGGAGTTGGGAATGTATGTTTATTTTTATGCACATACTGAAGCGGTGTTTTGATACAAACTACTGTGCATGACTTTGCATTGTGATGATCACGACACATTGCACACACTGGCGGTCAAACCCCGACTGCAACCACCTCTAGGTTACCTTAGATAGGGAAGGAGTGCGAAAAGGATCTTGTGTTTGATGGCACTTGAGACTTTCGTATTCATTCCCGCCTACTATCTACATTGGCGATATCTAGCCCTCTTGGGTAGGTACCCTTGGGGAGGAATCTGCCTCATGTGGATCGTGGGAGCCTGAGCCATAGGTTCCTCTCCTGATTTTCGATTTTTAGAGTATACCCACTTGTCTCATGCGCATGTCTATGAATGGTTGGTATACCTAAAACCATCCATTGATACAGGGTACATTCCATATTCCCCCAGGTACGGTTGGTAAGGCATTTATTTTCAATGTACTTTATTATTCCCTATTCCATAATATGACTCATACATTACATACATTCGTATGCATTCGCATCATGAAAATCACTCAAGTGACTAATTGAAACAGCAATGGTAATAGGGTAGGATGTCGCTGTTCCCTATGAGCTCGACAGAATTGGTGACCTTCGAGTACTTAAGGAAAGTCACTCGCCTTGGACCAAACACAAGGCTACACTTCACCAGATTCGTGCACGGTCGGGAACTGACTGGACGTAAGTTGGGATATGCCGAAGATTGCCAAACCCGTTACTATGTCGATAACCTCAGATTTAAGCGAGAGGCAGACGAGATGTTCAAGAATTATCTGGAGATGAAGAGACAGCGTCGCAACCAGTTGGCCAGGGAGGCATATGCCCGTCGGAAGGCTGAACTACTGACCAAAGAAAATGTACCCATGATCACTTTTTGGGGAAAAAGAAGACGTCATGCTACCAAGACAAAGCCAAAGCGTATCACACTCAAGAAGGTGAAACCCGAGAAGACTCCTGAAGTCGTCATACCATGGACCAGAGAATGGCCAGAGGAACTACGACCTTTCGACCAGAACATTGAAGATAACTCCCCTACACTTGATTAAAGGAGAGTTCCCGACTGACTGTCAAGAGTGATTTAGATCCTCACATTCCATTGGCCTTTTATGGCTTTCTTGTTTGAAGAATCTTTCTCTACCTTTCTTTCATTAGGCATCCTGATTGTAATAAAAGTTCATTCCACTTTGTTCATTTGATGTATTGGGCAATAGAATGTGACATTACTGTTTCCTCTAGTCACTGAGTGAACATGACTAAATTGCATAATTCACTTCCTAGAAATTCAAGTTAGGCTTTAAGTCAGGCCTTCGAGACCTGAAAAAGGTCCTAATTTCCATTTCTTCAACCGAACTATGCAATTAAGTTAGCCCATGCATACCTCATAACATCTGCATAATCATGTGTTTAAAGTAATTTTTGACGATTGACTTTTTAAAATCATTTGCATAATTTAGACTTGATGGGAAAGAATGATATTCGAGTGTTCAAAGTTCCCCGGGCCGAACTCCAATCATGGTGGGATAGCATAGGCGAAGCCAGCCAGAAGTATGCTGAATCACGACTAGGATACCTATTAGACCTGCTGAAGATTGAGTGTCCACCTGCCTTTATCCAAGCCATGGCGCTCTATTGGGATCCTACCACCGCTACATTCTGCATGGAAGGACTAGAGATTACTCCCACTATTGAGGAGTACAGTGCCGTCATCGGAGTTGAGTTCACTCACACACTCGTTCGACCCCCCATAGGATTTGAACCCCTGAGTCAGGTGGCTGAATTCCTTGACACAAGCCTAAGCGAAGTCAAAGCAGATGCAAAAAGCAATTCTGAACGAGTCTCCCTATCTTTCCTTATAGACCGATTTTCCCGCCTCCCTGCTGCTAAAGGGACCAAATCTGGTAGAGCCTTTGTCTTGGTATTCTTCAGCTTTGTGCTGTTCCCAATCTCATATGTCACCTTCAACCCTATCATGGCTATAGTAGCCAGACAAGTCTGTTGTGGGTGGGATTACTCAAACATCATCCTTGCCGAAACCTTCCTCTCCTTAAATCGCTTCAAGAAAAATAAAAAGGGAATCTTTATAGCCTCTAGTGATCTTTTGTATCTATGGTTCACATCCCATATCAAACAATTCCACATCCGCATGGGTTTCACTGAAATCAGCCCTGATGCACATCCTCTTAAAACCTTTGTCAGAACACATACACGTATTCCTAAGTTCAACTTCATAGAGTGGAAAAACTTCCTTAAAGTTCTAAGGCCCGAACAACTCCGATGGCGGCTAAGGTTACCAACGCTGGGCAAAGTCAGATTGGCCTGCGATGACAAAGGTCCAGTCCCCTGGCGGTACCACATACTATCTGAAGAGGGTATCCGACAGTTTGGGGCGCTACAAGGGATCTCTTCTCCACCACAACCTGGTATCTTTTCTTTTGACATACCGAGCAAGACTCTCATGGAGGAGGAGAAGAAACAGTTTGAAGCCAAGGTGACATCCATCATCCGCTCCTTGAAGAATTCGCAAGCCGAAGAAATAAGTTGGCCAGAAAACATGACTCGTGAAGAAAACATTCATAGAGCCACTGTAGAATACATTCAGCACTTTAAAGCGACCAGACAGAGCCTTGTCGAGCCATATGTACCCGAATACATCGTACCATATGTACCTGGAATAGAGCCATACGTACCCGAAGACATGGGACCGCTGCCATATTCAGAGGATGATGAGCCCCAGGCTGAAAAGGGGAGTCCATACTAGGACGACGAGGATACCTTAGACCTCAAGCGTCCTAGACTTGAATAGGCTATTCTGTCAAGTGTAAAATAAGCAAACATTGTGACACCTTCTCATACATTCTCATTTCTGTGTGATGCTATTTTGGACACATGAGCATAAATGTGAACATGTTTTGCGAATACATAAAAACTATCGTCAGAAATTACGCTTCTTTTAATTTCATGAATTCTTGTCGGAAAATGATTAAAAGAACTACTTACATGAGGCTAAGGCTCACGAGGTAGCCCTTTTTCTCATCTACTGACAAGAAGCATGTAACTGAAAAAATTAACTGCTTCCTTTTTGTCAAAGACAAAAGAAATACTCACTGGGAATCCTTCTGAAACAGGTACATTCTCATCACGGAATTACCAACACATCGTTTCCGAACTCGCCTTAAGACAAGAATGGAGCAACAAGAATTGACTCCGCGTGTGGGCATGCTGGAATCTCATATGACCGCCCTAGCAACTATGATGGCCGACATCAAGGCAATGCTGGAAGCTACCCAAGCTAAACAAACAACGGGTCATAACCAGAACAACGCAGGTCCTTCTTTTGTACCTAATGCAACAGATAAGGAGGTGACGAGAGATACCCAACATGCATGTCGCGACCCGTCCGGAAGCGGACGCGGCTAATGGATTACAGATCGCGGGTCTTGGATCGGCGCGGACCCTCCCAGGCCCATACCAAATCGCGGCGGGAGTATTTTAGAAGGATTCGACGATAAGAGTCGATCGCTTTCGACCTTCAGTGTGGTCGTGGTGGCATGTGCAACTTGTGCGTGCATTTGGAGTCGCCACCGGTCTTTATTGGAGGGTAGACCGGAAACCTTACTGACCGATTGGGAGAGGTCGATCAGTTCTGCGGAACCAGAGATTTTGGGTTCGGGGACTTGATTACGTCGGTGTCATTACCAACGCTCTTTCGGTACCTAACGCAGGAATGTGATCCTAATACAAGAGGATTAGTAATGGAAAATAAAACAAAGGAATGTGATCCTAACGTTCAAGAATGCCCCAAGCTCGATCTGTGACTTCCGGATCACTTGCCCCCACTCGTCATCTTCATTGGACGATATCTCAATAATGTCCATAGTAGGCTCCTCGCATACTCGGTGTTCGTCGTGGGATATCACCCTCCTCGTCTTCTATCAAGGACGTTTGGGAAAAAAAAAAAAAAAAAACACACACATCTATCCTTGAAATGGCATTTAATCTAATCACCAGAATGTAATGAATGAAATGCCTATATTCACATGAACTGTAATAGATTTGAGGGATAGAGAGTCTTACCAACCAAACTCGTCGACTTATGTGCGGTTTTAGGTGTACCAACCGCCCAAAGACATGCGCATGAGACAAGTGATGGTGAACTTCTAAAAATCAGAGGGTTTGGCACCTAAGGTTAAGGTTCCCACTTCGAGTTCTAGAAAGGGTAGATTCCATTGCACAACTATTGTTGCATTGGGACCCAATCCATAATTCGAAATGAGCGGAATTGAAAAGTGGATTACCCCGTGTTTTTCCTCACGGAGATTCCATTTTCAATCCCTTATATTGTTTTCCTATAGGCGGCGCCCGGGGTTTTAGGCGCGATTGTGTGTGTTCATGTGTTATGAGTATCACAATGCAAGTCATGCACAACAGTTTATCAATCGGCGCTTCAAATCATCCATACAACATACATTCCTACGCCAACCTGCATAAGACAATGTTAATCACGGACTACACCCCTTATCTCTCCAATCTGCAAAAACATATAACACCTACCATGAGCGGACTTACCTCACCTTCAAGAGCGCCTGCAGGGTTAGAAAAATCACTCAGCGTTTTAATTACGGCCTAAGTCCACTTGAGGTCTAGAACCATAGGTTCTAGAACAAGGTCCCCAGCGGAGTCGCCAGCTGTCGCGACCCGTCCGGAAGCGGACGCGGCTAATGGATTACCGATCGCGGGTCTTGGATCGGCGCGGACCCTCCCAGGCCCATACCAAATCGCGGCGGGAGTATTTTAGAAGGATTCGACGATAAGAGTCGATCGCTTTCGACCTTCAGTGTGGTCGTGGTGGCATGTGCAACTTGTGCGTGCATTTGGAGTCGCCACCCGGTCTTTATTGGAGGGTAGACCGGAAACCTTACTGACCGATTGGGAGAGGTCGATCAGTTCTGCGGAACCAGAGATTTTGGGTTCGGGGACTTGATTACGTCGGTGTCATTACCAACGCCCTTTCGGTACCTAACGCGAGTGATTTTCCTAGCTAAGAGTTCATGCATGGGCAATTTTAGGTGAGGTAGGCTTGATTCAGGATTCATGCAGATTGGAAGACTATTCCTATCAATCACAATCAATTTAAATGAAAGCGCAATCAAGTGCATAAATAAATCACATCAATGCACGTCAATTCACATCACATGGCCTCCTAGTATAGCCATAAGGGCTTAGGGAAGGCGTGATTTGGGACCGAGGTAAAATGGGAAGACTTGGAGGCGATTTAGCCCGGAGGGCAAAATCGTCAATTTTTGGAAGACGATTCGCCCAAAGGGCGAAATCGTCATTTTTAAGAATGATCGGGTTCAAAACACCCGGGATGAGCCTTGGCCAATTGACTGTGGCCATTTCCTATTTTTTGGGATTTTCCTGGATATTTTTAGAATTTTTTTTGGAGGACGGTTTGCCGGAAGGGCAAAACCGTCATTTTTGGAAAGATCGGGGGTCAAATGACCCGAAACAGGTCGTGGCCAGTTGAATGTGGCCATTTCCTATTTTTTGGAATTTTTTAGAATTTTTCTGAATTTTTCAAAATTTTTTGAACTTTTTTATGATTTTTCTATTTTTTTTATTGATTTTTGAATTTTTTATTATTTTTTTATTATTTTCTGAATTTTTTAATATTTAAAAATATTTTCCGGGTCGGGTTGGACCCGGCCCACGACCCGGACCCGCGACCCAGGCCCGGCCCGCCTCCTACATGACCAAAACGGCGCCGTTTCACGGATTGGGAACGGACGCCTCAGATCGAGCCACGTGGCATCTTCTAGACCGTCAGATTATTATTATTATTATTTCCGAAAATCATTTATTAATCTGAAAATTATTTTTTATTTTCCAAAAACACAGGATCGCGACACGTGTCTCGATCCGGACCGTCCACTCGATCGCTTGAAAAGCGTTCGGACCGGGCCCCACCCTGCTGACGTGGCCGCCACATGGCTGCCACGTCAGTGACACGTGGCGTTGACCAGGTCAACGAGCGTTGACCGGTCAAAGCTTCATCGGGGAAGACGACCGGCGCCGGCGCCATCTCGCCGGCGCCTCGTCGGAAGGCCATAACTCGGCCTTCCGACGTCCAAATTGCACGAAATCAACGGCATTCGAACCTACTTGACGAGCTCTACCACATATATCAACCTCGACACAGCAGAATTATATTTAGCCCACCTGCAACTCCGGCCGAACCTATTTTCCGGCGAGAGTGCCGCCCTAGTCGTTCCGTACGTTACATGGCTAAAATAAATCATCGGGAAGCTTGCTAGGGGTTCTAGAGATCTTACCTGATCCTCATGGAGATTCGGTTTGGTCCGAAACGAGCCGGAGGGATTCACGGCCGGCCGGTCACGGTGGGGGACATGGCGGACGATTCAGGCGATGAAAAATCATGCGATCAAAGGTGAAAACGTTCAGTGATGCTCAAGGATCAATTCTAGATCAACAGCTTGCGAAACGAACCAATAAAACGCGAGATGCCATTGACGGCCGAGGACGAGTTTGAACGCGGGTCTCACCTTTTCCGGCGGTTTTCGGCGAGTTTGACGGGCACACGGGCTTCCTCTTGGCGTCGCAAAGCTCGGGGAATGGCTCACCGGCTTCGTTTTTGTTTTGCAGAAGGCGACGCCGGCTCGGAAGCTTCAAGCTCGGTGGCCGGTCTTCCCCCGAGAAAAATGACGCGCCCCTCCCTTCTTGTCCCTTTTTTTTTCTTTTTGTTGGCCGACCACATTCAGTGGACGATCTTTTTTTCTTTTTCCAGCCCCGCCTTCGCCGAAAGAGCCTCTTCCGAGAAATCATCACCCCCGGAAGGCCCCCCCTGCGTTTTTTATATTCTGTTCGTTGTCTCGCGCGGGCCTGCAACTGAGTTGCAGACCCGGTTCGGACCGGGTCGGGTCGGGTCTGACCCGACCGGCCCGGTTCGACTCTCCTCGCCCAATTTAGCCCCAAATAGACCTCTTTTCATGAAATTGACATCAAAATCGGACTCCTTGACACGTTTTCTATCAAATAGGGGTATTTTCGTGAATGAATGGATTGAAATTTAGTGAAAACCCCAAATTGTCCCCAAGATCCGAAAATGATTTTTGCTCAATCGAGGGCCTAAATGACCAAATTAGTCAAAATTGAGGTCACCAATGGATTCCTCATGATGAAAACTATCGGGTAGAGATGTTTAATTTTAATGGGTATGCCCGTATAAAATTTAATTTCAAAAATTATGAAACCGGGGACTAAATTGAAAGATTTTTATGCAATTAAGCCCTTTTGTTTAAAATTGATCAAATTGGAGGGCAAATTGACCCAATTGCACTTCAAGACTTTAGAATACAATGTCATAGCTTATAAAAACCAATAATTGAAAATTAAAAGACTCGAAAGGGATTTTTTAGGCTCGGTTCGGGATTATGTTTGTGAAGGGACCCCATGAATCGAGCCAAATTTCCCTGATAAAAAGTGAAAATATTAAAGAGGGAATTAAAATAAAATTTCTGAATATTTTTGTGTAATTTTCTGACCACGGATGGTATTTTTCTGATTTTTTGGGTATTTTAATAATTAAATAAATTCCAAAAATATTAAAAAAATCAAAAAATATTTTTTGTTCAAAATTGGTTCCTAAGGCTAGGCTAAGGCTTCCAAAGTTGATTTTGTGATTTTATGACTTTTTTTATATTTTTAATTAATTTTAAAGAATAAAAATCACAATGATAGATGGTCAAAAATCAGGTGTCAACAGCTGCCCCTCTTTGAGAGGAATCTCGTTAGAGGTTTCTCTCAAAGATAAGGTGGCACCTGATTTTTAACCGACTCAACTGGGAAAATGAGAGAAGAAAGGCTACGACATTGGATCGCTTGAGGCCCTTTGATGAAAGCTCAAATTAATCCCCAGTTTGCTTTAACAATTTGAACATGGGCCGGAGTGAGAGAGGCTTACCTGAAGCTCACCTGTCAGATGCTGCCGGTTGCGACAACTTTCAAGCAGATACCTAGGACTCGTCATTCAGAATATCCTAGGGAAATTAAGCTCTGACCTGTATGGTAGGTCATACCATTATTGGATTCCTAACTGACAGGAACCTAAGGAAGGCGGATTCCCACGCTTTGGGATTTGCCAGAGGTTTTAATCCGTATGGTGGATCAGACCTTCGTGTCGATCTTTGAGGCGGTATCTACCTCGTATTGACCCTTATGGCGGTTTCTACCATGAGCTGACCCTTATGGCGGTTTCTACCATGATTTGACCCTTCAGGCGGTTTCTACCTTTGGTTGACCCTTTAGGCGGTATCTACCTTTGTTTGACCCTTTAGGCGGTTTCTACCTTTGTTTTGACCCTTCAGGCGGTATCTACCTTTGTTTTGACCCTTTAGGCGGTTTCTACCTTTGTTTTGCTTTGAAAAGGGGTCTCATGACGAGGGTTCTCCACGTCCGATGAGACTGTTTGATATTTTTGAAAATGGGTCCTAGGACGAGGGTTCTCCACGTCATGCTAGGACTTGGGTCTGTTGAGGCGACATTCTGGGAGCTGGGTTCTCCAGGTATCCTGCAGAAAGTTCAAACCTGAAAGATTTTTCTTCACCAAGAAAGTGTTAATAATCTTTGGGAAGACAATAATTGTCCAATCGACAAAATTTTATGACCTAAGTTTTAGTCATGAAATGTGCATTTTGATGCTGGAGGTTATCCAAAGCATTCTTGCAACATGCAAATGTGATCACAAATCCCTTGCACGGAAAATCTGGATCAAACAAATTGAAATTTCCAAAGAGAGTTTGTTCAAAACATCTATTGGAGAATTTCTCATCCAAGAGGGCTCCTCACCGCTCTGTGATAATGGTCTTTTGTAAGGAATGCGCTCAACTTCCTACTAACCTGTGCCTAGGTTTTAGGATCATTCGCAGCGCCTACATTTTGATCGATCGGGAGGTCTTCCACGGGACCGTAATGTTAGGTTTGGATATTGGTTTTCAAGGGGGACCCGCTTTGGAGTCGAGGCCATTGAATGAAAGTCTTCACCATCTGCTCCGGGTTTACAAGTCAAGAACCCTGCAAAATGAGAAAGAAATAGTCTTGCTCGTACTTCTTCGAGCTAAGCTATATGTTAACCCAAGTGTCTTAGTCGGAGAAGACTGTTTCGGGGTTGTAACATTGGTAGGATTGGGGACCGAAAAAGGCTTGTTTTTGGCCCAGAATTCATGACGGGTTTGACATTGGTGATCATTGCTGATTTGCCTCCTGTCATTTCCTTTCTGCATCTTCAATTTTTGAGGCATGCAACCGCTTTTGACAATTCTGTCTGCGTCTTCCACGCCTGACATCATTTGGAGGAGTAGTCTTTTCGATCTGACTCCATTAGGGATTTCCTCTTTTCCCATCCGGCTTCATTGGGGATCAATCAAACAGTTTTCACGAGCATCGGCCTTGCTTTTACCAGGCACTTTGCTTTTTCTTGATGCTGGGATTTTTTTCTTTGTTGAAATCCCGCCCTTTCTTTTCCTTTGGAACTACGATGTTCAGAAAATTGTGCTAGATATGCAACTTGAATCATAGCACATTTAAACGCCGATATGAAATTTTTCTATAAATCTCATCTCTTGATTTCTTCCGTCCTTGGAGTGATGCAGTTTCTATCTTGAAACATGCCATGATCACCAACAGGGGTTTATGAAATGAATTTGCAGGCTCAAGTTGGCTGTGCAAAGGATTCGGTGTGTGTGATAGAGAATGAATGCTTCTCGTCATCCTATGGCACTTGGATTACCATATAAACAACACACAAAGATTAATGTTAGTCCGAGCAAGAAAATTTCTAACCATTTTCTCCTGGCGCTGCTGGACTTACTTCCTTTTTGCCCCGGTATGGGGTGGCTCTTGACAGGGTTAGGAATGAAAACCGCCGTTCAAATGGGTTGTCAACGGTCACCTGTAGTGTTTATGATATGAAACGAACGCCTCTGTCGTCCCAATCCATGTAATCGCTGCGAATGGTCCCTACCTCCGTAGGTCCAGATTTTACTATCTGATTCGCTCCACTCACCTCTCAAGTGTATGTAGGATGTGTTTGGATTTGAGCTTGCCTCTCTTTTGAGGAAACATCCTTTTGAATGGTTTGAAAAATAATCATATTTGGAAAAATTCATTTTCTTTTCTCCAAAATTTATCCGTCGAGGGGATTTTGTGATGTATCGTGCATGTTTTATTCATGCTTTGGGCGACCTCCCGATTTAAAAACATGAAAGCCAATGAATTTTGAATTCTATGTCTTTTATAGACATTAGATTCTGAAAGCTTTTCTTTCCTTCTCAGTTTTTATTCAACATCTTTAATGGATCGGGGAAAGGGATACTTACCTGTCCCCCGCGGCTGGAGATCCCTGAAAATATGGAAGAAACATGTTATTGTACGTTCACGCATTTTTTCAAAAAATTAGAACGATACACCTTACCCTTGGTCGTGTGCCCCTACAAGTGCACACAGGTTGTGAAAATCTGTCCTCCTTGATGGTGAGTCCCTATCAAGGATAAATAACAAGTGTTAACTCATATTCCCAAATTGAAGACAAATTGGGACGATACAACTTTACTCTTGGTTCTCATCCCGTTCTGACGTCGTGTATTGATATGAACCACGTCTATCAAATCCGCTTATCCATGCTTGGAATATTTGCAATATCAATGGTTCAGCTGCCCCTGGTTGGGCAACGTCTGTTTTGTTATTTGAACAGATGGCTCCTTGAGTGATTTATCCACGTTTATCACCAAATGGGAGGCTTCGTGACCAAACGTATTTCGTGCTGAATGGGGGTAGATCCCATTATGCTCCGCGGGTGATAGTCATCGTTCATGGAATTTGCTCCACAGATTAAGTGATTAATCCATGGCCCTTGGCTCGAAGATGTTCAAAGGGTAATGTTGACACTCAGAGCGGTTAGTTTTCAGCGTTAATTAAAATGTTCCTGCGGGAACTTTACAACGAGATCCGTAACACATTCATTCGACGTATTCACCTCTCACTCTCCTGAGCCTTCTAATGATTTAGCACACGAGCTTCGAACCAGATGTCCAGTCGCCGGTACCGGTCACGACTGCAAAGATGCACTTGTTCCAAAATGCTTGACCCATAGGCTGAGTTGCTCATTCAGGAGATCGTCCGACCGCTCGAGTCGTCCAAGTTGAGCATCCTTAATTGCTGGTGACGGACTTCTCCCATTTTCGGCGTGAACAACCTGGTTCCTCGGTTTATGCGTGATCCACACGCCGAGTTGCTCACTGAGGGACTCGCTTGAAATTTCAAGCCATTGACGCCCAAGTCGGGCATCCTCAACCGTTGGCGATGGGTTCCTCACACTACTTTCGACATGAACAACCTCACTTCTCGAGTTGGTACTTTCATCGTTGTCCAGTAGGTTTGTACCCAATGCTGGATTCGCCGTAGGAATAACACTAACGATCGGTTGGTGCTCAAATTAGGGAGTCCATACCTGCTGAAATTGTTGTATATACTCTTGAGGAGTACCAGGGCAACTCAGGGGGGAATTCTGCCGATCGAACCAAGAATAGATGTTTTCAAGGAGATCGTCTGAACCATCGAGCGACTGACACTCAGGTTGAGTATTGTCGACTACTGGAGAAGGAATCTTTTCTCCATTTTCGTCATGGACCACCTGATTCTTCGAGCCGGAATCTCCGTAATCGTCTCGCAAGATTGTACGTGCATCTCCTGCCAATGTTAGATCCGCTGTAGGACTAGCATTAACGGCCAGTCGGTGCTCAGGCTGAGGAGTCCCGATTTGCTGAAATTGCGGTACATACTCCTGAGGAGTACTAGGATAACCCAGGGGAGTACTCTGATTGATGCCTGAACAATCGACCGTGTAATTGTCAGTCCCATCGGTGTTAAGAGGTGATTGGATGCTTCCTGCTGTATGAGGATTGCGATCACAGCCATGCTCATCGTTTAAACTTGAACTGCCTCTATCTTGGTCTAGTGCCACTCGTCCATCTCTCAGTAGTCTTTTGTAGCACCAAAGGTGGTTCCTGACTTTATTTCTATCCAGTTCCGGCATGTTCATGATCTTGAGTATGCGCGATGGGCGAGCCAAACTGATCCCTAACTGTTGAACTGCATCAACAAATTTGCTATGAAGCTCCGAGGTCCAATAAAACCTTGTTTTCTTGCTAGCCGAAGTAGGGTTGGCAACTCGGCGGCTACTCTTCGCGGAATCTGGTCGTGTTGAACCGCCTCTATCTTGATCTAGCGACGCTCGTCCATCTCTCAGTAGTTTCTTGTAGCGCCAAAGGTGATTCTTGACCATATTTTTAGTCAATCCCGGCACGTTCATGATTTCGAGTATGCGCAATGGGCAAGCAAAACTGATCCCTAACTGTTGAACTGCATCAACAAATTTGCTATGAAACTCCGGGGTCCAACGAAATCTTATTTTCTTGCTAGCCGAAGTGGTGTCAGCAACTTGGCGGTTACTCTTCTCGGAATCTGGTCGTGTTGGAGGTTGCGCTGGAGGGGATTTAGTGGTCTCAGATCGGCTGGTCATGATGGTGAGTTCATCATTGAGCGGACCCGACTTGTCATGACGCATGTTCCCTTCCACAATGGGCGTCGACTTTGACCTTATAGCACTAGTTTCCTCTTGTAGATCCTCGGCGGTACCCGCCTGTTCCGAAAGATGTTGCGAAGGGCATTGCAACAAATGAGCATTATAAACCCCCAGATCTGGCTCTTCAGTGAATACTCCGTCCGTGGGAACAGGGTTACCGCACTCAAGGCAAATAGCGATGCTTAGAGCTTTTTTGTACTGAATGTTTTTTATTCGAAGCTTTTCATTCTCCTCCCTTACAATCGCTAACTCGTGCCGATCGCGTTGCTGCTTCAGCCGGGTTCGTTTGTTTTCAAACCAGCACTTGACCTTCCGAGGCTCCCACCCTATCTCCTGGCCCATTTTGATTCTCTGTTCCATGTCCGGATAGGGGTATTCCCTGAAAAACAATTCGAGTTTATGGACTTGACCTGAAGTGTTGCGTTGGAGATATTCCCCTTTCTGACGCTGATCACCGTCGCGGGTACTGTTCTCGTTAACCAAGCCGCGGGTTTCATCATTAGAAGGATCGGTCTCCATGGCCCTCGTGTCAGGTTCGGTCCTGAGATCTTCAAACTCTTCCAGCAGCTCAAGCTCGGAGACCTCCAAGTCTGGCGCTTCCAGTAAATGACAGAATCCCTTGAACATTTTGACCGGAATATCACTTTTCCGTTAACTCATCTTTCTTTGTTCCTCCTTGGATCTTCACTTTCTCTGCAAATTCTGAGGGGTTAAAGGAGCCGGATCACCGTTCTTCGATCAAAGGTGATGGCTACCCGACGAGCGCTCTTCTCAATGTTTCGAGATTCCCACTTCGTCCTTTTGTGATGGCTACCTGACGAGCGCTCTTCTCAAGGCTTCGTAATTCCCACTTCGTCTTTTGTGATGGCTACTTGACGAGCGTTCTTCTCAAGGCTTCGTAATTCCCACTTCGTCTTTTGTGATGGCTACTTGACGAGCGTTCTTCTCAAGGCTTCGTAATTCCTACTTTGTCTTTTTTTGCTCTTTTCTACGTGAACGGAGCCTGAAGATCTCTTGCGTTGATTTCGCTTTGTCGAGCACTACGCTTGTCCCCCTGGCCCAGTCTCTAGAGTAACAGCCTGCCCACCTTTCGGCGCCATTATGTTTCGTAAAACCCGAGATCACAGGACGGTGGTGGATTCGTGACTCATCGGGGATGCATTAACGAAACCCGCTTGGCTCTACTGCACATAAAATATTATTACCACTTCTCCCTGTTTACTCGAGCATTTATAAGGTGATAGATTGATGTCAAGAAGATTAACACTTTAGCCTTATCAGACTCAGCCTCTCAAACAATCTTCACATTCTCACTCTCCTCTCCGTCATTCCATCACATATGGATTCCTCCTCTGTGCCTGCTGCCTTAACTGAAACTTCGACCCAATGGGAGAGATTTTACCATCTCTTGGGTAGAGGTTATGGCTACATAAACAATCATCCTGAAGCTGCGGTTGAAGTTCGTACTCTGATTCCGGCCCTGGATACTGTGTGTATTGAAGGTACGAAATTGCAAAGGGAGTTTGTGATCTTCCCAACTCTCTTCAACAATTTCCTGCAGGCTTATGAAGTTGCTAGCCGGGAGGTCACTTTGGCTGGTATCGTGCGAGCCCGTTATCAGGACCGAGCTGAGTCCCTGATGTTGGCCGTGCTGACGGCCGATAACCATAAAAGGGCTGTTGAATACGCCCACGCCCAGGTTTCGATGCTGGTCCGTGAGAGGGACAACTTGGTGGAGCGTCTGGCTCTTTTTGACACCGCCTTTGAGCAAGACCAGCACAACTTCGTGCTGAGGTTCCAGTGTGCCTGGTTGGAGGAAAGGATTGAGGACCTGAGCATGGATATAGCTCGCGGGAGGGTGCTGGCTCATGACTTAGAGCTTGAGTTCGAGTACTATGACACCAAGGTGAACGAACTTAAGGAGAAATGTCGTCTCCTTTTCTTCAAGCTTGTAGACCTCGATTCCCGGAGTGTGGGTTGTAAGCAAGGCATGGATAGCATGGAGAGTCAGTTAAGCTTTTTTGTGATGCTTGTCAGAACTCATTTTGGGTTTACTACTCCCGCTCAGTGATCCACTTGTAAACTTTCCTGCTGAATGAAATAAATGCGAGTTTGTTTATATATGCTCTTTCATTCTGCATTGTTGACTAGCCAAGAAAGGTTTTTGCTTTCGGATCTACGCGACTCCTTTTTCGCCTGTGTCAACAGATTGACTACGCATCATTCTCACAGCCCGACGCTTTATATTTGATTGACTTGAATGCCTCGTGAGAAATAGATTTGTAGTTGCTCGAAACTTAAAGATTGCCCCTGATTTTGCGGTCATTGCGTTTGGGGCCGCTAGTAGTCTTTCACTTTCGAGCTCGATCCCATTCTGCTAGTAACTCATGCTATCAATTCTACCTTCACGCGTCGGGGCTGATTTTACCTTGAACTTAATAACAAGGAATTACCGTATACACACGAGATGACGTTTGCGAAAAACATTATGCAAAATCAACTCTAGCTATTGAAGAAACAAACGCATGCACCGATGAGAACTTTACAATAGGAGATACATCCTTCTCGCGTACATCCCCTTCTTTCTTTGGGCATGTCCAATGACTAACCAGTCTGGCCTTAGCTTAGGTGTGCCATTACCAACTGCAGATCATGGTTGCCAACCTTTGATAGCTTCCAACTGATCGAACCAGGTATCAAGTCCTTCATCGAAGAAATCACCCGACCCCTCGAACGATTGATGTGTAGGTTGAGCTGTATCGCCCGACGGGTTCTTCGAACTGGAACCTCCATCTTTGTCTGGGATTATAAGAGGAGATTTGATCGATTGACTACCACAAGCATCTCTCACTTGGGGATTGGGGAAATAAGAATGCTCCAAGCATTCTCCCATTAGATCATCTGAAGCCACATGCTCTGATTGGGCAAACCCTTGAGCACTGGGCGTGGTGGGCTGATCTGCAACAGGATGAACACTGACTAGCTGCTGCTCGGACGGAGGAATGCTTACTCGTTGCACTTGTGATGCGTGTTCTTGAGGAATATTGAAATGACTCGCGAGGATATCCTGATCAAATCCCCAATAGTCGTCCAGATTCGACCGGGCCTCATTTGTCATAAGGGTGCTGGGTTCGCAGCCGAGTCTATTGCTCGGATTCAGTTCTGCATAACGCTGTCCCAACGCCCTTCTGTAGCAACCAAGGTGATTCGCGACTAATTGCTTGGTAAGTCCCGGTACGTTCATGACCCTAAGTATGTTTGTCGGGCCTATGAAGTCGAGTCCTATCTGTCGAACTGCGTCCAAGAACTTGAGATGAAGCTCCGGGGGCCAAGTGAATTTCTTCTTCTCGTCGTCCAGAGTGGCGTAGATAGCCTGCCGACTAACCTCTAACTCCTCTTGAACCGTATCTGATCTTACCGAAAGCTGTTGTGGAGGAGATTCATGGGCTTCGATGAGGTGACTCCGATCATAACGACACGTATCTTCTTCCTCCGAAGACACTGGTATAATTTCTGTAGGATCGATCTGCTCATGCGCGCCATTAGCAGGATCTGATTGTACCGGAGATGGCTCAAGGGAGCAGGGGGATAAATGAGCACCTTCCATCTTCGTAGAAGGCTTACCGGGGAACAATTTACTGAGGGAGGTAGGGCCACCGCAGTCAGGGCAGGTAATAGTACTGAGGATTTTCTCATACCACATGTTTTCCATTTGAAGGTTTTGGTTCTGCTCTTTTAGGGCCGTGATCTCCTTACGCCTGTGTTGGACACCTAGTCTGAAACGTCTATTCTGAAACCAAAAATGGATTCTCATAGGATTCATTCCCAGCTTCCGGCCCAATTCAATCTTTTGTTCTTCGCCTGGGCAAGGGCATTCATCAAAGAAAGCTTCAAGCTCCTGGATTTCTTTCCGAGCGTAGCGCTGACGACTTTTTCTTTTCCGGGGTTGAGCGTCGTGGCCCCTGCCGTCGTCACCACTGCGATCTTGATGTTCATCACGGGCAATGTTGAGTTCCATGGCTTTGATGTCGAATTTGATTCTAGAGAATTTGAGGTCTTTCAACGAACTCGTCACTCGGGGTTCTCTGTTCTCTTTTGTATACTCGCTCTTTCGATTTGTTGCCTCCTTTTCCTCGAAAGCTAGGTCTGTTCAGCGTTCTGTTTTTGAAACGACGGAACTGTTTGCCTCTTGCTCAGCTTTCCGACACGAAGGGGTAACCAAATCCTTTCGCGGCTTCTTCGATAGTTGCGCTCGCCTTTCACTTTTCCTCAATAGTCATGCCTGTTCAGCACTGTCTTCTCTTTTTAAGTGGCAGAGCTGTCCACTCGCCGCCCAGCTTTATGCGTAAAGGAACAACACAATCCTTTCGCGGCTTCTTCGATAGTTGCGCTCGCCTTTCACTTTTCCTCAATAGTCATGCCTGTTCAGCACTGTCTTCTCTTTTTAAGTGGCAGAGCTGTTCACTCGCCGCCCAGCTTTATGCGTAAAGGAACAACACAATCCTTTCGCGGCTTCTTCGATAGTTGCGCTCGCCTTTCACTTTTCCTCAATAGTCATGCCTGTTCAGCATTGTCTTCTCTTTTTAAGTGGCAGAGCTGTTCACTCGCCGCCCAGCTTTATGCGTAAAGGAACAACACAATCCTTTCGCGGCTTCTTCGATAGTTGCGCTCGCCTCCCTCCCAGCTTTAATAATGGCGAGACCGAATTTGTCAGGCCTGAAATTGCGGACCAGGACATGTCTGATGATTCACGGGAGGAGCAGCCCTCGCTTTACATTAACCCGGCTCCACAAGCATTATTGCTGCAACTTTTCTCCACTCTCGAGACGCTATAAAATGCGGAGTTGGTGTTTGGGGGATTAATGCTCTCATATAATTTGCTTCCATCTTCAAATCGCTCCATTACACACCTCTCCGTCGAAAATGGCTTCTTCCCATGTTCCCACTTTCCCAGCCGAAGCTTTGGCTCGATGGGAAGAGTTCTATAACCTCTTGGGTCGAGGCTACGCTCACATATCTGATCATCCCGAAACCGAGGATGAAATCCGAGTCATGTTCGGGGACCTGGACATCATCTCCCTCGAGGGTACTGCGCTGGGGAGGGAATACAGAATTTTTCCAACGCTCTTTACAAACTCTTTGGAGGCCTATCGCGCTGCTCACCGGGGACTTACCGTGGCTCGTGTCCTGCGAGCCCGTTATGAGGATCAGTCCGACCGCCTAGCGCTGGCTGACTACCTGGTTGACAGCCACAAAAAGGCTGTTGAGTTCGCCAAAGAGCGGGTTTCGACATTGCTACGCGAGAGGAGGAATCTGGTGGAGGACTTAGCCCTATCTCTGGCTACCTATGAGCGCGATCGACGTAACGCCCTGCTAAGGAACCGAAGCGAGTGGCTGGAAGAAAGGCTCAACGGCATAAATGAGGATATAACTCGTGAGAATGGACTTGTTCGGGACTTGGAAGCAGTCGCCGAAGATCACGAGACTCAGGTTGTTGCAGTCAATGATGAACGCAAACGCCTTCACCTCAGGCTTGCGGACCATGATACGCGGAGTGGTGCGTATAAACAAAGCATCCATAACCTGGAGGGCCAGCTGGGCTCCTTTGTGTCGTTGATTAGGGCTCACTTCTGCTTTACTTTTCCACCCTAATGAATTGTATGATCTGGTTTGGGCAAGAATGAATGAAAGCCCCCGTGTTTGTTTTAGCTTTTATATGATCCATTTCTTCGAGCATCCGGACATCTTAGACTTGGATGAGCTGGTCCATAATAAGTCGAGTAGATGTGTTCTGATTTTCTAACTCGCTCATGATCAGATGAAAGAATAGCCTCAGACTTATCCGGGAAAAGATTTCTCTCTATTACCCATTTTTTACCTGCAAATGAAACGACCGAATCAGAAGGAATAATTTGAAAAAGAAAGCATAAACCCCTTTCAATCCTATGCTTGCTCGTGATTAATAAAGACAAAAACTTTTACAAGGATAATCTTGTGCGAAAAGTTTTTATCAATATTCGTCGAAGGAAAGCATACTATTGAAAGGAATGTAATTCACGATAATCGCTTTTGACCAACGACGCGTTTTAAATTTAATTGAAGATACGGCATCCAAATCAAAGCCGTTTTGTTAAGAACGAGGGCAATTTGGACATCTATCTTGTCATTAAATTCGAAACAACGCCGGTACTCTTGATCAATTATCGTGGATTACCAGTGGCGTAACACATGCATGAACCGATTCAAGTGTATAATTCCTTCTAGCGAAATTGGGGTTGGATTACCCTATACGACCAAAAGGCCGTGCAAGACTTCCAATTAATTTCCTCTAAAGGAATTATAAACTTGACTTGGGAGTATTCGGATGATTAGAGAAAATGCCACTATCACATTCCCATGACCCGTCAAAAGAAATACAACCAAGCTCCATCTGAATGTATACACCAATAGATCCCTAATACAATCACTCTAAGGGGTGAGATAGAGAAAACTCCGATAAAAATAAACCCTATACAAGAGGATTAGTAATGGAAAATAAAACAAAGGAATGTGATCCTAACGTTCAAGAATGCCCCAAGCTCGATCTGTGACTTCCGGATCACTTGCCCCCACTCGTCATCTTCATTGGACGATATCTCAATAATGTCCATAGTAGGCTCCTCGCATACTCGGTGTTCGTCGTGGGATATCACCCTCCTCGTCTTCTATCAAGGACGTTTGGGAAAAAAAAAAAAAAAAAAAAACACACACATCTATCCTTGAAATGGCATTTAATCTAATCACCAGAATGTAATGAATGAAATGCCTATATTCACATGAACTGTAATAGATTTGAGGGATAGAGAGTCTTACCAACCAAACTCGTCGACTTATGTGCGGTTTTAGGTGTACCAACCGCCCAAAGACATGCGCATGAGACAAGTGATGGTGAACTTCTAAAAATCAGAGGGTTTGGCACCTAAGGTTAAGGTTCCCACTTCGAGTTCTAGAAAGGGTAGATTCCATTGCACAACTATTGTTGCATTGGGACCCAATCCATAATTCGAAATGAGCGGAATTGAAAAGTGGATTACCCCGTGTTTTTCCTCACGGAGATTCCATTTTCAATCCCTTATATTGTTTTCCTATAGGCGGCGCCCGGGGTTTTAGGCGCGATTGTGTGTGTTCATGTGTTATGAGTATCACAATGCAAGTCATGCACAACAGTTTATCAATCGGCGCTTCAAATCATCCATACAACATACATTCCTACGCCAACCTGCATAAGACAATGTTAATCACGGACTACACCCCTTATCTCTCCAATCTGCAAAAACATATAACACCTACCATGAGCGGACTTACCTCACCTTCAAGAGCGCCTGCAGGGTTAGAAAAATCACTCAGCGTTTTAATTACGGCCTAAGTCCACTTGAGGTCTAGAACCATAGGTTCTAGAACAAGGTCCCCAGCGGAGTCGCCAGCTGTCGCGACCCGTCCGGAAGCGGACGCGGCTAATGGATTACCGATCGCGGGTCTTGGATCGGCGCGGACCCTCCCAGGCCCATACCAAATCGCGGCGGGAGTATTTTAGAAGGATTCGACGATAAGAGTCGATCGCTTTCGACCTTCAGTGTGGTCGTGGTGGCATGTGCAACTTGTGCGTGCATTTGGAGTCGCCACCGGTCTTTATTGGAGGGTAGACCGGAAACCTTACTGACCGATTGGGAGAGGTCGATCAGTTCTGCGGAACCAGAGATTTTGGGTTCGGGGACTTGATTACGTCGGTGTCATTACCAACGCCCTTTCGGTACCTAACGCGAGTGATTTTCCTAGCTAAGAGTTCATGCATGGGCAATTTTAGGTGAGGTAGGCTTGATTCAGGATTCATGCAGATTGGAAGACTATTCCTATCAATCACAATCAATTTAAATGAAAGCGCAATCAAGTGCATAAATAAATCACATCAATGCACGTCAATTCACATCACATGGCCTCCTAGTATAGCCATAAGGGCTTAGGGAAGGCGTGATTTGGGACCGAGGTAAAATGGGAAGACTTGGAGGCGATTTAGCCCGGAGGGCAAAATCGTCAATTTTTGGAAGACGATTCGCCCAAAGGGCGAAATCGTCATTTTTAAGAATGATCGGGTTCAAAACACCCGGGATGAGCCTTGGCCAATTGACTGTGGCCATTTCCTATTTTTTGGGATTTTCCTGGATTTTTTTAGAATTTTTTTTGGAGGACGGTTTGCCGGAAGGGCAAAACCGTCATTTTTGGAAAGATCGGGGGTCAAATGACCCGAAACAGGTCGTGGCCAGTTGAATGTGGCCATTTCCTATTTTTTGGAATTTTTTAGAATTTTTCTGAATTTTTCAAAATTTTTTGAACTTTTTTATGATTTTTCTATTTTTTTATTGATTTTTGAATTTTTTATTATTTTTTTATTATTTTCTGAATTTTTTAATATTTAAAAATATTTTCCGGGTCGGGTTGGACCCGGCCCACGACCCGGACCCGCGACCCAGGCCCGGCCCGCCTCCTACATGACCAAAACGGCGCCGTTTCACGGATTGGGAACGGACGCCTCAGATCGAGCCACGTGGCATCTTCTAGACCGTCAGATTATTATTATTATTATTTCCGAAAATCATTTATTAATCTGAAAATTATTTTTTATTTTCCAAAAACACAGGATCGCGACACGTGTCTCGATCCGGACCGTCCACTCGATCGCTTGAAAAGCGTTCGGACCGGGCCCCACCCTGCTGACGTGGCCGCCACATGGCTGCCACGTCAGTGACACGTGGCGTTGACCAGGTCAACGAGCGTTGACCGGTCAAAGCTTCATCGGGGAAGACGACCGGCGCCGGCGCCATCTCGCCGGCGCCTCGTCGGAAGGCCATAACTCGGCCTTCCGACGTCCAAATTGCACGAAATCAACGGCATTCGAACCTACTTGACGAGCTCTACCACATATATCAACCTCGACACAGCAGAATTATATTTAGCCCACCTGCAACTCCGGCCGAACCTATTTTCCGGCGAGAGTGCCGCCCTAGTCGTTCCGTACGTTACATGGCTAAAATAAATCATCGGGAAGCTTGCTAGGGGTTCTAGAGATCTTACCTGATCCTCATGGAGATTCGGTTTGGTCCGAAACGAGCCGAAGGGATTCACGGCCGGCCGGTCACGGTGGGGGACATGGCGGACGATTCAGGCGATGAAAAATCATGCGATCAAAGGTGAAAACGTTCAGTGATGCTCAAGGATCAATTCTAGATCAACAGCTTGCGAAACGAACCAATAAAACGCGAGATGCCATTGACGGCCGAGGACGAGTTTGAACGCGGGTCTCACCTTTTCCGGCGGTTTTCGGCGAGTTTGACGGGCACACGGGCTTCCTCTTGGCGTCGCAAAGCTCGGGGAATGGCTCACCGGCTTCGTTTTTGTTTTGCAGAAGGCGACGCCGGCTCGGAAGCTTCAAGCTCGGTGGCCGGTCTTCCCCCGAGAAAAATGACGCGCCCCTCCCTTCTTGTCCCTTTTTTTTTTCTTTTTGTTGGCCGACCACATTCAGTGGACGATCTTTTTTTCTTTTTCCAGCCCCGCCTTCGCCGAAAGAGCCTCTTCCGAGAAATCATCACCCCCGGAAGGCCCCCCCCTGCGTTTTTTATATTCTGTTCGTTGTCTCGCGCGGGCCTGCAACTGAGTTGCAGACCCGGTTCGGACCGGGTCGGGTCGGGTCTGACCCGACCGGCCCGGTTCGACTCTCCTCGCCCAATTTAGCCCCAAATAGACCTCTTTTCATGAAATTGACATCAAAATCGGACTCCTTGACACGTTTTCTATCAAATAGGGGTATTTTCGTGAATGAATGGATTGAAATTTAGTGAAAACCCCAAATTGTCCCCAAGATCCGAAAATGATTTTTGCTCAATCGAGGGCCTAAATGACCAAATTAGTCAAAATTGAGGTCACCAATGGATTCCTCATGATGAAAACTATCGGGTAGAGATGTTTAATTTTAATGGGTATGCCCGTATAAAATTTAATTTCAAAAATTATGAAACCGGGGACTAAATTGAAAGATTTTTATGCAATTAAGCCCTTTTGTTTAAAATTGATCAAATTGGAGGGCAAATTGACCCAATTGCACTTCAAGACTTTAGAATACAATGTCATAGCTTATAAAAACCAATAATTGAAAATTAAAAGACTCGAAAGGGATTTTTTAGGCTCGGTTCGGGATTATGTTTGTGAAGGGACCCCATGAATCGAGCCAAATTTCCCTGATAAAAAGTGAAAATATTAAAGAGGGAATTAAAATAAAATTTCTGAATATTTTTGTGTAATTTTCTGACCACGGATGGTATTTTTCTGATTTTTTGGGTATTTTAATAATTAAATAAATTCCAAAAATATTAAAAAAATCAAAAAATATTTTTTGTTCAAAATTGGTTCCTAAGGCTAGGCTAAGGCTTCCAAAGTTGATTTTGTGATTTTATGACTTTTTTTATATTTTTAATTAATTTTAAAGAATAAAAATCACAATGATAGATGGTCAAAAATCAGGTGTCAACAATGCAGAGGAGGACATCCATGAACCAAACAGCCGGTCACAACAAAAGGCCTCGCCTGTTGTCATCAACCTCGAGAAGGAGGAGAAAGGGAAGCAGACCGTGAAAACAGAGGCAGAGGCTAAAAGATTGGCCAAGATCGAAGAATGCTTGAGCAGCCAGGGCTATGAGTTAGCCCGCTTCGAAAAAATATCCCCTTTTGCTAAAGTAGAGACTCCTCCTGACTATAAGGAGCTAGAGTTCGTAAGAAAGTATAACGGGACAGGCTGTCCCTGTGCCCACCTCAAGTGTTATCTGCGCAAGATGGCACACTATTGGGATTACATTCCACTGTTAATGAACACGTTCCAAGAGAGTTTGGCTGGCGCCGCTCTGGCTTGGTTCATTGAGCTAGACCTAGAAGATTATGACGGTTGGGAGGATCTTGTAGAAGACTTCCTCAGACAGTACAAGTTCAACACGGCTACAGCCCCAACAAGAGAAGACCTTCTACGAACTTCAAAGGCGAGAGGTGAATCAATCAAAACATATGCCCAGAGGTGGCGAGCCTTGGCTACCCAAGTAAAGCCGTCAATCCTAGAGGATGAGCTGATTGATTTATTTCTAAAGGCACTCCCCTACGAGTACTTTGACAAGCTAAACACTTTCGGATGTCAAACATTTGCACACTTGATAAAGGTTGCTGAAAGGCTAGAATGGGCCTTGAGAGAAAGAAGGCCTCATGAAGCTTCTACTAGGAAGCAGTATCCCTTGAAAAAGGAGAGAGAAGCCGGACTGGACATAGCGTTTATACCAGATCTCCACAAGCCCAAGCCGTTTAGCAATTCCAATCAGACCAAAGGAGGATCGTCCTGGTCGGCACCGAAAGTACAAGAGCCTAGAAGAAGGCAACCCCAAAAGCAATTTTCTCAGCTCCCGAGGCCTTTATCCAAGTTGCTCCCAGTGCTGCTAGAGCAACGCCTGGTGGCAAAAGAACCGCCTAGGGTAAACCTTGTTAAATATCTTGGCTTTGACGAAAACCAAACCTGTGTCTACCATATGGGTGAGAGAGCACATAATGTGGATAACTGTTATATCCTTAAGCTAAAGGTGCAAGCTCTGATTGACAGTCAGATTCTGAAGTTTGACAATGTGGCCCCAAATGTACAAGAAAACCCACTTCCAGATCATCAAGCAGTAGGAGCGATATTTACTGAAGCGGAGGAAGACTGCCTTAAGCTGAAGGTAGACGTGCCTAAACTGACCGACTTGCTAGCAGCCGCTTCGTCATACCCAAAAGCAGGAAAGATCTCTGCTGACGAGAAGAAACTATGCATTGCCAAAATGATGAGCTTATGGATAATGTTCGATATCACCAATGAAGAATTCGAAGGAGTTGAAGCTTCTTTATCTTTGGAAGGAAGCTACTTCGTGATCAAAACTGAGCAGGGTAGCACCTGGGGTATCCCACACGAGAATCCGGTAGACAGTCTCAGGCCGGTCACTCAATCAGAAGAAGAATTCAAAAAGGATGAACAGGAAGCCAAGAGACGAAGTCTAGCGGACCGCAAATTTATGGCCAACGCGCTGGAAAAGGGCGAAATTGTAGACAACCTTGGTCAAGATTCTGGGGGATACAACTTCAAAGTGAAATATTCAGCCCCTCCCAGCTTTTATCAGAAAATTGAGGACATCATACCAGACGGATGGGGAGGTATAGATGATCTCTCTCAACCAGAGACCTCGAAGGACGTAGAAGAACTTTTTTCAAAAGGGCTTGACGACACCGTATCAATGGTCGAAGTTGCTACGATAGTGGTAATCAGATTGGAAGAACTTGATAGCATGAGCAGGGTGAAAGACTACCTCAAGCCTGTTGTGATTCAATTGCCACAAGAAGAAGCAGACAACACGGCTGAACCAGAGACGTCTTATCAGACGACTGTAACTATAGAAGTCCCTCCAGTAGAATAATACGATCCTAAAGCAGTCCATTGGGACTATGGGACTAAAGAAGTAGATGCGGTAATGAGGTCTGGACGGTTTTATGCCCCTAGGGAAGGCGAATCCGAAAAAAAGGAGGTCTCAAAGGAAGACGCGGAAAAGTTCACATCGATCATAAAGACCAGCGAATTCGAAGTAATAGAGCAGCTGAGGAAGATGCCAGCTCAAATATCTCTACTAGATTTATTCATCAACTCAGAGAAGCACAAGAACGCACTGTTGAAGATACTCAACGAAGTACATGTCCCTGAAACAATTAACGAGGTACAATTAGGGGACTTTGTGGGGGCGATCCTTTTAAAAGACCAATTGAGCTTCTCTGATGAGGACTTCCCCATGGAAGGAAGAGGGCACAACAAGGCCTTATATATCTCCGCACAATGTAACGGGAAAAGAGTGGCACACGTACTGATCGACAATGGATCAGCCTTCAACATTTGCCTTTGGCTACCCTAAGAAGGTTGGGAATCAATGAGGAAACGGTTAAGGCATCCAAAAACGGATGTGAGAGCTTTCGACGGAATGAAGAAGACTGTGGTGGGTGAGATTGAGCTGGACGTATTCATCGGCCCGACAAAATTCTCTATAAACTTCCAAGTAATGGATCTGCCCAGTGCATTCGGATTCTTGCTGGGAAGGCCTTGGATCCATACAGCAGGAGCCGTCCCTTCGAGCTTGCATCAAAAAGTACGCTTTGTAGTGGATGGGAAGGTGATTACCATACATGGAGAAGTTGACCTCCAGATATACCAAAACAGTGCCATTCCCTATGTTGAACCCGAAGTGAAAACAAAAGCAAGCTATCATTCCCTGGAACTGGTAGCCACAGTTCATACCCCGGCAGGGACAAGGTTGAGAACCCCCTACATCTCAGAAGCCAATCTTTTACCAACTAAGATGCTACTGACATATGGGTTTGATCCTAGAAAAGGTCTGGGAAAACACAGTCAAGGGATAAATGCCCCCTACAGTTAAAAGCTAACTCACATAGAAGGGGCTTGGGGTATCAGAAGTATCGCGTGAATGAATCTGTCCCGGAAGCAGCAGGCCGAGGCCGAGGCAAAAGCCTGGGACGTCGGGGAGGCCGAAACAACTTGAATGACTCGTTCATCGGTTCTCCAACTTGGAATGGCAGATCGAAGATATTCAATAGTCCTTTGAACGCCTATTTCAGGAAAGATTCCAAGTGGTTGTCTGAAGAAGATGTCACTTCACCGATAGAACCAGATCTGACAAATCTTTTTCTTGAAGACAACTCTGTGAATTCCGTCATAGAGTGGCTAAGTGATGAAGCCACTTCCTCTGAGTAACGAGACTCTTCCCTTGTCTTTAAATACTGCATTTAGAACTTTTTGCATTTTGTCGCATTTTCTTTCCTTATTGTACGTATAGGGAAACGCCTTTGGATCTCCGGCCGTTGGTCCAAATAGCACATCTTGTAATGCGGCACATCTTGCATTCAATAAAACCATACATATTTTGTTAAGGACATATGGAACCACGAATCAGCCCAATGATGATACTAGTCTTCTACATAGAAGCTTGAGGCCTGATTTGCCGTATGATTCCTGATTTCCAAAGAGATTTCCTTGGGGCCAAGATATCCAATGACATGAGGATTAGTCCCGTTTATACCTGTACCTACTTCGAAAACTCTTTCGAAAAGACTTTCCATGATCATGCATGTCATTCTTATGGAGTGCGAACTAACCATACTCATGACATTTCAGGCATATCATCTCGAACATGCATACCAGGTTATTACGAGATTCAAATTTCTCCAGTAACCATTCTTATAGCATTGAGGAAGATGAAGACGAGGGTTATGTGTCTATCCGCAGAGATTGGAATGCCTTTGAGGAATCGACGCCTCCTACTTCAGAAGAACTAATCATTGTTAATCTGGGAGACTCCGTGAATATCAAAGAGGTCAAGATCGGCGGGCATTTACCCCGAAATGAAAGGCTCGAGTTCACAAAGTTATTGAAAGAATATCAAGACATTTTTGCATGGTCTTACGCTGATATGCCAGGCCTAGATCCTAAGATCGTGGAGCATGCCTTACCCACAGATCCTAGTATCAAACCTGTCAAGCAAGGCAGCAGACGGATGAAGGCCGAGTTGGAAGACAAAATTAAGGAATAAGTCATGAAACTTCTTAGGGTAGGCTTTATTGAAGCTATCCCATACTCAAACTGGATTGCAAATATAGTCCCCGTCATGAAGAACGATGGTAGAGTTCGGATCTGCGTGGATTACCGAGATCTGAATAGAACAAGCCCAAAAGATGATTTTCCACTTCCTCACATTGATGTGTTGGTGGATAGCACAGCAGGTTATGAATTGTTCTCGTTTATGGATGGATTCTCGAGATACAACCAAATCTTCATGAAACAAGAAGACAAACCAAAGACTGTTTTTACCACACCCTGGGGGAACTTTTGCTACAAAGTCATGCCCTTTGGATTAAAAAACGTCGGGGCTACTTATCAGAAGGCCATGGTCACATTATTCCATGATATGATCCACAAAGAAATTGAAGTGTACGTCGATGACATGATCGCCAAATCCAAGAAAGGGCAGGATCACGTACAGGTGTTAAGAAAATTATTTGAGCGCCTGCGCAAATATAAGTTGAAGTTGAACCCTAACAAATGTGTGTTTGGGGCGAGATCTGGGAAACTTCTTGGGTTCGTAGTCAGTAACAGGGGCATTGAGATTGATCCTTCAAAGATTCAAGCTATCCACGATCTGTCAACTCCCTCCACAGTAAGAGAAGTGAGAAGCCTTCTGGGGAGACTGAACTATATTGCCAGATTTATCAATCAGCTGTCTGATGTGGCTAAGCCGATCTTCAAATTGCTTAAGAAAGGCGCGAAAGTAACATGGGATGCTGAATGCAGCAGGGCATTCCAAATGATCAAGAACTATCTGATCACATCACCGGTACTTGTGCCACCAATTCCTGGTCACCCATTGACCTTATATCTGACTATACAGCAGGAATCCTTGGGAGCCTTACTTGCCCAAACAAGCCCGATAGATGGTAAAGGAAAGGACATCTATTACCTGAGTAAGAAATTCACGCCATCTGAAGAGAAATATGTACCGGTTGAAAGGGCCTGTGTAGCAGCGGTATGGGTACTTCGTAGGCTGAGGCAGTATACCCTACCCCACCACATTCAGCTCATAACAGATAACGATTCTGTCAAGTACCTCCTGGAGAAACCCGCTTTGTTGGGAAATTAGCAAAATGGCAAGTGATGCTGTCTGAATTTGACATCAAGTGTTCTCCACAGAAGTCAGTAAATGGAAGAGCTATAGCTGACATGCTAGCAGAAAACCCGTCAAACGGTGAGTCTCCTGAAGTAACAAGCACAGAAGGTCAAATTCTAAACTTAACAGAAGACAAGTGGGTCATATATTTCGATGGTGCTGTTAATCTATCAGGGGCAGGCACTGGGGCAGTACTGATATCCCCTGATGATTAACATTACCCTGTGGCGGCAAAAATAACTTTCCATTGCACCAACAACATCTCAGAATATGAGGCGTGTGCATTCTAGGCCTACGATTGACCATTTCTATGAAGATACCTAGGTTGCAAGTTTTTGGAGATTCCATGTTCATCATTCTACAGACACAGGGAGAATGGAAGACGAAAGATGCAAAGCTCATCCCTTATCATGAATACCTTGAGGAATTAACACTCGAAATTGAAGAAGTGTCATTCGAGTACCTATCGAGATCTCATAATCAATTTGCATATGCGTTAGCCACCCTGGCCTCAATGTTACAAACAACTGGAGGGTTGGATATAGAACCCCTAAGGATCAATATAGCTGAAAGGCCAGCTTATTGTATGCTAATCGAAGAAGAATTTGATGGGGAACCATGCTATTACGACATCAAGAATTATCTTTCAAAAGGGGAGTTTCCTGAAGGATGCCACCTAGGAGACCGAAGATACATAACCAAGATGGCCAGCAAGTTCTTCCTCAACAGACAAATTCTATACAAAAGGTCGTTTGACTCTACTCTGTTGAGGTGCGTAGATGCCAAGGAAGCAAATATTCTCATGAAAGAGATCCATGAAGGTATATATGGGCCTCACATGAACGGCCACTTCCTCGCCAGGAAGATCATGCGGCTTGGCTATTTTTGGATGACCATCGAATCAGACTGCTGCTAGCATGTCCAGTCATGCCACCAATGCCAAATATATGGTGATAAAATCAATGCACCCCCAAACGAACTACACCAAATGTCTGAAGTTTGGCCTTTCTCTATGTGGGGGATAGACATGATAGGGCCTATTAATCCTGTGGCTTCAAATGGTCATCGCTTCATCCTGGTAGCGATTGATTATTTCACGAAATGGGTAGAGGACAGTTCTTACAAGAACGTCACTGCAAGAAATGTGGCAAGATTCGTCAAAAGAGACATCATCTCCCGGTATGGTACCCCTCAAGCGATCATCACAGATAATGGGTCTAACTTGAACAACAAGATTGTCAATGGTCTATTGGATCACTTTGGTATTTGACATCTGAATTCATCCCCCTACCGCCCACAGATGAATGGGGCAGTGGAAGTAGCCAACAAAAACATCAAAAGAATCTTGGCTAAGACAGCAAAAAACTACAGGGATTGCCATGAAAGGCTGGCCTTCGCCTTAATGGCTTACCGAACGTCAATCAGGACTTCTACAAGGGCAACTCCCTATAGTCTGGTGTATGGGACGGAAGCAGTTCTACCCGTGGAAGTTAAGATTCCCTCTTTAAGAATCTTGTCAGAGGGTAAGCTCTCCGAGCCAAAGTATTCCAAGCACAGATACGGACACTTGAATTTAATAGACGAGAAGCGTCTTAAAGCTATTTGTCATGGACAAAATTACCAAAAGAGGGTAGCCAGGACGTTTAACCGAAAGGTCAAAACCAGAAATTTCGAAGTAAATGACTTGGTAATTAGGAAGACTTTGCCGAGTAATACCCATCCGGGAGGTAAATTCACCCCGAATTACGAAGGCCCCTACATTATCAAGAAGATTCTAACTGGAGGAGTATTGATTCTTGTAAACTCCGAAGGAGAAGAACTGGGGCACCCTGTAAACTCAGATGCTGTGAAGAAGTATTACCCTTGAAATAAAATCAGATTTCGATTATATGACTCATCTCGGATTGAGCCGAGTCATCATAATAGTCATTACATAAGCATATCATGCATCCATGCATATATTAGCATGTGTTCAATATTGCAGGACCCAAGGAAGCAAGGCCCTCGATGGTAAATACCAAGAATGTCTGATGAAGACAGCAGACAGCAAAACAAAGAGCAAGAAACTGCAAAGAATGGCACAGGGGCACGCTCCAAAATGAATGAAGCCATTGAGCAGGGTTCATTGCCCCAATCAGACGAAGGCATCATCGCCATAGGTCAAAATGGCTGATTTATGTAATCTACGCATTGGCATTCAGATGGGAATGCATGATCAAGGAAACCTAACGGCGTGGTGGTCAGATTTTCATAAATTTCGGAATTTCCATTGGAGCGCATGATCAAGGGTAATGTGTATCGTTCTAATTTTCTAAAATTCGAGAGCATATACTGACATATTCTTTTTACATTTTTTCAGGGATCCCTGGCCACGCTGGACAGGTAAGTATTCATTTTCCTATCTCTCAGGTTTTAAGACTGTCAGAATCCTTATGGCTAGAATTTGAAGGCCTCTTAGAATCTAGCATGCATTCAAATATCATGTCTAGAAAGACGCAAAATTCTCACAATCATGTCATTGGCATTCATGTTTAAACTTGGAGGTTATCTGAACATGATTGAAATATGCATTATGCATCATGAATCCCCTTGAGGATAAGTTTTGGAGAAAGCGAAATGAACTTTTCCAACAAGAGTTGTTTAGAACTGTTTAAAAGGATGTTTCCCCAGACAAGAGGCGAGCTGGATCCAAACATGTCCTATACACACTTGAGAGATAAGTGGAGTGGTAAGGACAGCGAGACCTTGACCTACGGAAGTAGGGGTTATTCGCAGTGATTACATGGATCGAGACGACGGAGGCATTCGTTTCTCTATCATAAACACTACAGGTGACCATTGATAACCCTTTGAACAGCGGTTTCATTCTTTACCCCTGTCAAGAACCACCCCACAGTGGGGCAAACTGGAGGTACGTCCAGCGGTATCAAGAGGTAAATGATTAGAAGTTCTCTTGCTCAGACTTGCATCAATCTTCGCGTATTGCTTGTCATTTTAACTTCTATGGTAGTTCAAGTGCTTTAGGATGACGAAAAGCATTCGTTTCTCTATCCTATACACTTTTACCCTTTGTATAGCCCAGCTGAGCCTATACATTCGTTTCACAAACCCGTTGGTGGTCATTGCATATTCCAAGGTGGAAGCGACATCACTTCCCGAGCAGAAGAGTTCAAAATATTGGATTTGTGGAAAATTCCTGAATTAATGTTGGAGTGCTGAGATTCAAACTGTATATCTAGCACATTCATTTGAAAATTCTGATTCCCAAAAGAAGGGAAAAGATGGGATTTCAAGAAAAAGAAAAAAGAGAGAAAAATTCGATCCTGGACATCAAGAAAAAGCAAAGTGCCTGGTAAAAGCAAGGCCAATGCCCGTCCAAATATTTGTACACTTGTGAACCATGTGTTTGATCTTGTAACTGCCAAAAGATGGCATGATACATTTGTATAGGTCACTAGTGAGATCTGGTTGTAAAAGAAAATTTCAAAGGAGCTGAATTGCAAAAGATACTCCCAGATTATGTCACATTCAGATGACGAAAGCATAAATAAGATGTTGACGCCGTCTCAACATGAAAGAGATGTTCTCTAAAGATAAATGCGCACTTCGAAGACTGAAGACACTCTTTGAATCAGAAGGGACAAGATCAACGGCAAACCTGCAGTGATCACCAATGTTAGACCCTTCGCGTATTCTGAGCCAAAAACAAGCCTTTTTCAGTCCCCAATCCTACCCATGTTACAACCCTGAAAAGCATTTTCTGATTAAAGCACTTGAATTGACATAAGGTTTAATGTCCAAGCTTAGCCCGAAGAAGTTCGAGCAAGATTATTTCTTTCTCATTTTGCAGGTTTCTTGACTTGTAAACCTGGAGCAGACATTGAAGACTTCTCTTCGAAAGCCTTGACTTGCTTGCAAGTCCCCCTTTGAAAACCGTTGACCAAACCCGACATTGCGGTCCCCGGGAAGTCCTCCTGATCGATCGAGGTGTATTCACTGCGAATGATCCTAAACCCTAGGCGCATGTTTGATAGGAAATTCGAGTGCATTCTTGGTAAAAGACCATTAGCTCAAAACGGTGAGAAGTCCTCTTTGATGAGAATACTCCGTTGGACATTTTAACCAAACTCTTTTGGGTAATTTCAGATTGTTTGATTCAAACTTTCCTCACAAGGAATTTTTGATCACTTCCGTATATTGCAAGGTGTTTTGGATAGCCTCCAGCATCGTAATGCATTCATTGAAATTTTTTTTTCTCATGACTATGATATAAGTCATAAAGTGCTGTCAGTTTGACATTAGATATCACTTAAAGACCATTGATATGCCTTTGGTGAGAAAATTTTCAGATTAGGGCTTCTGCAAGATCCTTGATGACTTCGACTCCTAAAATGACTTGTATCACTCTTGGTGAGAAACGATTCACATATCTAAACTTCTGCAGAATTCTTGGCAAGCCCAGATCTCAGAAGAACACAACCTCCCTTGGACTTGTGGTAACCCCAGGTCCCAGAAGGATGCCTTGCTCTATGAAGAAGATCTTTCAAGCTTACTTTTCTGTAGGATCCTTGGTAATCCCGTATCCCAGAAAAATATCTTTTGAGGAAAGGTTTGTAGGTTTGAGCTTTCTGCAGGATGCCTGGAGTACCCATATCCTGGAATGTCACCTCCAATGTCAAAAGGACAATGTGTAAAATTATCTCCCTATGTGAGATTCCAGTATTATAGGTTTGATCTTTCTGCAGGATGCCTAGAGTACCCAGATCCCAGAATGTCACCTCCCTTGTCAAAAGGACAATGTTTGAAATTATCTCCCTATGTGAGATTCCAGTATTACAGGTTTGATCTTTCTGCAGGATGCTTGGAGTACCCAGATCCCAATGGCCGTTAGAGTGTGCATTGACTTCGTTAGAGTGAGCATCAATGGAGGAAAACGATTCCGGTCTTGATTCTTCGAGTTAGAGTGTGCGTTTTCTTCCCCGAGCATCACTAACCATCATCGCATATCTATTTTGCATTGACTTCGCTTGAACATCCCGAATTGAGTCTCCTAATCCAACCTTCATTGCCGAACACTGTTCGTTCCTGCCTAGCCCAATCCAAGCCGAGCGAGCTCAATCGGAGCTCGAGGTAAGTCTCCTGAACATTGATTGATGTTACCCTGTGATTGAATTGCAATGATCTGAGGTAAATCGAACGATTGAATCCCCATGGCCGTTCTCGACACTTTGCATGATACGCGTAATTTAGTGATCGAGGTGCTTCAATTCCCATATATGTGAGATTGGATGATGAGGCGAGTCGATTGACGTTGGTTTTGAACGATTTAGTCGAGGTTTCACCGTTAGATCATCGTCGGAAGCTCCTGGCCGTTCATCCCGTCACCGTCGCGAGGTTGAAGATGAAGTTGACGTGGCAAAGTCAACAAGTCAACTGTCTAGGTGGCATCTCGTGATTGGTCCACGCTGTGCTGACGTGGTTCGACCGTTAGTCTGTTAGGCCGAGTCAGCCTAGATCGGACGGCCTAGATTAATCGAGTCCAAATGATAGTAACCGTCCGATCAGTAATTAGGAATATCAAAAATCATTTTTAAAATTGGAAATTCGAGATGAACAGAAACGGTGTCGTTTGGCTAAATGAATAGACGACGTCGTTTAGGTTAGTATGGATGGACGGTCTAGATCGAGTCGCGGGTTTTAATCGTGGCCGTAGGTTTAAGTAGTCAGATCAAACGGCCCTGATCGAGTCTACAATTCAATCTGAACCGTAGGTTTTAGTAATCAGATCTGACGGGCGTGGATTAGCCGCGCGGTTCAATAGGAACCGTCGGATCTAAGTCGGATAATTCAAAAAATAAAAAATGCGATGCGGCGTCGTTTTGGAGCCGTGGTCCGCACGGGTTCGGGTCTGGGCCGGGTTTCGACCCAAGTGGGTCGGGTCAACCCGGCCCGAATAACATTTTTTTAATAAAAAAATCGAAAAATGATTTTAAAAAATAAAAAAAATCAGAAAAATCCTAGAAAATAAAAAAAAATGCTAGGAAATTCCAGAAAATTCCAAAAAAAATGTGGAAAAATTGTGGGAAAATCTTAGACATTCCAGAAATCCCCAAAAATCGAGGATTGACCACAGACAACTGGTCAACCCTATTTTTGGGGTTTCTTATCCGTTCTTCCGAGACTTGACGATATTACCCTTTTAGGGGTAAGTCGCCTCTGCTGTACATGTGAGATAATGCTGATAATGCCAAGGTAAGAATTAGGGTCAGGTAGGCGACCAATTCTTAGGCTTGGGCTTTCGAGTTCCGCCTCTTTTCTCAAAATGACGATTTTGCCCTTTAATGGGAAAATCGTCTTTCTTGTCCCCAATCAAGTCCTGAAAATTTCTTAAAATTAGGGTTTGGGTCAAGTGGACGACCCACCCTAATATTTGAGATTTTCAGTCTTCATCTTTGTCCAAAATGACGATTTTACCCCTCCGAGGATAAAATCACTTTTAAATTCCAGAAAAATCCTAAAAATTCTCAAAAAATGGAAAATGGATTGGATTGATAGCCAATCATATTTCCCCCATCTTTTGACTTCCCAATTCACCTAAAATGACAAATTTGCCCTTTTCAAGGCGAATTGTCCCTGAATACTTCAAAATTACGATTCTGCCCCTCATGGGCGAATCATGTCCAAATCACTCTTAATCCTTGATTGACATTTCTCTAGGCTAATAGGGCCTCATTAGGGGTGCCATGCTGATTTCATGTGTTTTATCCGCATGTATTGGATCCTTGATTTGCGCATTTATTTCTAATGATTGTAAGTGATAGGGTAGCTATTCCCATCTACATGAACTCCTAGATTTAGGATCTGTCCCCCACTCGTCTGTATGAAATCCAAGGATCAGATAAACCATTCAACTTAGGTACCGAAAGGGCGTCAACTCTGACAGTTGGCGTAACTAAGTCCCCGAACCCACTTCTCTGGTTTCCGTAGAATCGAATAGACCACTCCCAACTATTCATAGGGTTTTCGATCGTACCCTCCACGAAACGATTGGTGGCGACTCCTTGGCATGTACACTTATCACATGTCATTAGACCACACTGAAGGTCGACCACGTATATCCAGCAGTTGCGATTTGGGTAATGGACCTTGGGAGAGGCCCGCGTCCGATCATGCAACATCGGACGGCCCATTAACCCCCGCTAGCCCGTTGGCGCTCGAGAGGATCGCGACACTTCCCTCCACAGGTAGACCATGTATATGCATCCAAAAAGCGCATTTATCGAATTTGATGCATTGTGGGAGTATTCCCGGTTCCCAAGACTTAAGAACAAGCACATGGCGGGCGAAGGACCAAGGGCCAGATTCCAGAATTCTAATTTTATCCTCCTCTGATGGAAATTCAAACTGGAAAAGCCCCGGAAGAACCTGCACACAGATAACTTTCTCACATTTCCAAGCTTTCTTCATAGTTACCTGAAAGGCCTGGAAATTAACATCCGGACTTCCATGTAAACTACCAAAAGCAATTTTTTCTCCTTCACGCAGATTGTCCTCTGTTATGATGTCATCTACGACTGCAGTTTTCATTTTAGGCCAAAGATGTTTTAGTCTCCTACTTAGAGCCGCCATTCGCAATTGGTGGTCATAATATGCTTCCATGGTATAGTGGACAAAAAGGAAAAAAGTAACTTACATAGTATGCTGGAAGCTGTTCAAAACGAATCCCCAGTATACTGCATATACTCCCCACTCTAGATCTGCATTTTCTTAATATGCTATGCCTGTTAATATGTCTCAAGTACCAGTGCTGCGTTGCTTGAAAGAGTACCCTTCATGTGTGTCAGTTTCTGGAGATCCAAACGAACACTGCTAGGATCCAAAAAGGATTGCCATCGAGGTGGAAGCTATGGAGAAAGTAGGACAGGTTTTCCATGACGCTGATATCAATGAGGATTAGAGAAAAGAAGAGACTACCTAGAAAGGTAGGGAAAGCTCTGCAATACGAGAGGGAAAGCTCTGCAAGATGAGAGAGGTGGCAGTAGCCCTAGAAATCAATGTGAAACTCTTCGGCTAAAATAATGTTGAACTGTTCCAAATTTGATTTTTTTTCAATGAAAGTATTATTTATATTATATTTTCAATAAGGTAACTTAAAAAACACCAAAAAAAAAAAAGAGGAAGGATAACCCAGATGAAGGTGGCCGCAGATGAGGTCCGATGATCCCCACCAGCCATCCCTCCACCATTGCCAACAAGTGATGGCAGCTAGGGTTGCAAGCCCTTGTTTGGGTTTTCGTTTTTCGTTTTTTCCTTTTTGTTAAGTAAGCTTATTTTTTAATATAATCTGAATAAAATTTACATTAAAATCATATTTACATCAAAATGACATCACATTAACTTTATATTTTATGTTTTAACCACGTCATCGCCATATAAGGAAGAAATAATAATAATAATAATAATAATAAAATCATGTCAGCATTTTTCGTTTGCCAAGCTAAATGAATTTAATGGAAGGAATTGATTGCATCAATTTGACGAGTTTTACAATTTAATTGTACTTTTTCAAAGTTTTAGGACTCATTTGTAAAGTGCAGTACAATTGTTTAAGGGTTCATCCCTAAATAAACATTTGGAACGTAAAACAGGAAAATATTTCTATAATTGAATTTTCAAAGCATTTAATGGTTCACGTCGAATATTAGATACTGGATAGGTCAATCTATGAACGATTATATTAAATGTACACATTGAATTTCCTTCATTGTATATCTCATCTTTGGGTATAGTTTCCTTCATTTTATATCTCATCTTTGGGTATCGACATACTATATAGAGGACCTCTAGAAAGTGGGGGAAAAAGCAAGCTGCAAGGTTTGACTATCATGGGGAGAAGTACACCAGAAATACTAAAAATTGTGTACGGCACTAACTATGGCTATGGATCACCTGCCTTAAAGGCAGGTGACATAGCCCTTCCCCACCACCTATCAAACAATAAAAAATTCTCCCCCTATAAAAAGAGGAGATGGGTGGTGGGGATCCCCTGCCTTAGTGAACCAAATCCACTAACTAAGTGCCAAAGGTTTCAGAACATCACTTAGTGCCAAATTTTTTAAAAAATTATTATTTAAGAGCCAACTCCAAACTACTTGACGGAAATCCAACATGGCCATTTTTTATTAATATCTTAGCCGACATGGCTCACTGAACATCCATGTAAACTTAAACTCGAAAATTAACTAAAAACTAAAAATAATATATTAAATAAAACAATAATCTAAAAAAAAAAAAAAGAGGAGAGGGGGCTTGCTCAAGATGTGAGGGTGGGGATGGCCTACGGGGGTCGCCGAGCCCCGCCTAGTAGCCGGCAACCTCCTCCAACCACAGTGGTAATTATAGTTCCGTACAAAAAGGTCCATACAAGTGGCTTCAGCACATAATAACTCTCAGAGGGGTTGAGGCGGGAAAGAGACCCAATGAGCAAGAACCCAATCAGATCGATGCATCTTGGCGATCCAATAAGTAGCATGATTTGCGGTCCTCTTGTAATGGTCCACGGAAACATTTTGGAGGCAGGTTAGGATTAGTTTTCCGTGGTGGATGAGAATTTCTGCTTCCCAGTTGGCATCTACTTCCCCGTTGACCGCACGAACAAGATCTAGGAATCAGACTCCACAGATACCTGAAGCTTCTTTTCTCTAATGTCTGTCCTTGCTTCGAGCGACTTCAAACCAGCAATTAGAGCTTGCGCTTTAGCTAACAGAGCTGCGCAAGAGGGGATTTTCTTGATAAACCCATCAATAAGAGATCCACCCGAGTCCCGAAGTACGCCAGCGATAGCATCATCATGGTCAGCACCACATACGGATGCATTGACGTTAAGCTTCAAATCTGGATTTTCTGGAGGCTTCCAATCGAGAGGTGAGCGTGTATCTACCCTCATAAAGTTCCGATCTTTAATTTTCCACCTGCTATAGCTTGCAAGGATAGTCTCCACTTCTTCAATTAGAGTATCCGCGCGAGGTTTTTTACCCCGAAACACTGAATTGTTCCTTGACTTCCAGATGCACCAGAGGATGACTGCGATCAACTCGAACATAGCTGGGTTGTTGGGGTGTTCTAAGTTGGCCTGGAAACATGCGTCCATGTAAGGCCCCGACCTCAATCCAGCTGCTCTGATACCACCTTGCAAGGCCCTAGCCCCTCGACCCCACCACTTTGATACCCCCTTGTAAACCTCGACCTCAATCCAACAGCTCTAATACCACCTTGTAAGACCTCGGCCCCTCGACCCCACTGCTTTGATACCAACTCACATGAGGGGCCATCCTTACTCGTTCCCTTATGGGTTTGGTTTTAATAATATGTTACATATAATACAAAGGTACATGCAGAAGACTGAAATAAAAATAGTACAAGCGCATGTATAAAACAGACAGAAATGTAGGCACGACGCTCTAAAGGTAAGACTTTTCATAGGGTTCATGAACCTGTTTAAAACACATGATTTGCAAGTAAAAGACTCGGAAAATTACATTGAGTTTATTTACAAATACATCCCTTTGAAAGATTATTTACAAAAACTCAAGTATTACAAACTACGTTGACTACCCCCATCCTATTGGCGCCATCAATTAGCTTCGTTGTCTCCACCGTCTTCAAGCCTCGATCCAGCGCCTTACCTGAGTATCTGAAAAGATGTTTCCCAAACAGGGGTGAGCTAACATCTCAATAAGCAAAACTTCTAGCCGGACAACTAAACTATACAATCCACCATCCATTTGAGCAAAACAGGCAAGTCACAACCACCAGAATAAACAACGAATTCATCAAAGCAAGCATCTACTACAGTTAACCAGATTTCCATCGAACTCGATAATCAAACTATAGAACTCTACAATCCACGCCTCTATACACACGACCAACTCTCCCTTCACTTTAGTTCGATAAGAAAATTCACATTCGGCCCCCTCACTACCCACAGCCGAATACTCATGGGACCCCGGTTCCAATCCAAGTCATTCTGACTGCACTTCAGGAAATCCACTCTCGTACTCAGTTCCCCACCACTCCAGAATACCATATTAAGCAACAGATTAAGCAACTATTTCTTTCTTATACCCTTATGGCCAAACCATATACATTATCCCATACCAAATCCTCGCGATCCATTGACGATCGGAGCGATCCATTTACATATTCAGCTTACCTAAGACCCAAGGATGCCAACACAAGCAAGAGAACTTCACGAATCCCTTCCACCACTCATGTGACCAAGTACCCCTTGAGCAGTTCCACTTTAATCCACATATCTCAACATTCCATAGTCCAAAGACGCTAACAGAAGCATTGGACCGTTAGTACCATCTCGTTTTCCCTTTCATGCATGCAAATTCCTCACGCCATACCAATTTTAAGACAATGCAAAAATAAATGGACATCGAATGGGCTAGTGGTGAGGATAGAAGAATTACTTTCCTTAGGAACGCGTAAGAAGAATAACGACACCCGAATCTCATCAAACGAACCGTGGGTCTCCTCCCACAGCTGCGGTCCAGCTCAAATTCACAGAATTCCGTCCACTTTCTGGAAAAACAGCCCATAGATATAAATTTCCCACGATCTTATGGTCGATTAGGAAAAAACAAAGCACGATTCGCCCTCCGTACGAGCTCAAACGGGCCATTTTTATTGCCGGGCGGTAGCAGACGAGAGAGAAAGCTCTCAGGTTTTGTTTTTTTTTTTCTTTTGGGGTGTTCCTTTCGAGATCGAGATCGAGATAGAGAGAGAGAGAGAGAGAGAGAGAGAGGAGGGACTCAAATAATGGTGGGCTTCAGGGAGGGTCAGTTCTTAGGGGTTCACGGTTCAATCCCGAACCCAACTCTCATCGGACCGTTTACTCGAGTTAAACTATCAATCAAACTTAGACTCCGTCTAACAACACCGCACCCGACTAAATCATGGACTCAAATATTCCACCGCATCAAAATATTTATATCCCCCAACATCATCTTGGATAATTTAAGTCCGACATTAACCATTCTGCTCGTAAGTCTAAACAGGTGAAAATTTGGGCTGTCACAGCCCATACGGTGGACTTGTGAAAATCGTTGCCATACGCCAAGATTTCTCCATATTAGCTCCGTCCATGAACAAGAGAGGAATATATGTATTGTTGTTTCTGCTTATTGGCTGCATAAAAGGCATAGTGGGTAGGGCATTATGTTTAGCCGAAAGAGGTTGTCTCTGGTAGGCAAGGTGTTCTGAGCTGTATTCCATAGAGATTCGAACTTTAGGAGGGATATTGGCCTTTCAAATTCCATTCCAGAGTCTTCTTGACGGTTGAATAGAAGTAGATGCTAAATCCGTACTCTATTTCAACTCTCTTTCTTTTAAAGAGTTATAGGTGCTCTTTACAGAGAAGTCCCCCCTTGCATTTCTAGTCCACTTCAATTTTTCCTCACGAGGTAGAGGGCTCCGTAGTTATTTCTTCATCAAACAGGATTTTGATTTATTTTGACGTTCCACTATGCTTCCTATTTTAGAATTAACTCTGAAACTTTTAAAGGATCTGATTTATTTGTCCGACCGCCAATTATTCTCATCCTGAGTTAGCAATCCTCCCTAATATTTACTACCTTCATTGTTCCTGTAAACCAACGCATTGACTTTGCAATGGTTTCCCCATCATGTAGAATGCTTAGCCACCCCTAGGAAGTAGGGCTGTCAATTATGCCCTACCCTACCCGACTCTACCCTTACCCGATCCTACCCGACCCTATTTTTAGGGTATTTTAAGGTAGGTAAAGAAAAGGTTCGGATGACAAGGGTATTTTAATGATTCTCATAGAGTAGGGTAGGGTAGGGTAGGTTATAACCCTGGCCCGGCACCATGGCTTTCCCCCACCCCAGGGCCCACGAGTCCACGAGTAACCCTACCTTTTTTTTGCCCTTTTCCCTTCTTTCTTCGTCTCCATCTTCTTCGGCTTCGTTCTTTCTTCCATCTGAACACCACCAAACACCACGTCACCGCAAAGCCACCTCGCCGCACCATCCTTCGTCTGTGTCGTCACCGCCAGTCGTCGCGACTCGCGAGCCGCGAAGCCAAGGAACCCACGACAGCCACCTTGATCTCTCGGCTCTTAACCACCGAGCTCGGCCAGCCGCGACTCCCCTGACCCAGGCCGTTGAACTGAACGGTGCGCCGCGCCGCGCCCTCCCACCATTGCTGGAGAGAAAACGGAAATGCGCGACGCCGGAGATGGCACCTCCAAGTCTGGACAGTCCTCGCTTCATCAACATCACACTCTCCTCCCACTCTTGAAGTTCCAGCGAACTCGTAAGTTCACGCTTCTTCATCCACATCATTTCTCCGGCTACCAGAATTTCTTCCGATTGCACCTAAATTGGTTGAAGTCGGAAGTTGGTTTTGGTAAAACCTTACTCAATCGTCGTCTTCTTCAGCTAGGGCTCTCTTTTTAAAGTTCTTTTCATCCTTGCCCCTGTGAATCTACATCTTGTTTATCACTCTGGCTGTCCGAAAATGTGGATGGGGAGAGTACTCCCTGTGGATTAGTCAAATTCTTGAATAGTGTTTAACAATTTTTTTTTCACTCTTGTTGATTATGTAGTGATGTGGGGATAATGTTAATTTCTAAAGCTGTCATTACTCAAGTACAGGAAGGACCGAACAGTCTAGCAGATTGGCATCCTGAGCTGGTTTCTTATGGTTCCACACACCCAAGGCCTCTCACTTCTCTTAAATCGGCCAACGAATGTCAAACGGAGCATCCCTTTTTCAAGGTGTTGATGAGGCCATCTTGTTGCAAGGTTGGCACGGTAAGATCCCCACCATATTAACTCAAACTAGCATGCCTAAAAATGAAATATATGAAGGCTGTTTACATTTTTTCTTTTTCTGTAGTGTTCTTCCAAGTTGACTTTACTTGCGTAGGAAACCACATGACATGTTTTCGAAAAAATGTTCATGGTATATGTTTAAAACATGTATGTATTCTTAATAATGGGATAATTGAAGTAGGGAAAAGAATGAAAGGGCAGTTTTTGTTAAATATGTTAGTGTGATGCAAGAAACTTATTTTCATTTGTGCTGCAGCTTGGAAGATCCCTTCAAGGACATTGGGTACTTTTGACAAGATTTCGTGCTGAATCTGAATTAGATTTTATCGACAAAAGGTATGTTCATCAATCTCTTGCAATTTCATTCCTAGGCTAGTGGATTGGAGGACGAAATTTTGCCGAAGCATGAGGTGAATCGGAGGCAATTTGAGCTGGATTGCTGCTAGATGATGATAAATATTGCTGCAATGTCGATTTTGCATGTATTGGATGATTGATGATGATTTGGTGCATGTTCATAATTTTTACTGTATTTCTGAACTATTTTCTTGAAACACATATAAAAAATTGCAGGTTCTAAGTGTCACAGATAAAAGTGTCTCTGATATGAATCCTTCTAATTTGAGGAGATCTATAGTGTGGGAACATTTTACACAAGTTCCTAATGAAGCAAAGGCTGAATGTAACTATTGTGGGGCTCGTATTGGTTGTGTTAGTGGTCATGGGACTAGTTCGATGCATCATCATCTTTCTAGATGTAAGAAATATCCGTATGCAAACTTAGAGAAAAGGCAAAGAGGTGCCTCGGGTCTACCTATTGGGGTTAGTAGTTTGTCTAGTTCATGGAAATTTGACCAAGATGCAGGTAGGAAAGAATTAGCGACTATGTTTATTCTTGCTGAATTGCCTTTCAAGTTTGTAGAGCATGAGGGATTTCATCGATTCGTGAATAGAATCCAGCCGAACTTCTTAATCCCGACACACAACACATTAAGGCGCGATTGTTTTGATTTATACATGGAAGAAAGAATTAAATTGAAGAGCTATTTCTCCGAGACATCTCCTAGAGTATGTCTAACAACCGACACATGGACTTCTTGTCAAAATATGAGTTATATGTGCCTTACTGCTCATTTTGTGGATGCCGATTGGAAGTTATGGAAGAAAATTATAAATTTTTATCAAATTGCGGGTCATTCTAGCGAGATGATAGGAAAAGCAATTGAGAAGTGCTTAATTGATTGGGGGATTCAAAGAGTTTTTTCTATCACTGTTGATAATGCAAGTTCAAATGATTTAGGAATTCAATATTTGAAAAAGCGATTTGACTTTTGGAAGTCTTTGGTATTAAGAGGTGAATTACTCCACGTGAGGTGTTGTGCTCATATATTGAGCTTGATTGTGCGAGAGGGGTTGAAAGACATAACATATTCCATTGTTAGAATACGCTCGGCCGTGCGTTATGTTAGATCTTCTCCTGCAAGGTTGAGATGGTTTAAGGGTTGTATTGAGCTAGAAAATATTGAGTCCAAGAGTCTCGTATGTTTGGATGTGAAGACTCGTTGGAACTCAACGTATTTGATGTTGGAATCAGCTTTGAAGTTTGAAAATGCTTTTAGGTCAATGGAATTTCAAGATAACAAATTTGCTCAAGAGCTTTCTAAGGTGAAAGGATTGCCCACTACTGAGGATTGGGAGTATGCCCGTCTCTTTCTTCCTTTCTTGAAGTTGTTCTTTGATATGACTTTGAAAGTTTCGGGTTCTTCTTTTGTTACTAGTAATGACATGGCGAAGGATGTGTTTGGGATTTTTATAATGATTGACAAATATTGTGGGAATGCTTATCAAGGTTTGCAGAAAATGGCTAAGAATATGAAGACCAAATTCATTAAATATTTTGGCAATGTGGACAACATCAACCTTATTTTGTTTATTGCTTGCATATTTGACCCGCGACATAAGTGGGACTACGTGAAGTGGATGATTAATCAGATTTATGGAAGGGAAGAAGCAGAAATTTTACAAGATACAGTAATAGCATCTCTGACATCATTGTTCGAGCAATACCGGACTGGTATATGCCCCCAAAGCAACTCGAGGCAAAAGAGCACACAGATTATAAGCACATCAAAGTCTCCTGTGGTTGGTGCTGATGTTCTGACTGAAATGTATCTTAGCCATACCGGACAGCAATATTTGGAAGAAAAATCTGAGTTAGACAAGTATTTGGAGGAAGGGTGTGAACGATATTGCCCCGACTTTGATATCTTAAATTGGTGGAAAGTAAATTCTTCAAGATATCCTATTATCTCTTCTATTGCTCGAGATATTTTGGATGTGCCCGTCTTGACTGTAGCTTCAGAGGCTGCTTTTAGCACAGGAGGTCGTGTGCTTGATGTGTTTCGTAGTTCCTTGACCCCAAGCATGGTGGAGGCCCTTATTTGGGCTCAAGATTGGTTGCGATCTGCGCCACTTCCACTTACGATTGAAGAGGACTTAGAAGAACTCGTAATCTTTGAGTCAGGTGAGAAAAATATTGTTGTAAAATATTTTTACTTACCTATATTTCCAAGCATACGTTAATTTTCATTTTCAATGTGAATTTAATGCAGAGTTGCTAACTACGACCGCGGAACTAAACTCAGTATTGAATTCCCTTGATGATTGACGAAGTTGGAGATTGGTACGTGTTAAACCAATTTTTTATTCTTGTTGTGAATTTTCTTGTTCATATTTTCAGTTGTGATACCTGGATGAACAGTGAGACTTTAATACAGGAAGCTAAGACATGGAAGTTGGAGTTGAAAGCTGTAGAAACTTTTTCCGGTGGGATTTTTCTTTCCAGTTGTTTCAATTCCTTCCTCTTTACTATTGTGTAGATCATAGTAAATTGTGATTGCCCCTGCCGAAACCAATTCTCGCAACAGTGGTGCTGATTTTCAGCGAAGCAATTTATCTTGGTTCCTGTGGCTTGCAACTTATGTGCCAAACTAGTGTCATGTTGTATATGAGAGAGCGTTGGAAGATGAGAGGCATTTCCAACAGCAAGGACATCATCGAGGAACAGGAGAGGCATTTCACAAAATGACTTGGACAAGCATTGAGCACACCACTTTGGATATCTAAAAAACCGTGTTATTTGTCTTTTCTTACATGTTCTTCTAATAGACATGTTTGGCTTTCGTGCAGGATAGCTATAATAAGCGAGAGATTAATTGTGATGAGAGGCTGAAAACTCTATTTGAGGGGAGAGAGAAAGTTGGATTCTTGGAGATCGGTAAGCTGCTGTCCCGTCATTTTGTGAAGACTGGCTGAAGCTGCTTCGGAGTACCGCGTCTTCACGAATCTCGTCTGTGGATTAATACTGTCCATGGTGCAGCAAACTCTTTTGACATTGTCGCTGACTTTTCAAGTGTTGTCTCTGACTGTTGTGGGTATCTTTGGTTGTGATCTTTGGACTTGGTTTTGAACTTTGCTGGACGTTGTAAGTTGTTTTAGGGAATGAATTGTTAGGTACTTTTGTGCAATCTCTTTTTAACTCTTTGTATGAGCAATTATTTGGGAGCTCACTCTGTGCTAGGGCTCACTCCACTTAAAGGAAAAAACTGGGGTGTTAAAAGATGAATTAACATATATGAATCTTGTTTGACAATTGCGGCGCACATTTGGTATATTAAAAGATGAATTAACTCCATGTCCGATTAATGTTAGATAAGACAAGGAAATTGTCAAAGATTCGATTCATTAAAAAAAAACCCTAAACCTGATCCGACCCGACCCGCTTTTTTTGTTCACTGGATATTGGGTTCGGGTAAGGGTCGGGGCAGGTAACGCAAGCAGCGCTTAAGGGTAGGGTCGGTTAGGGTATTATAAAAACCCTACCCTACCCTACCCATTGACACCCCTACTAGGAAGGTCTCGCGCCTCTCTCAGCTTGTAAGAAGCTTATGTTTGGGAAGTACATGCCTTTGATAACTCTGCTCCATGGAGAGTTTTGATTCTGAGCAAGTCTTTAAGCTTATTTACCCAACAAGGCTTTGTTGAAAGTAGATGTCTTTGAAACCTAACCCTCCATTGTGTTTTCTTGATTTAAAAGCTCCATGTACACCAATGTAGACTAGTTTTCTTTTCACTATTCTTCCACCAAAATTGGGGTATCCTTCTTTCAATCAATTTATAGATCGAAAGTGAAATTTTGAAAATCGGTATGGCATACTAGGGGATAACCTGGACCACTAATTTGATTGGGGCCTCCTTTTTAGCCTTTCCTTTCCATCCTTCTAGCTTCATGACTACTCGCGCATTGATCCACGAAAACGGACCTGTTTTCCTCATCACTAGAACTTAGAGAGCATTTCCTTGGCTGTCTTGGAGCTGCTGAGGGCAGTTTGGACCCATAAAGATTTCTGATTTGTTTAGATTAATCTCTTGGCTCGAGGCATAGCAATATTGATTTAGAAACTGTCTCCCTCCGGATTGAGGGTTTCGTGAGAAAACCTTAGAGATTTTGGGTACACTGAAAAAAGAAAGTGACCTTGGTAGTTATTAGCCCTAAGAGGCTATTGATGATTGGTGAAGTGTCACCAAAGGAAGAATGTTTCCTGGAAGGCATGGTATCTATCTGGATCGCCTTCGTTGAGTTGTTTAATGGAAATACCTTCTTGGCATTTCTTGAGAGCAAAAGTTGTTTGAATCCTAACAATCTTGTAAGGATCTCAAGGTCGCCTAAGTGTATTGAGGGTGGTCAAAGACCCTTTGAGTGAGACGTAAGGTCTCCGAGTGAATTGGAATATAAATGCCTTATGGCTAGTTGTTATTCCTAATTTTGAGGAATAGTATTGGGACTCAGTAAAAGAAGAGAATGATCGGAAGACATATGAATAAGAGAACTCATGCTCATGGATTACGAGCAAAATAATGTTCATTATGGAACATGGGATGTGCATGTGCAAATGGTTATTACCTTGGCACAAGGCTTATGGTGGTTAACCTCTTATTGTTATGAGGAATATAAAAGAGACTGACGTGTTAGTCTGTCGAGCCCTGTTGATTTATGAGATCGATCAAGGTTGAATCGAAACCACTAGAAGTGGTATTGTGAGTTACCACCTTATAGAGTAGGGTGTATTCAAAAAGGGCGATTGGATCATAAGATGGTCATTGAGGGAAAGGAAAGTGAATGGACTTGATAGTCCTGGCTGTTCGTAATCCGAATGAATGGTTGAGTAATCGAAAAGAGCGCTTAGAAAGTAATTACAAAGTGACTTGAGGAAGTCGAATGGAATATCCAAATTGTGGATTTATGGTGATTAAGAAAGAACCTCGACTCCTTGGAACCTTGTCACTTGAGGTGATTGGGTTATTAGAAGGAGAATGCCAAGTATGGCGGTATCTAAATCCTGGAGTGCAAACACTACTGTTGACATAGACTCCAAGATTGACGTCCTATGGAATAGGAAGGACAAGATGGATTCGAAATAGGAGAATGCCACTAAATGGCAAAAGTACACTTTTAGTGCCAAAAGTTATGTGCAGAGATCACTTTAGTGCCAAAAGTTTCAAACGGACAACTTTAGTGCCAAGTTTTTTTAAAAATGATCACTTTTAGTGCAAACTTTTTTTTTCAAAGCGATCACTTTTAGTGCTAGAGCTGACATGGCTCGCCGAAAATCCGACACGTGTTATTTTTATTATTTTTTAAGCTAACGTGGCACATCAAAGTTGGCACTAAAAGTGATCATTTCTAAAAGAAGCTGACAATAAAAATGATCGTTTTTTAAAAAAGTTGGCACTAAAGTTGTTCGTTTGAAATTTTTGACACTAAAGTGATCTTCATACACAACTTTTGGCACCAAAGTGGTCCGTTTGAAATTTTTGGCACTAAAGTGATCTCCGTACACAACTTTTGGTACTAAAAGTGTATTTATGGCGCCACTAAAGTGTATAGTTTCCTTCAAAGGGTAAGAGACCCTAGTGTAGAAAGAAGAGAAAATCCTAGTTGTATTGATATTAAGATTGTGAGCGTCTGGACTAAGAAAGAAGACGCGGAACTTAAATGATCCCTAGAAGTGAAGACCGAGAAACTGTCCTGTGGACAGCATTGAATTCCAAGATAGTGTTGACATTCGGTTGAATAGATGAAATAGAGATAAGGTCGCATTAATTGGTTGTGGAACCCAGAGGCTAAGGCATTAATGCTTCATAAGGAAAGAATGACAAAAAATGGACAAAATGTTGTATGGTCTAAGTGGGGACCCACGAGAACAGAGGGCCAAGGTTTGAGCTCTCAAGTGAATGGTGTCGCGACCCTCTCGCGCGAGGAGTGCCATGGGTGCGACTGTCGAGGGTTAATGGGCCGTCCAATGTTGTCTGATCGGACGCGGGCCTCTCCCAAGGTCCATTACCCAAATCGCAACGGCTGGATATACGTGGTTGACCTTCAGTGTGGTCTAGTGACATGTGATACGTGTACATGCCAAGGAGTCGCCACCAATCGTTTCGTGGAGGGTACGATCGGGAACCCTATCGAATAGTTGGGAGCGATCTATTTGATTATGCGGAACCAGAAAAATGGGATCGGGGACTTAGTTACGCCAACTATCAGAGACGACGCACTTTCGGTACCTAAGTTGAACGGTTTATCTAACCTTAAGATTCATGCAGATGAGTGGGGTACGGATCCTAATCTAGGAGTTCATGCAAATGGGAATGACTACCCTACCACTCACAATCAATAGAGATAAATGCGCAAATCAAGGATCCAAAACATGCGGATAAATCACATGAAAGCATCATGGCATCCCTAGTAAGGCCATATTGGCCTAGAGAAGTATCAATCAAGGCTTAGGAATGAATTTGACATAATTCGCCCATGAGGGGCAAAATCATAATTTTAAAAAATTTGGGGATAATTTGCCTCTAGAGGGCAAAATTATCATTTCAGATGAAATGGGAAGTTAAAGGGTGATGGAAATGGGATTGGTGATCAAACCAATCCATTTCCTATTTTTCAGGAATTTCCAGAATTTTTTTAGAATTTAAAAGTAATTTTACCCTCGGAGGGGTAAAATCATCATTTTGGACAAAGATGAGAACTGAAAATCTCAAATATTAGGGTTGGTCACCCACTTGACCCAAACCCTAATTTTAAGCCATTTTCAAGGCTCGATTGGAATAGGAAAGATAATTTACCTTTTGAGGGATAAAATCGTCATTTTAGGGAAAATGATGAGGTTCGAAAACCCTAACAAGAGGATTCGCCACCTAACTGGCCCTATCCTAATCTAGCCATTTTCAACCTATCTCAAATACAAAGCAGGGACGAATTACCCCTAAAGGGCATTGTCGTCAATTTCCAGAAATAACACATGAGAAATCCCAAAAATAGGATTGACCAATTGTCTATGGTCAATCCTCAATTTTCGGGGATTTTTGGAGTGTCTAGGAATTTCCTACAATTTTCCTACATTTTTTTGGGGTTTTCTGGAATTTTCTAGCATTTTTTAGGATTTTCTAAGATTTTTTCGATTTTTATTTTATTTTTAAAATCGTTTTCTGATTTTTTATTTTTAAAAAAATATATATTTCGGACCGGGTCTGAACCCGGCCCAGACCCACGCCAAAACGACATCGTATCCGTCTTTTTTTATTTTCGAATTAATCGGATTTGATCCGACGGCCCTCATTGAACCGCGTGGCTAATCCACAACCACCGGATGATCTGACTAGGATCTACGGCCTATATTAAACGACGACTCAACCAGGGCCGTTTGATTGGCTTACTAAAATGGGCGGTTAGGATTAGAACGTAAAACTTGATCTGAGCCGTCCACCTTCACTTAACCTAAACGACGTCGCTCAGCCACTAACCTAAACGGCACCGTTTCGATTTGTTTTGATTTTCTGATTTAAAACTATTTTCAGATAATCCTAATTACTAATCGGACGGCCACCAATTATTAGACTCGATTAACCTGAGCCGTCCGATCTACTCATTCGAATACAACCCCCCAACGGCCGTGCTGATTGGATCGACACGTGGACCAATGGTCGAATGCCACCTAGGACTTTGACCCGCTGACTACGCCACGTCAGCTTCGTCTTCAACCTCCCGACTCCGGTGGAATGAACGGCTGAGCTTCTCCGACGATGATCCGACGGTAAGATCTTAACGAAATCGCGCGAAACCAACGCCAATCAACTTGCGATCGTCTCTAGTTTAACATATCTAAGAATTGAAGCATTTCATTCACAAAATCACGATCACCATGCGAAGTGCCGACTACAGACATGGAAACTTAATCGCACAAATCACACGAAATCAGATCGATTCATTCACAGATTAACACTACAAGAGGTTCAAAACACTTACCTCGAGCTCCGATCGAGCTCGCACGACCTAGATTGGGCTAGGCAGGAATGAATAGTGTTCGGCAATGAAGGTTGGATTGGGAGACTCGATGCGATGTGTTAAGACAAAATCGATGCAAAACAGATATGCGACGATGGTCAGTGATGTCGAGGGAACAAAATGCACACGCTAAATGTAAGAATAAACGTGAAATAAGCAAATCGCCATTGATGCACAGTGAGAGGTTTGAAGCTGCACCTCACCTATTTTCGCGGTTTCGGCTCTCGCGGTCAATGGCAATAGCTTCCTCTCAGTATGGGCAGCCTCCTGAGGGTCTCTTCGAGCTTTGGTCTAGCTTGGAAAGACCTGACCGATGCTCTGCAAATTCGAGCTTCTCCCTCGACAATGGCGATGGAAGGCGAGCTCTCTCTCTTCCGTTCTCTCTCTCTTTCGATTCTGTTTACTCTTTTCCAACTGAATCAACTGCCTCCCTGCTTCGCGAAGGTCCATTGGTTTATATTGCTTTTTTTTTATTTTGGCGCCGAACTCGGGAAGGAAGGATCGGTGACCTCCGCACGTGAAAACACGTGTAAATGGTCACCGACGACGAGTAATCGACGGGCATGAAATGGCAATTTTGTTCGGGACCTCCAGTGATCATATTTTGCACGTATTTGGACGAATTTCATCTGAGTTCTGTCGTCGTTGACATTTGTATATACCGCAGCCCTGACCGGCAGATTACTCCCCGTTCCAGCGAACATTAGTCGTGATCTTGGCCTCAATCGACGGGGAATTGCTTGAGGAACAAAACGCCCACTAGTGGGTCTTCAATCGTCGCCGATTGGTCGATCAATTTGGCTACCAAAACTCGGCTTACAATGTTCATCTGCGCAGACTCTCGGGAGGAAGATGACACTGTAACGGATCGATTCGTCCGGTCTGACCGGTCTGAATCGGTTCCGATTTGAAATTCTCAAATTAAACCCAAATTGCTGAGGAATTTTTGCAATTGGACTTCAGAATCGAATCTAGGGCATGAATTTTATTTAAAAATATAATTTTGCCCAAAATTTCATGTCAATTTCAATAAAAACCCTAAATTTTCATTTAAGTGTAAATTGGGGAATTGTGCAATTGAAGGTTCAAGTGATCAAATTGGACCAAATTACCTATGTCAATCGATTCAAAATGGTGAAAACCATTGGGCAGTATGTTTAATTTGCACTGATAGTTCTTGAATTGAAAGTAATTTCAATTATGCCCAATTTCAAAGACTAAAATGCAATTTAGTATACAATTTCACCCAATTTATGCAATTAAACATTCTGTGAGTGCAATTGGGCTAAATTGCAATAAGAAAAAATTAGATTGAATGTCAAGATCCTAAAAAATACTAAAATTGTAAATTAAAAGACTCAATCGACATTTTTTTACTAAATTCAATCATATGTGTTACAAAGGAACACATAGAATTGAATTTGATTTTGGACTTTTTGTGAGGTCAAAAAGACAAGGGATTTAAAATAAAAATATTGGCTATTTTTCCATATTTTTGTGACCGCAAATGCTATTTTTCTTGATTTGTCTAGTATTTCCTAATTTTTGAAAATATTTAAAAATATGAAAAATATGAAAAATTATTTTTTTTTGTCAAAATGGTTCCTTAGGCTTGGCCAAGGCCACCAAAGTTGATTTTACAATTTTTTGACTTTTATGGATTTTTTTTTATGAATTTTCTAATAAATAACCACAAAAAGACTAATCCAAAATTAGGTGTCAACAGCTGCCCCTCTTTGAGAGGAATCTCGCGAGAGATTTCTCTCAAAGACAGGTGACACCTAAGTCTAGATCGACTCGATTGGGAAATAGGAAAATGAATCTTGACATCTAATCTTTTTTCTCCCGCTTGTAAATGCTTTGCCCTATCTTTGCCGATGCGAGAGAGAGAGAGGTGGGATAGAGATGCTCACCAGTTAATTACATGCCTGATATTCGTGTGGCATGCGCGGTGTACAGCGGGTTCAAGTGGATACCTAGGGGCTCGTCTCTTGAGCGTCCTAGGGCGGTTCAACTCTAGCCTGTATGGTAGGCCATACCAGAATGGGATTCCTATGTTTGACAGTAACTTGTGAATGACGCACCCGTTCTTTAGGGATTGTCAGGGGGTTTTGATCCGTATAGTAGATCAAACCATGAATAGGACGCCTTTCTGCTAGGAACCTATGGATGACGCACCCGTTCTGTAGGGATTGTCGAACATTTTGATCCGTTAGGGGGATCAGGCCGTGAATAGAACTCCTTTCTGCTAGGAACCTATGGATGACGCACCCGTTCTGTAGGGATTGTTGAACATTTCAATCCGTCAGGGGGATCAGGCCGTGAATAGGACTCCTTTCTACTAGGAACCTATGGATGATGCACCCGTTCTGTAGGGATTGTCGAACATTTTGATCCATCAAGGGGATCAGGTCGCGAATAGGATTCCTTTCTGCTAGGAACCTATGGATGACGCACCCGCTCTGTAGGGATTGTCGAACATTTTGATCAGTCAGGGGGATCAGGCCGTGAATATGACTCCTTTCTGCTAGAAACCTATGGATGACGCACCCGTTCTGTAGAGGTTGTCGAGCATTAAGCTGATCCTATATTCTAAGAAATTAACTAGGGTTTATACAAATGAGGTGTATCTAACTCTTAGGTTTACCAAACGAGCCATTTTGGGTTTAGGGATTACCTAGAACCTTACAGACAGCTGTTTTTGAAAATGGTTCTTTTGATGTGCAAGGTGTTATTCTGGGATTTGAGGACTCCAAGTATCCTGCAGAAAACTCAAACCTGCAAAAATTTTGATAAGATTCTTCTGGGATCTAGGGGTTACCTGAAATCTCACAGAAAGACGATCTTGAATATTGTCCTTTCGACAATGGGGTGACATTCTGGGATCTGGGGGCTCTAGGCATCCTGCAGAAAGCTCAAACCTAAAAAACTGAAATCTCACAGAGAGATAATTCCGAAGATTATCCTTTCGACATTGGGGTGACATTTTGGGATCTGGGGGCTCCAAGCATCCTGCAGAAAGCTCAAACCTACAAAACTGAAATCTCATAGAGAGATAATTCCGAATATTGTCCTTTTGACATGGGAGGTGACATTTTGGGATCTGGGAGCTCCAGGCATCCTGCATAAAGCTCAAACCTACAAAACTGAAATCTCATAGAGAGATAATTCCGAAGATTGTCCTTTTGACATGGGATGTGACATTCTGGGATCTGGGGGCTCCAGGCATCCTGCAGAAAGCTCAAACCTACAAAACTTTGATAAGATTCTTCTGGGATTTAGGGGTTACCTGAAATCTCATAGGAAGAAGATTCTGAAGCTCTTTTTCACGGAGCAAAATATACTTCTTAGACTTGGGGCTGCCATGAGTCTCATAGAAGTTCTAGACTTGAATGTTCATTCCTCGTTCGAAAAGATATGAGTCATCTCGAGGTAATGATGGTCATAATGTAAGCAAAGCTTTACTTTGACCCATGCAATTATGCAGAATGACTTAGGACGATGGAGGTTATCCAAGACATCTCAAAGCATACAAAGATGATCGAGTATCCCTGTAAGGCATATCCTGGATCGAACAATTTGAAGTTTCCAACCAAAACTTGCTTTCGAGCATTCTATTGGAATATCTCTGTCGGAAAGGTCTTCTTACCAATTTTCCTGACTTGGTCTTTTCATAATAGGAGCACTCGAATTTCCTAATACCCTGTACCTGGATTTTCGGGACCGTTCACAGCGCATACATTCCGATCAATCGGGAGGTCTTTACGGGACCGTAATGTTGGGCTTGGACATGGTTTCCAAAAGGGGACTCACTTTCTGAGTCAGGTCTTTTGCACACAAAATTTTCTTCATCTGCTCCGGGTTTACAAGTCAAGAACCCTACAAAATGAGAAAGAAATAATCTTGCTCGAACTTCTTCGAGCTAAGCTTAGACATTAAACCCTACATTAACCCAAATGCTTTAATCAGAAAATACTTCTCAGGGTTGTAACACAGGTAGGATTGGGGACCGAAAAAGGTTAATTTTTGGCTCAGAATATGCGAAGGGCTTAACATTGGTGATCATTGCAGGTTTTGCTGCCGATCTAGTCCCTTTTGCTTCAAAGAGCGCCTTTAGTCTTCAAAGTGCATTGGTAGTCTTTGGAGAACCTTCTTCTTGTGTTAGTGCAGCGTCAACACCTGAATGTGACATAATCTGGGAGTATCTTTTACCACCAAATCTCACTAGTGACCTATACACAGATATCATGCCATCTTTTTGGCATTTACAAGATTAAACACATGATTCACAAGTGTACAAATATTTGGATGGGTATTGGCCTTACTTTTACCAGGCACTTTGCTTTTTCTTGATGCCCATAATTGAATTTTTCTCTCATTTTGTGTTGAGATCATTTCTTTTTTTTTGGGAACCAGGTTTTCTTTCAAACGAGTGTGCTAGATATACGTCTTGGACCTCAGCACTAGGAATTTTTCACAAATCCTATCTTTCGAGTTCTTCTGCTCTGGAAGTGATGTCGCTTCCATCTTAGAATATGCACTGATCACCAACAGGTTTATGAAACGGATGTACAGGCTCAACTGGGCTGTGCAAAGGATGAAAAGTGTATAGGATAGAGAAACGAATGTTTTTCGTCATTTTAAAGCATTTGAACTACCATAGAAGTTAAAATGACAAGCAACACACGAAAATTGATGCAAGTCTGAGCAAGAGAATTCTTAACCATTTTTCTCCTGATACTGTTGGATTTACCTCCAGTTGGCCCCAATATGGGGTGGTCCTTGACAGGGGTAAAGAATGAAACCGTCGTTCAAGGGATTATCAATGGTCACCTATAGTGTTTAGAATAGAGAAATGAATGCCTCTGTCTTCCCGATCCATGTAATTGATGCGAAGGGCCCTTATATCCTCAGATTCAGGCTTTCATATTCTCACCCTTCTCTCATCTCTCGAGTGTATGTAGGACGTGTTTGGATCAAGTTTGCCTTTCATCTGGAGGAATATTCCTACTAGATAGCCTAAGCAAGCCATGTCTTTGAAAAAAAAAATCATTTTATTTTTCTCCAGGCGTTTTACTCCGTAAGAGACTTCAATAATGCATCATGTATATTTTGAACATGCTTGGACAATCCCTGATTTTGACAGGTGTGCAATAAATGCAAGAAATTCGTTTTTCAAAAAATAATATTTATTCCGGAATCCAAGTAGGTGAATGTCCATTCTCTCATTCTTTTCATCTTATAGGAAGTGATGGAGACTTTGCTATGTTCTTCTTTTGTTGTCTTCTGTCTTTACCAGACATTCCTGCATGTAGGATAGAAGAGACTTTCTTGTGAGTGAAAGATGGTTTAACCTTTGATGGAACAGATACATATCACCTGATACTTGGTGTTGAGGTCCCTTCTGTCTAGGGTGCCGTTTGAATGAATCCGATTTTGAGCTTGCTTCTTGGAATCCTGCAAAACTGAACACATGCTAGTGTATGCATGGATGCATGATGTGCTTACATAATGGCTATTATGGCGATTCAAATCAATTCTGGACAAGCCATATAACCAATATCTGATTTTCATTTCAAGGATAATATTTCTTCACAGCATCTGAATTTACAGAGTGCCCCAATTCTTCTCCTTCATAATTTACAAGAATCAATGCTCCTCCTATGAGAATCTTCTTGATAATATAAGGGCCTTCGTAATTCGGAGTAAACTTGCCTCCCGGATGGACAGCATTTGGCAGAGTCTTATTTACCCCCAGGTTATTTTCTTCAAAATTTCTGGCTCTGACCTTTCGATTAAATGACTTGGCCACCCTATTCTGGTAGCCTTGACCATGACAGATTGCTCTAAGACGCTTCTCGTCTATCAAATTCAGCTGTTCATATCTGTGCTCGGAGTATTCTGACTCAAAGAGTTTACCCTCTGATAAGATTCTTAAAGAGGGAACCTTTACTTCTACGGGTAGGACCGCTTCCATCCCGTACACCAGATTATAGGGAGTTGCCCCTGTAGAAGTCCTGATCGAAGTTCGATATGCCATTAAGGCAAAGGGTAGCCTTTCATGTCAATCCCTATAGTTTTCTACAGTCTTAGCCAAGATTCTCTTGATGTTCTTGTTGGCTGCTTCTACTGCCCCATTCATCTGTGGGCGATAAGGGGACGAGTTAAGATGTCGAATACCAAAGTGGTCCAGCAGATCATCGACAATCTTGTTGTTCAGGTTGGACCCATTATCTATAATGATCGCTTGAGGGGTACCATATCGGGAGATTATGTCCCTCTTAATAAACCTTGCCACACTTCTTGCGGTAACATTTTTGTAAGAATTGGCCTTTATCCACTTTGTGAAGTAATCAATCGCCACCAGGATAAAACGATGACCATTTGAGCCCGTTGGGTTAATAGGTCCTATCATGTCTATTCCCCACATAGAAAAAGGCCAAGCTTCAGACATTTGGTGTAGTTCATTCGGGGGCGTATTAATCTTTTCGCTGTATATTTGGCACCGGTGGCATGACCGGACATGTTGACAACAGTCTGATTCAATGGTCATTCAATAATAGCCAAGTCGCATGATCTTTCTAGAGAGAAGATGGCCGTTCATGTGCGGCCCACATATACCTTCATGGATCTCCTTCATGAGAATATTTGCTTCTTTAGCATCTACATACCTTAACAGAGTGGAGTCAAATGACCTTTTATACAGAACTTGTCCACTGAGGAAGAACTTGCTGGCCATCCTGGTTATGTATCTCCGGTCTCCGGCCTAGCACCCCTCAGGAAACTCCCCCTTTAAGAGATAATTCTTGATGCCATAATATCACGATTCTCCATCAAACTCTTCTTCGATCAACATACAATAGGTCGACTTTTCAACTATGCTGATCCTTAGTGGTTCTATTTCCAACCCATTAGCTATTTGTAACATCGAGGCCAGGGTGGCTAGTGCATCCGCAAATTGATTGTGAGATCTTGGTAGGTATTCGAATGACACCTCTTCGAACTTAAGTGTAAATTCTTCAAGGTATTCATGATAAGGAATGAGTTTTGCGTCCTTTGTCTTCCACTCTCCCTGTGTCTGCAAAATGATGAGCATGGAATCTCCATAAACTTGCAGTCTAGATATTCCCATGGAAATGGCTAACCGTAAGCCTAGAATACACGCCTCGTATTCTGAGATATTATTGGTGCAAGGGAAAGTCATCTTTGCCGCAACAGGATAATGTTGATCGTTAGGGGATATTAGTACTGCCCCAGTGCCGGCTCCTGATAGATTAACAGCACCATCGAAATACATGACCCACATATCTTCCGCCAAGTTCAAAACTTGATCTTCTATCTTTGTCTTTCCAGGAGACTCGCGGGTTGATGAGTTTTCTGCCAACATATCAGCTATGGCTCTTCCTTTTACTGATTTTTGTGGAGAAAATTTGATGTCAAATTCAAATAACATCACCTGCCATTTTGCTAACTTTCCAATCAGCGCGGGTTTCTCCAGAAGGTATTTGACGGGATCATTTTCTATTACCAGCTGAATATGGTGATGTAGGATATATTGTTTTAATCTGCGAAATACACATACAGTTGCCACGCATGCCCTTTCAACATGTATATATTTGGCTTCAGATGAGGTGAATTTCTTGCTCAAGTAATAGATGGCTCTTTCCTTACCATCTATCGGGCTTGTTTGGGCATATAAAGCTCCTAAAGATTCCTGCTGTATAGTCAAATATAAGGTCAAGGGATGACCTGGGATGGGTGGCACAAGCACTGGTGGAGTGACTAGATAGTTCTTGATCTTTTGGAACGCCTGACTGCATTCTGCGTCCCATGTCACTTTCGCGCCCTTCTTAGTAGTCTGAAGATCGGTTTAGCTACATCTGACAACTGATTGATGAATCTGGCAATATAGTTCAGTCTCCCCAGAAGACTTCTCACTTCTTTTACTGTGGAGGGAGTTGCTAGATCATAGATGGCTTAAACCTTGAATGATCAATCTCAATGCCCCTGTTACTGACCATAAATCCGAGAAGTTTCCCAGATTTTGCCCCAAACACACATTTGTTAGGGTTCAATCTCAACTTGTATTTGCGCAGTCGCTCAAATAATTTTCTTAACACTTGAATGTGATCATGTCCCTTTTTGGACTTAGCGATCATGTCATCGACATATACTTCGATTTCCTTATGGATCATGTCGTGGAATAATGTGATCATAGCCTTCTGGTAGGTGGCCCCAGCGTTCTTTAATCCAAAGGGCATAACCTTATAGCAAAAGTTTCCCCAAGGCGTGGTAAAAGCAGTCTTTGGCTTGTCCTCCTATTTTTGAGGATTTGATTATACCCGGAGAATCCATCCATGAATGAGAATAATTCATACCCTGCGGTACTATCCACCAACACGTCAATGTGAGGTAGTGAAAAATCATTCTTTGGGCTTGCTCTCTTCAGATTTCGATAATCCACGCAGATTCGAACTTTGCCTTTCTTTTTCATGATGGGAACTATATTTGCAATCCAATCCGAGTATGGGATAGCTTCAATAAAGCCTATCCTGAGAAGCTTCATCACTTCTTCCTTGATTCTGTTTTCTAACTCGGCTTTCATCCGTCTGCTACCTTGCCTGACAGGTTTAACATTGGGATCGGTGGGTAATGCATGCTCCACAATCTTAGGATTCAAACCCGACATGTCAGCGTAAGACCATGCAAAGACATCCTGATACTCCCTCAGTAATTCTGTGAACCTGAGTCTTTCATCTCGGGATAAATGTCCACCGATCTTGACTTCTTTGGTACTCATAGTGTCTCCTAAGTTAATGACAATCGGTTTTTCTGAAGTATGAGGCATTGATTCCTCAAAGGCACTCCATTCTCTGCGGATAGATTCATAACCTTCGTCCTCATCTTTCTCAATGCTGTAGGAACAGTCAATGTGGCGATCCGAATCGCATAATAACCTGGTATGTATGTTTGAGATGACATGCTCAGAAGTAGTGGCTTCATCGCTCAGCCACTCTATGATGACATTCACGAAATTATCTTCCAGGAAAGGGTTTGCCAGATCCGATTCTGCTGTTGGAGTTATATCTTCCTCCGACAACCATCTAGAGTTCTTGCTAAAATAAGCGTTCAAAGGGTTTTTGAACATCTGCGACCTGCCTTTCCAGGTTGGAGAACCAATGAATGAATCTTTCGGGTTGTTCTAGCTTCCATGGCGTTCCAGGCTTTTGCCTCGACCTCGGCCTATTGCCTTAGGGGCAGACTCGCCCAAGTGATTTTTCTGATACCCCAGACCCATCCTATACTGGTTAGCTTTCAACTGCATGGGGGTATTCATTTCTTAACCATACTTGCCCAGACCTTCCCCAGGGTTGTATCCATATGCCAATAGTATCTTAGCTGGTAAAAGATTGGCTTTAGAGATATAAGGAGTTCTCAATCTTGCCCCCACGGGGGTGTGTACTGTTGCCACCAACTCCAAGGAATGATAGCTTGCTTCCACCTTGATTTCGGGCTCGATGTAGGGAATAGCGCTATTCTGATATGTTTGGAGGTTGACTTCTCCATGCACAGTAATTACCTTCCCATCTACTACGAAACGCACTTTCTAATGCAAGCTTGAGGGTACGGCTCCTGCTACATGGATCCAAGGTCTCCCCAGCAGGAATCCGAATGCACTATATAGATCCATTACTTGGAAATTTATAGAGAATTTGGTTAGTCCGATGAGCACTTCTAGCTCAATTTCATCTACCACTGTCTTTTTCATTCCATCAAAAGCTCTAATCGCTGTTTTGGAGGTTTTTATCATCTCCTCATTGATCCCCAACCTCCTTAACGTAGCCAGAGGGCAAATGTAGAAGGCAGATCCGTTGTCGATTAGTACGTGTGCCACTCTCTTTCCATTACATTGCGTAGAAATGTATAATGCCTTATTGTGTCCTCTTCCTTCCATAGGGAAGTCTTCATCTGAGAAGCTCAACTGATCTTTCAAAAGGATCGCCCCTACAAAGTTCCCTAATTGTACATCATTAATCGTTTCAGGGATTTGCACCTCATTGAGTATCTTCAACAGTGCATTCTTGTGCTTCTCTGAATTGATGAATAAATCCAGTAAAGATATTTGAGCTGGCATCTTCCTCAACTGCCCTATTACTTCAAACTCGCTGGCTTTAATGATGGACATGAGCTTTTCTGCGTCTTCCTTCGAGACTTCCTTCTTTTCGGACTCGCCTTCCCTAGAGGCATAGAATCGTCCATACCTCATTACTGCGTCCACTTCCCTTGTTCCGTAGTCCCAGTGGACTGCCCTAGGATCATACTCTTCTATTGGAGGGACTTGTATGGTTATTATCTGACGCAGCGTTCAGCGATAGAACAAACAAGCAAATCTTGCTTGAGAAAGAAATCTCAAATTTTCAATATCAAAAAATATATTCTGTCTGCTCAAACGTCACAAAACACCTTATATAGGGTGTTAACCCTAATGACACCAAAACTAACAAAATTACAAAATTGCCACTAAAAAATAAAATTAAATCAGAAATATGCTAAAATTAAATCCGAAAATTCTAGACGCATCTGCTCGACTTCCGTTGGGATTTTTGCCTATCCAATCGATCCAGAAACGCATTACTAAAATGCTATGCATCATTCTCCCCTGCTAGGAAAAAGATTCGTCCTCGAATCTGGTTCATCTTCGATTCAATCTCTTCAAATTCAATCTTGTATCCAAGATCGTGAAGTCTGCTTCGTCGGGGACGGCCTCTCCAACGAATCAAATAATACATTAGCTTGAGCTCCAAGAAATTCTTTGAAAACACATCTCCAAGCTTATTCAAATCCTTATAAAACATCTTGCCATGCCTCCTCTCAATGTCCATCAATGCCGTTAATGCAATTCCACCGACAGTCCACTCCGAAATTGGGGCAGCTAAATTTGCCTCTGAAGATATCAACCCGATTTTCCCTCTCTGGAGGAGAGCTCCTGCGGCATAACCCAAAGCATAGCAATATGTAGAGTCAAAGTTGGTTGGCAGACCACATCTGCCTTCATACCCAAAAAAAAAAGGGATTGTCCTTTGAAGTTGCCCTTGTATGTGCCTTCATGCTTCCTCCTCTCCAATTCAATTTCAACAATTTGAATGAGCATCTTCTCTATCTCGATTTTAGCAACCTGCACAATTCCATGTGGGTCTCTTTCAAGCATCAATTGTTCTTGAATTGCTTGAGGTAAAAATTCAAATAGCACCAAAGATTGACTATTGAGTTTCTTCTTCCAAAGCCCACCTTCATCCACTACATCATGGGCAAGAATTTCATTTAGTTCTGAAATAAGTTGTTGCACCTCTGGAATGAAATCAATAAGGCCTTCTGGTATGAGGATGACTCCATAGTCGTAACCAAATTCTGCGCGTTTGCAGATAACTTCAACTCTATTATTAACACGCCTCACCATCGTGGTCTTACCTGTTAATTTCGGGTATTTAGTCAAGGCGACATCTTCAGCACCATGTCGCGACCCTCTCGAGATTCGCCATGGGCTCTCGAGGGCTAATGGGCCGTCCAGTCTGGTCGGACGCGGGCCTCTCCCAAGGCCCGTTACCCAAATCGCAACGGAGGTATACGTAGTCGACTTTCAGTGTGGTCTAGTGATATGTGCTAAGTGTGCATGCCATGGAGTCGCCACCAATCATTTTTTTGGAGGGTATGATTGGACCACCCTATTGAATAGTCGGGAGTTTCTATTCAATTCTGCGATAACCAGGGAAATGGGTTCGGGGACTTAGTTACGTCAACTATCAGAGTTGACGCCCTTTCGGTACCTAAGTTGACTGAGTTTTCTGACTTAAGATTTCATACAGATGAGTGGGGTACGAGTCCTAAATCTAGGAGTTCATGCAGATAGGAATGACTATCCTAGCAATCACAATCAATAATAAAGCGCACAAATCAATGAATTCAAATGTACAAATAAATCACATGGCATTCCTAATAAGGCCATATTGGCCTAGAGAAGCATCAATCAGGCTTAGGAATGATTTAGACATGATTTTGCCCATCAGGGGCAAAATCGTAATTTTGAGACAAAGGGGACAATTTGCCCAAAAAGGACAAAATCATCATTTCGGAATGAATCCGGAGTCAAAACAGGTTTGGTCACTCAATTGACCCATTTCCTATTTTTTGGCAATTTTCGTGATTTTCGGGAATTTTAGAAACCGATTTACCATTCGAAGGGTAAAATCGTCATTTTCTAAAAATGGAAATGAAATGTGGAAATCTTAGACATAAGGTTTAACCACCCATCTGGCCCATCACCAAATTCTAAGCAATTTCCACAATTCATCAGAATATCAAAGACGATTTACCCTTTGAGGGGTGAAATCGCCATTTTGGATTAAATGGGAGAAAATCCCAAAAATGAAAACAAATCAATTTTTTGTCATTTTCAGCCTTGGACAATTTTTAGAATTTTTCTGCAATTTTTTTCTCAATTTTTTTGTTTTTCTTTAATTTTTCCATTTTTTTGGCATTTTTGATTTATTAATATTTTTTTATATTTTCAAAAAATATTTTAACAAAAAGCATGTCTTTGACAATAGATAACACTCAATCAGATAAATAAGCTAACCACTAGACTGAAACAAATACTTGCAAATCAAGTCTATAAATGCAATATTTTAGAAAAATAATCCTGATATACAGATCGGGTACGTAAAACATACCGGATTGGACACCGGCCTTCAATCGCCCAGCCTCAGCCTGCGACCATCCCCATGCCCGTTACCTGTCGATCGCCATTAGAATGTCGATAGTCAATTTCACAAATTAAGACTAAAAAATTAAAAAAAAATTAAAAAATTGGACACTGTTCATGCACTGTTCCGACACTGTTCGGACACGGCTCGGACACGGCTCCGACACGTCCGACACGCCCGGACACGCTCCGACACGTCTGACACGCCCGGACACGCTCCGACACGTCCGGACACGTTCCGACGCGTCCGGACACGTTCCGACGACGGGGTGGTGACCCGAGGCTGTTTCTGGGCTCCACCAGCGGCGCGTAGGCTCCATAAGCTCCGAGGGAGGAGGTAGGACTCCGGGGCTGTCGCCGGAGGCGATAGCGCGCTTTGGCGATGACGGATTTGGCCCAATCCGAAACAATTCCGAACCAAACTCCGAAACGGGTGGAGGCCGGAGGTCTTGGGTTGTTCACGGCGGCTTTGAGGTACGACGGCTAGCGACGACGGCGGAAGGGGGGGTTCCATTTTAGGCGTCCACGAAGAAGAAGAAAAGAAAAGGAAGAAGAAGCTACGGGAGAGGAAGGAGAAGAAGAAGAGGAGGAAGAAGAAGAAGAAAAAGAAGAAGCTAGAAGGAAGAAGAGGAGACGACGGATGATGAGGGGGAGGGGGGAAGAGTAAAATAATAATAAAAATAAAATAATAAAAAAATAATATAATAATAATATAATAAAATACTAAAAAGTAAAAATAATAATAAAATAATCAAAAGCGAAGACAAAATGATTAGTCCCATTTTCCTTTTAAATGATGATGTTTTCACTCCTTTTCATTTTAATCATTATTAATATTTTTGCCAAATTCAATTTTATGGTGATCAGAGAACACCTAAAATCGAACCTGAATTTTACTATTTTATGAGGTCCTAAAGTAAAGAAAATTAAAAATAAAAATACCGACTATTTGTATATATTTTTGTGACCTCGAATACTACTTTTTTTTTATTTTCTTTTTTTTATATATTTTTTGAAAATAATAATAATAAAAAATATGAAAAAAATATTTTTTTATCCAAAATGGTCCCTTTAGCTTGGCCAAGGCTACCGAAGTTGATTTTTTGTAATTTTTCAGCTTTTTATGGATTTTCTATGAATTTTCGAAAAATAAAGGAAAAAAAGTTGATCAAAATTTAGGTGTCAACACACCACAGATAGCTGTCGTCATATTATCCGCAAATTTCTCAAGGGCCTTGTTCACGATCTGAAGAAGAGATGCACCTTGGAGGTCCTTTGCCAACTGATCGTAATCCTCCACTTTTACGTCCACCTTCTCTGAAAAGTCAGTGGCATCAATACATCTTAATTCCCCACGTCCAAGCATTGGTTTCAATAAATTGCCAGCATCCATTGCACTATTTGTAGCACCTACAAACATCTTCGCAAAGCCAGTTCCATTGGCTGCAAAGAAGGGTAGCCCTGCTTCACCAAACATGACTTCACACGGTTCCAGATGCGAGGGGCCAAGTGCCATGATAGCTGCATGCGTCAATTCCACCAATTGCTCCGGGTCAATGGTCTCATCGACCTCCTCTATGCCTCCATCACCGCCATCCTCATTTGGGTCGGAAATCGGTGCCTCGTCGTTGAACGCGGCAAAATCTAAGTCGTCTACCTCGAATGCCGGCATTCGCCGCGCCTCATGGGGGCGTTGTTAGGGGCGACCTCGCCATCCTTTGCCGACACGATGGCTTCAACAGTCATACCTTGATCGTCAATGCTCCCAGAAACATCGACTTTCTGCACATCTTCAAGAACCAAATCAATTTTCACCCGGGGAATGTTGCCAGGATCGACCTCGTTCTCCTTCGCTAACACGAAGGCTTCTACCATCGTAGTTGGATCCGAAACCTTGTGTACACGACAGTATTTGCTCTTCTTCTCTGAGTCCTCAAAGTTCGTCAAAGAAGCTTCGTAGACAGATGGCATAATGCGGGGTTTGAGCTGCAACTTAGCCTCTTCGCTCGATTCACTGACTCCTCCCAATTCAACAATAGGAAAATCTCGCGAATACCTAGAAAAATCACAATTTTGCTCTAAACTCATCAATTTCTGCTGGAACTGCTCATAGTCGGGTGGAAGGAACTTTTGCTTCAGCAGCCTCTTCATTCTATGCCAAGTTCGATCTTTCTCTTTTCCTTCTAACTTCCTCGTATTCTGCAATCTCTCCCACCATATAGATGCAGCTCCTTTCAATCTATAGGCTACTAATCTCACCCGTTTCTCACTAGGGATCTCCATATAATCGAACAATTTTTCAATACTATCAATCCAATCCATAAATTCTTCTATATCAAGACTTCCATCAAAATAGGGTATATCAACTTTTAATTTAAAGTCATTACCTTCACGATCGTCGTAGCGTCGTCTGCCATCTTTTCTAACGCGATCGTCGTAATGTCGTCTTCCGTCGCATCTATCATTTTCCCTTTGAAATCTTTCATAACGATTTTTACCTCCACAATCAACTCGTTCTTCATCAGAAAATAGAGGGTTATTCCGTCTGCGGACAAGAACAGGCCTGACAGGGTCACCGTGAGAGAGATCTGCACCCGGCCTTCTGTCATTCCGCCGATTCCGGTTCACATCAACGCCAAGACCGTCGAATCTATCCGCCAATTTGTCAAATCGTGCTCCGAAACGATCTATGTGTTCCATTAAACGCCGGTCCAAACGTTGCAGCGTGCCGTCCCCAAGGATTGGGGCTCCAGTCTTCCGAGCATCGTCGCGAAGACCACCGCCAGTCGCCATAGGCTCTGATACCACCTGACGCAGCGTTCAACGATAGAACAAACAAGCAAATCTTGCTTGAGAGAGAAATCTCAAATTTTCAATATCAAAAAATATATTATGTCTGCTCAAACGTCACAAAACACCTTATATAGGGTGTTAACCCTAATGACACCAAAACTAACAAAATTACAAAATTGCCACTAAAAAATAAAATTAAATCAGAAAGATGCTAAAATTAAATCCGAAAATTCTAGACGCATCTTCTCGACTTCCGTTGGGATTTTTGCCTATCCAATCGATCCAGAAACGCATTACTAAAATGCTCTGCATCATTATCTTCGGATAAGATGTTTCTAGTTCAACTGTGCCGTCTTCTTCCTCTTCCGGCAATCGAATCACAACAGGCTTGAGTAGGCAATCTTCTACCTCATTCAAGATATCAAGATCTTCCAATTTAATTACCATAGTCGTAGCGGCTTCGATCATCGACACAGTTTTGTCAGAGCCCTTTGAGAGGATTTCGTTTCCCAATTGACAATGTCGATCATCGTCACCTAGTACTGTTGATGTCGCAGATCTCGGGTATTCTCTCCTTCCCTTGAATAGTTCAGCTGAACCCTACTATTGATCCTCCGATCTCTCATACTGTTTCGTGTTAAGTTTGGTATCTATCATCTGGTCAAGCGGTGATTCGGGCCCCTTCATAAAAGGTTTTTCCACCTCTTTTGGGATTTGAACGGGATCGTCCATACCTCCCCATCCGTCTGGTATGATATCCTCCATTCTCTGATAAAAATTAGGAGGAGCAGAGTATTTTACCTTAAAGTTATATCCCCCAGAATCCTGACTTAGGTTGTCTATAATTTCTCTCATTTCTAGCACGTTAGCCATGAATCTGCGATCTGCTAGACTTCGCCTCTTGGCTTCCAGTTCATCCTCGTCGAGTTCTTCTTTTGGTTCAATGATCGGCCCAAAATTGCCTACCAGACCCTCGTGCGGCATGTTCCACATGCTTCCCTGCTCAGTTTTAATCATAAAGTGGCTTCCTTCCAAGGTTAGAGAAGCTTCGACTCCCTCGAATTTTTTATCGGTAACATTTGACATTATCCCCAAACTCATCATCTTAGCGATACACAATTTCTTCACGTCAGCGGAGATCTCCCCTTCTTTCGAGTATAGTGAAGCGATTGTCAAGATGTTGGTCAGCTTAGACACGTCCACCTTCAGCTTAAGGTGGTTTTCCTCCTCTTCAGTGAATATTGCCCCTACTGTCTGGTGATTAGGGAGTGGATTTTCTTGCATATTCGGAGCCATGTTATCAAATTTCAGAATCTGACTGTCAATCAAAGCTTGTACCTTCAGCTTAAGGATATAGCAATTATCAACATTATGTCCTCTTTCGTCCATGTGATAGACACAAGTCTGGCTCTCGTCAAAACCTGGATACTTGACAGGATTTGCCCTAGGTGGTTCCTTCGCCACCAAGTGTTGCTCTAGCAGCATCGGGAGCATCTTGGATAAAGGCCTCGGGAGTTGAGAGAACTGCCTTTGGGGTTGCCTCTTTCTAGGCTCCTGCCCCTTTGGCACCGACCATGACGATCCTCCTTTAGTTTGATTAGAATTGCCAAACACTTTGGGCTTATGGGGGTCCGATATGAATGCTATGTCGAGCCCAGCCTCTTGCTCCTTCTTCAAGGGGTACTGCTTTCTGGTAGAAGCTTCATGAGGCCTTCTTTCTCTTAAGGCTCATTCTAGCCTTTCAGCCACCTTTATCAAATGTGCAAAGGTTTGACATCCAGAGGTGTTTAATCTGTCAAAGTATTCATAGGGGAGTGCTTTCAGAACAAGTCAATCAGTTCATCTTCTGGGATTGACGATTTTACTTGGGTTGCCAAAGCTCGCAATCTCTGGGCGTATGTTCTGATCAACTCGCCCCTTGCTTTTGAGGTTCGCAGCAAATCTTCTCTTGTTGGGGCAGTAGCTGTGTTGAGCTTATACTGTCTGAGAAAATCCTCAGCAAGATCTTCTCATCCATCATAGTCATCCAGGTCCAATTCAATGAACCAAGCCAGAGCGGCACCAGCCAGACTTTCTTGGAACGTGTTCATTAGCAGTGGAACATAATCTGAATATTGTGCCATCTTGCGCAGGTAATATTTGAGGTGAGCGCGGGGACAGCCTGTCCCATTATACTTCCTCACGAAGTCTGGTTCCTATAGTCATGAGGGGTCTCCACTTTGATGAAGAGAGATATCTTGTCAAAACGGGTCAACTCATAACCTTGGCTGCTCAAGCATTCTTCAATCTTGGCTATTCTCTTAGCCTCTGCTTTAGTTTTTGAAGTCTGCTTCCCTTTTTCTTCCTTCTCGAGGTTGATGACAACATGGGGTGCCTTTTGTTGTGACTGGATGTTCGGCACATGAATATCTTCCTCTGTACGTTGAGTATCTCCTGTCGTTTCTTTGTCAGCCATACCAGGTGTGAATGGCAGATTTGAATTGTTCTTGTTAGGAGTTGCTATCTGTCTGGCTTGGGAGGCTTCCAACATTGCCTTAATATCAGCCATCATGGTCGCCATAGCAGTCATTTGAGTTTTCAGCATGCCTACGCGTGGGGTCAACTCCTGTTGTTCCATTCTCGTCTTAAGCCGAGTGCAAAAACGATGCGTTGGTAATTCCGTGATAAGAGTGTACCTGTTTTCAGAAGAAATTCCAATGAGTATTTCTTTGATACTGACAAAAGGAAGTATTCGATTCTTCTAATTGCATGTTTTTTATTGGTGAATGAGAAAAAGGACTGCCTTGTGAGCCTTAGTCTCATGTGAGTAGTTCTTTTGATCGTTCTCAAAAAGAATTCATGAAATTAAAAGAAGTGTAATTTTTTACGATGGTTTTTATACGTTTGTAAAACATGGCCACACTCATGCATATGCGTTCAAAGTAATATCCAGTACAAGTGAGCAAGCATGAAAAGGCATTGTAATGTTTGCTTATTTCACACTTGACAGAATAGCCTATTCAAGCCTAAGACACTTGAGGTCTAAGGTGTCCTCATCATCCCAACGTGGATCCATCTCTTCAGTTTGGGAGTCTTCATCTTCTGAATACGGCGGCGATCACATATCTTCGGGTACGTAAAGCTCTACTCCAAGCACGTACGGTACGATGTATTCGGGTACATAGGGCTCGACAAGGCTGCGTCTGGTCGCTTCAAAGTGCTGAATGTATTTTGTGGTAGCCTTGTGAATGTTCTTACGAGTTATGTTTTCTGGCCAACTTATATCTTCGACCTGAGAGTTCTTCAAAAAGTGTATAATAAATTCCACCTTGGCTTCGAACTGTTTCCTCTTTTTTCCCACGAGGGTCTCGTTTCGTATGTCAAAGGAAAAGACACCAGGTCGTGGTGGAGAAGGGATCTCCTGTAATGCCCCAAATTGTCGGATAATCCTCTTAGGATAATATGCGGTAGCGCCTGTGAATCCTAGCAAAGGGACTGGATCTTTTTTATTGCATGCAAGCCTGACTTTGCCCAGTGTTGGCAACCTTAACCGCCATCGGAGCTGTTCTGGTTTTAGAGTTCTAAGGAATTCTCTCCATTCTCTAAAATTGAACTTAGGAATGCGTGTATGGGTTCTGACAAAAGTTTTAAGAGGATGAGCATCGGGGCTAATCTCAGTGAAACCCATGCGGATATGGAATTGTCTGACATGAGACGTGAACCACAGGTATAGAAGATCACTAGAGGCTCTAAAGATTCCCTTCTTATTTTTCTTAAAGCGATTTAGGGAAAGAAAGGTCTTAGCGAGGATAAGGTTCGAGTAATCCCACCCACAGCAAACCTGTCTGACTACTACAGCCATAATAGGGTCGAATGTGACAGACGAGATCGAGAATAGCAAAAAGCTAAAGAAGGCCAAGACAAAGGCTCTACCTGATTTAGTCTCCTTAGCGGGAGGAAGGTTGGGAAATCGATCTAGAAGGAAAGATAGTGAAATTCGTCCAGAATTGCTTTTGGCATCTGCTTTGACTTCTTTGAGGCTCGTGTCAAGGAATTCAGCTAGTTGACTCAAGGGCTCAAATCCTATGGGGGTTGAACTAGTAGGTGGATGAACTCAACTCCGATGGCGACGCTGTATTCTTCAATAGTGGGGGTAACCTCCAGTCCCTCCATGCAGAATGTAGCGGTGGTAGGATCCCAATAGAGCGCCATGGCTTGGATAAAGGTAGGTGGGCACTCAATCTTCAGCAGCTCCAATAGATATCCCAGTCGTGATTTGGCATATTTCTGGCTGGCTTCACCCATGCTATCCCACCATGATTGGAGCTCAGCCCGGGGGACTTTGAACACTTGAATATCATTCTTTCCCATCAAGTCTAAAATATGCGAATGATTTTGAAAAGTCAATCGTCAAAAATTACTTTAAACGTGTGACTATGCAAATGTCATGAGGTATGCATGGGCTGACTTAATTGCATAGTTCAATTAGAGAAATGGAGATTAGGCCTTTTTTCAGGTCTGGAAGACCTGACTCAAAAGTCTAATTTGAATTTCAGACAAGTGAATTATGCGATTTAGTCAGGTTCACTTTAGTGACTAAAGGGAATAACAATGTCACATTCCATTGGTCAAAAACATCAAATGGGAGAAGAGCGGAATGTACCCCTTATTACAACTAGGACGCCTAACGAAAGAAATGTAAGAATGAACTCTTCAAACAAGAAAGCCATAAAAGGCCGATGAAATGTGAGTATCTAAACCACCCTTCCCTAAAGGTCTACTCTTCTTTACAACAATAGTCGGTCGGAATCCTTCCCCCAGTCGAGTGTGAGGGGTTGCCTTCAGTGCATTGATCCAGGTATCTTAGCTCCTCCGGCTCCTCCGGCCATCTTCTGGTCCACGGTATGATGACTTCAGGGGTCTTCTCGGGTTTCACCTTTTTGAGTGTTATGCGTTTCGGCTTTGTCTTGATCGCAGGGCATCTTCTTTTTCCCCAAAAGGTGATCGTTGGTATGTCTTCATTAGCACGTCGTTCGGCCTGTCGACGTGCGTATGCCTCTCTAGCTAGGTGGTTGCGACGCTGTCACTTCATCTCCAAATAATCCTTGAACATTTCGTCTGCTTGTCGCTTGAACCTGATATTATCGACATAGTAGCGGGTTTGGCAATCTTCGGCGTATCCCAACTTGCGTCCAGTCAGCTCTCGGCCATGCACGAACCTAGTAAAATGCAGCCTTGTGTTTGGTCTAGGGCGAGTGACTTTCCTTAGGTACTCGAAGGTTACCAATTCTGTTGAGCTTTTAGGAAATAGCGACATCCTACCCCCTTATCATTGTTATTTCAATTAGTCACTTGAGTGATTTTCATGATGTATGCAAATGCATGTAGATATATGTAATAATGTACATTGAAAGTAAATGCCTTACCAACCAACCTTGGGGAATGTGAAATTTTCCCTTATATTAATGGGCGATTTCAGGTATACCAACCATCCGTAGACATGCGCATGAGACAAGTGGATATACTCTAAAAATTGAAAATCGGGTGAGGAACCTATGGCTCAGGCTCCCAGATCCAAATGAGGTAGACTCCTCCCCAAGAGTACCCACCCAAGAAGGCTACATATCGCCAATTTGGATCGTGAGCGGGAACAAACACGAAAGTCTCAAATCCCATCAAACACGAGATCCTTTCGCATTATTTCCCTATCTAAGGTAACCTATGGGTGGTTTGCAGTCGGGGTTTGACCGCCAGTGTGTGCGATGTGTCGTGATCATCACAATGCAAGGTCATGCACAGCAGTTTGTATCAAAACACGGCTTCAATATGTGCGTAAGATAAACATATATTCCCAACTCCGACCTGCAGGAAAGATGTCAACAATCACTCCACCCCTTATTTCTTCAATCTGCAAAAATATCTAACACAATGGTTAGCGCACTTACCTCACCTTCGAGAGCATCTGCAGAAAATAAGGTCAGATAAACAAAACAACTTTTTCATCGGCTCAAGTCATCTGGAATTCGTAACCAGAGATTCTGGGTTCGAATAATCCCCAGTGGAGTCGCCAGTCTGTCGCGACCCTCTCGCGTGGAGAGGGCCATGGGCGCTGCTGTCGAGGGTTAATGGGCCGTCCAATGTTGTCTGATCGGATGCGGGCCTCTCCCAAGGTCCATTACCCAAATCGCAACGGCTGGATATACGTGGTTGACCTTCAGTGTGGTCTAGTAACATGTGATACGTGTACATGCCAAGGAGTCGCCACTAATCGTTTCGTGGAGGGTACGATCGGGAACCCTATCGAATAGTTGGGAGCGGTCTATTCGATTCTGCGGAAACCAGAGAAATGGGATCGGGGACTTAGTTATGCCGACTGTCAAAGTCGACGTCCTTTCGGTACCTAAGTTGAACGGTTTATCTAACCTTAAGATTCATGCAGATGAGTGGGGTACGGATCCTAAATCTAGGAGTTCATGCAAATGGGAATTACTACCCTATCACTCACAATCAATAGAGATAAATGCGCAAATCAAGGATCCAAAACATGCGGATAAATTACATGAAAGCAGCATGGCATCCCTAGTAAGGCCCTATTGGCCTAGAGAAGTATCAATCAAGGCTTATGAATGAATTTGACATGATTCGTCCATGAGGGGCAAAATCGTAATTTTAAAAAATTTGGGGACAATTTGCCTCGAGAGGGCAAAATTATCATTTCAGATGAAATGGGTAGTCAAAAGGTAATGGAAATGGGATTGGTGATCAAACCAATCCATTTCCTATTTTTCAGGAATTTCCAGAATTTTTCTGGAATTTAAAAGTGATTTTACCCTCGGAAGGGTAAAATCGTCATTTTGGACAAAGATGAGAACTGAAAATCTCAAATATTAGGGTTGGTCACCCACTTGACCCAAACCCTAATTTTAAGCCATTTTCAAGGCTCGATTGGAATAGGAAAGACAATTTACCCTTTGAGGGATAAAATCGTCATTTCAGGGAAAATGATGAGATTCGAAAACCCTAGCAAGAGGATACGCCACCTAACTGGCCCTATCCTAATCTAGGCATTTTCAACCTATCTCAAATACAAAGTAGGGACGAATTACCCCGAAAGGGCATTATCGTCAATTTTCAGAAATAACAGATGAGAAATCCCAAAAATAGGATTGACCAGTTGTCTATGGTCAATCCTCAATTTTTGGGGATTTTTGGAATATCTAGGAATTTCCTACAATTTTTCTACATTTTTTTGGGATTTTCTGGAATTTCCTAGCATTTTTTAGGATTTTCTAAGATTTTTCCGATTTTATTTTTATTTTTAAAAGGATTTTCGGATTTTTTATTTAAAAAAAAATGTTTCGGACCGGGTCGACCCTACCCACTCGGGTCGGAACCCGGCCCAGACCCGAATCCGTGCAACCCACGCCAAAACGACGTCGTATCCGTCTTTTTTTTTTATTTTCGGATTAATCGGATTTGATCCGACGGCCCTCATTGAACCGCGTGGCCAATCCACGACCACCGAATGATCTGACTGGGATCTACGGCCTAGATTAAACGATGACTCAACCAGGGCCGTTTGATTGCCTTACTAAAATGAGCGGTTAGGATTAGAACCTAAGACTCGATCTGAGCCGTCCACCTTCACTTAACCTAAACGACGTCGCTCAGCCACTAACCTAAACGGCACCATTTCGATTTTTTTGATTTTCTGATTTAAAACTATTTTCGGATAATCCTAATTACCAATCGGACGGCCACCAATTATTAGACTCGGTTAACCTGAGCCGTCCGATCTACTCATTCGAATAACAACCCCCCAACGGCCGTACTGACTGGACCGACACGTGGACCAATGGCCAAATTCCACCTAGCACTTTGACCCGCTGACTACGCCACGTCAGCTTCGTCTTCAACCTCGCGACTCCGGTGGAACGAACGGCTGAGTTTCTCCGACGATGATCCGACGGTGAGATCTTAACGAAATCGCGCGAAACCAACGCCAATCAACTCGCGATCGTCTCTTGTTTAACATATCTAAGAATTGAAGCATTTCATTCACAAAATCACAATCACCATGCGAAGTGCCGAGTACGGCCATGGAAACTCAATCGCACAAATCACACGAAATCAGATCGATTCATTCACATATTAACACTGCAGGAGGTTCAGAACACTTACCTCGAGCTCCGATCGAGCTCACACGGCCTAGATTGGGCTAGGCATGAATGAACAGTGTTCGGCAATGAAGGTTGGATTGGGAGACTCGATACGATGTGTTAAGACAAAATCGATGCAAAACAGATATGCGACGATGGTCAGTGATGTCGAGGGAACAAAATGCACACGCTAAATGTAAGAATAAACATGAAATAAGCAAATCGCCATTGATGCACAGTGAGAGGTTTGAAGCTGCACCACACCTGTTTTCGCGGTTTCGGCTCGCGCGATCGATGGCAATAGCTTCCTCTCAGTATGGGCAGCCTCCTGAGGGTCTCTTCGAGCTTTGGTCTAGGCTGGAAAGGCCTGACCGATGCTCTGCAAATTCGAGCTTCACCCTCAACAATGGCGATGGAGGGCGAGCTCTCTCTCTTCCGTTCTCTCTCTCTTTCGTTCTGTTTACTCTTTTCCAACTGAATCAACTGCCTCCCTACTTCACGAAGGTTCATTGGCTTATATTGCTTTTGTGATTTTGGCGCCGAACTCGAGAAGGAAGGATCGGTGACCTCCACACGTGAAAACACGTGCGAAATGGTCACCGACGACCGGTAATCGACTGGCATGAAATGGCAATTCTGTTCGAAACCTCCGGTGATCCCATTTGGCACGTATTTGGACGAATTTCATCTGAGTTCTATCGCCGTTGACTTTTGTAGATACCGCAGCCTTGACCGGCAGATTACTCCCCGTTCCGGCGACCATTAGTCGTGATCTTGGCCTCAATCGACAGGGAATTGCTTGAGGAACAAAACGCCCACCAGTGTGTCTTCAATCGTCGCCGATTGGTCGTTCAATTTGGCTACCAAAACTCGGTTTACACTGTTCATCTACGCAGACTCTTGGGGAGGAAGATGACACTGTAGCGGACCGGTTCGACCGGTCCGATTGGCGGTCTGACCGGTCTGAACCGTTTCCGATTTGAAATTCTAAAATTAAACCCAAATCGGTGAGGAATTTTTGCAATTGGACTTCATAATCGAATCTATGGCATGAATTTTATTTAAAAATATAATTTTTCCCAAAAGTTCATGTCAATTTCAACAAAAACCCCAAATTTTCATTTAATTGCAAATTGGGGAATTGTGCAATTGAAGGTTCAAGTGATCAAATTGGACCAAATTACCTATTCCAATCGATTCAAAATGATGAAAACCATTGGGCGGTATGTTTAATTTGCACTGATAGTCCTTGAATTGAAAGTAATTTCAATTTTGCCCAATTTCAAGGACTAAAATGCAATTTAGTATACAATTTCACCCAATTTATGCAATTAAACATTCTGTGAGGGAAATTGGGATAAATTACAATAAGGAAAAATTAGATTGAATGTCAACATCCTAAAAAATGCTAAAATTACAAATTGAAAGACTCAATCGACATTTTTTTACTAAATTCAATCATATGTGTTACAAAGGAACACGTAGAATTGAATTTGATTTTGGACTTTTTGTGAGGTCAAAAAGACAAGGGATTTAAAATAAAAATATTGGCTATTTTTTCATATTTTTGTGACCTCAAATACTATTTTTCTTGATTTTTCCTAATTTCTGAAAATATTAAAAAATACGAAAAATATGAAAAAAAAATTTCAAAAATGGTTCCTTAGGCTTGGCCAAGGCCACCAAAGTTGATTTTATAATTTTTTGACTTTTTCCGAATTTTTTATGAATTTTCTAAGAAATAACCACAAAAATGCTGATCCAAAATTAGGTGTCAACAAATGGTACCATGGACAGTTGGAATGACTCGACACTTGATAGTAATGAAGTGGATAACAGTCGGATTGAGTATCTAATGAATAATTGGATTGGTTGTCACCGTCTTTAGAGACGATGATTGGACTCATTTATGGAGTCACGAGAAATATGAACAATTTGGAGGGTGTCATTTGGACTCTAAGGAGATACTCATTGTATACTATATGTGAAGAGCACGAGCGGTAGACCTGATGAGGTAAGATTCCTCAGTCGTGAAATTTATAGGAAATGAAATCCTTGTGGAACACTTAAGAAATGGAATAAGTGATGAATCGACTAGAGTCGATGTGAGTTGCTGAAAGTTGAGATTTCCTAAGATTTGTGAATTGTTACAGACGGATCGTGGGAAGATTCCCCACAAGAGTTGTTCCATTGATGAAATGGGCTAAGAACAAGATGGAATGCGAAGGGAGGAACAGAAGTGAATTGAGTTTTCGAGGATTTGAGTCAAGTTGACGATTACGCTGATAGTGGTGTTTCTGTTTGGAATCCAAAGAGTCGATAGAATCTTGATGATGTGATGTAGAAAGGAAATTTGAAGCGTAATAAGGCGATTTAAAATTAGTATTGCTTGTACATCGTGATAGTAAAGCCATATGAGTTGGAATGCTTAGAGCATGATTGGAGTTGATTTGCGAATGTCCTCGCGACAAAGTTTGGGAAAACTTGTTTGGGATGGAAGAAGATTTTGAGTCTTTATCTACCACAAGAGAATAAGGTAGTACGAAGAGATTCCCGAGGGGAATTGAACAAGAGGCAATGCCGATGTATGAAATTGTTATGAATATAAGAGCGTTGCTTGTATAAAGAAAGACTTCGAAGTTATGTGGACTATAAGAGGTTGAGAATTGAACATTGTGTAATTAATGATGGAGGGACAGATCTTCCCTCGAATAATAAGATATTCAACTTCTAAATTAGAAGTTCGCCAATGGACTAGTTTGACGGCTACTAGAAGAATCAGGTTTAGAAGTCATAAAGGAATTAAGAGGTTGCGAAGAGTGGACCCTGATATCCAAAGGATTAGGGGAATTATCATAGCATGAAAGAAATCCAGACTTCTGAATGCTTGGGAAAGAAATTTTGAAGGGAGAATTATGGTATCCCTTGGAATGGCACAGGGATGTGACGAGATTTTCTTTAATACTATCGGTGATAATGACTGAAAGTTGGATTAGTCTATTACATGGTCGAGTATTAGACACGCCGATAAGAGAGAGAGACATGACCATGAAGGTTGATGGATCACTTTGATTCAAGAGGATTTTCGAATGGAATCGAGAACGGATTACTACGGAAGTAATCATGAAATTGTTTAAGGAATCGAGAGGGTTATAACTCGATTTGGATAATGGAGGGCAAGTTGATAAAGCCCTTGAATCTCTGTTAGTACGAAAGGACATTTGAATGGATGATACGCTAGATGGTATGGGCACTAAAGAGTACATTCTGGCGAGGGTTTAATAATAATGGTGATAGGCAAATAGAAGAGACGATGTGAATGCTCGAAGGTAAACTGCTAACAGATGTATGAATGTCGAAAGAGAATAGAGAGAAGCAAATACAGATTGAGGACTGAAAGAAACAAGTCATGGGGAAAGATGACTTTTGTCGGAAAGGACAAGTAAGAATGTTAAGTCATGGAAGGAGTTATCTTGAAGAATGAGAATGCAATGAGGCGACTGTGCCCCGTGAGAGTTGGATAATTGAGAGATTGCAAATTTCAAGGACGAAATTTCTTTAAGGGGGGAAGAGTTGTGACATTCCGAATTCTAACCCCTCTCGAGGCTGTGAAATGAAATGTATCGATCAGTGTGGTTCAGTTGTAGCTCGCTCGGAGTTGGCCACTCCCAAGTTAACTGACCAAAAGAGAAAGACTGACGCAGAGTCGGGTACGTGGACCTGGGGATTTTGAATAAGAAATGGCGCTTTGACCATAAAGATTGTCGAGGGAATATTTTGGCCGAGCAAAGATCGATCTAGGAACGATCGTGGAATGCCTTACTAGCGTTATACGTTGGGACGCGGGTGAATCCGCTTAACCAATGTGTAATTTGCGAGAATTTCCTAAATTAGATTCCGACAATCAGGATCGCAGGAGTTAGCGATAAACCCTCGCAATTACATGACAACCAAAGTCGCCACAATTTAAGAAACCCTAAGGTCGATACGCGTAGTGCCTGCAAGAGTCGCTCGTCAGTTTGAGATAAATTGGAATTACAATCGACGAGGGCTCGACATGAAATTGGACCTCGAGATTTGGGTATTGGACATTTAGGAATTCCAACATTTGAATTGAAATGGACATCGCCACATCGAGAGCAATTTAGATTGGAAAAATGAAATTTCCGACGATATGTGCAAAATGACCATTTTGCCCCTCAAGGTTTGCCCTTGTCTTAAGGTTTAATGAAGGGCGTTTTGATCATTTGGTCTTCCCCTAGGGCTGACGAAAATGGGAGGAGAAATTGGTCATTTGAGGTCTTAATATTATTGAGATGAGGACAAGTGTAACAATTTGGGGTGAGGAGCATTAATTGGCTTGTCTAATCCTCCCCCACCAATTATTGAGCATGCTTTGACTTAAGGGAATTAAGTTAGCTTTTCTCCTCTCTCTCTCTCTCTCTCTCTCTCTCTCTCCTCTCTCTCTCTCTCCTCCATCTTCTTCTTCATTTTCTTCTTCTCGGCCGAACAGACCCAGCCCGACCAATCCCGACCACCTCCCTTCCTCCGGCCATAACTTCTTCGTTCGATATTGGATTGAGGTAAAACAATCTCCATCTAAAATTGTATTGTCTTACCTTTCTAAGGACATATTATAAGCTCGATTTGGCCTAGCCACTTGTCCTGTAGGTCTGTTTGAGTGAGCAAAGGTCAGATTGAAGGCAGAATCTGACCGGTTTTAGAGAATGACCTATTTCGATGGCTTTAAGACTTTAAATGACTCCAAATTTTCGGTGAGATCTTCTAAACTTATAGTACTAGGGTTGGCTGAGCTGTGGTTGCAAGTTTAGATGAGTTACCATGGGTTTTCATGGCTGTTTGGTGATAGTTTATTGAAGGCAGAATTCTGACCGCCGTGAGAAACCGAGCTGTTCAAAGGTCTTTGAGGTGTGGTGTCGCTCTGAAATCTTCGGTGAGCTTCCTAAACTTGTACATTGAGATTATGGCAAGTTGGTTTTGTGAGGAATTGGAGTTTAGAAGTGATTAAGGGCTGTTTGAGGTGAAAAATGCTAGATGCCAACCATTCTGCCCATAACGCGCACCGATTTTGAATTGAGTCATTCTAAGTCGTTCGGTATCCGAATTGAGCTCCGTTTTCGCCCACACGTCCATAAGATCTTAAAGAACAAGATTATAAAAAAAGTTCTGAAAAATTAAGTAGAAAAACATCAGTTTTCATGAGACTGAACCTGGGCATGGAGGCTCGAATTGGGTAGTTTTGATGAATTGAGACTTTGGATGACTTACCTTTGATAGAACGACAATTGGCATGCTTAGGAGCATTGAGTTATCACTGTGATGACTTGAGATTAAGGTGTTGTGTGTGTATTGAAATTGGAAGTATTTTAATAGGCGAATTGTGGAATTTCTTAGGGCCGTGCACTTGCCCTATTCTGGCCGGTTGACGACCGAGCTTGGTGGTAGAATTTGAGTGGAAGGGCTAGCTCAATTAAAGAGGTAAGTGCCCCTTAAACCTCTACTAGGACGTTAGGACACTACTAGATGCGTTTGACTGATGATTTGATCAATGAGTAGATTGATTGAACTTTGATTTATGATGGCCGAATATGAGTGTGTGAAATGATTTGGCTAGAATGCCTATATGATTCCGATTGTGATGAGGATTGAATTGGTTGTGTGGTGTTTGCAATATAATTGCCTATGTGATTTAATTGGCTATGATGCCCCAGTAATATCAAATGGCCAGAGAACCCTTGTGAATTCTAAATGGCCAGAGAGCCCTTGTGCATCGTAATTGGCCAGAGTGCCCCGATGCTTGTAATTGGCCAGAGAGCCCCTATGAATCAAAATGGCTAAAGAGCCCTTGTGAATCAAAATGGCTAGAATACCCTTGTGAATCGAAATGGCTAGAATGCCCTGTGAATTACATCGCGGCCCGGGAGCCCATGGCGATGAATGAATGAAATGTCATTTTGATTATTTATAATGTCATGTGTTTATCTATATGCTAGTGCATGAAGCTTGATCCCATGAGGTTGAATATATTTGATTGCGCCTTTTGCTTATGCCACCAAGTTGAGATGGCTGATATCTAGGTGCATGTGTTAATGCCTTGATGAGCTTCTGCATGTGGCCTTGTTGCATAGTCTGGGGGGACTGGCAGTCTGGTCTAGGTTTAGGGTTCACTTGCTGAGATTTATATCTCACCTCGTTGGGGATTAACATTTTTTTCAGGTCCTAGCCGATAGTAACCCGAGCTTGCCAAGGGTTGGCATTTGAGGAAGTCGTTGGAGGAAGTCAAGATGAATCTAATCGAGACCTTAGGAACTGTATATTGTTTGGAGTTAGATTTGTAAGTGACTTTGAAATTTGTGAGAAGTGTACATCTTTTTGCCCCTAAGTCATTTCTGGAAAGTTATTTGTATGGAGTTGTCCTCGTTTTCGCATGTATGTCTCATATAGACCTTTAGGCATTGGCTGTTGATTCTTGGGAGATCATCAAAGGTAACAACGATGGTGCGATGCTCACGTGCTCGCCGAATTCGGGGCGTGACATTCATCCTTATCTAGCTTGGATGAGGAAGACATTGGCGAATCAATTTTCTTGCAATTTTCTTGATCGAACTTTTTTACTAGTTCAAGAGCATATTTCTCTTGATGTATGAAAGTGTCTTGTTTGGTCTTATTGACTTGCAGTCCTAGGAAGAATGAAAGTTCTCCCATCATGCTCATCTCAAATTCATTCTGCATGATCTGAGAAAATTCCTTGCAGAGATTTTTGTTAGACGGTTGTCGCGACCCTCTTGAGGTTGTCGGGCTCTCGAGGGTTAATGGGCCGTCCTGTCTGGTCGGACGCGGGCTTCTCCCAAGGCCCATTACCCAAATCGCAACGGAGGTATGCGTGATCGACTTTCAGTGTGGTCTAGTGACATGTGCTAAGTGTGCATGCCATGGAGTCACCACCAATCATTTTTTTAGGGTATGATTGGACCACCCAATCGAATAGTTGGGAGTTTCTATTCAATTCTGCGAGAACCAGAGAAATGGTTTCGGGGACTTAGTTACGCCAACCGTCAAAGTTGACGCCCTTTCGGTACCTAAGTTGACTGAATTTTCTAGCCTGTGATTCATGCGGATGAGTAAGGTAAGAACCATAAATCTAGAAATTCATGCAGATATGAGTGATTATCCTAGCAATCACAATCAGTAATAAAATGCGCAACTCAAGGAATCTAGATATGCAAATAAATCACATGGCATTCCTAGTAATGCCCTATTTATCAATCACAGCTCAAGAATGATTTAGCTGTCCTAGCCGTTCTACACTCGATCTAACCTAAGAAAAGCATTAGGAAGCATCGCAGGAGTTCGAGAGTACTCACATGGGGTTCGCCGTGCCCTGGTTTGGTCTTGGACGAGCTATCGAGCTCATGCCGACCCGATTATATTTGGGGATCCACTCGGCGTTTTACACCATGAAATCATGTGAAACAAAAACGAAAATATTCAGCAAGGGGCATTTATTGTAGATGGTGGTCGATCTAATTGGACATCAAGACTAAAAAAGATGTAGAAATTTACAAATTAAAAGACTCGAATGATATTTTTTTTGCCAAATTCAACTCTATGCGTCGTGAAGAAACACATGCAATTGAACTTGAATTTTGACTATTTATGAGTTCAAAATGAAAAGAAAATTAAAATAAAAATATTGACTATTTTTCTATATTTTTACGACATCGAATGCTTTTTTTCTTCATTTTTCATGTATTTTTCTATTTTTGGAAAATATTAAAAAATTGAAAAATTATTTTTTGTCAAAAATGGTTCCTTTAGCTTGGTCAAGGCTACCAAAGATGATTTTTTAATTTTTTAACTTTTTATATATTTTTTATGAATTTTTAAAAAATAAACTATGAAAGACTGATAAAAAATCAGGTGTCAACAGCTGCCCCTCTTTGAGAGGAATTTCGTCAGAGGTTTCTCTCAAAGACAAGGTGACACCTGCGTTCCGATCGACTCGACTGGGAAAAGAAAAGAAAAGAAAAGAAATCATGACATCCAATTTTCATGCCCATCAATGTGTGCTTTTCCTTTAAAAGAGATGTGCTCATTCAATTCCCTGATATGATGTAAGAAAGTTAAGGAGTAGATAGACTTCCCTGCCCCTTACCTGCCAAATGCTTGCGGCATTTGCTGTGTCTGATGGGTTCAAGTAGATTCCTAAGGACTTGTCATCGGAGTGTCATAGGGATGTTAAGCTCTGACCTGTATGGTAGGTCAAACCATAATGGGATTCCTAACTGATAGGAACATAAGGAAGACGCATCCCACATTTGGGAATTTGCCAAGGGTTTTGATCCGTGTGGTGGACTAAACTAGAAATGGCTTGCCTAATGTAAGGCTTATTAGGGAAAACGACTCCTCCCGCGTTCGGGATTCATCAAGGTTTTGATCCATATGGTGGATCGGACCATTGGGTTGATCCTTCAGGCGGTCTCTACCAGTCCTTTGACCCTTCAGGCGGTTTCTACCATTCATTGACCCTTCATGCGGTTTCTACCATTGAGTTGACCCTTTAGGCGGTTTCTACCATTGGTTGACCCTTCAGGCGGTTTCTACCATACATTGACCCTTCAGGCGGTTTCTACCATTGGTTGACCCTTCAGGCGGTTTCTACCATACATTGACCCTTCAGGCGGTTTCTACCATTATGTTGACCCTTCAGGCGGTTTCTACCATTGATTGACCCTTCAGGCGGTTTCTACCATACATTGACCCTTCAGGCGGTTTCTACCATTGTGCTGACCCTTTAGGCGGTTTCTACCAATGATTGACCCTTCAGGCGGTTTCTACCATTGAGTTGACCCTTCAGGCGGTTTCTACCATTTATGAAATTCCAAATTGATATGAATCAAAGGATGACGTACCCGCTCTTCGGGGCTAGTCGGAGACTCGATCATTCTGTGGATCGGTCTTAGAAAAGATTTGCCTACTAAAAGGCCCCACTTAAGGATGACGCACCTAGTCTTTAGGGTGGCCAAAAGTCCTGCAGAAAGCTTAGACCTGAAAAAATTTTCCTCGCCAAGAAGATGTTAGTAATCTTTGGGAAGACAATAATTGTCTAACTGTCAAAATTCTACGACTTAAGTTTTAGTCATGAAATGTGCATTTTGATTGTTGGAGGTTATCCAAAACATTCCTGCCACATACAGATGCGATCATAAATTCCTTGCACGGAAACTCTAGATCAAACAATTTGAAAATTTTAAAAAGAGTTTGCTCAAAACATCCATTGGAGTATTTCTCATCCAAGAAGGGTCCTCACTGCTATGTGATAATGATCTTTAATAGGGAAAGTGGTCAATTTCCTACCGACCTGTGCCTGGGTTTCAGGATCATTCGCAACGCATACATTTCGATCAATCAGGAGGTCTTTCACGGGACCGTAGTGTTAGGCTTGGATATCGGTTTCCAAGGGGGACTCACTTTTGAGTCAAGGCCGTTGAACGAAATTTTTCACTATCTGCTCCGGGTTTACAAGTCAAGAACCCTGCAAAATGAGAAAGAAATAGTCTTGCTCATACTTCTTTGAGCTAAGTTATACATTAACCCAAGTGTCTTAGTCAGAGAAGACTACTTCAGGATTGTAACATTGGAAGGATTGGGGACCGAAAAAGGCTTGTTTTTTGCCTAGAAATTGTGAAGGGTTTGACATTGGTGATCATTGCAAATTTGCCACATGTCCTTCGAAGAACATCTCCATTTCTTGAAGTGTACACTCCTCTTTTAGAGCGCACAAGGATGTTTAAAAGCGTCTCTTGTTGCATTAAGAGACCGTCTGTTTGTGTGTTTGCTATTTGAGCACGACATCATTTGGGGAGTAGTCATCTTGATCTGACTCCTTTGGAGGGTCTTTTCATCATCTCTCTAGACTTTACTGGGGATATTTTGAATGGACATCGGCCTTGCTTTTTACCAGGCACTTTGCTTTTTCTTAATGTCTAGGGATTTTTCTTTTCCCCCTTTTTTTAATCCCGTGTTTTTCTTTTCTTTTGGAGCTAGGATTTTCAGCAATCATGCTAGTTATGCAACTTAAACTTTGGCATGCTTCCGTTCCTAGAGTGATGTTGCCTTTGCTTTGGAATATGCAATGATCACCAATAGGTTGATGAAATGAATTTGCTGGCTCAACATGGTCGTACAAAGGATAACAGTATGTATGATAGAGAAATGAATTATTCTCGTCATCCTATAACACTTGGATTATCATATAAACAACACACAAAGATTTATGTTAGTCCGAGCAAGAAAATTTCTAACCATTTACTTTCTGATACTGTTGGACTAACCTTCATTTGCCCCAATGTGGGGTGGTTCTTGACAGGGTTGAGAATGAAAATCGCCGTTCAATGGGGTTCTCAATGGGCATCTGTAGTGTTTGGAATGAAGAAATAAATGCCTCTGTCATCTCGATCCATGTAATCGTTGCGAATGACCCTTATGTCCATAGGTTAAGGTTTCTCAATCATTTCCAATCTCCTCATCTCTCAAGTGTGTATGGGACGTGTTTGGATTAGGCTCGCTTCTCTTATGAGAAAATACCCTTTTGAACAGTTCAAACGACTCTTGTTGGAAAAATTCATTTCATTTCATCAAGATTTATCCTTCAAAGGGATTTTGTGATGCACCATATATGTGTAATTCATGTTCAGACAATCTCTCGTTTTAAAACATGAATGTCAATGAAGTAAGAATTCTATGTCTTTTTAGATGTGAGAATCGAATTAATTCTGAAAGTTTTTAATCTCCAATGAATTGGGAAAAGGGATACTTACCTGCCCATCGAGGCTGGAGATCCTGGAGATATAAAAGGGATATGTCATTGTATATTCTAAAACTTTGCAAAAATTGGAACGATACATCTTACCCTTCGTCATATGCTCCAACGAGTGTATAAGGGTTGTGAAAATATGTCTGCCCTGATGGCGAGCTCCTGCCAAGGATAAATATTAAGCATTATTTTGGGTTTCCAAATTCAAAACAAATTGGGACGATACTACTTTACTCTTGATTTGAATTCCATTCTGCATGCCAATGTGGGGATTGCAGAAGCTGGCCCTCAAGCTTGTGGCCATGATTTCTTCGTCTGGTTGGGCAACGAATCCTTGAGGTGGATTTACGTCGGAGGAGATTCATTCATCTTTTTGGGCGTGTTTCATGCGCTGTTTTGTTATTTGAATGCATGGCTTCTTGGGTGCCTCGTCTCTATTCATCACCTGAGAGGAAATTGAGAGAACATTATCCCCGCATCTGATTGAAAATCATTTAGGAACGATACGTTCTTTTTACCAAATGGGTGGCTCCGCGGCCAAATGCGTTTTACGTTGAAAGGATGGATTCCATTACGCTCTGCGGATGATAACTATCGCTTGGGGGACTTGCCCCACGGATTAAATGATGAATCTGATGTCTTCGGCTTCGACATGCTTTCCGGATGTAGGAATGGTTTGCCCCCATTTTCAGTAGAGATGGGTTTTGTCGAGTGGGCAAGATCAAAAACTCATCCTAGATTTGGCTTTAGTCGAAGGTTGAAATCCCGACCTTGGATAAACGAATCATGATTCATCTCCTTCTGCTTCGGATTTGTCATTTGCGCGCTTCACATTTTACAATACCAACTTCGCCGCTTGATGAAAATGAATTGATGATTTTCGAATTGCCCCAAGTTCTATAATCATCTGCGTCGATGTCGCGACCCGTCCGAAAGGCGGACGCGGCTAATGGATTACCGATCGCGGGCCTTGGATCGGCGCGAGCCCTCCCAGGCCCATACCAAATCGCGGCGGGAGTATTTTTCTGAGGGATTCGACGATAAGAGTCGACCGCTTTCGACCTTCAGTGTGGTCGTGGTGGCATGTGCAACTTGTGCATGCATTTGGAGTCGCCACCGGTCTTTCTTGGAGGGTAGACCGAAAACCTTACTGACCGATTGGGAGAGGTCGATCAGTTCTACGGAACCAGAGATTTTGGGTTCGGGGACTTGGTTACATTGGTGTCATTACCAACGCCCTTTCGGTACCTAACGCGAGTGATTTTCCTAGCTAAGAGTTCATGCAGGCGCAATTTTAGGTGAGGTAGGCTTGATTCAAGATTTCATGCAGATTGGAAGACTATTCCTATCAATCATAATCAATTTAAAGGAAAGCGCAATCAAGTGCATAAATTAATCTCATCGATGCACATCAATTCAAGTCAATGGCTTCCTAGCATAGCCATAAGGGCTTAGGGAATGTGTGATTTCGGTCAGGGGTAAAATGAGAAGATTTGGAGGCGATTTAGCCCGAAGGGCAAAATCGTCAATTTTTGGAAGACTTGGATATCGAATTACCCAAAATATTCCATGGCCAGTTGATTGTGGCCACTTCCCATTTTTGAGAATTTTTTGGAATTTCTTGATTTTTCTTCAATTTTTGGAAGACAATTCGCCCAAGGGGCGAAATCGTCATTTTAAGAAGGGTCGGGGTTCAAAACACCCGGAATGAGTCTTGGCCAGTTGACTGTGGCCATTTCCTATTTTTGGGGATTTTCCTAGATTTTTTTAGAATTTTTTTTGAAAGACGGTTTGCTGAAAGGGCAAAACCGTCATTTCTGGAATGTCCGGGGGTCAAATGACCCGAAACAGGTCGTGGCCAGTTGAATGTGGCCATTTCCTATTTTCTGGAATTTTTTAGAATTTTTCTGAATTTTTCGAATTTTTTTGAATTTTTTTATGATTTTCCATTTTTTATTGAATTTTTGAATTTATTATTATTATTATTTATTTGCTTTTTGTTTTGTACATTAACAACACTCCCACAATGTCAGACCCCAACGTGCATTCACTCTACGCATTCTCATCCTCCCCATTTTTTTATCATATTATTCTCTTTCTACATTTTTTTATTCTTTCTTTTGGGGGTCTTCTTCATGATGCTTACCTACAGAGCTTCCTGGACACACACGGTTCGACCAAACTACAACTTCCGGCGAACCACACCACGGCCATTTCTAGCGCGATTCAGTTCTAGCCCGCCGTATACCATTAACAATGATCGATGAAACTTACCTGCACGCCATGCGAGCTTGCAAGCGCTTGAAATAAGCTGGAGCTCGAGATCGGGATCGAGGGTCCGAAGTCAGCTCGGGAGTTTCGAGCCACGAACCATGCAAGATACACACATAGACGAGCTCAGAAGGAGTTTTAGAGCAGAACGAAAATATAAGCTTAAAAAAATAAAGATCGGATTGAACTTAGCCATGAGGTCGAGCTCGAGATGAACGAAACGCTCACATATTCTCTTATTTTTAGTGCCGTCTGTGGGATCTCCTGTGTTCTCAAGAGGATAATGAAGACGGTGGCAGAGGTGTGTTAAGCGATGATGAGATCGGCGGAGGCTACGGGTGTATAGGTCCCAGACTGAGCTCGAGCTCGCGAGGAGCGACTTTGGTGGATCGGCGTGGCTAGATGGCGACGACTCGCTCGCGACTCAAACCGAAGCTGGTGGCGGTGGTCGGCTATCAAGAACTGCTAGTATGAGACCGATTCTCGATGAAGGTAGTAACAACATAGGGCATGCTCCAATGAAAACTGGACTTCATGTTGTTTCTTGGACTCTTAGGATTGTCGGACGCGTCTCCAGGGGTACAGAGAGGAAGAACACTCCAAGGATCCACCTTCATATTCCAAAACTTCCTCCTTCCCCTCAGCTTCTTCTCACAATTCTGTCTTATTTTTCCACTCCATGTGGCCTCGACGTGAATCACTTTAAATGGTGACCTGTGAGGATTGACCAAAAAGGAATCTCACACTGTGAGTGGTCATAGGATTTAATAAGCATGAAGGCATATTATCGCCGAAAGAAAAATCAGAGATGAGAACACTCCCCTTTTGATCCCCCATCTCCACGACTTGCCCTTTCTTTCTTCAAGAATCTTTATGGTCTCCTCCATGTGGCCCTGCCATCAATTATCGTCCCCTCTCATTCTCCTTCATCTCCTTTGGTGGTGGAGACAATGATGAGGATGAATTCTCCTTTCTCAAAGTTGGCATCCGCTCATCCTTTTTTATGGTAAGTGATGTCCACTTTTGTTTCTTTTTCTTTGTGGCATGCTTTCTTTTGCTTTCAGTGGGATTTTTCATTGCGTCGAAAAGGAGGAGTCTCCAGCTTGACATTAGCGGAATGGGTCTTGCCTCAATTTGCTGATCAGTTTAAGCTCGTCCTTGCACCATCGGTTTCATGCAAACGTAATATATTCTTAGAGATGACTATGCTAGATGATGATTTTTTTTTTTTTAGAACTAAGATTAGTTCTAATTTTTTTCTGGAAAGTAATTAAAAATGGTTAGTCAAAATTTAGGTGTCAACAGCTGCCCCTCTTTGAGTGGAAGCTCGTAGAGGTTGCTTTCAAAGATGAGATGACACCTGAATCCTAACCGACTCTACTAGGAAAAGGGGAAAAAATGCCATGAGATCGGATCCTTAAGACTTTTGACAAAAGGTCAAATTAATCTCCGGTTTACTCTAACAATTTGAACATAGGCCGGAGTGAGAGAAGCTTACCTGAAGCTCCCCTGTCGGATGCTGCCGGTTGCGACAACTTTCAAGAAGATACCTAGGACTCGTCATCAGAATGTCCTAGGGAGATTAAGCTCTGACCTGTATGGTAGGTCATACCATTATGGGATTCCTAACTGGTAGGAACCTAAGGAAGGCGTATCCCACGCTTTGGGATTTGCCAAGGATTTTGATCCGTATGGTGGATCAGACCATAAGCGGTTCACCTACAGTAAGGCTTACCTAGGAGAATAACTTCTCCGACATTTATAATTAGTCAAAGTTTTGATCCGTATGGTGGATCGGACCATGGGATTGATCCTTATGGCGGTTTCTACCTTTGGTTGACCCTTCAGGCGGTGTCTACCTTAAGTTGACCCTTCAAGCGGTTTCTACCTTTGGTTGACCCTTTAGGCGGTGTCTACCTTAAGTTGACCCTTCAGGCGGTTTCTACCTTTGGTTGACCCTTCAGGCGGTTTCTACCTTTGGTTGACCCTTCAGGCGGTGTCTACCTTAAGTTGACCCTTCAGGCGGTTTCTATCTTAAGTTGACCCTTCAGGCGGTTTCTACCTTTGGTTGACCCTTCAGGCGGTGTCTACCTTAAGTTGACCCTTCAGGCGGTTTCTACCTTTGTTTTGACCTTTTAGGCGGTTTCTACCTTTGTTTGACCCTTCAGGCGGTATCTACCTTTGTTTTGCTTTGAAAAGGGGTCTCATGACGAGGGTTCTCCACGTCCGATGAGACTACCTAAATTTTGAAAAGGGGTCTCATGACGAGGGTTCTCCACGTCCGATGAGACTGCCTAAATTTTGAAAAGGGGTCTCATGACGAGGGTTCTCCACGTCCGATGAGATTGCCTGAATTTTGAAAATGGGTCTCATGACGAGGGTTCTCCACGTCCGATGAGACTGTTTGATATTTTTTGAAAAGTGAGTCTTGGGACGAGGGTTCTCCATGTCTGATAGGACTGTTTGATATTTTTGAAAAGTGAGTCCTGGGACGAGGGTTCTCCACGTCTGATAGGACTGTTTGATATTTTTGAAAAGTGAGTCCTGGGATGAGAGTTCTCCAGGTATCCTGTAGAAGTTTGGGCTTGAAAGATTCTTCTTCACCAAGCAAACGTTAGTAATCCTTGGGAAGACCGCGGCTGTCCATTTTGACAAAATCGTATGTTTTAAGTTTTTTAATCATGAGATGAGCATTTTAATGCTGGAGGTTATCCAAAGCATTCTTGCAACATGCAAATGTGATCACAAATCCCTTGCACGGAAAATCTGGATCAACAGTTTGAAGATTCCAAAAAGAGTTTGTTCAAAACATCAATTGGAATATTTCTCGACAATGAGGTCTTCTCACCTGTTTTGCGATAGTGGTTTTTTATAGGGGATGCACTCGATTCCCTACTGACCTGTGCCTAGGTTTTAGGCTCATTTGCAGCGCATACATTTTGATCGGTCGGGAGGTCTTCCACGGGACCGTAATGTTGGGCTTGGATATTGGTTTTCAAGGGGGACCCGCTTTGGAGTCGAGGCTATTGAATGAAAATCTTCACCATCTGCTCCGGGTTTACAAGTCAAGAACCCTGCAAAATGAGAAAGAAATAGTCTTGTTCGTACTTCTTCGAGCTAAGCTATATGTTAACCCAAGTGTCTTAGTCAGAGAAGACTGTTTCAGGGTTGTAACATTGGTAGAATTGGGGACCGAAAAAAGCTTGTTTTTTGCCCAGAATTCATGAGGGGTTTGACATTGGTGATCATTGCAAATTTACCATCTGCCCTTTCCTCTCTGTATCTTCGATTTTTGAGGCGTGCAACAGCTTTTGAGGTGTGCACGAATTCTTTAGAGAGCGTCTCTGGCTGCATTAAGGGATTGACAACTCTACCTGCGTCTTTCTTCCACGCTTGACATCATTTGGGAGGAGCGGTCTTTTTGATCTGACTACTTTAGAAATTTTCTCTTCCCAACTAGGTTTCATTGGGGATCACTCAAACAGTTTATGTGAGCATCGGCCTTGTTTTTACCAGGCACTTTGCTTTTTCTTTTCTGATGCTGGGATTTTTTCTCATTCATTTTTGAAATCCCACTTTTTTCTCATCTTCATGGGATTGTGTTAGACCTACGATCAAAGGTCTAACAAGGTTAAGCATTAACTTAGGAATTTTTTTTGCAAACCCTAAGTCTTGAACTCCTTCGTTTCTGAAGTGATGCTGCATCCGTCTTGGAATGTGCAATGATCACCAACGGGCTTATGAAATGATTTTGCAGGCTCAACTTGGCTATGCAAAGGATTCAGTGTGTGGGATAGAGAAATGAATGCTTCTCATCATCCTATGGCACTTGGATTACCATATAAACAACACACAAAGATTAATGTTAGTCCGAGCAAGAAAATTTCTAACCATTTTCTTCTGATGTTGCTGGACTCACCTCCATTTTGCCCCGGTGTGGGGTGGCTCTTGATAGGGTTAAGAATGAAAACCGCCGTTCAAAGGGGTTATCAACGGTCACCTGTAGTGTTTGAGGGATATGAAACGAATGCCTCCGTCGTCCCAACCCATGTAATCACTGCGAATGGTCCCTACTTCCGTAGGTCCAGATTTTGCTGTCTTATCCGCTCCACTTCTCTCTCAAGTGTGTATAAGACGTGTTTGGATTAGGCTTTGCCTCTCGTCTTTTGAGAAAACGTCCTTTTGAAAGTTTTGAACTTTTGATTGGAAAAAATCTCTTTCATTTTCTCCAAAAATTTTACCCGTCAAGGGGATTTTATGATGCACCATGCATGTTCTTATTCATGTTCAGATAACCTCCTGTTTTAAGACATGAATGCCAATGAAGTTTGAATTCTATGTCTTTTCTAGACATTAGATTCTGAAAGCTTTTCTTTTTTTTCTATATTTTTTTTATTCCACATCTTTAATGGATTAGGGAGAGGGATACTTATCTGTCCCCCGCGGCTGGAGATCCCTGAAAATGCGGAAGAAACATGTTATTGTACGTTCACGAATTTTTCAAAAAATTAGAACGATACATCTTACCCTTGGTCGTGTGCCCCTGCGAGTGCACACAGGTTGTGAAAATCTGTCCTCCTTGATGGCGAGTCCCTATCAAGGATAAATAACAAGTGTTAACTCATATTCCCAAATTGAAGACAAATTGGGACGATACAACTTTACTCTCGGTTCTCATCCCATTCTGACGTCGCGTATTGATATGAATCGTGTCTATCAAATCCGCCTATCCATGCTTGGAACATTTGCAACATCAATGGTTCAGCTGCCCCCGGTTGGGCAACGTCTGTTTTGTTATTGGAATAGATGGCTCCTTGAGTGATTTACCCACGTTTATCACCTGAGAAGGGAAAGAAAGGAGATATTACTTTGGTATTCGGTTGAAGGTCGTTTAGGAACGATACATCGTTTTACCAAATGGGAGGCTTCGTGACCAAACGTATTTCGTGCTGAATGGGGTAGATCCCACTATGCTCCGCGGGTGATAGTCATCATTCATGGAACTTGCTCCACAGATTAAGTGATTAATCCACGGCCTTTGGCTCGAAGATGTTCAAAGGGTGACACTCAGAGCGGTTAGTTTTAAGCGTTAATTAAAATGTTCCCGCGGGAACTTTACAACGAGATTCGTAACACATTCCTTCGACGTATTCGCCTTTCACTCTCCTGAGCCTTCTAATGATTTTGCACACGAGCTTAGAACCAGACGTCTGGTCGCCGGTACCGGTCACGACTGCGAAGATGCACTTGTTCCAAAATGCTTGACCCATAGGCTGAGTTGCTCATTCAGGAGATCGTCTGACTGCTCGAGTCGTTCAAGTTGAGCATCCTTAATTGCGGGTGACGGACTTCTCTCATTTTCGGCATGAACAACCCGGTTCATCGGTTTATGCGTGATCCACACGCCGAGTTGCTCACTGAGGGACTCACTTGAAATTTCCAGCCATTGACGCCCAAGTCGGGCGTCCTCAACCGTTGGCGATGGATTCCTCACACTACTTTCGGCATGAACAACCTCACTTCTCGAGTTGGTACTTTCATCGTTGTCCAGTAGGTTTGTATCCAATGCTGGATTCGCCGTAGGAATAACACTAACGATCGGTTGGTGCTCAAATTGGGGAGTCCATACCTGCTGAAATTGTCGTACATACTCTTGAGGAGTACCGGGGTAACTCAGGGGGGAATTCAGCCGATCGAACCAAGAATAGATGTTTTCAAGGAGATCATCTGAACCATCGAGCGACTGACACTCAGGTTGAGTATTGTCGACTACTGGAGAAGGAATCTTTTCGCCATTTTCGTCATGGACCACCTGATTCTTCGAGCCAGAATCTCCGTAATTGTCTCGCAAGATTGTATGTGCATCTCCTGCCAATGTTTGATCCGCTGTAGGACTAGCATTAACGGCCAGTAGGTGCTCAGACTGGGGAGTCCCGATTTGCTGAAATTGCGGTATATACTCCTGAGGAGTACTAGGATAACCCAGGGGAGTGCTCTGATTGATGCCTGAACAATCGACCGTGAAATTGCCAGTCCCATCGGTGTTAAGAGGTGATTGGATGCCTCCTACTTCATGAGGATTGCGATCACAGCCATGCTCATCGTTTAAACTTGAACTGCCTCTATCTTGGTCTAGTGCCACTCGTCCATCTCTCAGTAGTCTTTTGTAGCACCAAAGGTGGTTCCTGACTTTATTTCTATCCAGTTCCGGCATGTTCATGATCTTGAGTATGCGCGATGGGCGAGCCAAACTGATCCCTAACTGTTGAACTGCATCAACAAATTTACTATGAAGCTCCGAGGTCCAATAAAACCTTGTTTTCTTGCTAGCCGAAGTAGGGTTGGCAACTCGGCGGCTACTCTTCGCAGAATCTGGTCGTGTTGAACCGCCTCTATCTTGATCTAGCGACGCTCGTCCATCTCTCAGTAGTTTCTTGTAGCGCCAAAGGTGATTCTTGACCATATTTTTAGTCAGTCCCGGCACGTTCATGATTTCGAGTATGCGCAATGGGCAAGCAAAACTTATCCCTAACTGTTGAACTGCATCAACAAATTTGCTATGAAACTCCGGGGTCCAACGAAATCTTATTTTCTTGCTAGCCGAAGTGGTGTCAGCAACTTAGCGGTTACTCTTCTCGGAATCTGGTCGTGTTGGAGGTTGCTCTGGAGGGGATTTAGTGGTCTCAGATCGGCTGGTCATGATGGTGAGTTCATCATTGAGCGGACCCGACTTGTCATGACGCATGTTCCCTTCCACAATGGGCGTCGACTTTGACCTTATAGCACTAGTTTCCTCTTGTAGATCCTCGGCGGTACCCGCCTGTTCCGAAAGATGTTGCGAAGGGCATTGCAACAAATGAGCATTATAAACCCCCAGATCTGGCTCTTCAGTGAATACTCCGTCCGTGGGAACAGGGTTACCGCACTCAAGGCAAATAGCGATGCTTAGAGCTTTTTTGTACTGAATGTTTTTTATTCGAAGCTTTTCATTTTCCTCCCTTACAATCGCTAACTCGTGCCGATCGCGTTGCTGCTTCAGCCGGGTTCGTTTGTTTTCAAACCAGCACTTGACCTTCCGAGGCTCCCACCCTATCTCCTGGCCCATTTTGATTTTCTGTTCCATGTCCGGATAGGGGTATTCCCTGAAAAACAATTCGAGTTTATGGACTTGACCTGAAGTGTTGCGTTGGAGATATTCCCCTTTCTGACGCTGATCACCGTCACGGGTACTGTTCTCGTTAACCAAGCCGCGGGTTTCATCATTAGAAGGATCGGTCTCCATGGCCCTCGTGTCAGGTTCGGTCCTGAGATCTTCAAACTCTTCCAGCAGCTCAAGCTCGGAGACCTCCAAGTCTGGCGCTTCCAGTAAATGACAGAATCCCTTGAACATTTTGACCGGAATATCACTGTTTGATTTTCCGTTAACTCAGCTTTCTTTGTTCCTCCTTGGATCTTCACTTTCTCTGCAAATTCTGAGAGGTTAAAGGAGCCGGATCACCGTTCTTCGATCAAAGGTGATGGCTACCCGACGAGCGCTCTTCTCAATGTTTCGAGATTCCCACTTCGTCCTTTTGTGATGGCTACCTGACGAGCGCTCTTCTCAAGGCTTCGTAATTCCCACTTTGTCCTTTTTTGCTCTTTTCTACGTGAACGGAGCCTGAAGATCTCTTGCGTTGATTTCGCTTTGTCGAGCATTACACTTGTCCCCCTGGCCCAGTCTCTAGAGTAACAAGCCTGCCCACCTTTCGGCGCCATTATGTTTCGTAAAACCCGAGATCACAGGACGGTGGTGGATTCGTGACTCATCGGGGATGCATTAACGAAACCCGCTTGGCTCTACTGCACATAAAATATTATTACCACTTCTCCCTGTTTACTCGAGCATTTATAAGGTGATAGATTGATGTCAAGAAGATTAACACTTTAGCCTTATCAGACTCAGCCTCCCAAACACTCTTCACATTCTCACTCTCCTCTCCGTCATTCCATCGCATATGGATTCCTCCTCTGTGCCTGCTGCCTTAGCTGAAACTTCGACCCAATGGGAGAGATTTTACCATCTCTTGGGTAGAGGTTATGGCTACATAAACAATCATCCTGAAGCTGCGGTTGAAGTTCGTACTCTGATTCCGGCCCTGGATACTGTGTGTATTGAAGGTACGAAACTGCAAAGGGAGTTTGTGATCTTCCCAACTCTCTTCAACAATTTCCTGCAGGCTTATGAAGTTGCTAGCCGGGAGGTCACTTTGGCTGGTATCGTGCGAGCCCGTTATCAGGACCGAGCTGAGTCCCTGATGTTGGCCATGCTGACGACCGATAACCATAAAAGGGCTGTTGAATACGCCCACGCCCAGGTTTCGATGCTGGTCCGTGAGAGGGACAACTTGGTGGAGCGTCTGGCTCTTTTTGACACCGCCTTTGAGCAAGACCAGCACAACTTCGTGCTGAGGTTCCAGTGTGCCTGGTTGGAGGAAAGGCTTGAAGACCTGAGCATGGATATAGCTCGCGGGAGGGTGCTGGCTCATGACTTAGAGCTTGAGTTCGAGTACTATGACACCAAGGTGAACGAACTTAAGGAGAAATGTCGTCTCCTTTTCTTCAAGCTTGTAGACCTCGATTCCCGGAGTGTGGGTTGTAAGCAAGGCATGGATAGCATGGAGAGTCAGTTAAGCTTTTTTGTGATGCTTGTCAGAACTCATTTTGGGTTTACTGCTCCCCCTCAGTGATCCACTTGTAAACTTTCCTGCTGAATGAAATAAATGCGAGTTTGTTTATATATGCTCTTTCATTCTGCATTGTTGACTAGCCGAGAAAGGTTTTTGCTTTCGGATCTACGCGACTCCTTTTTCGCCTGTGTCAACAGATTGACTACGCATCATTCTCACAGCCCGACGCTTTATATTTGATTGACTTGAATGCCTCGTGAGAAATAGATTTGTAGTTGCTCGAAACTTAAAGATTGCCCCTGATTTTGCGGTCATTGCGTTTGGGGCCGCTAGTAATCTTTCACTTTCGAGCTCGATCACATTCTGCTAGTAACTCATGCTATCAATTCTGCCTTCACGCGTCGGGGCTGATTTTACCTTGAACTTAATAACAAGGAATTACCGTATACACACGAGATGACGTTTGCGAAAAACATTATGCAAAATCAACTCTAGCTATTGAAGAAACAAACGCATGCACCGATGAGAACTTTACAATAGGAGATACATCCTTCTCGCGTACATCCCCTTCTTTCTTTGGGCATGTCCAATGACTAACCAGTCTGGCCTCAGCTTAGGTGTGCCATTACCAACTGCAGATCATGGTTGCCAACCTTTAATAGCTTCCAACTGATCGAACCAGGTATCAAGTCCTTCATTGAAGAAATCACCCGACCCCTCGAACGATTGATGTGTAGGTTGAGCTGCATCGCCCGACGGGTTCTTCGAACTGGAACCTCCATCTTTGTCTGGGATTATAAGAGGAGATTTGATCGATTGACTACCACAAGCATCTCCCACTTGGGGATTAGGGAAATAAGAATGCTCCAAGCATTCTCCCATTAGATCATCTGAAGCCATACGCTCTGATTGGGCAAACCCTTGAGCACTGGGCATGGTGGGCTGATCTGCGACAGGATGAACACTGACTAGCTGCTGCTCGGACGGAGGAGTGCTTACTCGTTGCACTTGTGATGCGTGTTCTTGAGGAATATTGAAATGACTCGCGAGGATATCCTGATCAAATCCCCAATAGTCATCCAGATTCGACCGGGCCTCATTTGTCATAAGGGTGCTGGGTTCGCAGCCGAGTCTATTGCTCGGATTCAGTTCTACATAACGCTGTCCTAACGCCCTTCTGTAGCAACCAAGGTGATTCGCGACTAATTGCTTGGTAAGTCCCGGTACGTTCATGACCCTAAGTATGCTTGTCGGACCTATGAAGTCGAGTCCTATCTGTCGAACTGCGTCCAAGAACTTGAGATGAAGCTCCGGGGGCCAAGTGAATTTCTTCTTCTCGTCGTCCAGAGTGGCGTAGATAGCCTGCCGACTAACCTCTAACTCCTCTTGAACCGTATCTGATCTTACCGGAAGCTGTTGTGGAGGAGATTCATGGGCTTCGATGAGGTGACTCTGATCATAACGACACGTATCTTCTTCCTCCGAAGACACTGGTATAATTTCTGTAGGATCGATCTGCTCATGCGCGCCATTAGCAGGATCTGATTGTACCGGAGATGGCTCAAGGGAGCAGGGGGATAAATGAGCACCTTCCATCTTCGTAGAAGGCTTACCGGGGAACAATTTACTGAGGGAGGTAGGGCCACCGCAGTCAGGGCAGGTAATAGTACTGAGGATTTTCTCATACCACATGTTTTCCATTTGAAGGTTTTGGTTCTGCTCTTTTAGGGCCGTGATCTCCTTACGCCTGTGTTGGACACCTAGTCTGAAACGTCTATTCTGAAACCAAAAATGGATTCTCATAGGATTCATTCCCAGCTTCCGGCCCAATTCAATCTTTTGTTCCTCGCCTGGGCAAGGGCATTCATCAAAGAAAGCTTCAAGCTCCTGGATTTCTTTCCGAGCGTAGCGCTGACGACTTTTTCTTTTCCGGGGTTGAGCGTCGTGGCCACTGCCGTCGTCACCACTGCGATCCTGATGTTCGTCACGGGCAATGTTGAGTTCCATGGCTTTGATGTCGAATTTGATTCTAGAGAATTTGAGGTCTTTCAACGAACTCGTCACTCGGGGTTCTCTGTTCTCTTTTGTATACTCGCTCTTTCGATTTGTTGCCTCATTTTCCTCGAAAGCTAGGTTTGTTCAGCGTTCTGTTTTTGAAACGACGGAACTGTTTGCCTCTTGCTCAGCTTTCCGACACGAAAGGGTAACCAAATCCTTCCGCGGCTTCTTCGATAGTAGCGCTCGCCTTTCACTTTTCCTCAATAGTCATGCCTGTTCAGCACTGTCTTCTCTTTTTAAGTGGCAGAGCTGTTCACTCGCCGCCCAGCTTTATGCGTGATGGAACAACACAATCCTTTTGCGGCTTCTTCGATAGTTGCGCTCGCCTTTCACTTTTCCTCAATAGTCATGCCTGTTCAGCACTGTCTTCTCTTTTTAAGTGGCAGAGCTGTTCACTCGCCGCCCAGCTTTATGCGTGATGGAACAACACAATCCTTTTGCGGCTTCTTCGATAGTTGCGCTCGCCTTTCACTTTTCCTCAATAGTCATGCCTGTTCAGCACTGTCTTCTCTTTTTAAGTGGCAGAGCTGTTCACTCGCCGCCCAGCTTTATGCGTGATGGAACAACACAATCCTTTCGCGGCTTCTTCGATAGCTGCGCTCGCCTCCCTCCCAGCTTTAATAATGGCGAGACCGAATTTGTCAGGCCTGAAATTGCGGACCAGGACATGTCTGATGATTCACGGGAGGAGCAGCCCTCGCTTTACATTAACCCGGCTCCACAAGCATTATTGCTGTAACTTTTCTCCACTCTCGAGACGCTATAAAATGCGGAGTTGGTGTTTGGGGGATTAATGCTCTCATATAATTTGCTTCCATCTTCAAATCGCTCCATTACGCACCTCTCCGTCGAAAATGGCCTCTTCCCATGTTCCCACTTTCCCAGCCGAAGCTTTGGCTCGATGGGAAGAGTTCTATAACCTCTTGGGTCGAGGCTACGCTCACATAGCTGATCATCCCGAAACCGAGGATGAAATCCAAGTCATGTTCGGGGACCTGGACATCACCTCCCTCGAGGGTACTGCGCTGGGGAGGGAATACAGAATTTTTCCAACGCTCTTTACAAACTCTTTGGAGGTCTACCGCGCTGCTCACCGGGGACTTACCGTGGCTCGTGTCCTGCGAGCCCGTTATGAGGATCAGTCTGACCGCCTAGCGTTGGCTGACTACCTGACCGATAGTCACAAAAAGGCTGTTGAGTTCGCCAAAGAGCGGGTTTCGACATTGCTACGCGAGAGGAGGAATCTGGTGGAGGACTTAGCCCTATCTCTGGCTACCTATGAGCGCGATCGACGTAACGCCCTGCTAAGGAACCGAAGCGAGTGGCTGGAAGAAAGGCTCAACGGCATAAATGAGGATATAACTAGTGAGAATGGACTTGTTCGGGACTTGGAAGCAGTCGCCGAAGATCACGAGACTCAGGTTGTTGCAGTCAATGATGAACGCAAACGCCTTCACCTCAGGCTTGCGGACCATGATACGCGGAGTGGTGCGTATAAACAAAGCATCCATAACCTGGAGGGCCAGCTGGGCTCCTTTGTGTCGTTGATTAGGGCTCACTTCTGCTTTACTTTTCCACCCCAATGAATTGTATGATCTGGTTTGGGCAAGAATGAATGAAAGCCGCCGTGTTTGTTTTAGCTTTTATATGATCCATTTCTTCGAGCATCCGTACATCTTAGACTTGGATGAGCTGATCCATAATAAGTCGAGTAGATGTGTTCTGATTTTCTAACTCGCTCATGATCAGATGATAGAATAGCCTCAGACTTATCCAGGAAAAGATTTCTCTTTATTACCTATTTTTTACCTGCAAGTGAAACGACCGAATCAGAAGGAATAATTTGAAAAAGAAAGCATAAACCCCTTTCAATCTTATGCTTGCTCGTGATTAATAAAGACAAAAACTTTTACAAGGTGTGCGAAAAGTTTTTGTCAATATTCCTCGAAGGAAAGCATACTATTGAAAGGAATGTAATTCACGATAATCGCTTTTGACCAACGACGCGTTTTAAATTTAATTGGAGATACGGCATCCAAATCAAAGCCGTTTTGTTAAGAACGAGGGCAATTTGGACATCTATCTCGTCATTAAATTCGAAACAATGCCGGTACTCTTGATCAATTATCGTGGATTACCAGTGGCGTAACACATGCATGAACCGATTCAAGTGTATAATTCCTTCTAGCGAAATTGGGGTTGGATTACCCTATACGACCAAAAGGTCGTGCAAGACTTCCAATTTTAATTTCCTCTAAAGGAATTATAAACTTGACTTGGGAGTATTCGGATGATTAGAGAAATTGCCACTATCACATTCCCATGACCCGTCAAAAGAAATACAACCAAGCTCCATCTGAATGTATACACCAATAGATCCCTAATACAATCACTCTAAGGGGTGAGATAGAGAAAACTTCGATAAAAATAAACCCTATACAAGAGGACTAGTAATGGAAAATGAAACAAAGGAATGTGATCCTAACATTTAAGGATGCCCCAAGTTCGATCTGTGACTTCCGGATCACTTGCCCCAACTCGTCATCTTCATTGGACGATATCTCAATAATGTCCATAGTAGGCTCCTTTGTTGCTCACTCGGTGCTTGTCATGGGATATCATCCTCTTCGTCTTCTATCAAGGACGTTTGGGAAAAACACACACATCTATCCTTGAAATGGCATTTAATCTAATCACCAGAATGCAATGAATGAAATGCCTATATTTATATGGACTGTAATAGATTTGAGGGATAGAGAGTCTTACCAACCAAACTCGTCGACTTATGTGCGGTTTTAGGTGTACCAACCGCCCAAAGACATGCGCATGAGACAAGTGATGGTGAACTTCTAAAAATCAGAGGGTTTGGCACCTAAGGTTAAGGTTCCCACTTCGAGTTCTAGAAAGAGCCGATTCCATTGCACAGCTATCGTTGCATTGGGACTCGATCCATAGTTCGAAGCGAGCGGAATTGAAAAGTGGATTACCCCGCGTTTTTCCTCACGGAGATTCCATTTTCAATTCCTTCTATTGTGTTCTTAAAGGCGGCGCCCGGGGTTTTAGGCGCGGTTGTGTGTGTCCACGTGTTGTGATCATCACAATGCAATTCATGCACAACAGTTTATCAATCAGCACTTCAAATCATCCACACAACATACATTCCTACGCCCAACCTGCATAAGACAATGTTAATCACGGACTACACCCCTTATTTCTCCAATCTGCAAAAACATATAACACCTACCATAAGCGGACTTACCTCACCTTCAAGAGCGCCTGCAGGGTTAGAAAAATCACTCAGCGTTTTAATTACGGCCTAAGTCCACTTGAGGCCTAGAATCATATGTTCTAGAGCAAGGTCCCCAGCGGAGTCGCCAGCTGTCGCGACCCGTCCGAAAGGCGGACGCGGCTAATGGATTACCGATCGCGGGCCTTGGATCGGCGCGAGCCCTCCCAGGCCCATACCAAATCGCGGCGGGAGTATTTTTCTGAGGGATTCGACGATAAGAGTCGACCGCTTTCGACCTTCAGTGTGGTCGTGGTGGCATGTGCAACTTGTGCATGCATTTGGAGTCGCCACCGGTCTTTCTTGGAGGGTAGACCGAAAACCTTACTGACCGATTGGGAGAGGTCGATCAGTTCTACGGAACCAGAGATTTTGGGTTCGGGGACTTGGTTACATTGGTGTCATTACCAACGCCCTTTCGGTACCTAACGCGAGTGATTTTCCTAGCTAAGAGTTCATGCAGGCGCAATTTTAGGTGAGGTAGGCTTGATTCAAGATTTCATGCAGATTGGAAGACTATTCCTATCAATCATAATCAATTTAAAGGAAAGCGCAATCAAGTGCATAAATTAATCTCATCGATGCACATCAATTCAAGTCAATGGCTTCCTAGCATAGCCATAAGGGCTTAGGGAATGTGTGATTTCGGTCAGGGGTAAAATGAGAAGATTTGGAGGCGATTTAGCCCGAAGGGCAAAATCGTCAATTTTTGGAAGACTTGGATATCGAATTACCCAAAATATTCCATGGCCAGTTGATTGTGGCCACTTCCCATTTTTGAGAATTTTTTGGAATTTCTTGATTTTTCTTCAATTTTTGGAAGACAATTCGCCCAAGGGGCGAAATCGTCATTTTAAGAAGGGTCGGGGTTCAAAACACCCGGAATGAGTCTTGGCCAGTTGACTGTGGCCATTTCCTATTTTTGGGGATTTTCCTAGATTTTTTTAGAATTTTTTTTGAAAGACGGTTTGCTGAAAGGGCAAAACCGTCATTTCTGGAATGTCCGGGGGTCAAATGACCCGAAACAGGTCGTGGCCAGTTGAATGTGGCCATTTCCTATTTTCTGGAATTTTTTAGAATTTTTCTGAATTTTTCGAATTTTTTTGAATTTTTTTATGATTTTCCATTTTTTATTGAATTTTTGAATTTATTATTATTATTATTTATTTGCTTTTTGTTTTGTACATTAACAACACTCCCACAATGTCAGACCCCAACGTGCATTCACTCTACGCATTCTCATCCTCCCCATTTTTTTATCATATTATTCTCTTTCTACATTTTTTTATTCTTTCTTTTGGGGGTCTTCTTCATGATGCTTACCTACATAGCTTCCTGGACACACACGGTTCGACCAAACTACAACTTCCGGCGAACCACACCACGGCCATTTCTAGCGCGATTCAGTTCTAGCCCGCCGTATACCATTAACAATGATCGATGAAACTTACCTGCACGCCATACGAGCTTGCAAGCGCTTGAAATAAGCTGGAGCTCGAGATCGGGATCGAGGGTCCGAAGTCAGCTCGGGAGTTTCGAGCCACGAACCATGCAAGATACACACATAGACGAGCTCAGAAGGAGTTTTAGAGCAGAACGAAAATATAAGCTTAAAAAAATAAAGATCGGATTGAACTTAGCCATGAGGTCGAGCTCGAGATGAACGAAACGCTCACATATTCTCTTATTTTTAGTGCCGTCCGTGGGATCTCCTGTGTTCTCAAGAGGATAATGAAGACGGTGGCAGAGGTGTGTTAAGCGATGATGAGATCGGCGGAGGCTACGGGTGTATAGGTCCCAGACTGAGCTCGAGCTCGCGAGGAGCGACTTTGGTGGATCGGCGTGGCTAGATGGCGACGACTCGCTCGCGACTCAAACCGAAGCTGGTGGCGGTGGTCGGCTATCAAGAACTGCTAGTATGAGACCGATTCTCGATGAAGGTAGTAACAACATAGGGCATGCTCCAATGAAAACTGGACTTCATGTTGTTTCTTGGACTCTTAGGATTGTCGGACGCGTCTCCAGGGGTACAGAGAGGAAGAACACTCCAAGGATCCACCTTCATATTCCAAAACTTCCTCCTTCCCCTCAGCTTCTTCTCACAATTCTGTCTTATTTTTCCACTCCATGTGGCCTCGACGTGAATCACTTTAAATGGTGACCTGTGAGGATTGACCAAAAAGGAATCTCACACTGTGAGTGGTCATAGGATTTAATAAGCATGAAGGCATATTATCGCCGAAAGAAAAATCAGAGATGAGAACACTCCCCTTTTGATCCCCCATCTCCACGACTTGCCCTTTCTTTCTTCAAGAATCTTTATGGTCTCCTCCATGTGGCCCTGCCATCAATTATCGTCCCCTCTCATTCTCCTTCATCTCCTTTGGTGGTGGAGACAATGATGAGGATGAATTCTCCTTTCTCAAAGTTGGCATCCGCTCATCCTTTTTTATGGTAAGTGATGTCCACTTTTGTTTCTTTTTCTTTGTGGCATGCTTTCTTTTGCTTTCAGTGGGATTTTTCATTGCGTCGAAAAGGAGGAGTCTCCAGCTTGACATTAGCGGAATGGGTCTTGCCTCAATTTGCTGATCAGTTTAAGCTCGTCCTTGCACCATCGGTTTCATGCAAACGTAATATATTCTTAGAGATGACTATGCTAGATGATGATTTTTTTTTTTTTTTAGAACTAAGATTAGTTCTAATTTTTTTCTGGAAAGTAATTAAAAATGGTTAGTCAAAATTTAGGTGTCAACAGTCGAATCTCTTTGAACTTCATCGAGTGATAGACCAACTGATAAAACGATTTTTCAATCCCGAGATCGAACTCCTTACGTTTCGTACCACTGCCATTTCACTGACTACCAAGACACAGCACTATTGGCGTCCCTAACTGGTTCGTTTTTTGTTATAAAATTCTCGAAGCAGTTAGCGACCCCCATTGAGAATGAAACAAGCTCAATTTAGAGTTCGTAACGACTAAAGGTCCCTTGGAACGATACAGAGCTAACCGTCTTTGAGCTCGCTCAGGCTTTTACTCACATTTTCCTATGTGAAGCCTTTAAATGTTTTTCTTCGTGGCGTTCAATTGATTCACCTCGACTCTAATCTAACAAGGGATTGTCGCACTCGAGCATGATGATGCTCGCAGGTAGTACTGATCGCTGCCCCAGATTAACTCTAGGCATTAAGGAAGATTATCTCGCATGGAAGACTTTATGACAGAAAGATTAATGATACATCCAGTCACATGTGCCTAGGTCCCTTGAAGATTCTCGGTGATCAGCCAGTTACACCATGAATCAGATATATAATCGCCATTTTGGATCATAACTTCATAAGTCCATCAGTTTTAAACTGATCGATCCAGATATGGAGCTCCTCATCAAGGAAATCTTTTGATTCTTCGAGCAACTGATATTCGGGTTGACCATCATCGCTTGGCGGCGAAGGATTCCTGTTTCTGTTGTGAGCGATCTGATTCTTCAAGCTAGAACCTTCGTCATTGCTCGAGATTATAAGAGGATGATTGATCGGTTCACTATCAAAAGCACCTTCCATTTGGGGATGGGAGAAACAAAAATCCTCAGAGCATCTCCCCGCTTGATCTTCCGAAATCATACGCCCAAGCCAGGCAGATCTTTGAACACTAGGCGCAATATGTTGATCGGCGATAGGAAGAGCACTAGCGAAAAGTTGCTGCTCAAACCAAGGAGTTCGTACCTGCTGCACTTGTGGCATATACTCTTGAGTGGTGCTGAGATGATTCGGGGGAATATTCTGATTAGCGCCCAAGTAGTCGATGGTGCTGCTACCAGCTTGGTCGGTGCCTAGATTCGGCAAGGTATTTCTTACTTCAGGGGCATTGTAGTTGTGGCCATGCCTAGTGTTTAGGCACAAGTTGAGTTCTTTCAGGTTCAGTGCTGTGTGGCGCTGTCTTAGCGCCCTTCTGTAGCTCTTGAGGTGACTCGCGACTCCATCTTTAGTGAGTCCTGGTATGTTCATGATCTCAAGTATGCGGGTTGGATATGCTGAGTTGATCCCTAGTTGCTGAACCGCACTAAGGAACTTGAGATGAAGCTCGGGGGACCAATTGACCCTCGTCTTCTTGCGACCCGGAACAGTGTTGACAACTTGGCTATTGCTCTCTGGCCTATTTCCAGTAGGATTTGATCGAGCCGGAAATTGTTGTGGAGGGAATTCATCAGCTTTGGATTGGTCGGTCGGGATAGTAAGCTCATCGTTAAGGAAACTCCAATCATGGTGACGCATATCCCATCCTTTAGAAGGCATCGGTATTGACTTCGTAGAATTGATTTGTTCATGCATATCTCCAACAAAATCCGATTGTATCAAAGATGGTTCGAGGGAGTGGGGTGGTGAATGAGCATTTTCAATCCTCATATAAGGCTTATCAAGGAACATTTCGCCGAGAGTGACAGGGCCACCGCAATTAAGGCAAGCGATAGTGCTGGGAGCTTTCTTATACCTCATGTTCTCCGCTCGAAGCTTTTCGTTTTCCTCCTTTAGAATCGCAAGTTCTTGACGTCTGTGTTGAGCCCTCAATTTGGCTCGCTTATTTTGAAACCAAAACTTGACCCTCAAAGGTTTCATCCCTAGCTTCTGGCCCAATTCATTTCTTTGTTTCATGTTCGGGAGAGGGCATTCACTAAAGAAAGCTTCAAGCTCTTGGATTTCATTCTGAGTGTGGCACTGGCGACGTTTCCTTTTCCGGGGTTGACCATCGCTGCTGCTGTTGTCGTCGCTGCTGAGATCCTGAACTTCGTTGCCGAAAGGGTTGGGTACTGTGGTTCTGGTACCAGACGCAATCCTGGAATCTTCGAGATCTCTCAATAGTTCATTTTCTGAGATTTTTGGATCAGTCGCCTCTAGCAACTGACGGTAACCCTCAAACATGTTGGATCGAAAAATGTTCGATCAATTTTTGCTCACTCAGGGTTCTCTACTCTCTCATGTATGCTCACTCTCTCTAAATTTTCTTTTGAGTGGTTCTGTATGCCCAGGAAACGTTCTTTAAACATGGATGAAGATCATCAGGCAAGCGTTTCTCCCAAGATTTCGTATTTCTCGCTTTGTCGTCTTCTTTCTTCTTTTCAACGTGGAGGGACACCAAATCGATTTCCTTTTCTCGATATCCATGTCTGTCTCCCACTTATTTTCAAAAAGGTGCAACTACGCTCGCCTCCCGCTCAGTTTTTTAATATGATGGGACCGCCAAATCCTTTTGCAACTTTTTTCGATAGTTGCGCTTAACTCTCGCTCAATTTTAATATGGTGGCACTGACATATCTTTTTACAACTTTTTTAGATTTATCAAGCCTGAAATCGCGGACTGGGACGGATCTGATGGTTCACCGAAAGAGCCACCACTGCTTTACCCAATTAACTTGGCTCCATGAGCATTATTGTTGTGACCTTTCTTCATCCTCGAGTTGCTATAAAAGGAGGAGTTAATGCAGAGAAGATTAACGCTCTTACATAATTGCCTTTTCATATTTTAATCACTCTACCACACCCATCTTCTTCTCCCTCACTCCAACGAAAATGACCTCCTCTCCTATTCGAGCTTTCTCGGCTGAAATTTTGGCCCAGTGGGAAAAACTCTATAACCTCCTAGGTCGAGGCTATGCTCATATAGCCGATCACCCAGAAATTGAAGATGAAATTCGCATTTAGCTCGTGGAAATAGACACCACCTCTATCGAGGGCACTAATTTAGAGAGGGAATATAGAATCTTCCCAACCCTCTTTATAAACTTTTTAGAGACTTACCGTGTCGCTCAGCGAGAAGTTACCGTGGCTCATGTTTTGCGAGCTCGCTATGAGGATCGGTCCAACTGCTTGGTGTTGGCCAACCTTGTGGCCGATAGTCACAGAAAGGCTGTTGAGTTCGGCAACGAGCGGGTCTCGATGTTGCTTCGCGAGAGGGGAAATTTGGTGGAGTGCTTGGCCTTATCCCTGACCACCTACGAGCACGACCGTCGTAATGTCGTGTTGAAGTTTCAATGTGAGTGGCAGGAAGAAAGGCTTGACAGCATTACCGCGGATATAGCCCATGGGAGAGGACTAGTTCAGGACCTGGAAATAGCCGCCGAAGATCACGGGACCAAGGTTGCCGAGCTTAAAGGGGAATGTAAACGCCTTCTTCTTAAGCTTGCAGATCTCAAGTCTCAAGGTGGTGAGTATAAGCAAAGCATCAATAATATGGAGGGCCAACTGGGTTCCTTTGTGATGCTAATTAGGGCTCATTTCGGTTTTACTTTTCCACCTCGATGATCTGTATGATCTTCTTTTAAGATCCCTCGATTGAGCAAAATGAATGAAAGCTCTAATATGTGTGTCTCAACTTCTGTATGGCTGACTTTCTCGAACACCTGACCACTCTCAACCTAGGCAAGCTGCTCTTTGACATTGATGATTCGAGCGTGTACATCTTGATTTTTTAATCTTGCTTATGATCGAATAAAGGAACCTCCCACCGCGTTTATCCACAAAAAGACTTCTCTTCTCTACCTGTTTTTAACTACTTAGAGATGCCCCAGTTTCGATCTTTGAGACGTGACTTCAGGATCACCTATTCCAAATCGTCATCTTCATTAGATGATACCTCAATGATGTCCATAGCATGCTCTTCTTGTCCACTTGGCGCTCGTAATGGGATGACACCATCTTCGTCTTCCATCAAGAACATTGGGAGGAAAACACACCTATCTATCCTCAAAATGGCATTTAATCCAATCACCGGAATTATGCAATGAATATAATGATTATGAGCTGTAACAAGTTCGAGGGATAGAAAAGTCTTACCAACCAAACTTAAGAGAAAATCAAGCTTCTCTGTACAGTGTTAGGTATACAAACCTTCCATAGACAAACGCATGAGACAAGTGAGGGAAAACTCCTAAAAATCAAAAGATAGGGCTTGGTACCTAAAGCCAAGGTTCTCACCTCGAATTCTGGGAAGAGTCGATTCCATTGCACAACTATCGTTGCATTGGGACTCAATCCATAGTTCGAAGTGAGCGGAATTGAAAAGTGGATTACCCCATGTTTTTCCTCACGGAGATTCCATTTTCAATTCCTTCTATTGTGTTCCTAAAGAGGACGCCTGGGGTTTTAGGCGCAATTGTGTGTATTCATTGTGTCGTACTAAAGCAATAAACATGCATTTTATTTAACAATCACCGCTTCAATATAAATATCCACACAATCATACATCCAAAACTCTTGCCTGCATAAAACAAAGTTAACAAGCACTTCACCCCTTATTTCTCCCGTCTACAAAAATATCTAACACATTCGTTAGCATATACACCTCACTTTCGAGAGCATCTGCATAAAATTAGGTTAGAAGAATCAATCAACTTTTTAATCGGCTCAAGTCCACTAAATGGTTAAGAACCAGTCCCCAGCGGAGTCGCCAGTCTGTCGCGACCCTCTTGAGGTTGTCGGGCTCTCGAGGGTTAATGGGCCGTCCTGTCTGGTCGGACGCGGGCCTCTCCCAAGGCCCATTACCCAAATCGCAACGGAGGTATGCGTGATCGACTTTCAGTGTGGTCTAGTGACATGTGCTAAGTGTGCATGCCATGGAGTCGCCACCAATCATTTTTTTAGGGTATGATTGGACCACCCAATCGAATAGTTGGGAGTTTCTATTCAATTCTGCGAGAACCAGAGAAATGGTTTCGGGGACTTAGTTACGCCAACCGTCAGAGTTGACGCCCTTTCGGTACCTAAGTTGACTGAATTTTCTAGCCTGAGATTCATGCGGATGAGTAAGGTAAGAACCATAAATCTAGAAATTCATGCAGATATGAGTGATTATCCTAGCAATCACAATCAGTAATAAAATGCGCAACTCAAGGAATCTAGATATGCAAATAAATCACATGGCATTCCTAGTAATGCCCTATTTATCAATCACAGCTCAAGAATGATTTAGCTGTCCTAGCCGTTCTACACTCGATCTAACCTAAGAAAAGCATTAGGAAGCATCGCAGGAGTTCGAGAGTACTCACATGGGGTTCGCCGTGCCCTGGTTTGGTCTTGGACGAGCTATCGAGCTCATGCCGACCCGATTATATTTGGGGATCCACTCGGCGTTTTACACCATGAAATCATGTGAAACAAAAACGAAAATATTCAGCAAGGGGCATTTATTGTAGATGGTGGTCGATCTAATTGGACATCAAGACTAAAAAAGATGTAGAAATTTACAAATTAAAAGACTCGAATGATATTTTTTTTGCCAAATTCAACTCTATGCGTCGTGAAGAAACACATGCAATTGAACTTGAATTTTGACTATTTATGAGTTCAAAATGAAAAGAAAATTAAAATAAAAATATTGACTATTTTTCTATATTTTTACGACATCGAATGCTGTTTTTCTTCATTTTTCATGTATTTTTCTATTTTTGGAAAATATTAAAAAATTGAAAAATTATTTTTTGTCAAAAATGGTTCCTTTAGCTTGGTCAAGGCTACCAAAGATGATTTTTTAATTTTTTAACTTTTTATATATTTTTTATGAATTTTTAAAAAATAAACTATGAAAGACTGATAAAAAATCAGGTGTCAACAACGGTCCAAATATTATGTCACCTATATAAATTTGAATGAGTAGAATTTCATTACCTTCCCTTTGGATAAATAAAGTTATATCAACTTTACCTTTTTTCAAAATCTTGGTTGGTAAGGAAATTACTTAACATTTCATACCATGCTCGTGGAGCTTGCTTAAGTCCATAGAGTGCTTTTTGAAATTTGAATACATGATCTGGACATTTTGGATCTTCAAAACCTGGAGGCTGATCAACATAGACTTCTTCCTTGATATATCCATTCAGGAATGCACTTTTGACATCAATTTGATATAGTTTGAAGTCGTGATAGCAAGCATAAGCGAGTAGGAGTCTGATAGATTCCAATCTTGCTACTGGGGCATACGTTTTATCATAGTCGATTCCCTCTTCTTGGGAGTAGCCCTTGGCAACAAACCTTGCCTTGTTTCTAGTTACCTTACCTTTATCATCTAGTTTATTTCTGAATACTCATTTGGCTCCGATAACAGGATGATCCTTTGGTCTTGGTACCAATTTCCATACTTCATTAAGTTTGAATTGGTGTAACTCTTGTTGCATAGCTTCAATCCAGCTTTCATCTTCAAGTGCTTCTTCAATTCTTTTGGGTTTAAACTCAGAAACTAGAGCAAATGCATTTATTGCACTTCTCAGTTTAGATCTGGTTTTGATTCTTTCATCAATGTTCCCAATGACTTGATCTATGGGATGGCTGGATTTGTATTTCCAGTTCTTCTTTGACTTTTCGAGCTCATTATCAATTGATTCTTTAGCGTTTGAATCTTCAGAAGTTGCAGCTGGTTGATTATCTTCCATATTCTGAGAAGATTCAGTTACTTCTTCAACCTCAGATGATGAATTCTACTTCTCAGATGATTGGTTTTCATCATCTGACACTACACTATCAGTAGTGATCTTCTGAGTAGTATACTCATCTTCAAATTTCACATTCATTGATTCTTCAACTGTTTGAGATTTCTTGTTGAAGACTCGATAGGCTTTGTTTGAAGTTGAATATCCCAAGAATACTCATTCGTCTGATCTTTCATCAAACTTACTTGGCCGATTACTTGAGTTTTTAAGAATATAGCATTTACAACCAAAAATGTGGAAATATGAAATGTTTGATTTCTTTCCTTTGTAAAGCTCATAGGGGGTTTTCTCAAGTAATAGTCTAAGAAAAACACTATTTATAATATAGCAAGCAGTAGAGACAGCTTCTGCCCAAAAATAGGATGGGGCTTTGCTTTCATTTAAAAGAGTTCGTGTCATTTCTTGTAAAGATCTATTCTTTCTTTCAACAACTCCATTTTGTTGTGGAGTGTATAGAGATGAGAAATTGTGTTGAAAACCATTTTGATCAAAAAATCAGCAAAGTATTGGTTTTCAAATTCTCCTCCATAATCTGTTTTGATGCTTGAAATAAAGTAACTTTTTTCGTTTTGAACTTTCTTCGAAAATGTTTCAAAATATGAAAATGCATCACTTTTATGTGCAAGAAAGAAAACCCATGTAAATCTAGTATAATCATCCACAATGACTAAATAGTATTTTTTTTTTTTACCTCCAATACTCTAAGTTCGAGTATGTCCGAAGACATCTATATGTAACAGCTGCAAAGCATGGTTAGAAGATACTTCATTTATAGATTTATAAGAACTTACTTGCTTCCCGAGTGTGCAAGCTTCACAATGTTTAGATTTCTCAAACTTGACTTCTGGGAGTCATCTTACTGACTTCTTTTTGGAGAGCTTTGATATTTGCTTGAAGCTTATATGTCTCAGCTTTCTGTGCCAAAGTTCTAGATCATCTTTGACAGATAGAAGACACTTTTCTTCTTCAGATGTTGTATCCAGAAGGTACATATTACCATGTCTTCGTCTAGTGAACGAAGATTCATTGTCTTGACTTGTACCTGAACATTTATTGTCTGCAAAACAGACTTTGTATCCAATATCGCATAATTGGCTAATACTAATGAGATTGAAGTTCAAACCCTTAACCAATGAAACATTATGGATAAAAAGATTTCCAATCTTCACGGTTTCTTTGCCAATAATTGTTCCCTTATTATTTCCTCCAAAGGAAACGTTTTCACCATTGATCATCTCGATAGTAATAAATTTTGTTGCATCTCCAGTCATATGTCTTGAACATTCACTATCGAGGTACCATTTATTTTGTCTTTTCATTGGTACCTACAATGATCAACGGAACTCAAGTTTTCTTTGGTACCCAAATATGTTTGGGTCCTTTGGGGTTAGCAACATTTGCATATATAAGAATGTCTCGAATCGACCTTTTACTATTGTTAGAACAATAACTCCTGGAGTGCCTTGGATTACCACAGTTTGAACATGCAAACAATTCTTGATATTTGAATTTTACAAACTGTTTTCTAAAATGACTCTCGTAAGATTTCTTAGGAGGTCTTTTCTTGATTCTTTCCATAACAAAGGAAAACATTTTTTCACAGTACTTTCCTTTTGAAAACCCAAACCCAATTTATTATAATACGGAACTTGTATAGAAAGTATGTGTTGTCATGTTTTGGATCCCATAGAGAATTTTTTGTGAATATTCAAGATTTCTTTTCTTAAAGATATATTTTCTTTTTCAAAAAGATCACTTTCCTTTTTCAAGGATTCAATTTCTTTCTCAAGATTTTTCAATTCTGACTTCAAACGGATATTCTCGTTAGATGCACAATCAGATTTCTCGTTTAATTGAAAAAATTCTTTTTCGAGAAAACTAATCTTATCTTTTTTAGAAAGATCTTTATGTTTAAAAATAGCTACTTCCTTTTTCAATTCAGAAAGTCTTTTAAGAGTAGCTTTGTATTCTAAACATAGCTCGTCTGTATAATCTGATACCTCAAAAGGAATGTTTGAATGAGTTACCTCGAGGTCATCATCCGAGTCTTCCATGAGACATATATTCGCATATTCTTCATCGCTTTCACATTCAGTGTCGCTCCAAGTCTCTACTTTCAAGGCTTTCTTGGATTTTTCATCCCTGCCTTTCTTCTTTAATAGAGGGCAATTTGGTTTAATATGACCTCTCTTTTTGCATTCATAGCAGATGACTTCTTGACCTTCACTTTTGGTCTTAAATGATCGTTTCTAATCATATCGTCTGAGATCCTTTCTATCTTTGAAATTTTTGTCTTTCTTAGCCATTCTTCTAAATTTTTTGACCATGAGTACTAACTCCTCATCACCTTCATCTTCTGAGTCTGAAACATCAGAATCAGAATTAGATTTTAAAGCAATGGACTTCTTACCATTTGGCGTAGTCTCTTCATTAACACTTTCTTCCTCATAGGATTGAATAGTTCCAATAAGCTCGTCCATAAAGGAGATATCCTTTGAGTTTCTCGAATAGAAGTTTTGGCATTGTCCCATTCTTTACAGCTTGTTAACTCTCATTGGTCCAGAAACAGGTTACCCATGGTATGTAAGACCATTCACTATTTTAGTGAATCTATCAAACATTTGTTTCACAGTTTCTCCCGACTTCATTTTGAATGCTTCATATTGGCCAAGAAGGAAATTGACTTTGGTCTCCTTGACTCTGTCTGTTCCTTCATATGCGATATAGAGCTTGTCCCAAATTTCTTTCGATGAGGAATAATCTGCAATACATTTATATTCAGTAGGAGATAAAGCACTATAAAATGAATAAATAGCCTTTGCATCAAGTGCATCTCTCTTGGCAATCTCAGTAGTCGATAGAGTGGCAGTCGACGTAGAATTGTTGTACCCTGCATTTGATCCGGTCGTAACATTTGCAGTTGGATTCACTCATCGATGTACAACATCCCATATCTGAGGATCTTGGCATCTGATATATGCTTTAAATTTGTTTTTCCAATCGATGTACTCATTCCCTTCAAAATATGGTGGTCTATTGTTGCTTCTACCTTCGATCCACGTAGGAGAGAAATTGCTAGCCATAAAGATCATTAGCTCGGAAGTAAAAACACTTCACAAAATATGAGCACCAGGCTCTGATATCAATTGTTGTGGCTAGCGTAACCTAGAGGGGGTGAATAGGTGATATAGTGCAATTTAATTATTTTTCACGGAATACAAATTGCACAGACGTTTATATAACGTCTCAGATGATGGCAACACAGTATATTACTATAGACAATTCATATGCAGTTCTACTATCATAGAATATATGAAATGATCTAAGTAGGGATAGAGAAAACTGCACAAAGGGTTTATAATGGTTCGGCTTTGGTTAAGCCCATGGCCACTTCTTCGGCTATCAGCCAATCGGCTGGATTCCACCAGTAAACTGCTCGAGATGTTACAGCTTAGTGATCTCCTTGACACGCAGGATACCCCACCTAGCGTTCAACACTTTTGTGTACATATCCTCACAATTACAATGGATGAATCAAGAAATGTGTTTGAAATGAAGTAATCTCAATCTAAGAATTATCAAGACTTTTCCCTCTTAACCCCGATCTTTTGTCCCTTCGACCTTGAGATGTCTTTTATACTCCTCCGCCTCCAATCTAACCGTTGCAAGATTTCTAGAAGAGGTCTCTCCAAAAATTTCCGTTTAGACAAGACAAATACCAAAAGAAGATCTCATAGCCGTTGGGGATCGCCAAAGGAAAGTCTTCCCTATTCGGATCAAATCGTCCATACAATTACGATCTTGGGTTTCCACATATGATTTTATTCATTTGGAAAGTCATATGTGTGTCTCCTTGATTTCGCATCATTGATTGATCTCTATCCCCGAGAATCCTTAAGAATGATCCAGCTCGATTGTATCCGTTGTAGTGTATTAAGTAAGTGCATTTCAAAGTTCTCTTCAAGTTCTGATTATTGCGCGTGAATACTCTACTTAGAGCTTGAGCATCATTCCAACGTCTGAGCTCGAACCAGCCTCTAAGTCCCTCAGAAATCCCATCTGAGCAAAATCCTTTTTGACAGATTCAATCATGTGCATTCCCGCACCAAAGGATAATCTGCAAAACGAGTATTCCACGGTATTATCTCGAAACTTAAGAGTACTATGATTGTTTTGTCAACTTCAAAATTACTTAGGGTTTTTCTCAACAACAAGAAATTAGCCTAAAGGGTCTACTCTGGGTTGGGTCCTCGTATTTTAAATAGAGGAATTCATTTGTAGCAGAGAGGATTTTCACACCTGCATCATCATTTCAAAATAGGGATAAACCACCACCAAAACCTATCGGATTCACCACCCATTGATTCTGGAATTTCAGCCTCTTCCTCACACGATAAACAACAACCCCTTCTTGATTCTTAGTTTCTCATAAAAATATTAAACTGGGTCTTTCTTAAGCCGAAATGGCTCTTAGGGCTTGAACTGTCAAAGGTGTGCCCAACCCTTAACAATTCCAAGCAAGGATACTCATTTGTGACCTAGTGGCTTATTAGGGTAAGCCACCAATGTCATAAGTTTAATTCTTCAGCATAACCTATAGGTGTATCTAGTAGATTCGATTCATCCAGCACCATGATTTGCATCTGCTTATCATCAGTAACATGTGACATCCTTCCTTTCTTCGTCTCCCTATTAATTGGTTTTAGGTTCTTCCTCAGGGTGTTACTGTCATGGAATGAAGGTAGTTCTAATAAGAGATGTCTCGCACCCTATGTGCCTTCCATGTGATTCGCTTGTTCCTAGATTGAGGTAAATCCCTTTAAATCACTCATTTTCTTCTTTCCCCTTTCCTCACTGGGTATTCCCCTTTTCTCATTATCCCTTTCCTTTCTCCAAGAGCTGTTGGTGGGATTAGGAAAATCTGGGGTTTTCAAAATCGTCTCCTCCTCCAAATTTTCTACTATTTTTTCTTCACATAATGATTTTCAGTAAGGGCTGGGAGTATTCATCTTTGTTTTCAGCCACGTCCCATAAATGTTTTCATTATTTGAGAACTTCTCTTCCTCATAAGGAACTTTTGCGCAATTTTGGGCATAGTGTCTAATTCTCCCACACGAACAACAGAAGATGGGCAATCTCTCGTAACAGAAATCAATCCAAAGTTCTTTCCCCTTATAGCTATAGATCATTCCGGGGTCCAGATAGGACAATAGATCAAGAACTACTTTTGCTTTGCACATTGCTATAGCTGTGTAACTCTTTGCTTCAATCTTGACATCCAACACTCTCCCGACATGTTTCGCTATACTACTAATAACCTCTATTTTCCTTCCCTTCACAGGCAACCCAACAATATGAAGCCAAAAGGCACACGAATCAAAGCTATTACACTAGGGGACAAAGTTGGGTTCCCATGATTTTAGAACCATGGAGGTGTCAAGAGAATGGCCAGGGGCCTAAATCTAGAATTCTACTTTTTTCCTCGACGCTTTCAAACACAAAGGAAAACAGTCCAAGCTCAAGTTGAGTGCACACTACCATTTCAGATTTCCATACCTTCTTCATGGTCGATTTGAAACACCTGAAAGTTAACTTCAGGGTTACCATAGAGCCGCCCAAATGCAGTGCGCTCGCCTTCCTTCAGACTTGTTTCAGTGACCACCTCATCTACCACTGCTCTTTTGGTTATGGACCACAAGTGTCCTAGACGATTGCATAGCGCATTCATTCGTAGGTCTTGATCCATTTTGTTTTGGACTTACAGGCTAAAAATCATGACATTTAAAGATGAACCAACTTCAGCTTGGATCTTGAAGCATCAATTTCGCAAGATGAAGCAACTCGAGGGGGGAGCGAAGATAGAGCAGATCTTGACAGAAAGGGTTTTAGGGTTTGGGAAAGTTTAGAGGAAATATTGCAATGGGATAGTAAGGCAAATATTGCAAAGAGGATATTGACGTCACATAAATACCAGGACATAGGGCTTGGGTGATGGACGAATCGTGACAGAAAGGGTTTAGGGTTTGGAAAAGTTTTGTGAGATCCCAGCAAGGTGATAACTCAAAAGGACCATGGATTAGGGTTTGGGTGATGGGGGATTAGTGTGTGGGTTCGCTACCCAATGGTAAGGGAGAGCTCTCATGGCAAGAGAGATATCGCTCAATGCTCTATGGATAAGTGATCATGACACAAATGATCCTCGAACTTTTGCCCAATATACAATGTGGTCTCTGAATTTTAAATTTGCTCAATATTATCTTTAAACTTTTGGTTCATATTTGTCTAGTCGATGAACTAGATGAAAATATCCAATATTATCCCTAAACTTGAATTAATTGAAGGGCAACATTGAATATTTTTTAACTTAGGAACTAAATTGAACATGTACCAAACAGTTTATGGATTACATTGAACAAATTTAAAGTTCAAAGACGACATTGCACATTGAGCTAAAATACAAAGGACCACGTTAAACAAATTAAAAGATCATAAATCAAATTACATATTGAGCCGAAGTTTATGAATTGTTTGTGCCATTTTCTCTAATTCATCCTTTCGCGATATAGTATGCAACCATTGTCCCCAGAAGGAAATATCAGTCATCCAACCACAAGCGTCTCATTACGACGTCCAGGGTGCCCTGAACATCCTTTTTCATTGTCACGAACGACGAGGCTTCCAGTGGCATCCCTCCTCGGTAGATCGATAAACCGAGCATCAAATGTGATTCAAATTGTTAAGAGAGAAACATTGCTACCTCTATGCCGCTAACCGAAATCCACCATCATCGACCATCTAGGCCATCATCATCTTCATTGGCCACCATTGCCATTTCATCGGGTCCCTGCAACACCACCTCGCAAATCTCCAATCACCACCACCACCATAACTATTGGTTTGCTCTCTCTAGGCTAAGTTCGCAAGCACTAAGCTTTGGTGGTGATGGCAACAAGCGTCACATTGCACAGGCTCATTCTAGATCTGAAGTAAAAGACCGGGTATTCCCTCCAATCACCACCACCATAACTATGTTTCACCCTCATTAGCGGAAGATCGCAAGGGGTTGGGCTTTTTTATGGCAGCAAGCTCGTGAGCTCGATATTGCAAGAGCTCATTCTAGATCTTAAGTAAATGAGACCGCGCGTTTCCTCCTCCAATCACCTGAGATACATAAGGAGAGAGATTCGGAGAGAAGACCATTCATCGATATTCTGCAAAGCTGAATCCCCGTGATCTCAGAGAGAGAGAGAGAGCACGATCACCTTGATACTGGTGGCTCGTTTAAGAGAGAGAGCAAGCGTGATGGTTGCTAGTTGCACTCCCAAGGTTTGATTCTTGAAAAAAGAATTAAGCTGTTCCTCTACTCCCACAATCCAAACTAACAGTACTCGTACATCCCTAGGCAATTCTAGTGTCAAAACACCATCTACCTGGGAAAAATTCTTCGCACACTTTAACTCCATGAACAACTCGAGAAGACCATTCGTTTCCCATCCAAAAGTTTTTTAACTTACTTCTATTACAAAGCCCCATTAGCCACCGCCGCAATATGCAGGCTAGAATCCTGGTTTGATGTAGCAGCGTGCCCATTGGCATATCCGCCATGGTACGATCCGTTCCACTGGTTACTCTTCTCTGTTCTCCACTGTCAAACCACGTAACATTATTGAGTTCAAACAGATTATAGGCAAAAAAGGGTTGACAAGCATAAGAAAAGAGAGGAGAAATCTATAAATGTCACTAGGAAAAATACAGTAGAGATAAAAGGCATGCTGGACTTTTTATACTGTTTTGTAAGACAGTGACAATTGTTGCTCTTAATATCTGATGTATCCACACCACCAAAATCTGACCGATCATTTGGAAAAATACCCATCGAGGTCGCCTGAGAACGGCGACCGCCCATGGTGGTCCCCATCTTGAGGTGACGCCAAAGACTTAGCGACCATCATGTCTTTGACCGGAGAGACCACTTTGTGTGTGTGTGTGTGTGAGAGAGAGAGAGAGAGAGAGAGAGAGAGACCAAGAATGGAATCATCTTTGGCATCTCCACCGGCGATGTCACCGGTGGTCCATATCTGCAACGATCTACATAGATCATTGCAGATTAAACTGATGGTCAATATTTGGAGATCTTTTGTTGGAAAAACATTTAAGATCTTTTCTTAATTAAATCTTCCATTTCATAGTTTATTTTTTAATTTACAAAAAATTTAATGTGACTGCTACCGGTGGCGATGATGATGGCTGAGCAATGGCATCAGTCACTTTGTTAATGCATCCAAAATAGGGGTTATTTGGGTGACCTTGGGTCATGACCAGGTGATTCCAAGTTACATTCAAGTTGTATAATACCAAAATCGGTGAATACAAGTCGAATGGGTTTAACATGATCCTGACTTATATTCTACCCACCTGAACCCACCCCACCCCACCCGACCCGACCCAACCCGACCCACTCATTTGCCATCCCTATTCACACCATGTAGTTGACAAAAGAAAGGTGCTCTGCAACCTTCAAAACCATGACTATGCTATTTCCTTCCAACTGAACCAAAACCTCCAAGAAAGTTAGTTAAAAATGAACAATGGAAGAACCAAAATGAGAAGCAAAGGTGCCCAAAATGACTATTTTGTAAGGATAAGCATGCGAAAGCTTTTTCATTTTGTTCCCCTGAAAAAAGCTAGGAAGGAGGCATCCAAAGATCAAGTAAGAGCTTTAAAAATTTACCGGCTTGTTTGCTGTGCTTCTGCCCCAAGATAAACGAACAGACTGCTTGCCGATGGTTGTGCCATTCAACTCCTGCATTGCGTCCTCCGCATTTTTCCTAGTGACAGAAACAGGCAGATGTAAACACTCGACCTTTTTAATTGTGATACATGGAAGGAAGATGATGACTTCATATTCAATCATCCTTTAGTAGGAAATGCTCGCACGACCTTCACGTTTGGCTTTTTCATAACTTTATATTGCTTTTTATAGCATTTTCTTCTCCCTCTTTTACATGAAAGCTAATTCGAATCGTACCTGTCTGCAAAATGCACAAAGCCACATCCTTTTCCACCAGGTATTTTTACTGAGACCACCTCACCAAACTGAGAAAATGCCTGCCTGAGATCTTCATCACTAACATCCGAGTCAAGCCCTCCCACAAAGATCTGCAATAAAACTTGAGTTATCAAGATATATTTGGCTCAAATGACTCATTGTTTCAAGAACACTCACAGTAGAATTGTTCGACTCGTGAGCCTGGGATCCTTGTGAAGTAGCACCAATTGATGCATGTCCACCAGCTAACACCAGGGCTAATTAAAGAGACAATCAGAACAAATGTATACGACAGGACAAAGACAGAAAACACTTCATTTAAATAAAATAATGATGTTGTGACATCCCAAATAGCTATTGCTGAAGAGTAACGTGAGCTAATATATTCACTGTTGACTTACAGAAAATTCACATGCTCAAGATTCTAGGGTGATAACGTAAGGTTGATGAAATAAATCAATATTTCCACATGCCTACAGTTCTCACGGGAAGCAGATGCAAGGACCTAATAGATTATATAATCTACATATCAAGACAACAAACTCTCAAATAGCCTAGAGAGCTAGTGTATTTTTCATAGAATAAGGACATGAAAATTATTTTTCTTCACCACAGTTGAGTATCTAGTGTCCATGTTTCATTAAAGGAACCCTTTTCGCAGTCTTTATTCATTTCACTATAATTTAATGCACTTCATTGATACAGTTTATCAACTGAGAAGAACATAATTTCTGCTCACTCCAAAGTCAAACGACAATTGAAGAGCAATGACGAAGCCACAACATCATGAGTTTGAGCAACAGCCCCAGGTCAGCATGCAAAAATTTCTAGTAATGCCTACAACTGGAGTATCACCCCCGTCATTTGTATGCTTTGACCCCACTAAATTCTCTCAACATCAACATCAACAACACATTTATCCCAAACTAGTTGGGGCCGGCGGTCGAATAGAACATGACATACCTGAATCACCCTAAAAAGAATATTCCTGACTTACAAATTCACTCAAAATATTCAAACGCTTGAAAAAACAAATTTTTAGTTCCCATGTTTTTGAGTGGTTTTGAGACCCTCTTTTAATTGGAAGTTGAATCATAACTTATCACGGGGGACAAATTCTCAGGATATTTTGTGTTAGCTCGGTCTATCTATGTCAACGATGTAATTGAAGTAGTAATTTAGCACAATCACATGCAAAAACGGTGATCTGAATTGTCTACAATCTTTGTTTCATAACATTCATTTGCATATAATTTGGGCCACCAGTCTTACATATGACCTCCAAGGACGTTTTACGGACAATTCGGCACCATTTGTACGGTTCCATGATAATGTTGCAACTCACCTCGATCACATGCAAAAGTCATCCATAATTGGCGCAAACGACAATTAAGGACCAAATCAAGGTACAACTTAAAGTACTCAAATCTCACGATCTAAGGATTATTCTGCAAAAGCTATTGAACATAAGAATCGTAGATTGCCTCGTGCTAAAAAGAAATCACATTTTTTTATTGGCCCTAATGGCAAAAAGCCCAAGATCATCCGCTGCTGAGAGGATCAACAAAGATTTGATTCATTGTCGTTGGTTGCAAATTCCCACATAAGAAACCATTTCACCCAGCTTGAATCATGCATTGCCAAAGCATGCTCTAAAACACAAAATAGCACGACTATATCACAGTACAGCCACATCACAACCATAACCATAACTAAATGGACGTCCTTAAGATAAATCTGAAATAGTTATAGGCATCAAGCGTTACACTTCGGATGCACATGACATCCACACATACAAATGCCGGTAAGCCAAAGAATGAGTTTTCTTAAATGGATGAATAACTTAAAAAGCAAATGGAAAACAAAAAATTCCAATAGGTTTGAAGAAAATAAGGGTGGGTCATAATTACGGGAACTCATCCAAGAAGGGTTTAAATTCACCAAACATAGATAGAGATAAGGACAAAATTTTGACTTGTGTGATATCAAACTACCCTTACTGAATTTTTAAGGATGATCTCAAGCAAACAAAGAGAAGGGATCGTTTCCACATACCTTGTGATGAATACTGTTGCTGATACCCGGATGATTTCTTAGGGGTAGCAACGCCAATGCGCATTGGCCTACTTAAGCAATATGCACCATTCATTTCAGTCATGGCCCTTGACTTCTCAGTCTCATCACCAAACCTAACAAATCCATAACCTTTTGAACGGCCAGTATTTGAATCAATCACAACTTTTGCCCCTTTAACAGAAGGATATTTAGCAGCAAAAGTCTCCTGCAGTAAAGCATCGGTTACATCCGAAGCCAAATCTCCCACAAATATGGAAAGGTCAGAACCCATGTCCAATCGCTTATCACCTGAACTGAACATTGCCCAATTCAAGCGGAACGGCTGTTCTGTATTTGGCATGGCAGTGCCATTATAGGTCTGTAAGACTTTCTCTGCTGTAGAACGTAAACTAAACTCAACAAACCCATATCCCTCTGACTGACCAGTTTGTTTATTACGTATCACTTTTACAGAGAAAACCTGCACATGCAGGAAGCCAAACAGAAGATGAGAGTGGAGTTACAGGAAAACGCTTCCAGGGCAAAGATTGAAGAGATTATGCAGAGCACATTTCCCTTAACTTTTAAAACGAAAAACCTAGCAAAGGAAGTATTTCTTCAATTCTTGCCAAACAAAAATTATCATAGAGCTAATTATCCAAGATCACACGAGGTTAAACATGAAGCACCCTATAAAAATCACACTCGTCAAGACACAACTTTCAATCTCCATGAAGTGCTGATTCAAAAGCACAACACAGATTAAAAATTACAGACAAGTATTCCTATTCATTAATTTTTTTTTTTTGGTAAGGTAAGTTTGTATTCACTTTTCAGAACACTAGGTACATGTAAGGACCGGGCACAAAAACCATGAACCAATATTGGCAAACGCAATGCCAAGATGGGTTCAATGGTGACCGGTTGCAGTATTCCTATTCATTATTTCTCTTTATATATACTTACAAAAAAAGCTTGATCGACAAGTAAGTGATGAGACGTTCTTTTCTTTCTGAAAGAATTTATTTGGATATATGAAAGCTCCTTCAGGTTCAAGCTTTCTTTCAGAGCAAATTGCTGGTGCAATACTGGGGAAATATGGAATGATGTTATTCGAAATTGGAATTATGTGAATTGGTACAAGCACTCCAAATCATACATACGTCTGACCTAAGTTACTAGCAATTCTAATTCCACTCTCACCTATATCTGTTATCTACCCCTGTTCAGCAAATAGAATCAATCAGATAATGTGGTACATTTCACTGCACCCGCTATAGAGCAGCCTTAAAACTGTGATATACACAACCACCCCACCCCCCCCCCCCCTCAGGTCTATTACGTCTTAAAACTGTACAAAAAGAAGAAGAAGAAGAAATGGTGCACGAAAAACATGCTTTGACTTAACAATGTGCGTTTCTACCAGGGCATCTACTTCATATCCTAGATCACAATTTTTCCCCCATCTCATTTGGTTCTTTCTCCGAATTAATCATCTTTCAGCCTTCCTCAATAGCCACGATCCATCTTATGCTAGAAGCAAAAAATTAGTATCACCAGATTGTACTCCAATTCGTCATCCTCAGCACTTCAACACTCAGATCCAGGGCTCCTAATTACTCAAGTTCGATAGGTCAACCCATTAATTGTTTGTGCCAGCAGATAGCATATCTATGGGATTAAACGTAAGAAAATGCATTGAATCATGTGGGTCGCACTTTAATTGACCAAAGTGCACGTTATGTTTGACTTTCAGACCTTTAAAACAATTAAATCAATCTGTTCTATCCCAAAAACGCAGCTCACGAAACTCCCTCATCTTCCATCATCTGGAGTGATGCATTAAGGCAAACCATACGCATAAGCACAAACAAATCCAACCAGACCTCCCTCGAGATCAAAAGACCAAAGTTTACTCAAACAAACACGCCATTCCTGGTACGCACTCACCCTAGCTTCATTGCTCATAACAGAGTAATTCATCAGTTCACCCGGGATCCGACCCCAATCGGAGACTTTGCTTAGAACTGAAAAAAATCCAATAGCAAAATGTCGTTCCTAAACCTACCTACACAAGCAAGAGAGAGAGAGAGAGAGAGATTTCGTAGCTGACCTCGCCGGTGTGAGAGAAGCAGCTATGGAGGTAAGTCTCGTCCATCCAGTGGTGGAGATCGCCGATCCAGATGGTCTTGGCCTCGTCGGAGCTCGAGGCGCCCTGCTGCTGCTGCTGATGCGGCGGCGGCTGACGCGGTTGTTGCGGCTGATGGTGGTAGCTCTGCTGCTGGTAGCTCTGGTAGGGATGATGTTGAGGAGCGAATTGCTGGTAGTGGTAAGGCAAGTAATGGTGAGGATACAGCATCATCTGCTGCTGCTGCTGCTGCTGCTGCTGCTGTTGCTGTTGCTGTTGCTGCTGCATCATCGCCATCGCGGCCGCCGGATACTGCATCATGCTGGTCGCCGCCGCCGCCGCCGCCATCATCCACTGCTGCTGGCTCTGCGGCTGCTGCACCCACTGCTGCTGCGGCTGGTTCGGGTGCTGCGGGTTCGGATCGACGCCATCGCTTCCGCTCAGTGGCATTTTCGGTCGGCCCGTCGATCTGCGTGCGCCTCTCTCTCTCTCTCTCTCTCGAGCGTGTGGAGATGGAGGCGTAGAGAGAGAAAGAGACGCGGTCTGAGGGAGGGAGGACCGAGTAAAAGATGGCTGCAGAGGCGAAGAGAGAGAGAGTGTAGAGGGTGGCGGATCGTAGGTTTTATATGGTCTCTCTCTCGCGCTCTCTCTCCGTCGTCGTTTTTTCGATCTCCTCTCCTTCTTCTTTTTTGTCCTTCGGGCGAGCCTCGATTGCACCGCTATTGCCTCGCCGTCCAAATTTTTTTTTCCCCTCGAAGCTCCTTAATCAATATCACAAAAATAAAATATTACATCGAACAATTTTCAAATGGGAATATAAAGCGTCTTTATTTTTTAAAAACAAATATTCAAAGTGACTTTTATTTTAAATAAGAGCCTAAAATGCTCAAATTATTTTTAAAAAGAGCCTAATCAAAAGGTATCTTCGTACTTTATTTTTTTGAATTTTTTTTATTTTTCTTTTTGCCATTTCTTTTTTCCTTTTTTCTTTTAGGCTTTTATTTTATTATTTTATTTTCTCTCCCCCTCCCCAGGCCATCGCTACCTCCGGAGCTCGGCTATGGCATGAGAGGAGCCCATTGCAAAGGAGGTAACCTCGTGCCACGGGATCGTGTGTCATTCTGCTAGAGTCTATGCTCTTATTCGACGTCAAGTTCATCGACAAGGCTTGACAAGGCAGTATTTCCACGAGAGACTAGGCCAAGTGTTGGGTTGTCCTCACCCGAGCCGACTGCGAGGGTCACACCTTCACCTAGGCTAGTGAGCCTGCCCTTGGCCTAACACCAGCTCAGGCGAGGCCGACGATGGCTTGGGGGGCGGGGGGGGGGGGGGGGCGTAGAAAAAAGAAAATGAAAGAAAGAAAGAAAAAATTCAAAAAAAGTAAAACAAAAAAAAATACCATTTGCCTAGGCTCTTCTTTGAAATAATTTGAACGCTTCAAGCTCTTATTTGAAATAATGTCACTTCGAGCTCTTATTTGAGAAAATGAGGGTGCTTCAAGTCATTTTTTAAAAAAATTCCTTTTACATCAAGTAATTATTAAAATAATAATCTAGATTTATACTACGCTGTTGATCTACTTTGATTTTTTGAAACCACGAAAAAATTAGGGAAATCGCACAACGTGCCTAAGTGAGTATCTCGCCGATTTATCGTATGTCTTCCGTATTTATCTGAGATATGTCAAAAATTTTGTAATCGGATGGCTATAGGTTTCAAGAGATTAATTTTTTAGAAAGTTCTATATTTTCTATTTATTATCATATATATTATGAAGTAAAATATCACCTTGTCCTAGCGTTCACAAATCCCACGCTTTCTCTCAACAATTTAAAAAAAAAGGTTTAGGAATATATTGTCATCGGATATGGATTTAACCTATATTGTCTACAATTTCGTCGTAGTCTTTTCCTAACCTCCTTTTTCGACCTACACAATTGTCGATTTGTCATCCTCTTATGCCTAGATTCAGAAAACACTAAACTGTATAAAAGATCGAAAAATATTTTTCATTGTTTGGTATGAAAAATCAAACTCTTGTTAATAATTTTTTGTTTATTTTTTCCCCCTTGTTCCTCATGTCCTCTAGCCGCCGCTATTTCCTCCTCTCTCCGGCCGCCCTGCGATTGGCCATGACTCGACCCCACGAACTCGAGGCAGCCAGTCCCGACGATCTCGGTATCGCCAGGATATAACCCCCATAACACCACCTCGAAGAGCAACAACTCTTCCTCTCTCAGTTGCACCGCTCAAACAAAGAAGGGAAATAGATTAGAGAAGCCATGGACTCTCTACTACAAGCTCTGCAAAACCAACCTATCCCCGCCGCCACCCTCCTCCTCCTCCTCCTCCTCCTCGGTCTCGTCCTCCGCTCCCGCAGCCGCCTCCCTTACCCTCCCAGCCCCAGGGGCCTCCCGGTCATCGGCAACATGCTGATGCTCGACCAGATAACCCACTGTGGCCTAGCGGGGCTCGCCCGCAAGTACGGAGGCCTCTTCCACCTCCAAATGGGGTTCCTCCACATGGTCGCCGTGTCGTCCCCAAAGCACGCCGACTAGGTCCTCCAGGTCTAGGACCACACCTTCTCCAACCGGCCAGCCACCATCGCCATCAGCTACCTCACGTACCATTGGGCCGACATGGCCTTTGCCCATTACGGCCCGTTCTAGCGACAGATCCGGAAGATCTGCATCATGCGGGTGTTCAACGCAAGCGGGCTGAGTCATGGAGGTGGACGTGACGGTGCAGGCTGTCGCCAGTAGTATCGGCACCACCATGAACATAGGCGAGCTGGTGGAGCAGTCTCGAGGCCGGCGAGGCCTAGCCGGATCTGGGTTGGAATCGAAATGGCGTTGAAGGGAGAGAACGAGCCGCAAAAGTCGTGAGGAGAGAGAACGTAGAAGAAGAGGAGAGAGAGAGAGAGAGAGAGAGAGAGAGAGAGAGAGGAAGATGAGAGGAGAGAGAAAAGAAGAAGATTTCCTTTGATTTCCCTTCGAGAGACGTACGAGAGAAGCTTGGACAGAGAGAGGAAAGTGATTTCCGTTTCTCAAAAATGGAAATCAATTTCCTCAGTTTTAGAAGGAAATTTTACTTTGACCGAAAAACAATTTCCATCGGCCACATATTTTCTGCCCCCAAACGCCAAAAACTGAGGAAAATATTTTTCAGAATTTTTTTTTTTCGTGAAACAAACGGAACCTAAATAAATTTAGCATTTTAGCAATACTTTGACTATAATTGTGCACGTGCGTAGCCCATGCTTGAAAACTTACGCATGCTTAAGCTAAAAAATAACCTGACTTCGTCTTGCATGGTACATGATATCCATATGTCCACGATGAGATTGTTTGTATCATCTCATGATGAACATGGGTCGCATTGTGCCTAAATTAAGGCTTAAAAAACATATCCGCGTTAGGCAGATCGGCCCGGCCCGAAAATTTGCATGAATTTTCGGGCTTTTTCGAGCCAGGTTTAGTACTCGGAAAGGGCCCGACCTACCGCCCGACTTTTTTTAACACCAATTTTTTCTTTTTAATTTAATTTATTTTTATATTTTCTTTTTATATTCTTTCATTTGATGGGTTTGTTAATTGATTTTGATTTCAAAAAAGTAAACAAAAAAAGAAAGAAAAAAAGAATTCGGCTCGAGCTCGGTACTTCTTAGTTTCGGGACGGCTCTGGCCGGGCCGAGACTCGGCCCGACCCGACCCGTTGACACCCCTAGCTTAAACAAGCTGAAAAATCTCATGCGTCAAGGAGTTTAGAATTATTAAGCAAAAATGGGTCTAGCACCCTATCTATACTCCGTTTTAAAAAACTTCGATTAGACTGTGAAGGACGAATTTGGCTCGGATATATTGTGTCGATTCTAAAATTACATTGCGAATTGCCATAAAAAAAATTAAGTTACTATTTGGCATAGGAGCTACTACTTTGAAGCTGTGTTTCGAGGTGTCATTACTTATACTTGGGGTAGTGCACGTTTTAAAAGTGACAACTCAAAGTTGCTAAGACAACTTCCAAAAAAGTCTTAAAACTTATTGTACATTGGCCAATTTTGTCCCGAATCTTTCGATTTATTTCAATGTAGTCCTAAAACTTTTAACAATTTATCAATTTAGTCATAAGCCTTTTGATGATTTAATCCTAAACATTTTGATCATTTGTCAATGTAGTCTTTTTACACAATTACTGGAGTAGTAGTTTTAAGGCTACTTTGACAAAGCTTTAAGGTATAGTTATGATTTGACGCAATTGAAAGGTTTATGACTAAATTGACAAATCGTCAAAATATTTATAACTAAATTGACACAATTAAAAGATTTAAGACTAAATTGACCCCATACATTAAGTTTATGACTTTTTGGACAATTATCCCGAGAAACCATGTCGAATTGGCTCTGATTGCGTTTTGATGAGACTGAAGAAGAAACAATGTTGTCTTGGGATATGTCCAATTAGGATTAGATCATGTCTAGGGTAATCTAACTTTGCATTTGCATTGTATCAATGTTAAAGCGACCTCTTTCAAATTGTCTGTCGTAAGCCCATTCGGAAACGAATCCCTTGCGATGCATAATGTAATGAGAAATTTGCTAGTTTAATCACAAAACTAGGTTCTTCTCATGAAACAAGGAAGCCAAAACACATGCTCTATTTTTCACAAGTAGTTTGGGTGGGGTATCATCGGTTCGGATCATAACCGAACCGTATGGATGTGCGCCTATTATGACCCGAATTTAGACTCGAGGAGCAAAGGTTTGATTTGTTCGGGTCGGTTCGATCAAGGTCCACTACCGTTGAGTTTGAGCTTCCAGAATATAAATAGAAATCGATCGACGGTCAAGCTCTCAGGCTCTCACGGTCTCGCCCCGTAATGCCCATCCATCATGTCTCCCCAAGCCAAGTGTGTCGGTTGCGTCTTCGAACCCCTTCTAGGTCAACGGCCTTCTTTGGGTCAACCTTCTTCGTCAACGTTGGCTATTGCAAACTTTGAACGGGCAAGGGACAAAAAGAAATTAAAAAAAAAAAAAGAACAAAAGGCAAAAGAACACAAAATTTGACCATGTCGGAGAATCGTTGATCGAGTGCACTGAGATATTTCATATATTTTTTTTAAAAGTTGCAAATATATGCAAAAAATAATGCTTTGGGGATTGAGTTATTGCAAATGAAAAATGTCAAAGGGCGCATTTGTTTTAAGGAAAATCAACCATTTACAAAATATATTCTAAGAAATGATTTAGAATTACTTACATAAATAAATGAACTTAAGATGTTTTCATCATTCATGAAAACATTTAGATATGAATTATTGCCGACGGAAAAATTGTCAAAAGAGTCCTAAATCTTTCGCACTTGCAAAAATAAAAGATAAGAAATTTAATTTTTTTTAAAAGCTATTAAAATTCATCCACGTCAGAGCCGGCGGTGCCATGTAGGATTGTTGGTATCCACATCAATGATTTTCGGCCAATAGGACTGAGTTGGCAAAATGTGTGAAGGTTTTAGGACTAAATCGATGAACTTAAAAGGTTTAGGACTTTTTTTTAACAATTTTTCCTACAATCGATAATGAAATATTTTCTATTATCTAATTGTTTCAAAAGATACAAGTTGTCATATTTAAAAAAAAATGCATTTGGACCTTGTAAGAATGTTGGATCCCATCAACTTCGACGGTCCACAATCGTTTGAGTACATGTATTCACTCTAAAGAGAGACAGAGTCGGGGATTGCGACGAGGTTGACCGGGTATGCATGAGAGAGAGGGAATTGGGTGAATATGTCAAGAAAGAAATCTACAGAGAGAGAGAAGTAAAAATGAAATGAGAGTTATCCACAAAAATAATTAGGGCACAAATTCATTTAACAGTAATCTAAACAAGTTTTTGTCGGAAGCGTGGATGACGTTGATTGAGGGTGATGTGGACTGGAATCGATCATTTGAGCACGCATTTCTTGTCGTCCTGGTTAGTTTTTCATGCCTCTATTCTCCGTGTTCGTGCGAGTTGTGGCCGGCAATGATATTCTACCGGCCGCATTCGGGTTGCTGAGAGATGTTGACTGCGGCGGCCGACGGGCGACGATGGTGGTTCGGTGATGGTCAGGAGCAACCGACCGCGGTAGCCGATTTAGCGTCGTCATTTATGTGAGGTTTTGTCGGTGGCCGATTTAACGTTGTAAATGGGATTTTCACATATCCGGACTCGTTTAATTTTGGGGAGCTCGGGACAGATTCAATGTGGAAACTTTGGGCTTATTCGGGCTACTTGAGTTTGGGTTTTAGTTTGGTTGAGTGGGCTTGTACTTGATTTTGGATTGGGCTTGAACTGATGAGCCCACTCTTTCCATTAAGCTTTTTATGTTTCCGGTCTGGGCCAACGGAGCCCGGCTAAGGTCAGACCAGCATTCGGACCTGGCCCAAAGGCCCGGCCCGAGTCGTCGTTTTTGGAATTAAAATAACAATAATAGTGACTATTGAATAATATAATACAATATAGACATATTAAAAACAAAAAAATATCTTGGAAGCAGGCCTTTTTTAAGTTGTAAAGTTTTAGCATTAGACTTTGATAAATTTTATTTAATTAGCATGTGGCTAATTTAGGGGTTTTGGGGAGCACCTTTGATGTGAGTTTTATAGATTGGTCCTTTAGGTGAAATTGGACTCAATTTGAATTTAGCTCATGGGATTCCCGTCATTGAGTTTAATAACAAGGCCATGTGTATTCTAACTTGGTGTGCTTTTTTGTTTGTCAGAAAAGAGAGGGTGTCCTTTATTTATCAACTAGGGTTCAAAGAAAGAGCGTCACAACATAACAGATCCCATAAGATTTGGGGGACTTTACGGCTGCGTATGGTAGCGTTTCTGTTCCAGGGAGTATTTTTTGAACAGAAACATTTTTTTGTGTTTCTGTTCAAAATTACGATTTTTGGGAAAAAAACGCGTTTGGTAATTTTAAAAAAAATACTTTTTTCAGTCGCCGACCGGCGATCGGCGGCGGCCGGCGACTGGAGGTGGGCGGCGGCGGCCGGCGACCGGAGGTGGGCGACGGCGGCTGGCGACCGCCGACGGCGACCACGGCGGACGGCGACCGGCGACGGCGGACGATGACCGGTGACGGCGACCGGTGATAGCGGACGGCGACGGGCAACGGCGGACGGCGGACGGTGACCGGCGACGGCGACGGCAGACGGCTACCGGCGACTGCGGCCGGCGACCACGGTGGGCGACGGCGGACGACGACCGGCGAAGGCGGACGGCGGCAGGCGGCCGGCGGCGGCGACAGGCGGCAGGGGGCCGGCGGCGGTGACAGGCGGCTGGGGGCCGGCGGCGGCGGGCTTTTAGCGAGGCGGCGAGTGGTAATCGCGTCGGCGACGATAGATGGTGGTTTCAAAAGTGTTCCAAAAAGTGTTCCAAAATCCCAGAAGCAAGTTTTTTTTGTTCCTTCAAAAGTGTTCCCTGGCACAAAAGTGTTCTGCGGAACACTTTCGGAACATTTTTGAACCATATGCGTTTCTGCTTCAAAAGTGTTCCCGAAACACTTTTGGAACAGAAACAGTTTCCCCAGCCACCATCCATACGCAGCCTACATAACCATAAAACAGGAAGATAGTTCAAGAAAAGAGCCTTAGAAATCCAATCGACAATGTGATTTGCAAATCTCTTCTTGCCATCATCGATTTTCTCGAACTAAAGGGAATTTCTTGCTCTAAAGATGCGGTCGTTACAAGCTTTCCAAATCGACTAGAGGACAGCTACGATTTTCTCAAACTAAAGGGAATTTCTTGTCCCATTAGTTCTCTTCTAGCCATCTATCCACTCTTGATGTTTTAGTAGCTGAAAATCCGGAGGCTAATTGTTGGGTGGCTCCAAACAGATATAGCCTAAGGGCAGTGGAGGAACAGATGTTCTAGCGCTTCTACCCGGCGTTCACAAAAAGGACAGTGAGTTTCCTCAATTTTTTTTTTTTTTCGCTTGAACAGGTTTTCTTTGGTGGGGATAGCATTTTGACAGACCCTCTATAGAGAATTCTGACGTTTGGCGGAGCTCGAATGTGCCAGATTCGGTGCGAAAGCTTTCGAGAAGGTCTGAAGGATGTTGAGGCATGATTAGAGCTTTGATTGCTTTCCTTTCTGGGGATGGTATTATAAGGCACTATTCATAGAGAAAACTGTTGGAAAATATGAGGTATTTTGATGGGTGAGTGAATGAGGAATTGTTTCTCAAAGAACACCATTGAGTTGGAAGTGGGAAGTGACAAAGCACTAGTCCCACATAGGAAATGAAGAAGGCCTTGAAGTGCTTTATATATGGATACACTCTCTTTGAGTGGTAACTATCATAACACACAAGCATTATGCCTTGCGCGCACGCGCAGAGAGGTGCAAATCCCGGACCCCGACGGAGGCCCAACAAGTTGAAACTTGGGCGCGAGCGCACGACCTGCGTACGCGAATGCAGGACCGGAAAGTGGGCCTCGCGACAAGCCCATTTTTTCCTTTTGTTTTAATTTTTTCAACTTAAGTCGTTAACCGTTCTTAAGTTATTTACCGGTGTGTTAATGGTATTAACTAAGTAATAGCTGTTATAATTATGTGGTTACAGAATTAAATACATAACGGCTCTAAACGACAGAATTATTTAGCCGTTATTCTTTATTTCCGCAATGCCCCGCTAAGCCTATAAATAGGTGGCTTCCCATTCTGTTTCAGAGATACACAAGAACTACGGACTACGAAAATCACTTCTCCCTCGTTTGAATTGTCTGCATTTGTATTATTTTCGATAGTGTTCTCGTGTTGTTCAAGTTCGCCGAAAGCTTTGGAGTGCTGTGCTTGCCTCTATCGCTGCTTAACCGTTGTATCCTAGGAGACAGACGTTCACGAAACCTCAAAGCACATATTGGAGGGGACGGATATGTTTTAAGGAAACTATGTCGGACACAGGCCTCGGTATTCTTTATTAATTCAATTTCTTTTTATATTGTTGTATTTCCGTGCAGATTTTGTTCTTTTGAAGGTTGAGCTTTTATCCTCATGAAGGTTCAGATTCACTGCTTCTGATGAGTTCAGATTCAGTGCTTCTGAAGTTGCTTCTATAGGTTCAAAAGGAACTGCTTCTGACGGGTTCAGAAGGAACTGCTTTTGACTAGGTTCAGAAGAAACTGCTTCTGACGGGTTCAGAAGGAATTGCATCTGACGGGTGCATCTGAGTTGTATTTGACGGGTTCAGATGCAGTTGCATCTGACGGGTTTAGATGCAGTTGCATCTGACGAGTTTTGAACAGTGCATCTGAAGGTTCAGTTTTTTCTGCTTCTGACCTGCATCTGAAGGTTCAGATCTCTGCTTCCGACCTGCATCTGAAGGTTCATATTTGTGCTTCTGACTTGCTTCTGACCTCCTTCTGAAGGCTCAGATTTTGTGCTTCTGCCAACTTAGTGTTTTCATATTTGAGGCAGTTTGCTTACATTTATTATTGTCATTCGAATTGTAAGTATCATCCATATTTATAAAATAGTATTGTTCATTTTTAACACTGTTTTGCCAACAAAAACTTCTAATTTTATAGCTGTCCATACTAATTTATCTTCTATGGCTTGAGAACTTATCGGAATTGCTATGATATTGTCTACTAGTGGTCATCAAAGAGTTCCCTTAGAGTTTTCTCATCCCAGTGTGGATCCCCTTGAATTATCAAATCAGCTGCGTGGGATCATTTTGGTTAGCTGGTCCTCCAATGATTCTATTCTTCATCCATTTATCTTCTAAGATATTAATATTCGTTCCAGATCCAACTGACCACCTCACCTCTTTATTAATCGTATCTTTACCTGTCAAGATGTTCTGCCACCCCCCAAGGAGGGGCGAGATCCCTTATCTGCCTACCAAATTTTTTTATTAGGGAAATATAGGCCTTTTAGCAAAATGCCCCACAAAGAGCTCTGATGTTGAGCTAGTCGCCATGCTTGTTTACCCATCATAGCTCTACTAAGAGATAGTAGGTCTCTAAAACATACTCCTCCTTCATCTTTCCTCCCTTTTAGAACTTTCCATTTTTTCCAGTGCAACCTTGTCTTTGAGTCACAATTTCCACTAGAAATAAGCTATCTTCCTCTCAATAGATTTGAAGATGGATATTGGTATCTTAAATATGGACATAGCATATTGAGGGAGCTTGGACTACCAATTTTATTAGGATTTCCTTTCCAGCCTTCAAGATTAGATTTTCCTTCCATCCCTCAAGTTTCGAATCTACTCTTGCAACAGCCAGGAGAACATTTCTTTATTTGAACTCCCCAAGTCAAAAAGGATTCCAAGGTACTTGCTTGTTTTCTCCATTATGAGAGCCCCCAATTCTGCTATCATATTTATTCTCAAATCTGGGGGACAGTCCGCACTAAAAGACACTCCCGATTTGTTCAGGTTTATAGCTTGCCCCAAGACATAGCAATTTTGATTTAGTATCATCATCAAATTTTGATATTCAATAATCCTTCAGTCCAAGAGAAATATCGAGTCATCCGTGAATAAGAGGTGTGAGAATGTTGGACGGGTACTAGTTAAACTTGATCTCCTTTATGGTACCTTCATCTATTGCTTTCTTTATCAACGCTGAAAGAGAGCTAGCCATAATGATGAAGAGGTGTGGAGAAATGGGATCCCCTTTCTGAACACCGCTCGTAGATTTAAAATATGAAGAGGTTCATTGTTAAGCTTTATGCTCATCGAGGCTGAAGGAATGCAAATCATCACCTTGCCTCCCTGTCAATCACATAAACCCATTTTCCTCATACAAACTTCCATGAAATCTCATTCTACCCTATCGTGTGCTTTCTTCATGGAGCTTTAGGATAGCCTGGAATCTTTTCTTTCTTTTCCGCACTCTCAGATGATGGAGTACTTCTTGAACAACCAGGATGTTATCCTAAATCTGTCTGCCCCCTACTAAAGCACTCTGTTCCTCATCCATTATATCCTTCAGCCATGGTTTAAGTCTATTCACCAGAACTTTCGATATTACTTTATAGACAATTAGAGACTTATGGGTCGAAATTGATCCAGTTTTTGTGGGCTTTTGCCTTTTGAGACAAGAGTAATGTGGGTTCTGTTAATCTCAGGGTTCAGGTATCCGGTGTTGAAAAAGCTCCTAAAAAACTTTCATTTTGATTTCCTCCTAGTTATGATGAAAGAAGAGACCATTTAAGCTATAATGGTCTTGGGGATTTTAAGGATTCCATTTGAAAAACAGCGGCCTAGACTTCCAGTAAAGAGATATTCACAGATAAAGCTTCATTCATTTCATATGTAACAAGAGTAGGGCAGTATTGTGGGCTTTTTTCCAAACCAAGATTAAAAAAAAAATTACCAAATCAGATGTAAAAAAAAATTATTTACCAAACCAAGTGCCGCTCAGCAATCTTACTTCCAAGCGGGCCTCGGCTCGGCAGTCACACTATCGAGGCGGGGGAAAAACATAATTTTTTTTTTAAAAAAAAATTGTTCTTGCTCGGCACTCAAAGTTAAACGGTTCTCCTCTCTTTGTCTCGCCTACAAATAATGACATTAATGGTGGTCGAGACCAGATTCTTTTCCATGCTACCGAACTGAACCCAGCTTCTCTCAATCCACCGTCTTGACTGAAACCCACCCACCACCGCAACCACCACCGTGAGAGAGAGAGAGAGAGAGAGAGAGAGAGAGAGAGAATTAGTTTTTCGTACATGGGCTCGGAAAGAAGCGGGTCTAAGGGAAGACATGCATGCACTAGGAAGACGGTCGTGTTTGCCCGGTCGACAACGGCGCTCTTCAGCGTCCATGCTCGTCTCGCTCTTCCCTCCCACCGCTACGTACACACACTCCCCACCGCCTTCCCATGCGCGTCCATGCTCATCTCGCAGTGCACCTTTTTAAAAAAAAAAAATTATTTTTTTCTTTGTTAATCATTTTTTAATTTATTTTTCTTGTTTTCTTTTAATTATTTTTTATTATTCAATTTGTTTTCTAGAATGGACAAAATGTTAATGAAATTCGTATATAATACAATGTTCTGTATTAACGAGCGAGCGAGCGAAATAACGAATGAACGAGCGCCTGGGATCGAGGCTTGCTCGCTCGAACGAATGAACGAGCGAACGAAAGAAAGAACGAGCATTCACTTCGCGGCCTCGGTCGGTCGTTTGGTCGTTCGTTCGCTCACTTGCTCGCTCCGCAGGGTCGAGGTTCTCTCGCTCGGTCGTTCATTCGCTCGCTCGTTTATTCGTTCGTTCGTTCCAGCAAGCCTCGACCCCAGGCGCTCGTTCTTTCGATCGTTCGTTCACTCACTCTTTTGTCCATTCTAGAAAACAGATTGAATAATAAAAAAATAAAAAATAAAACAAGAAAAATAAATTTAAAAAAGACTAACGAAGAAAACAATATTTTTTTTTTAAAAAAGGTGATTGCTGGGCACTTTAAGTGCCGAGCAAGCCACAACAATTTGTTTTTTTTTTTTTAAAATTATGTTTTGCCCCCGCTAGGCAGTGTGACTGTCGAGCGGGTAATTATTTATTTTTTTGGCCTGCTCGACAGTAAGACTGCTGAGCGGCGCCTGGTTTGGTAAATAATTTTTTTTACACTTGATTTGGTATTTATTTATTTTTTTTTTATCTTGATTTGGAAAAAAGCCCTTTTTGAGGGCAAACCGAGCTATAGAGACCCTAAAAAAATTTTGATGTCATATCTTTTGGTTTCTAGGATCTCGAATCCATATATCGTTTTCATCTTTGAACATAGAGATTCTATTCCGTTGTTGTTGTCGCAAAAATTTCCCTCGGTCGGGCCCACTTAATCTTCTGAGGGCTTGGCCCAAGAGGTTGAAGCCTAAAAGGGTTATTGATGTAGGAAAATCCTTTTATCAAACGTTAGCAGTTAGTTAAGTAAGAAGGACTCCGTGCAAGTTTTGAACAGAGAGCGTCAAATGCTGGATATCTTATTGATAAGAGCGTGTCTTTCGATAGCTTTGTAAAAGATTTCGACAAGACTTCTAGAGACTAATTTCGATGAAACTTGTCGAATTGCTTCGACGAAATTGTAACCGAGATACAGCACCGGAATTGAATCGACGGTGTTGAACCTTACTATAGGATACGAAGCCGAAATTTAATCGACGACACCTGACGGGTGGAAATGTAGGACACAGCACCGGAATTTAATCGACGGTACTGGACGGGTGAATAGTAGACCAACCCAACGTCGAAATTTAATCGACGACACTGAACTAGCGAGTAGACGCCGGAATCGAACCGACGACAACTAACTTTAAATATGAAACACGTCAGAATTGAATCAACGACGGGAATCTAGAAACTATGGCTAAACTAAGAGCTAATTGAAAATATAAAGACTTGTTTGTTGTGTGTTGTGGGGGGGCTTGCTGTTGGATACCCGTTGGTATTTATAGGCGTAAACTGGTAATCGTCGATCATCTGCCGCCTTGGGCCCCAAGTACATTCTCTTCGATGATTAGGCCTGCTCTGGTAACCTTCGAATCAGCTGCTGCCTTGGGCTCCAAGTACGCTCTCTTTCGATGATAGCTGTCGCCTCAGCCTTTTAAGCACATTTTCCTTCGGTGACCTTCATGGATAAGATTTTTAACAATTTCTACGCCTTTCGTTGTGCTTGATGGGATTGCCGCCTAATTCTGTAACCACCATGATCGTGTCTTCTTTTGCGCGCCTTTTCCCTTGGTTTTTTGAGATAAATATCGCCAAAATCACCCTCTACACGTGGCGGATCTGCAGCTTGACTTTTATCTTGCTCACATACATCTGTCTGCAGCTGATCGTTCATTCTCCATGCGTGCATCACGTGACACCTAGGGTAATTTTAGGTGTTAACAAATGCCCCCTTTAAAAGACATGAATTGAAGTTTTCTGTCTTTTAAATGACGTCTCTGGATTTGACAGCTGCCGTCAATAGGGGATCTGGTGTAATCATTCCAACTTTTCCTTGACGCATCGATTTTTGTTCTTTAGTACCCCTTCAGACAGAAAGCTCTCCTCCATCGTTTTCTTCGTTGTCTTATACCCTAAACCTCTGGTTCTTTGTTTTCGTCCCTTTCCATGGCGTCTTCATCTTCTCCTTCTGACACAAAACAAATGATCGGTCGTTTCGACAAGTTAAAGGGCGAAAGCAAAGATGATTGCTTTTTCGAACTGTTGAATACTTCCAAGGAATATTTTGGGTTTATTCTGGGACCCAGTCTTCAATCTCATTTGTCCGTCCTAGCGTCTCTTCAAACCTGTTTCTCATTGCGTTGGAGCGAAAAACTTCCTATTCAAGCTTTTCCTATGCGGGACATATGGTCGCTTCCATCTCAGTGATTCCGAAGTTTTCCGTTACTTGATGAAACATTTCTGGCCTGGTTTCGCCTACTCAAATCCGACCCATTGACTACACTTGCTTGAGCGACATCACATATTAGGATTGCTCTTGATGTTAGTCTGCTGTCCCATGATCTATATTGGGGTCTATTAGGCTCCGTCATAAGCTTTTGGTCCTCATCAGCCAACTTCTTCTTTTTTCCATGGGGTCCCATGTCCGTCACTCTTCTAGATGTTTTTACCATTGCCGGTCTGGCTATCCATGGTACGTTTGCCATAAATCTAGAAGCTTTAGAGGATTGCTCCACTCCTCATACTTCCCTTGCTTACGGAAAGTTCCTGAATATCCATTGTAAGACCTCTGGTACTGTCTCACTTGCAGAGTGAACAGTCTTCCTCCTGTTTTGGCTGTCGAAATACCTTTTCTTTAGACCAACTGTAATGGTATCTCATGATTACCTCATCCTTGTTCCAATCTTGCAGGAGGAAGAGATGTCGCTCTGGGTCCTCTAGCTTTGGCTGTTCTTTATAGAAGCGTTACCCATGCCTCTCGGTCGATGGTGGCATACACAAAGGACAACGTGTTGTCTGACTCACTTTGGATCCTTCAGGCTTGGATAGCATTATACCTTCCTTTTCTGTTTGCGGATGTTCCAAATCCCCAAAAGGAGGGGGTCCTTCGAGTATCGGCACCAGATTGCTCACCGTCGCTCCGGTGGAGGTTCCTTCTGATGTCTGACTTTGATTTTCTATCTTCAGCAAATCCTATCATGCGACCCTGACAAGGTTGACATGTTCCCATACCGCTCGGCTGAGCTCAGCTTTCTTCTTAATCCGAAAACGCACGAACCTTTTAGTTTTCGTGATTTCCTGATTTCTGTCCTTTCCCCTAAGGATCTCCCCATTCGGTTATGCTTCAAAGACAGGTTTTATCCAGGGTTTAAGCCTTATTCTCCTCAGTAATGCGCTCGGCAATTTGGCCTTCGACAAGCTGTTCCTATGCCCATTCCTTACCTCATGGACTATCCACTGATGGATAAGAAGGCATACAGACTTGATGATGATGACATTTTCGCCTGCTGCGCCCGAGTGACTGCTTTAATGCACTAGCTTTTTGTTAAGAACACCACTGGTTCGGTTTGGTCCTGGGGTTACCTCAGAGTACACAACCTGGTGGCTATCTTTTAGTCTTGAAAGTCCTTATGAAGCGGCTATCTCTTCGCTTCTTGATAAGGATTGGATCAAACCAGTTGGCTTAAATCCGAGGAAGACAGACCCAAAAGGAAAAAGGAAAGCTTCCCAACAAGATATTCCCAAGCATCTAATAGTCCTAGCAGGTTGGAAAGACTTTTTCCTTTTTTCATCTTAATTGCTTTTTAAAACTCCGGGTACTTACTTGTTCATGTTTGTCAAATGATGAGCTAGATGATGAAGATGACGAACCCATTATTTCTCTCCATCGAAAAAAATGCCTTGAGCCTTCGATCACCTTCCTCAATGCTGATGCACCTTCGACCATTCCTCCTGAAGATCCTTTACTGACTGTTGCTCGAACAGGCGGAGAGCTCAATGTTAGTTCTCTTGTCGAATTTGACTTTTTCAAGTTGTCTGTCGAGGATATCTTTTATAGCTCTTTGAGCGAAACTTTCGATGCATGCCTATTCAAGGTAAGTGTTCTGACTCCGTCAGATATCGCTCTGAACCAGTCAAATGAAGGTGAATTCTCCTCTGGGCTCGAAGTCTATAATCCTCATTATATTGCTCGCCAATTCGGGCTTACTCAAGGCATCCTGATGCCAATGGTATCTTCGATGAATTATCCTTTCTCTTATGGTCGAGCAACGAATTTTGATCCGGCCTATCATGTGAAGATTGCCCAAATTATCCATGGCCGCTTTACCTTTATCAACTTCGCGGGTCATCCGTGTAGCCTGGTATCTTTCGATAGATGGTGGGCCGATTATCAACTTTCCCTTTTTCTGAATGACGTCAATGGCATTTTGTCGAAGATTCACCAACTTCCATTGGGCTTATTACTTCCTTTCAAGAAGCCCATTGCATTGTCCGTGTCGAATGTTATCGTCGAACCATCGCCTAATGAAGGTACCTCTATATAATTATCTTGTTAGTGGTGCTTAAGTATACTTTGACTAACTCCTTTTGCAACGCAGCTGATTCTCTAGCCTCAGATGGTCGTACCGAGTGTGTTCTTAACAACCCGTTGGTGGTCTCTACCAACCTTGTTCATGCCTCAATTGGTCCGTCGAACATGTCTAATAAGCATTACCACCTTGTTTACATCAAATGGTCGCGGCTCCATGATCTTTTGAAGGGAGGGTATGCCGCCATTTGTGACAATCCAGCCGCTGAGGACGAAGTTAAAGCTCTTCTTGCTTTCTTGGCTCATTTGCCTTGCTCGATCCAATATCGTGTTCTTGAGCCAGCTATCAACGAGCTCTTCCTCACTTTTGGCTCGATTCTGAGGTCATTTACGTCAAGGCAAAATGACTTGAAGGTGATTACCAGCTTGGAGGAAGACACCCTTCTTGCTGATGAGAGGCTTGTTTGCCAACGTCAAATTCTAGACATGCTGAATAATGACGGGCACACTCCCTTGCAAACTTTATCCGTTCAATTGAAAGTCGTTAAGAAACAAGAGGCGACCTGTGAATCACTGCACCTTGAACTACTGAGGGCTGAACATCAAAGAGAAGCCATTAATGATGCCAATTATAATAGTGAGATGTAACTCCAAAGTTTTGTTCCGAACATCCAGCACTATGTGCTTTAGCTCACTTATATGGCCATCACTTTTGTCCTCCCCCGATGAATATTAACCCTTGTCGTCATATATTCATGATAAGAGTTCATTTTTTTTCTTCCAAGCATTTAATGCCAGACACCGCTTCTGATTGCCCCTAGGATTCATACAGTTATGACGTTTCAGAAAAGACCGATAATTGAGATATTACCGCCCATGTCATCCAAGTTAACTGTACCTTCCCACTTTCCCATGGTACACTCGACTGCCTCGTAACTCGACCTCCCTCCACTATCTCAACTGCTCCTATTACTGAAAGGTCATGGCCGAATACTTAGCGTCGTGGACAAGGCCGTTCCCGAGGCTTTATCTATAAATAGCACTGCTCTTGCTATGTAGGCGATCATCTGAAACGCCTTCTTCCTTTAAATACTCGAGCAAATTTTCTCCTTTTATCATCATGAAGCCCACTTCTTCTGCATCTTCATCCGCTTCTGCTTCCCCGGTCTTCACTCGGGAGTTCTCCTTCCTCTGGAAAGAAGTTATCTCCTTCCTAGGCTATACGTACACCGTGCTGGTGACACGTCCCAAAGCCATCGAAAAGCTGAACAGCTTTCTTCAGCGCGCTACCCCCGATCATCTCCCCAGTGACCACCTCTTCCGAGAGGATTTTGATGAGTTCTCCACCACTTTTGCTTATGGGGTTGACAAATTTCGACAGAACCTAGCGGCCATCTCTCGTTACAATCTCACTGACCACAAAATGTGGTGCAAGACTGAGGAGATCGAGAATGGAGAGGTGTCGTATAAGGAGCTCTACACCGCTCGGGAAGCTGTCCTCTCTGCTTTCTCCAGTACCCTCTAACTCCGGGGCGATATTTTCGATCGGTTGGCAAGAAGCCAATGGCACATGTCGAAACCTTTACGGGATGCTGAGAGACAGGAGTATGAGCTGGGTGAAGCCTGTGAGGTTCGTTCCTTGGCTTCTGTCGAAGGTCATATCGAGGCCTTGAGGGTGATTCTGAACACCCTGGACTATCAAGTACAAGCCCAGATCGAGCATCTAAAAAAGTTGGAGCGAGAGCGGGACATCTTGGAAGCTTTCTTGGACGAATTGGCTAAGGCCAAGCACTATGCTAAGGAAGAGAACATGAAGCTAGATGATCGTATTCGCCATTTCATCGTATGCTTCCGGGAGCACTTCAGGCAGAAGTGAGGACAAATTGGGCAGGGCTGGAGCGGAGAGAGAGAGAGAGAGAGAGAGAGAGAGGAGAGAGAGAGAGAGAGAGAGAGGAGAGAGAGGAGAGAGAGAGAGAGAGAGGAGAGAGAGAGTGAGAGAGAGAGAGAGAGAGAGAGAGAGAGAGAGAATGTACCCGTCCCCCTTCTTTTGAATGAATTTCATTTTTCTTGCTCCTTGCCCCCTTGTTCTTCTATACTTTCCTGTATTTCCCACATTGATGGATAGAATCTCTTCAAATATTTCCCATTGATTGCTCGTGGTAACTCTCTTCCATCGATTTCCATCATTCTATATGCATTCCCTAGAAGGGCATCGGCTATCAGATATGGCCCTTCCCATTTTGATGACCATTTGCCGAACCTCTCGTTGTCAAGATTTGTGGGGAGAATAGTCTTCCAAACAAAGTCACCCACATTGAAACGCTTGATTTTCACATGCTTGTTGTAAGCTTTGGCAACCCTTCGTTTCTGAGCGATCAATTTCTCAAGTGCCAAGGCTCGATTTTCTCCCAACTCATTGATGTTCGCATACATTGTTTCATCATATTGTTCCTTTGACATGCTGCCTTGGAGTTTCACTCTCAATGACTGCATAGTGATTTCGAGCGGGAGGACAGCCGCTTGCCCATATGTCAGCATGTATGGACTGACGCCGGTACTCGATCTTTTCAACGTTCGATAGGCCCATAAGACTGTTGATAGCAGCGCATCCCACTCTCTTGAGTTGTCTTCCAAGTGTTTCTTTATCAAACCAATGATAATTTTGTTTGAAGTTTCGGCTTGACTATTGGCCTGGGCATAATAAGGCATTGAATGGATCATCTTGATCCCTCTTGACTTGATGAAATCTAGCATTTCTCGCCCTGTGAAGACTGTTTCTTGATCAGCAATTATAGTCTCTGGGATTCCGAATCTATGAATGATTCGTTCTTCGATGAATTCCCTGACGACTTTTTGCGTCACATTCTTGTAAGAGACCGCTTTAGTCTGTGGCCACCAGAATGAAAATGTGCTTCTTTGATGAGGGAGGATAAATTTTCCCTATCACATCCATCGCCCATCCACGAAAAGGCCACGGTTTGACAATAGGATTCATCAGGGCAGTAGGGACATGTTGGACTAGGCCATGTTCTTGGCAAGACTGACGGCCTTTAGCATAATCGATGCAGTCTTTTGTGATTGTTGGCCAAAAGTATCCATGACGTCTTAGCAACCATTTCGTCTTCAAGCCAGCTTGGTGTGCTCCACAAATTCCTTCGTGAACTTCTGTCATTGCGAGCATTGCTTCTTCTCGCCCTAGGCACTTTAGAAGCAGCCCATCAACTATCCTCCGATACAGTTCCTCATCGATCAGGAGATACTTCAAGGCCTGCCTTTTGAATTCTTTACTGTAAAGGCCCGGACTTTTCAAATAACTCATCAACATGCTTCTCCAATCTTGTTGATCTGAAGTTGGATTTGAGTTCTCTGCTATCCTTTGCTGAACCATTATTACTCGAGCTTCTATTGAAGGTAAAACCTTCGTTTGAGTGATAATGTGACTTGCCAACTCTTTCGATATCTTGTACTCGGATGCCATCTGGGCTAATTCGTTGGCTTTCGAGTTTTCGCTTCTTTTGACATGAATAAAGTCATATTCGGCAAAATTTGATAACAATCTTTTTGCCAAACTATAGTGTGATATAATGTTCTCACTCAAACATTGGTACTCTCCTCTGAATTGTCTTATCACTAGTTGAGAGTCTCCTTTGATTGTGACTAATTGTACTTTCATGTCAATTAAGACGTTCAACCCTACGGTTAAGGCTTCATATTCGGCCTAATTATTTGAACAATCGAAATCAAGCCTGAACATGAGCTTCATTTTTTTTTTGGGTATGGTGACACGATCATGATCTCGGCACCTGACAATTCTGATGCTACCGACCCATCAAAATAAAGTATCCAAGGTGCAATGCGAAGATAATTTTCGTTATCTTCTATTTTTAATCCCGTTGGGTATTCAGTAATGAAGCTAGATACTGCCTGCCCTTTTACTGCTTTGAGCGGCACATACATCAGATTGATCTCCGTCAAAGTAAATGCCCATTTTGCGATTCGACCTCTTATAATTGGCTTGGATAACATGTACTTTATTACATCTGTTTTTGAAATTACATGTACCGTTGTCGGCAGCATATAATGACGCAATTTTGTACATGCATGATATAAAGAGAGACATAGCTTCTTAATGGGTGTGTATCTTGTCTCGGGTCGTTGAGCATCTTGCTTAAGTTGTATACGGCCTGTTCTTTTCCTTTATCATTCTCCTAGGCCATCATATTTCCGACCGTGGTGTCGATCGCGGACAAGTACAACTTTAATGGCCTACCTATTTTTGGTGGCATCAAAACCAGTAGCTTGATCAAATAATTCTTCAACTGATCAAAAGCTGACTGGTGTTTTTGTTCCCATATGAATTCTTGCTCACCCTTTAACTTGAGTAAGGGAGAAAATACCTCGATCTTTCCTGACAAGTTAGCAATGAAACGTCGCAAGAAATTTAATTTTTCAATCAACATATGGAGTTGCTTTTTGTTAGTGGGGGCAGTAATTTTAAGACAGCCTTGGCTTTATTTTTATCCACCTCAATTCCTCTTTGATGAACTAGGAAGCCTAGGAAATTACCAGCCTTTATCTCAAAAGCGCATTTCAATGGATTCATTTTTAGCTTAAACTTGTACATTCTAACAAAAGCTTGTTCAAGATGGTCTAGATGACTTATTTGGTCAGTCTTGACTATCACATCATCGATGTAGACCTCCATGAATTCTCCGATCATATCATGGAAGATAAAGTCCATCGCTCTTTGGTAGGTAGCTCCGACATTCTTTAATCCGAATGGCATAACGACCCATTCGAACATTCCAATACCTCTGGGACATCTGAAAGCTATCTTATGGACATCTCCTGCTGCTATAAAGATCTAATTGTACCTCGAGTGTCCATTCATAAGAGACATAACTTCGTTGCTGGCCGCCGAATCGATCAGCATATCTGACATGGGCATCTGGTACTCGTCCTTTGGTGTAGCGGCGTTTAGGTCGCAGAAGTCAATGCAGACCCTAAGTTTGCCATTCTTCTTTTTGATCGGGACGATGTTCGACAACCATTCGACGTACCTAGATGTTCTGATGAATCCTGCGGAAAGGAGCCGATCGATTTCTTCTTTGACTTTGAGGATCACTTCAGGTGCGAACCTCCTGGGTGGTTGTTGGTGTGGTCAAAATCCCTTCTTGATTGGCAGTCGATGTTCAACTATACTCCTTGCCAAACTTGGCATCTCGTGATAATTCCATGCGAAACAATCTTTATATTCTTTGAGAAAGTCTATTAATTGCGACTTGTTTGGTTGATCGAGCAATTTACTCACGTAAGTTGGTTGTGGGCGGGCTTCACTTCCAAGGTTTACTTCTTCCAATAGATCTTGAGCCTGAATCACATTGTCATCCTCCTTGATTGGGGATTCTTCGAAGTCCAAAATCCCATCAACCATTTCATCTGCTTGCTCGGCTTACTCGGCCTTATAGGCCTCATACCTCTCAATGAGGTTTTATGACAATTGATGATCTTCCATCAACGAATTCTTCAAGATGAACTGCCGATTCCTTCCTAGGGACCCACTCGATATTTCCCTTGTCGAAATGGCAGAAAACAATATCCCTCGAGTCAACCTCAGGGGGTTTTGAGATGCGCAGGCAATCGTTAGGCATAACTTGGTCTCGTCCTGATATCCGAGTCCACGTGACGCAAGTTTGAGGATTAGCTTTTACATACTCTACCTTATCCCCATTCCAGAATGCCAGCATTTGATGCAATGTTGAGGGGACATACCGGTTCCCGTGTATCCAATCCCTTCATAGTAGTAAATTGTATGACACGTCAGCATCTACTGCACAGAAAGATGTTCTTGATGTCTTGGATCCCTCAGTCAGATTCACAACATATATCCCTTTCACTTCGGTGATTTCACCGGTAAAATCTGATAACTGAATGTTCGACGAGATAATCTCATCGTCAGCCCTCCCTATCTTCTTAAAGAATCTGTATGTGATGAGATTCAATGTCGAACCGCCATCTACCAAGACTTTCATCACTGGTTGCCCATTTATCTTGACGTTAATGTTGAGCGACCTCAAGTGATTGGAGGTTTCTTCAATGGGTTTCTTGAATTCCATAGTTTTTTCGTTGAAACAGAACTGAACACCATCTTTTTCTTATTCCATCTCTTCGTTATCATGGTTGTCTGAGGTTGTTTCGACTTGGAACTCTTTGAGCAATTTAGCTTGGACCATGCAGGAGCTTAATGGTGAAACCGACCTGCTTATACGAGTCCTGAACCGCAGCTCCTGCTTTGGTAATTTCAAGGATTCAGATTGCTTGCGTTCTTGCTCCTGAGATGGTCGTGGCTCCTCTGGTTTGCGTCTCCAAACTAAATTTCTTGTTCTCTAGAACTTTGGACGTTCCTTCGCCGGTTTGGGTGTAGGCGTATTTCTTTGTTGTTGCAATATACAGCCCATCCTTTTCCTCTGTACCCTTCTTTTCCTGGTATGAGTCATGATCTCTTCTTTCCTTTGAGCCTCAATGATCTCATACCATGATTCTTTTACCGGATCGCCTGGGATTTTCAGAGTACGTTGGTGAGGTAGTTTGACTGGAGTGTAGCGGCTTCGATGTATAATTCCATTAAATTCCTCTTGTCTAGAGTAGGAAACTCTTTCTTGAATGCGAATTGGCGGCGGACCGTAGCTCACATAGTAATCGAACTTCCCGATGGGCTCCCCTTACGTATCAATTGTTGGGTCTCCTTCTTCGTACCTCCGTTTGAATAACTTGTAAGCAGCTTTCTGGGGAATGGTCGGCTTGGTCTATGGTGGTTCCCGACTCTTCTGATTGACGCAGCTACTCGGTGGATGCTTCTTTTGGCTTTGATCCGTATTTTCCTGCTCCTGTTTGCATTGTGTACATAACTTCGACAATCTATACCCCTTGCCCGGCTGCTTTAGGGATATCATCCCAGTCATCACGAGAAATGAGTCAGCGTCAATATCCATGGGGGATTTTCCTTTGTCATCGGCGAACTTGATCTTTTCTTGTCGAATCACTTCTTGCATATTCTTCTTGAGAACCAAACAATCAGATGTATTATGGCTCCATGAGTGGTGACATTTACAATATTTCTTACCAGCCAACTCCTCCTTGGTCGGTATTTGTTACCCTTTCGTTAGCCAGATTTGGCCGACGTGTCGAAAATTTCTTCCGTCCGATTCGCATCAAACGAATAATATGCTGCTCTTTGGCTTTGGCCATAACGGTTGACTTTTATTTCATCCATGGTGGCCTCAGCGCTTGACAGATATATGGTTTGTCTATAATTAATTGGGCTACAGCAACTTCAACGGCATATGTCTGTTCCTCGTCGAAATCGTGAGTTTTGATAGTATTCACCTCTCCTCTTCGAGTGTGCCTTTTGTCTTTCTCCTTGAGTAGGCTCTCATGCTTGACTGTCATGGTAGATAACTCAAATAAATCGGCACATGGGTGGCCTACCATCCTCTCTCAGATTTCGAACTTCAACCCGTTAAAGGCGAATTCAACAAACGTCTTCTCAGGTAAGGGAACCAAACACTTGTTCCTGGCTCGCTTGAATTTTGTAATGAACTGGTCAACTGTGTGGCGTCCCAGACTGCCACCCTACGGTCATAGGTTTTTAATAACGATAGTTAAAGATTAACCTTATAACAGTCAATAGACTATAGTCTATGATTCACAGGTCACAGGTACCACACGATAATATTCAATAAGAACTTAACAACCTAGAAAAGCAATATGAGGCATTCATAGCATAGAGACTAGAACTTTTATTTATAAAACATAACGCATGACCACATAGGAGTTTATATATATAAATATATACAAGCAAAAGACTTAGGTCATCGGTCCATAGGCATAATTGGGGTGGCCAAAAGAAAGCTACTCCATCATCCTATGCAGTCGCCTACACCAAGACTATCTCCAGTCCTCAATCCTCCTCAAACTGGTCAGAAAGAAACATCTCCTTGTCTTCAGACTCCTCAAGTGGCTCTAGCGGTGGAACGTACACCTCTGGCACAGCAAGCTCTGGAGGAGGAATGGGTGCAGCAGCAGCAGCAGGAACAGCTACAGGAGGAATGGGAATTACAGGCTCGACAGGGGCTGGGGGTGCATCGAAAGTACTCTCGAAAAAAGGACCTACTAATCTATTACCCACTTGTATATAGATAGCATACCAATGATATATAGTCAAAGCAGGCTCTCCCTCATCGACCCATATAGTATGAACATGCACAACAAGTTTCAAATGAGGTACATCAAGATGTATCATGTCACGGTAATAAGACTCATAATCAAAAGGAACTCCAAAACGTCTGGGAACTGCCGCCATGGATGCTAGTATGAACATATATCCACAAACGTGGGTTAGCACGACGGCTAGCAAGAAAACATTCAATCTCACCATATGGGTCCTACGATTCCCTATGACAACTATAAAACAATCTTGTGAAAGTATAGTACGGTAGTCTTTCAAAATTCAATCAAGGGTCATATGATACAGAAATGCCAGAATATCATGAATATGACATGCTCTTCGTTCATACCACCATCGCCAAGTCAAAGGACTTGCGACCCCTACTCCAGGGCATCCTCGACGCATGGTACGACTCTACCCCACACACAGCTCAGGGTCATCAAGTACGTACAAATCCCCGCACACAGTCTAGGGGCGTCATCTCGATTTAGTGCACTGAAGAGCAAATGCTCCACATATCTCATCAGATATCAATCAAGTACCATGTACCAATGCATGCTCGGCCATGAATCCACGTGATTCTCAGAATCAATTTCGCAAACAAGGTAATGATGCCAGGTCGCCAAACAAGTATGCATATCCACTAGTGCACGATCATGTGAAATCATATCATGATAAGTAATCAAGCAAGGCATCATATCACAAGATCAATACGAAAACTTTATTAACTCACATTAACCAATCTTTTCTATCCTACCCCTGCATAGTCGCGGTTTTGACTCCCAAATGAGCTTAATCCACTTCAAATCAACTAGCATTTCGACTCTAGGCAAGGTACTAACATGGTTCCACGACATACAAAACATTCAAACATGATATCCATAAATTTTGTGATAAAACGTCCATTAGGAACAGAATAGTCTTTTGTTCTTAAAAACCGAGAATAGAATTTGTCCTAATCCTAAAGATCCATGCCATTTCCTCACGGTTCAAATATCCACTCGAAGTTCTTCCTTGTCCGAGCTTGACATTTCATTTAACACCATGAAGCAAAGTAATGAGTTTATCTTCACCTCAATTTACATTTGAACAGAATAAGGAATAGACTTGTTCTAAACTAAAAATCACCGAGACTTCAACTATAAACCGAGTCCAAACTTCTTCTAGTCGACCAATCATTGCCACAATCACAACATCTTGTACCTATCCTTCAATAATAAACTTGATAACTTGCAATGTAGCTAGAACCAACTACATCTACACGATCGAACAGAAAAGGGCAGTAGAGCAACCGAACCCAGTTTTGATCATAGACATGCAATTTACTCACATTCCCCTTCAATTTAATTAGACAAACCCTATATCCACAATATTCCAATCCTACTCAGCAAGTATTTACTCCCAAAATTATACAACGAGCTCGAGAACAAGTTTCAACTCAGTGTCTAAACAGAACCGGTATTGAGCAGATCCCAATGACGATTTCTAGCTTTTAAATCCTTACATGAATTCCTTGATGAAATAAAACCTCAATGTACCTCTAACCTATAGTGAGATTGAAGGAATTCTTGCCTCAAGAAGCTTACACTTGCTCGAGCTTCACGATTTCCTCCCGGTCTCTTCGAAAAATGCTGAGCTGCTCCTTTTTCTTCCTCTTCTTGCTCTCGGTCGCTCGCTCCCACTCTCCGAACTCTCTCTCTCTCTCTCTCTCTCTCTCTCTCTCTCTCTCTCTCTCTCTCTCTCTCTCTCTCTCTTTCTTGCTTGCCTTGGTCGACAATGGTAGAGGGTGAAGATGAGGAGTCTTATATTGCATGTCTATGGAAATCCTCTAGTGACATTTGTCACTCATGCTCTTCCCCAAAATGATTACACGCCACTATGCTCTACCCCTATTGGGGATAAATCATTCAATGAAACCTTGATGGGGCTTCTCACCAATGGCCTCTCTTGCATTTTCCCTAGGAGGATCGGCCAATTAAATTTCATGCAAGGGAGGACATTGCCGCCACTTGTCTAGCATTCTAATGGTTTAACAACTAAGGTAAAGATTTTGAGGGGACAATTGACCAATGAATGATATTGTTTTACCCATCAATTCCCTAGGTCCCCACCGGCCGATGGATCTTCATGCATCAAGAACATAGTCGCCACTTGTACAATCTCTCCATTGCCGAATATCTCTTGTGACATTCTTTGGGGATTTGCCAACCAATGATTTAAACCCCATTCTTTGCCATTTCCCTAGGTGAAATCAATCAATAATTTTTTATGCAAGCAAGACCATGGGCGCCACTTGGCATTTCCCTTAGTGGCCGTCCTTTCTTATTCATCTAGCTTAGGAATTTTTTAACATAAGCTCATGTATTACTTAATCCTCACGAATTCTTATTAGTCGATCACTCTTGCACATCTTAAATCCACGTCCACTCCATTAGTGGTGCTATCTCACCTTTTCGCGATCGTGAGTTACAAATGGCGTGGAATTATTCTCCGCCGATATTAATCATTAGGATCTTCGACTAGCATTTCTAATTTCCTTCGTCACCTAGGTCATCCGAAATGATCTTGTTTTCTTCATCTTATCTCACCTTTCAAATTTCCAAATCCTTGAGTCAAAAGTCAGCTTCAAAACCCATTTGACCATTTCTGATCATTAGGAATCTAGTAAACAGGGGATGCCACAAACTGTCTCGTTGTACATCTGCTTCATTATTGACAAGTCGGCTACGGATAAATTCGGCACAGGTTCCTTGAATTACCCATGAAAAAGGCGTTCCATTTGTTCCCACGTTAGCACCGAATTTGGTGGTAGAGCAGTATACCAAGTGAAAGCTGTCCTAGATAGAGAGAGTGAGAATAGCCTAAGCTTCCAATGATCAACAGGGGTAACATCTCCACATAATGCCAAGAAGCGGTTGACATGTTCATAGGTGGAATGGTCATCTTTACTAGTGAACAGTATGAACTCGGGTATCTTGAACCCTCTTGGATACGAGATTGTAGCCATCCAATCAGAGTATGGCTTTCTATATACGTTAACCATATATCCTACCATGGGGTCAATATACCCTAGCATTTGCTTGGCACCTGGCTGATTTTGGTACACCGATTGGTGTGGCAGCTGGTATCCTGGCTGTGACATAGCTTGATACGCCGGTTGCTGTCCTAGATACGCTGGCTGTACAACGGGTTGAACAACCTGGGGCATAGGCTGGTTTCCTTGTGACTGCAGCATTTGATTCGCCTGCTGCTGTCCTGGTTGCATGAACTGCTGATGGACCATCGGCTGAAAATGTTGATCTTGCCCTCTGTTCTGAGGGAACTAATCCTGTCCCTTGACCTACCACTGCCCCCGAAGGGGAACTGACATTGTTCCTTGGTTTTCGACTACCATAGGTATAGGTTGTTCGTTTATAGGTATGGGGTTTACCTGAGCGGCAATTCCATATTGGGCGGAATGCACGTTGTGTTGATTGTGATGGCTTGGAAATATAGTTGGATCTTGAGGATTGGGCCCATTTACCAGCTGAGCTTCTCCTTTTTGCAAAATCCTGACATGTAAAATTGGTGGTGCGTTCTGACCAGCAAGCCCTGCGCTTGTCGTCAGCAACGGTGCATTCATTGAGGGTATAGATGGGTTCCCCATCTGAGGCTGTTGATAACTTGGGGATGCTTCGTGCTTTCCTAATGCACATTCGTGATAAGTGTTGATGATCAATGGCCTAACGACTTCAGTCATACGCTGGACCATATGATAAGCAAACTTGTTATGGGCTTCCTCAATCGTACGCCTTATTGAGGATAGCATAACTAGCGTCACTTCAGGGTTTCACCTTGGCTTTTCGATGGGCCGCCGCTAAACCTTGCCATCTTCATTCTGGGGCGGATCTAGGACTCCCCGGATCGTTGAAGATTCTGCTCGTGGTACTTCCTCCATGAGTTCGTCTCCGCCTAAGTTGCTACAACCCCTTGTACGTGGCATATCACTTTCTCAAACCTGACACCTGAGTCCCATTGGGCGTGCCAAAAAGGATTGTTGTCGCAAAAATTTCCCTCGGTCGGGCCCGCTTAATCTTCTCAGGGCTCGGCCTAAGAGGTTGAACCTCAAAAGGGTTGTTGATGCAGGAAAATCCTTTTATCGAACGTTAGCAGTTCGTTAAGTAAGAAGGGCTCAGTGCAAATTTTGGACAGAGAGCGTCAAATGCAAAATATCTTATTGATAAGAGGGTGTCTTTCGACAACTTTGTACAAGATTTCGACAAGACTCCTAGAGACGAATTTCGATGAAACTTGTCGAATTGCTTCGATGAAATTGTAACCGAGATACAACACCAGAATTGAATTGACGGTGTTGAACCTTACTGTAAGACACGATGCTGAAATTTAATCTACGACACCGGACGGATGGAAATGTAGGACACAATACCAAAATTTAATCAACGGTACTAGATGGATGAATAGTAGACCAACCCAACGCCGGAATTTAATCGACGATACTGAACTGGGCGAGTAAACGCCGGAATCAAATCGACGACACCTAACTCTAAATATGAAACACGTCAGAATTGAGTCAACGACAGGAATCTATAACTAAATTGAAAAAATAAAGACTTGTTTGTTGTGTGTTGTGGGAGTAGACGTGGCCGGTTTCGCGGAACCGGCGGTTCCGGTTCCTAAAAAAGCTGGAGCTGGAACCGGAACCGGCGGTTCCAGGCCCGGTTCAAGGAACCGTCGGTTCCGCCGATTCAATTTGTCCATACATTTTTTTTTATAATTTATTTGCAATATGAACAATCAAATTAAAGGTAGTTGAGTGGTTTAGGGCGCTTACTTCAACCAAAAGACCAAGGGTTCGAATCCCACTTCAAGCAATTATCATTTTCTCTATTTTTTTCTTTTATTTTTTTTAAATGGCGGTTCGGAACCGTCGGTTTCGGGCCGGTTCCGAAAAATGTGGAACCGGAACCGGCTCTTGAAGGCCGGTTTAGGTTCGGGCCGATTCCGGGCCGGTCAACGGGCCGGTTCCGGGCCCACGAGCCCAAATGGCCATGTCTATGTGGGAGGGCTTGCTATTGGATACCCGTTGGTATTTATAGGCGTAACCTGGTAACCGTCGATCATCTACTACCTTGGGCCCCAAGTACAATCTCTTCAATGACTAGGCCTGCTTTGGTAACCGTCGAATCAGCTGCTGCCATGGGTTCCACGTACGCTCTCTTTCGATAACAGCTGTCGCCTTAGCCTTTTAAACACGTTTTCCTTCGGTAACCTTCATGGATAAGGTTTTTAACAATTTTCGTGCCTTTCGCTGTGTTTGATGGGATTGCCGCCTAATTCTGTAACCGTCCTGATCGTGTCTTCTTTTGCACGCCTTTTTCTTTAGTTTTTTGAGATGAATACCGCCAAAATCACCCTCTACACGTGGCGGATTTGCGGCATGACTTTTATCTTGCTCGCGTACGTCTGTCCGTAACTGATCGTTCCTTCTCCATGCGCGCATCACGTGACCCCTAGAGCAATTTTAGGTGTTAACAGCTGTCTTCTCTATATCGTCGTGGCATAAAAAAAAAACTTCGTATTTTTATCACTCCATCTAAGCCAGGTAATCCTTGAACTCAAATCCCAGTACATTTCTCTTCCATTCTCCATGAGTTCTCGATATCCTCCACTGTTACTCCTCAACTCCACATTACCTCTAAAGCCGTCATTTTCTCGATGTTCCCGTGTCGACGATAGGCCAAACACCCCATCGCGGAAGAAAGTGGAGTGGGGGGACACGACGATGGAGATGGGGTACGTTGTGGGATGGGCCCAGTTGCGACATTTCTCTTGCACAACATGTGGAACTAGACGCTCGAGAGTCTGATCGCCAAGAAGCCAATGGCATGCTGGCCGTTCTTCGCCGACCAGCACGTGAACAACCGACTCATGAATCACGCATAAAAGGTCAAGCTCGACATGAAGAACGTACGCGACAAGGAGGTAGTGGGAAAGGATGACCTACGCGAACTTCGCATGACGAATCTCTTTAGACTCATTTTCATCCTCACTCATCGAAACACGATCTTTAGTCGGTGCGGCGGTGACGGCCTGTAATGACCCTGGCTTGGGTCATTACACAACCAACGTGGTCGAACGCGACGACAATCATGGGGTCTGAAGTAATAATTAATGATGAGCTATCTTGATGGCCGTCTTTGCGCGGTGCCAATGGAGCAATATCCAGATGCACCACCCCTTCACTCCGTTGGATGGTGATAGGAAATTGTCAGGTTATTTTTTTAGTTTTAATCAAATATTGGATTTATCCCACCCCTCGTGATGAATTTCTCATCCAACATCTTATATGGATATATCTAGGATTAACAATCATCATTTACCATAATTTAGAGGTTAATTTGTAAAATTTTATGTGATTCCTACACATGGGGATGCAATCCGAAATGATAAATGATCAGCTATCTTGATGGCGGACTTTGCACGGTTCAGTTCAGCCGTTCATACTAACGGTTCGATTCGGACACTCTCAATCGCAATTGTTCGATTGAGAATACATTTTATGGAAATGCTCAGGTTCATTCTGTGATGCATTCAAATCCGAGAAGATCCACCCATTTGCATTCCAAGGTGAAACAATTGCTCCACTTGCTAGAAAAGCATCGACGGACAACCGTGTTGGGAGCGCGCAGCGAAAGTAAAGTCCGATACTTTTCACTCAGGGAGATCGCTAAGAGGGAGCCTAAGTCCGAGCCTGTTAATATATCCAGTTGGACCCACATTTACTCAAAAGCTTAAGCCAATAAGTTATGTGCCAATTTGGATATATTAACTGCTCAGTACCACATTAATTATCCGATGTGGGATTTCTCTAACACAACCCACACGTCCATCTAACAATCCGAAACTTTGAATAAAGCAAAAGAGTAATGACAACGACGTTCCCAACCGGTTTACTAACGACACCGGTCGAGGCTGCTCCACCAACCATTCCAGCGAACGAGTTTATGGTTCATTCAATGTGTGGCTTTGACTTCTAGCTCCCACCCTCTTGCTCTATCTCCTTCGTCACCGCATAAAATTCATCTTCATCTTCGATCTTCATCATTTCACTCTCTCTCTCTCTCTGTGAATTTCACACACTTCTAGCAAGAAGGAGACGATGGACCCCGGCGCTTCTTCGGAGGTTGCGCGCGATTTCCGTCCCTTCTTCAGGGTCTACAAGGACGGCCGCGTGGAGAAGTACAAGCTGTTTGAGCAAGTCAAGCCCCTCCCCGCCGGGCCCGACGCGGCGACGGGGGTCGAGACCAAGGACGTCGTTGTCTCGCCCGAGACCGGCGTGTCGGCACGGATCTTCCTCGCCCGCAAGGCCGGCGGGCCGGATCGGAAGCTGCCCCTCCTCGTTCACTACCACGGGGGCGGATTCTGTGCGGGGTCGCCGTTCGACACCGCGTCGCACGGCTTTCTCTCCACGATGGTTACTCTGGCCGGTGTCGTTGCTATCTCTATCGATTACAGGTACCCCCGACAACATCGTCCATCAATTGCGATGCATTCCCTAGTACTCATACTAAGGGTGTGATCGCTTTTTAGTCTCTCCCACTCGAATTATTTTCTGATTTAATTTTTACTTAATTTTTTTGAATTTTTTTGAATTGCTAGCGTATAAAATAAGTTACACATTCGCCATCGAATGAATTATCAAAATTAAAAATAACTGTTGAAGAGCTTTCGTCTCGTCGTTACTTTGAATCTCGACGCGATGACGTGGTGTGTAGAGAAGTTGATTTTCCACGTGTACAGGACATCAATCATAATGTCGGGTGGGCCACCTCGGGCCGCCAGTCTACCGACTAATATCACCACCAACTAACTAAAGCTGTGGTCATGATTTACTCTCCGACCTCATCGTTGTACCGCATTGTAAAATATGCGAATTACTGAGATAGGGAAACGTGTGTCGGTTGGCTCCTGTTTATTTTGAAAAAAACTAAAAAGATTTGGAATTTTTTTTAAAAAAAAAATAATTTTCGCTTATATCGCATAAATTAATCAGTTAATAAAAAATATTTTCGTAATCAATAACAGTTTATTATTAAGTATTTTCGTGAACGATAAAAAATATTTTCCGTTCATTCATTTTTTTAAATGATATAAGTGATTAAATATTTTCACATTTTTTTACGTGACTATATTTAGAAAAATTATTTCTCGAACCATTCATTTCTCCCTATGCCAATGCAGCCTAAAGTAATTTTAGGTAGCATTCATTGGCATCTTTTCCTATTAAACTCATGCATATGGTTATGAGATGTGACATCGCATTACATAAAGTGTATCGAAGAAATTTCTCTAACTTGTAAAGATTACTTGTTAGAAGAAAATATTGCTATTGGTTGTAGATGTAAACTATAGATTAGGATATATTGGCCCAAGAAATATTGAGTTAACTTTCATCAGTGGTAAATATTTAGTAGATTTTGCAACGAAGTTAATGTACCTAGTCTTCAATCACCCAATCCACACTATAGTGTTCATGTTTCTTTAATTGCTTTGCGTTTTAACAAAAATGTGACTAATTGTCGTTGAAGTGCATCTTCCAATGTAAATGGCGACATGGCGGACACGTTATTATCACGTGTCCGCAATGTCAACACCGTGGTCGAAATAGTGGCTGGATTACAATCAAATTGTACCATTATATAAAAAAATGTGGTAAATTGGGGAATTCAAATCAAATCCCATCACTTAGATTGCTAAATATATTAAAGTTTAATGACCGCAGTTGAACGTTACTGGGTAATGATATAGTCCCAGCGATGTGATATGTATAGTTATAACCGTGTGCAAACACAACTTATGATTACTTCCGGTAATTGAAGGTTGGCCCCGGAAAACCCACTGCCCATTGCTTACGAGGACTCGTTCGAAGCCCTAAAGTGGATCGCGGGCCACTCGGGCGGTTCCGGCCCGGAGCCGTGGCTGAACCAGTATGCGGACCTTGGGCGGGTCTTCATAGTGGGGGAGAGCGCCGGAGCCAACATAGGCCAGTACGTGGCGGTCCAAGCTGGCGCGGCCGGATTGGCGGGCGTCAAGATCAAGGGCATCCTGATAGTGCACCCCTTCTTCGGAGGGAGAGAGACGGACGAGATGTACAAGTTCATGTGCCCGACGAGCTCCGGGCTCGACGACGACCCGAAGCTGAACCCGGCCGTCGACCCGGACCTGCCGAAGATGGCGTGCGAGAAGGTGCTGGTGTGCGTGGCGGAGAAGGATTGGCTGAGGGATAGAGGGGTGAAGTACTACGAGACGCTGCGCGAGAGCGAGTGGAAGGGGAAAGCGGAGCTTGAGGAGACGAAGGATGAGGGACATTGCTTTCATATGTTCAGCAAGAACGAGAGGGCTGAGCAACTGATCAAGAAGATGGTTGATTTCATCACCGAGGATTAGATTAGATTGGATATACGAGGAAAATACACTTCTTATTTACGGTTGATTTTCCATATAAATAATTGAAACCTGTTTTTTTTTTTATGCGTTTATATTTATAAAAATATTTCTTCTCCACTGTTTCTTTCCAAGAGGTGGAGTCAACGACATGTACAAGCTTGAAGATCGTGTCTGGAATCTTGTCGCAGCTGGAACATGAGCTCATTGATATTCAGCCATAGTAGTACTCTGATGATATTCTAGCGTAAACATTGCTGATGCTCAAACTCTGGTCATATCTGGCTTCCTAGTTATATCCAACCGCTTTCATTAGTCTTCCTCGGTATCTCGGTGATCTAAGATTATATGAACTATTCAACTTGTCTGGTACCTTGATGCAGGAGCATCCAACTCATAGGAACAATCTTTAAATTCCGACATGGTTCCTTTGACAAGTATCAACTTCGCGCCATCGACAAGTAGGGGTGAGCAAATCGGACCACCCGAACTGGGACCGCCCGGGACCGGCGGTCCAGTTCCCTGTTCTAGAGGGCGGCGGTCCGGTTCTCGGTTCTAGGGGCATAAAACCAGACTGGACCGGTTGATTTTTTTTTTTAAAATTAACCCTAGACAGATTAAGACTGGTTCTAGGTGTATTTCTTCATATCTCTTCTCTGTCCTCTGTAATACATCCACCTCCGAACATTTTTTTTTCCTCATATAGAGGTTTGCAACGACTCCTGCAATCAATTCTTGAAGTGTCCATAGTTTGCAGACATTTTCTAGTAGGAATGAACCATTCCCATGCTATAGATTAAGACATATGCTGGGAGATAAGATCTTGTTACTTGTTAGCTCTGTGCACTTGACTGAGATTGTGCACATAATTAATAACTCCCTTGCGAAATTTTTGAATGCTCTTCACCACTAATTCATTACCGGTCCATGTTCTTCTTTAGACCAAAATCCATGTTATATTATATGGCTTTGCCTCGGGATAAAGTTATCACTTGGCAAAGTCGATCTTGTACAGGAAAAGTTGGCGTTACTGAACCAAGTTGAAGCAGCAAAACCTGAGCTCGAGGTTGAGAAGTTGAAGTGCAGATCGAGAGACATAAACCATTATTAGGTTTATGTTGAACAGACACCTAACTGGGAATTTTGATGGTTGATTCATCAGTAGCTAAGAATATAAATCGATTAATGAGCGATCTGACCTTGGTAGCTGAATGAACTCACAGAAAAGATAGTTTCAACGCGACGGTAGTTTTCGAGAGAAGTTTCATGTTACTAGTTCTTTGGATTGCCCGAGAACCGGACCGGACCGTCGGTCCAGTCCCCGGTTCCGGAAAATGGGAACCGGGACTACCGGTTCGGTTCCCGGTTCTTGAAGGAAACCGGAGCAGACCGGGAACCGATCACCCCTATTGACAAACACATCGACGTCTACATTCATTCGGGCCAATACAGACTATGGTTACAACCAGCTAAATTGGATTGATTATACAGGTGTCAATGTGATGTCGAGAGAGTTATCAATTCTCTAAGAACGTTGCTGATTCCGCTGCGGATAACAGCGTATCGATGGGAGACTAATCTGAGTCATTTCCTTAATTATTTGGAGATATCCCAAGGCGATTAGTCGCTTGTCAAGGCTGGAGCACGAATTTGGAAGAATCAAGAATTAGTTTCTACATCTTTAATGCATTTCTAAGTTCTTTGGTCTTTTATTACGATTTTTGGTTCCTGGGACTTTTATTGCTTTCTAGTTTCCATGTGCCTTTACTATTCGAGGAGTCCCTATGTTCGTCTAATCCCCATGTCTTTATTGTTCTTCTATTTTCTATGTCCGAGTCCCTCTATATAATGAGGAGAGTTCTTTACTATTAGTAGAAATTTACGGCAATGAAAATTCAGACTAGTGGTCGATTACACGCTCATTATCGGATGCTATGGAATATCATAAGATCACCTAAAAGCATATATTAGGATAAATACATAAATTTATTACGGATTCCAAGTTTCACCTACCTAGAACCTACATTTAGAATAAGTTTACCAATTTTTGGAATCTAAAATTTACTCTGCAAACCTAGAATTGGAAAGGTTCCCCACTAGTTCGGTTCTAGTTTCTAAGTTCTACCTTGAAACCATGCTCTGTTGGAAATATACGACCATTAAGAGCCAGATTGATTAGTTGTCATAATTACGATAATTGATTGGTGGGCTAAATTGCTGATTGTATGGCAGCATAATTTTTGGATCGGATCCTAGAAGTATGCATGTATATGTGTGTGCAATGCATAATCAAAGGATTAGATCCTTGGATTAAGGGTATGGATTTTGTGAGCAGAAAATTCAGATCTATCTCGCTCTCTCTCATTTTTGCTTCTTGTTGACACCTAAATTTTGATTAGTCATTATTAATTATTTTTCAAAAATTCATAGAAAATTAATAAAAAGTTAAAAAATTGAAAAATCAAATTTGGTGACCTTGGCCAAGCTAAATGAACCATTTTGACCAAAAAAATAATTTTCATAATTTTTATTTTTTTTAATATTTTCGAAAAATAGAAAAATGCATGAAAAATTAAGAAAAATAATATTCGAGGTCACAAAAATACAGAAAAATAGTCCATATTTTTATTTTTATTTTTATTTTTACTTTTTGACCTCATAAATAGTGAAATTCAGGTTCGATTTTAGGTGTTCTCTGATCATCATAAAATTGAATTTGACAAAAAAATATTAGTAATGATCAAAAGAAAAGGAGTGAAAACATAATCATTTAAAAGGAAACAAGGGACGTTTGACTAATAATGTTGTTTTCGCTTTTTGTTATTTTGTTATTATTTTATTTTACTTTATTTTTATTTTATTTTTCTCTCTCTCCCGCTCCCTCCCGCTCCTGCACGCTCTCTCTCTCTCTCTTTCTTTTTCTTTTTCTCTCTTTCTCTCTCTCTCTCTCTCTCTCTCTCTCTCTCTTTTCCTGCGTGTGGACCGAAGGACACTTCCGCCATTCTACCGCCTTCTTCTTCTTCTCCTTCTTGGTCTTCCGTAGTCAGCCTCCTCCTCCACCTTCCTCTTTTCCTCCTTCATTTGCGCCACCACCACTCCTCCAGCCACGGCACCACCTCCAGCCATCATCCCGACCGCCGCGCGCCGCCGGTGAGCCAAGAACAGGGCCGGCATCCCCTTGCTCTGTTTTCTGGTTCAGTGGGCTTTTTATGCTCCGAAGCCCTTGCAACCACCCTCGACCTTTCCGACCACCACCAGACGCCTCCTCTGACCTTCACCACTGCCTCGACTCTAGTCCGGCCGCCGCACGCCGCCGAAAAGGCCCAAACAGACCCGTCGGCCTCCGTGCTCTGTTTTGGGAACAGAAGGCCGCTCGAGCTTCGTCAGCCGTTGTCGTCGCTCTTGACGACCAATCGCCCTTGCCTCTTCATCTTCATCTTCTAGCCTCACTATCACCCCCAGACCGCCGCACGCTATCGGACGATCACGAGAAGCCTCGGATCCCTATTGCCCTGTTTTCGTTTCAATTCGGGGATCCCTGTCAATCCGCTATTCCGGCAACCTCCGACTGCCACCAACCACCAGTTCGACTCCCCTCCAACCCTCAAGCTGCCGCCTAATCGTCGATGACCGTCGCTTAGCCCTTAGACCACCGCGGAAGCCGATTGCTCTGTTTTAGGGACTGAAGCTGTCCCGGAGCTCCTCCGCCCAGCTCCGCTGTCCCCGCCGCGGACCACCGCCTCCATTGGTCGTCCTCACGTTACCCGTCATCCCTCATGGCCGCCGACAGCCGTCTGACGTCATTGGAAGCCGCGAAGAGCCCCGACTGGCCTCCCCTGTTTCAGTAGCCCGAATCCCCTATTTTGTGCTGGGTTATGTCCAGCGGCGGTTCCGTCGCCTTCGGCCCCCTCGAGCCACCGTCGCCACCTCCCACAGCTCTTCCACCGACAGCTGCAGCTCTATGCCGTCATCAGCCTGCCACCCGACGCCCTTGGAGCCGCGAACGGCCGTGCCTCGCTCTGCATCATCATCGTGCCTTGTTTTTCATAGGCTATGGTCTGTTCTGAAACGGACCGTGTCCGGGCGAACCGGGCCGTGTCCGGCCGAACGGACACGTGCCCGATTTTTTTTTTTAAATTAATTAAATTACAAAAAAATCATTTTTCGATATTTACTTATAAAATTGTTTGTTGACATTCTGATGTGGCTATCGACATGTAACGTGCATGGAGATGATGGCACACTGGGATTGGGCGATTGAAGACCGGTGTCAAATCAGGTATATTTTGTGTTCCTGATTCGTATATCAGAGTCATTTTGCTATAATATTGCCATTATAGATTTGATTTGCATGTATTTATTTCAGTCTAATGGTTCGCTTATTTATTCGGTCAAGTGTTGTATATTGTTGAAGAAATTTTTTTTATTAAAATATTTTCCGAAAATATAAATAATAAAAAAATCCAAGAAATGGAAAATTAAGGAAAAATTCAAAAAAAATCGCAGAAAATTCCTAAAAAAAATTCTAGAAAATTCCCAAGGCTGAAAATGATAAAAAAATTGACTTGTTGTCATTTTTGGGGCTTTCTCCTGTTTAATCCAAAATGACGATTTTACCCCCCAAAGGGTAAATCGTCTTTGATATTCCGATGACTCGTGGAAATTGCTTAGAATTTGGCGATGGGCCAGATGGGTGGCCAAACCTTATGTATGAGATTTCCACATTTCATTTCCCTTTTTAGAAAATGATGATTTTACCCTTCGAATGGTAAATCGATTTCAAATATTCTAGAAAGTTCTAAAAATTGTCGAAAAATAGGAAATCGTTCAACTGAATGGCCAAACCTATTTTTGACATTGTTTTATTCCAGATTCATTCCGAAATGACGATTTTTCCCTTTCAAGGTAAATCGTCCCTTTTGATCTCAAAATTAGAACTTTACCCCTGATGGGTAAAATCATGTCTAAATCATTCCTAAGCCCGATTGATGCTTCTCTAGGCCAATAGGGCCTTATTAGGAATGTCATGTGATTTATCTGCATATCTAGATTCTATTTGATTCCGCACTTTATTATTGATTGTGATTGCTAGGATAGTCACTCCTATCTACATGAACTCCTAAATTTAGGATTCGTACCCCACTCATCTGCATGAAATCTTAGGTCAGAAAATTTAGTCAACTTAGGGTACCGAAAGGGCGTCAACTATGACAGTTAACGTAACTAAGTCCCCGAACCCATTTCTCTAGTTATCGCTGAATTGAATAGAAACGCCCTACTATTCAATAGGGTGGTCCAATCATACCCTCCAAAAAATGATTGGTGGCGACTCCATGGCATGCACACTTAGCACATGTCACTAGACCACATTGAAGGTCGACTACGTATACCTCCGTTGCGATTTGGGTAATGGGCCTTGGGAGAGGCCCGCGTCCAACTAGACAGGACGGCCTATTAGCCCTCGAGAGCACAGGCAACCTCGAGAGGGTCGCGACAGACTAGCGACTCCGCTGGTGAACTATAAAGAACTTGAGCCCATTAAAAAGTTGATTGGTTTTTATGACATGTTTTATGCAGATGCTTTTCAAGGTGAGGTACGTACTTTAACCCTTGAGGTGTTAAATATTTTTGCAGATTGGAGAAATAAGGGGTAGAGTACTTGTTAACTTAGTTTTATGCAGGTAGGAGTTTTTGATATATGATTGTGTGGATGTTTATATTGAAGCGGTGATTGTTAAATAAAATACATGTCTATTGCTTTAGCACGACACAGTGAACACACACAACCGCGCCTAAAACCACGGGCACCCTTTTTAGGAATACAATAGAAGGAATTGAAAGTGGAATCTCCATGAGGAAAAACATGGGGTAATCTGTTTTTCAGTTCCGCTCACTTCGAACTATGGATCGAGTCCCAATGCAACGATAGTTGTGCAATGGAATTGGCTCTTTCTAGAACTCGAGGTGGGAACCTTGGCCTTAGATACTGTCGCGACCCTCCCCCTCGCGGAGGCGGGGAGCGGGCTAATGGGCCTCCCGATCGCTGGCTTGATCGGACGCGGGCCTCTCCCAAGGCCCATTACCCAAATCGCAACTGCTGGATATACGTGGTCGACCTTCAGTGTGGTCTAGTGACATGTGATGAGTGTACATGCCAAGGAGTCGCCACCAATCGTTTCGTGGAGGGTACGATCGAAAACCCTATCGAATAGTTGGGAGTAGTCTATTCGATTCTGCGGAAACCAGAGAAGTGGGTTCGGGGACTTAGTTACGCCAACTGTCGAAGTTGACGCCCTTTCGGTACCTAAGCTGAATGGTTTATCTGATCCTAGGATTTCATACAGATGAGTGTGGTACAGATCCTAAATCTAGGAGTTCATGCAGATGGGAAATACTACCCTATCACTCACAACCAATAGAAATAAGTGCGCAAATCAAGGATCCAGTACATGCGGATAAAACACATGAAATCAGCATGGTATCCCTAATGAGGCCCTATTACCCTAGAGAAATATCAATCAATGCTTAGGAATGATTTTGGCATGATTTGCCCATGAGGGGCAAAATCGTAATTTTGAATAATTCGGGAAAATTTACCCTTAAAAGGGTAAATCTGTCATTTTAGACGAATTGGGAAGTCAGAAGACAGGGGAAATAGGATTGGCCATCAATCCGATCCATTTCCTATTTTTCTGGAATTTCCAGGATTTTTCTGGAATTTAAAAGTGATTTTACCCTTGGAAGGGTAAAATCGTCATTTTGGACAAAGATGAGAACTGAAAATCTCAAATATTAGGGTTGGTCGTCCATCTGACCCAAACCCTAACTTTAAGCAATTTTCAAAACTCGATTGAGACAAGAAAGACGATTTTCCCATTAAAGGGCAAAATCGTCATTTTGAGAATAGAGGCGGGACTCGAAAACCCAAACCTAAGAATTGGTCGCCTACCCGACCCTAATTCTTACCTTGGCATTATCGGCATTACCTCGCATATGCAGCAGAGGCGACTTACCCCTAAAGGGTAATATCGTCAAGTCTCGGAAGAACGGATAAGAAACCCCAAAAATAGGGTTGACCAGTTGTCTGTGATCAATCCTTGATTTTTGGGAATTTCTGGAGTGTCTAGGATTTTCCCACAATTTTTCCACATTTTTTTGGAATTTTCTGGAATTTTCTAGCATTTTTTTTAGGATTTTCTGAAATATTTCGATTTTTTTTATTTTTTTTTTTTAAAATCATTATCTGATTTTTTTATTTTAAAAAAAAATGTTATTCGGGCCGGGTCGGGTGACCCGGCCCACGACCCGCGGGCGACTGACCCGGCCCGGATCCGGGCCCGCGCGACCCGCGCCCAAAACGACGCCGTTTGGACACTCCCGCTCAAATTTTTAAAATCCCGCCTAAATCGAATTAAAGGCCCAGATTGCGCCACGTGGCGGACCTGCGGACGGCCTGATCTTAACAAGGAATCAATGGACCAGATCTTGCCACGTGTTGACATTTGAACGGCTTGATGTAACAAAAGCGATTGACGGCCACGATTGAAATGCAACGTGGAATCACGACCGTCCGATCCACGGCATTTCTTTATTTTCGAAAATCATTTTTATCTTTGAAATTTCACGATCGCGACACGTGGCCAAATATCCACCGTCCGATTATTTTTGTTTTGTTCGGTTATAACCGAACGGCTGACGTGGCTGCCACGTGGGCGCCACGTCAGCGCCACATGGGCGTTGACCCGGTCAACCGCCGTTGACCGGTCAACGACCCATCGGAGAAGATGACCGGCGCCGGCTTTGTCTCGCCGGCGCCTCGTCGGAAGGCTGTTTCTCCGGCCTCAGAGCGCCAAATCACACAAGACCAACGCCATTCGATTCGTATGAATCTCCTCTACGACATACATCTCGCTCGACATAGCAGAACCAATCTTGATTAATCTGCAAATCAAGGCCGAAGATGATCTCCGGCGAGAATCCGTACTAGGCATTCCTAACGTCGGACGAGCTTTTCGAATCATCAAACATCGCCTATGGAGTTAGAGGGAACTTACCTGATGATCGCGAGGCGTCAGTTTCGCTTGGATCGAGCTCTCGGGCCCTCGAAAGGTTCGGACGGCTCGGATTCAGATCCAGGGTTTCGAGTAGATTTAATGCAAAAAGAGGATGGATACGAGCTTAGTATGTTCTCTAGACTTGATCGAAACAAAAATCTCAAAGAAAAGTGCAAGGATGAAAGATTCGCCATTAACGAAGCTCCAAGAACTCGAGCGCGACCCTTACCTTTTCTGCGATAAACCGATGAACAAGCTAGTTCGTTGCGTTCCCAGGACCGAGATGAAGTCGCAGACGGCGATGGCATGGCTCGGCGAAGCCTGGGATGCACTGGCCGAGCCTTTGAAGATCTCGGCCACCGAGCTTCTTCAATGGCGGACGAGCTTCCTCTCTCTCTCTCTCGCCTACTCTCTCTCTCCTCCTCTCTCTCTTCGTGCGTTTCTTGCGTCCGTTCTCCCCCCGCTCTCTCGTTTCGCTCCCTTGCTCTTAACTGAATCCCCCTCAACTGAATCTCCTCTTTCTTTTTTAACTGACTTCTCCTTCCCCTCCGTTTTCTGTTCGTGTGCCCAAGAAGCGAAGAGCCAGCAGAAGGTGTTCTGCTTATGGCCTAATTTTGGTCAATGGGTTGACTGGGTCGGGTCAACCCGACCCAGTCAACCTGATTTTGGGATTTTCCTTCAAATCGGGCGTCCAAATATCCCAAAATCATGAAATCGACTCCATGATCGGATTTCATAGCATGTAATTTACCTAAGTAAGGTAAAATTGGGCTGAATTGATTTTGATTTATACAAAAGCCCCAAATCTAAGACAAGATCCAAAATCGATTTTCGTCAAATTGAGATTCCTAATGGACGAATCATCCCCAATTGAGCCCACCATTAGATTCAGGGGGTCGAATACTATAGGGAGGAAGCATTGGGATCCTATGGGTGTCCCTCGAAAAAGTTTAATTTTGGAATTGGCACTTTAGGGACTAAAATGAATAGATTTTCATGCAATTAGGTCCCTAAGGCCAAAATCGATCAAATTAGAGCACAATTAAACCCAATTGGAATGTGGGGAAATCAAGTCGAATGTCAAGACTCTTAAAATGCAAAATATTGCAAATAAAAAGACTCAAAACATATTTTTTTTGACAAATTTAACCCTGTGCGTTACAAAGAAACACACAAAATTAAACTTGAATTTCGACTCTTGATGAGGTCAAAATGACAAGGGATTTAAAATAAAAATATTAACTATTTTCCTATATTTTTGTGACCTGAAATTCTATTTTTTGTTGATTTTTCTAGTATTTTCCTATTTTCTAAAAATACTAAAAAATGTGAAAAATATGAAAAATTATTTTTTGGTCAAGAATGGTTCCTTGGGCTTGGCCAAGGCTACCAAAGTTGATTTTGTAATTTTTTGACTTTTTATGATTTTTTGTGATTTTTTCAAAAATAAAACTAAAAAAGACTTGGTCAAAAATCAGGTGTCAACAGCTGCCCCTCTTTGAGAGGAATCTCGTGAGAGGTTTCGCTCAAAGACAGGTGACACCTGAGTCTAGACCGACTCGACTGGGGAAAAGAAAAACGAATCTTGACATTCAATCTTTCTTGCTTTGCTGGTAAACGCTCTGCTTGTTTTGCTCTGGCTACTGTGAGAGAGAAAGTAGAGAGACCCACATGTTACTTACCTGTTGATCGCCTGTCTGATGCTCGTGCGGCCTGCGCGGTGTATAACGGGTTCAAGAGAATACCTAGGGACTCGTCTTTTGAGTATCCTAGGGCGGTTAAATTCTAGCCTGTATGGTAGGCTGTACCAGAATGAGATTCCTATACTTGACAGGAACCTGTGAATGACGCGCCCAGTCTCTTAGGGATTGTCGGGGTTTTGATCCGTATGGTGGATCAGACCATGAATAGGACTCCTTTCTGCTAGGAACCTATGGATGACGCACCCAGTCTCTTAGGGATTGTCAGAAGTTTTGATCCGTATGGTGGATCAGACTATGAATAGGACTCCTCTCTGCTAGGAACCTATGGATGACGCACCCAGTCTCTTAGGGATTGTCAGGGGTTTTGATTCCGTATGGTGGATTAGACCATGAATAGGACTCCACTCTGCTAGGAACCTATGGATGACGAACCCAGTCTCTTAGGGATTGTCAGGGTTTTGATCCGTATGGTGGATCAGACCATGAATAGGACTCCTCTCTGCTAGGAACCTATGGATGACGCACCCAGTCTCTTAGGGATTGTCGAACATTTTGATCCGTATGGTGGATCAGACCATGAATAGGACTCCTCTCTGCTAGGAACCTATGGATGACGCACCCAGTCTCTTAGGGATTGTCAGGGTTTTGATCCGTATGGTGGATCAGACCATGAATAGGACTCCTCTCTGCTAGGAACCTATGGATGACGCACCCAGTCTCTTAGGGATGGTCGAACATTTTGATCCGTATGGTAGATCAGACCATGAATAGGACTCCTCTCTGCTAGGAACCTATGGATGACGCACCCAGTCTCTTAGGGATTGTCGAACATTTTGATCCGTCAGGGGAATCAGGCCGAGAATAGGATTCCTCTCTGCTAGGAACCTATGGATGACGCACCCAGTCTCTTAGGGATTGTCGAACATTTTGATCCGTCAGGGGGATCAGGCCGAGAATAGGATTCCTTTCTGCTAGGAACCTATGGATGACGCACCCAGTCTCTTAGGGATTGTCGAACATTTTGATCCTATATTCTAAGGAATTAACTAGGATTTATACAAATGAGGTGTGCCTAACCTTGAGGCTTTACCAAATTGGCTATTCTGGGTTTAGGGGTTACCTAGAACCTCACAGAAAGCAGATTTTGACAATAGTTTTTGATCCTATATTCTAAGGAATTAACTAGGATTCATACAAGTGAGGTGTGCCTAACCTTTAGGCTTTACCACATGAGCTATTCTGGGTTTAGGGGTTACCTAGAACCTCACAGAAAGCAGATTTTGAAAATTGTCCTTTCGACACGCGAGGCGTTATTCTGGGATTTGGGGATTCCAAGTATCCTGCAGAAAACTTAAACCTGCAAAAACTTTGATAAGATTCTTCTGGGATCTAGGGGCTACCTGAGATCTCATAGAAATACTATCTTGAATGTTGTCCTTTCGACATTGAAGGTGACATTCTGGGATCTGGGAGCTCCAGGTATCCTGCAGAAAGTTCCAACCTGTAACACTGGGATCTCACACAGGGAGATAATTTCAAACATTGTCCTTTTGACATGTGCGGTGACATTCTGGGACCTAGGAGCTCCAGGCATCCTGTAGAAAGATCAAACCAGTAAATTTGAAATCTCACAGAGGGATGATTTCGAAGATTGTCCTTTTTGACATTGAAGGTGACATTCTGGGATCTGGGGACTCCAGGTATCCTGCAGAAAGCTCAAACCTGTAAATTTGAAATCTCACAGAGGGATGATTTCGAAGATTGTCCTTTTGACATTTGAGGTGACATTCTGGGATCTGGGAACTCCAAGTATCCTGCAGAAAGCTCAAACCTGTAAATTTGAAATCTCACAGAGGGATGATTTCGAAGATTGTCCTTTTGACATTTGAGATGACATTCTGGGATCTGGGAACTCCAGGTATCCTGCAGAAAGCTCAAACCTACAAAATTGTTCATAAGAATGTGTTTTCCTGAGATATGGAATTACCAGGGATCTCGCAGGAAAATAAACTTGAAAGCTCTTCTTCACAGAGCAAGGCATCCTTCTAGAATCTGGGGTTACCATGATTCCTATAGAAGTTTAACCAAGAACAATAGCATTCTAGAATCTGGGGCTACCAGGAATCTGTCAGAAGCTCAGGCATATAAACTCTCATTCTTAGAGAAATGTGTTATTCTGAGACCTAGGGTTACCAGGGGTCCTGCAGAAGTTTAAACTTGAAATATATTCTTCACAAAAGAAGTAGCATTCTGAGGTCTGGGGATACCAGGGGTCCTACAGAAGCTTGAACATGTAAACTCTTTCTTACCAAGAGAGGTTGTGCTCTTCTGAGATCTGGGATTGCCAGGAATTCTGCAGAAGTTTAGACATGTTAAACGCTTCTCACCAAGAGTGATACAAGCCATTTTAGGAGCTGAAGTCATCAAGAATCTTGCAGAAGCTCCAATCTGAAAATTTTCTTACCAAAGGCACATCAATGGTCTTTAAGTGATATCTGATGTCAAACTGACAGCACTTTATGACTTATATCATAGTCAGGAAAAAATTTCAATGAATGCATTACGATGCTGGAGGTTATCCAAAACACCTTGCAACATACGGAAGTGATCAAAAATCCCTTGTGAGGAAAGTTTGAATCTAACAATCTGAAATTACCAAAAGAGTTTGGTTAAAATGTCCAACGGAGTATTCTCATCAAAGAGGACTTCTCACCATTTTGAGATAATGGTCTTTTACCAAGAATGCACTCGAATTTCCTATCAAACCTGCGCCTAGGGTTCAGGATCATTCGCAGTGAATACACCTCGATCGATCAGGAGGACTTCCAAGGGACCGTAATGTTGGGCTTGGTCAACGGTTTTCAAAGGGGACTTGCGTGCAAGTCAAGGATTTTCGAAGAGAAGTCTTCAATGTCTGCTCCAGGTTTACAAGTCAAGAAACCTGCAAAATGAGAAAGAAATAATCTTGCTCGAACTTCTTCGAGCTAAGCTTAGACATTAAACCCTATGTCAATCCAAGTGCCTTAATCAGAAAAGGCTTTTCAGGGTTGTAACGTAGGTAGGATTGGGGATCCAAAAAAGGCTTGTTTTTGGCTCAGAATACGCGAAGGGTTTAAACATTGGTGATCACTACAAGTTTTACTGCCATCTTGCCCCTTCTGGTTCAAAGAGCGTCTTCAGTCTTTGAAGTGCATATTTGTCTTTAGAGAACATCTCTCTCATGTCAAGACGGCGTCAATACATTGTCTATGCTTTTGTCATCTGAATGTGACATAATCTGGGAGTATCCTTTGCTGTCCAGCTCCCTTGGGATTTTCTTTTATAATCAGATCTCACTGGTGACCTATATAAAGGTATCTGTCGCGACCCGTCCGAAGGCGGACGCGGCTAATGGATTACCGATCTCGGGTAGCGGGATCGGCGCGAGCCCTCCTAGGCCCATACCAAAACGCGGCGGGAGTATTTTTCAAAGGATTCGACGATAAGAGTCGATCGCTTTCGACCTTTAGTGTGATCGTGGTGGCATGTGCAAATTGTGCATGCATTTGGAGTCGCCACCGGTCTTTCTTGGAGGGTAGACCGGAAACCTTACTGATCGATTGGGAGAGATCGATCAGTTCTGCAGAACCAGAGATTTTGGGTTCGGGGACTTGGTTACGTCGGTGTCATTACCAACGCCCTTTCGGTACCTAACGCGAGTGATTTTCCTATTTAAGATTTCATGCATGGGCAATTTTAGGTGAGGTAGGCTTGGTTCAGGGTTTCATGCAGATTGGAAGACTATTCCTATCAATCACAATCAATTTAAATGAAAGCGCAATCAAGTGCATAAATAAATCTCATCGATGCACGTCAATTCAAGTCAATGGCTTCCTAGCATAGCCATAAGGGCTTAGGGAAGGTGTGATTTCGGACCGGGGTAAAATGGGAAGATTTGGAGGCGATTAGCCTGAAGGGCAAAATCGTCAATTTTTGGAAGACTTGGATACCGAATTACCCAAAATATTCCATGGCCAGTTGATTGTAGCCATTTCCCATCTTTGAGAATTTTTTGGAATTTCTTGATTTTTCTTCAATTTTTGGAAGACAATTCGCCCAAAGGGCGAAATCGTCATTTTAAGAAGGGGTCGGGGTTCAAAACACCCGGAATGAGTCTTGGCCAGTTGTTTGTGGCCATTTCCTATTTTTGGGGATTTTCCTGGATTTTTTTAGAATTTTTTTTTTGGAAGACGGTTTGCCAAAAGGGCAAAACCGTCATTTCTGGAAAGATCGAGGGTTAAATGACCCGAAACAGGTCGTGGCCAGTTGAATGTGGCTATTTCCTATTTTCTGGAATTGTTTAGAATTTTTCTGAATTTTTTGAATTTTTTTGAATTTTTGATTTATTTTCCATTTTTTTTTTGAATTTTTCCTTAATAATTCACTTTTTTGAAAATTTTTTTATTAATAAAAGCCCAATTGCACCCTAAAGCCTAAATCACCAGCCAAGCCCGTACACTAGACTACACACAAAAGCATACTCACGCCACTTCTTAATGGGTTTGATTTTTTTATTAACATTTTTATTTTAGGGACTTCTTCCTCTTGCTATTTCCCTTTATTTTTATTCATTTTTTTTATCACCACGCCCTTTCTTTGTGGGTTCTCAGGATGTGAAAGCAATTTCACAGTCCAATCCTATGAAAGAATGAGAAAGCATCTCACCATCGGCCTACGCATGCTCCTTCATCGAGCCTCTACCACCTCAGTCACGCGACCTCTGCAACTTCCGGCGAACTTTGAAGATTCGACTTAAGACATCTAACAAACGCGTCCCTTTTACACGTAACAACTACTCATCTCAACCGCATCAATATAACTCCGATTTAGCACAAGAAAACAAACTTGAACTATCCTACAACGAAACCTACACAACATAACCAGATATGAATTTTCGGTGAGCACAAGTTTTTCTCATTTTTGATCGTTATAGCTCAAATCTAAACACACATCAAACGTCAACAAAGGTTTAGGAAACTTATCTGGAGATCCTCATCTCTCGGTGATCGCCCGACGAAGTTTCCCGTTCTTGACGTCAGTGAGGTTTGGAAGGTCCAACAGTAGAGGTTTAAACCATTTTATGCGCAAGACATAGACAAAACAGAGCTTAGAAGGAGTTCGAAGCATCACTCAAAGTCAAAAAAATATCGAAGCAAGGCCATTCACGCTGACACAACACTTCAAGCGAAAGAGCATGATTGTGTTTAGGGGAACTCACATTCTTCGTATGTCGATATTGATGACGCAGCTTGGGTTTGGTTTGCAAAACCTTCGGAAATTCGCCTCGAATCAGAACGAAGCTTCGACGAGCTCTCTTTCTTCATCGACCACAGTCGAGACCTCCTCATCCCCTCCTCTTCTGTCTTTTTTTTTTTTAGCGGCTACCCAGGAGACACCCCCCTCTCAGCGCTCGTTGCCTTTCTCTCCCTCCCCCTTTTTTTTAACTTGCTATTATTTTTTTTCTTCTTTATTGGCACCCCACCTCAAGTAGAGATGAGTGGACGACAACATGGAGACTCTTTCCTCCCCCTTTTATCTTTTTAAATCAATCCCTTTGGCCTTCTCTAGGTTGTCTAGCTCTCCTTTTATTTTTTTTATTGTTTTCCTCCCCTCCTTTCTCTCTTCGTGCAAATGAAGCAAGAGTACCACCCTACTCTTTTTTAATTCCCCAATGTTTTCTTTTTCTCAAATGGCTAACTCTCTCTTTTTTTTAAATGACACGGCACTTTCTCCCCCTTGATCGGCCGAATGGTGTGACACTACTCCCCATTATTTCTTTTTATTTTTTTATTTTTTTTATCATTATCTTCCACCTTCTCCGGTTTCTTTCCGCTTAATGGCCGCTCATCCTTCCTTTGGGTCCTCTACTTTTCTTTTTAACACACTCCAATAATTCACTTTAGTCGTCCAAATAAGCAAATGAGCATTGCAACCAAATAAAATCGAAATGCGGGGCAATCCAATTAAATGCCAAAATCATAAATTAAAAGAGTCAAACGATATTTTTTTTAACCCAAATTTAACTCTATGTGCTGTGAAAGAACTCATAAAATAAAACTTGAACTTTCTCTTTTGTGAGGTCAAAATAAAATAATGATTTTTTCCTTTTTTTTTGTTTTTTTGTGACCTCGAATGCTATTTATTTTTTTTTATTTTTCATATATTTTTCTATGATAAAAATATAAAAAATTATATTTTTTTGTCAAAAATGGTTCTTTTAGCTTGGCCAAGATCACCAAAGTCGATTTCATAATTTTATGACTTTTTTGTATTTTTAATTAATTTTAGAAAAAAAAATAAATAAAAATAAATAAATAAAAGATGACCAAAAATCAGGTGTCAACAATATCATGCCATTTTTTTGGCATTTACAAGATCAAACACATGATTCACAAGTGTACAAGTATTTGGATGGGCATCGGCCTTGCTTTTACCAAGCACTTTGCTTTTTCTTGGTGCCCAGGATCGAATTTTTCTCTCTTTTTTCTTTTTGAGATCCCATCTTTTCTTTTGGGGATCAGAATTTTCAAATGAGTGTGCTAGATGTACAACTTGAATCTCAGCACTCGAACATTAATCTATGAATTTTTCACAAATCCTGTGTTTTGAACTTTTCCGTTCTTGAAGTGACGTCGCTTCCGTCTTGGAATATGCAATGATCACCAATGGGTTTGCGAAATGAACGTATAGGCTCAACTGGGCCGTGCAAAGGGTAAAAGTGTATAGGATAGAGAAACGAATGCTTTTCGTTATCCTAAAGCACCTGAACTACCATAGAAGTTAAAATGACAAGCAACACACGAAGATTGATGCAAGTCTGAGCAAGAGAACTTCTAATCATTTACCTCCTGATACCGCTGGACGTACCTCCAATTTGCCCCACTGTGGGGTGGTTCTTGACAGGGGTGAAGAATGAAACCGCCGTTCAAGGGGTTATCAATGGTCACCTGTAGTGTTTATGATAGAGAAACTAATGCCTCCGTCTTCTCAATCCATGTAATCACTGCGAATAATCCCTACTTCCGTAGGTCAAGGTCTCGCTATCCTTACCACTCCACTCATCTCTCAAGTGTGTATAGGACGTGTTTGGATTCAGGTTGCCTCTTGTCTGAGGAAACATCCTTTTAAACAGTTCTAAACAACTCTTGTTGGAAAAGTTCATTTTGCTTTCTCCAAAACTTACCCTCCAAGGGGATTTATGATGCACAATGTATGTTTCAGTCTGTTGACACCTGATTTTTTACCATTTATTATTGTGATTGTTATTCTTTAAAATTAATTAAAAATATCAAAAAAGGTCATAAAATCACAAAATCAACTTTGGAAGCCTTGGTTTAGCCTCAGGAACCAATTTTGAACAAAAAATATTTTTCGGTATTTTTAATATTTTTCGAGTTTATTTAATTATAAAAATACCCAAAAAATCAGAAAAATACCATTCGTGGTCAGAAAAATACCCAAAAAATATTCGATAATTTTGTTTTAATTTCCTCTTCAAGTGTGTCACTTTAAATCTCAAAAATTCAGCTCGGGTCACTATGTTCCTTCACAAACATAAACCCAAACCGAGCCTAAAAAAAAAAAAAAAAAAATCCTTTTCGAGTCTTTTAGTTTTCAATTTTCACTTTCTATAAGCTATGACATTGAATTCTAAAGTCTTAAAGTGCAATTAGGTCAATTTGCCCTCCAATTTAATCAATTTTTACCAAAAGGGCTTAATTGCACATTTTTCTTTCAATTAGTCCCCGGTTTCACGGATGTATACGTATGCTCTACGTATTTATATGTCATACGTATTTATACGTTATGCATATTTGTACTGTTTGGTAACCTCTTTAACTCTTGTAATAATAATAATGGTTATTATTTTTAACACCTTTGTTAGTGCCTTTTTTTTAGCATTTTTGTATTGTGAGTGCTATTGCTAGTGCTATTTTTAAATAGCATTTTTGTATTATATATTGTGAGTGCTATTGTTAGTGCTATTTTTAAATGACATTTATTTATCATAAATTGTGAGTGCTATTGTTAGTGCTATTTTTAAATGGCATTTATTTATCATAAATTGTGAGTGCTATTATTAGATAGAATTTATAATTGTTAGTGCTATTTTTAAATAACATTTTTGTATTATAAATTGTGAGTGCTATTGTTAGTGCTATTTTTAAATAGCATTTTTGTATTATAAATTGTGAGTGCTATTGTTAGTGCTATTTTTAAATGTCATTTATTTGTGAGTGCTATTTTTAGATAGAATTTATAATTGTTAGTGCTATTTTTAAATACAATTTATTGGAAGGTATTTTTGGTTATAAAAGGATGGCAAGAGTTTTGAGGTTGAAGGGGAGAGACATTTTGTAGAGTGTGCAAATTTTTGAGAGCTTAGAGAGAAGAACACAAACACTCTCTATATTCTCATAATCTTGAGTGAGCAAAATATACTAAGTTCGGAATATTGATTCCGCATATTGCTAGCACAATTGTTGTGGAGTTATTAGTCGTCTCCCCGTTCGTCAATTGGTGGTGCGTCCGAACTAGATGTCTAACACTTGTGGAGGCTGAGATCGAAGAACATCGAACCGACACCTCCGTTCAAGCACGCTACGAGAGGTAATCTATTTATTCCCTTTGAGACTTTGTGATTTTTTTCGATTGAAATGCACGAAGTACGCCTCTGGAGATACATGTATGGGTTGTTATTTATTTCCGCTACGTGTTACGTGGATCCCAACAGTGGTATCAGAGCCAATCCTTAGGTGTTTTCGTGCATTTAATTGATTTTTTGCAATTTTTGCAATACTATGGCCAATATGTATTAACGAATTGTTCGTCTTACATGGCTAATGGAGATTGATTATTTTATATGATAAATTAATCAACGTAGCAAAAATTGAGACTAAATCAATTTTGAATCGAAAATTTATGGCTATCTTATTTTACGTAAAAATTCTTAATATGATTCAACGTAGAATTTTTATTGTGCCTTCCTAAGTTTTAAATTGTGAATTTATTACTTACGTGAAAGGGTGGTGATCATGGAAAAATCCCTAATCAATGTGATTGATGTATATATGAATGTATGATGATTATTTATATATTTGGGGTTGTAATTATTAAATGGAGACTGCGTACTCCTTTTATTTTTCATGTAATCTTTATTTTTAGCATAGTCAATTGTTGATGTAAATGCTACGAGGATTACGTGGAGGAGCCTTTTAAGTCGGCGAGCTCTTTGGGGCCCAATTCTTGAAGAGTTCAAGAAACCAAGAAGAAGCGAAGAGCGGCTCTCCGTTATTAAAATATTAAAATGATTAAATGTGGTCTCATTGGCTCGAGACCCATTAAATCATAATTCCATGATCACCACGTAGGATAGATGTTTATGTGATTGGCATCTATTTATTTATTATGATTACGTGAGCATGTTAAACTGGTTAATGTGCAAAGTCAGACTTACCTCACCCAAAATTGCGCCTGCATGAAATCCTAGTTAGGGAAAATCACTCGCGTTAGGTACCGAAAGGGCGTTGGTAATGACATCAACGTAACCAAGTCCCCGAACCCAAAATCTCTGGTTCCGCAGAATTGAACGATCTCTCCCAATCGGTCAATAAGGTTTCCGGTCTACCCTCCAAGAAAGACCGGTGGCGACTCCAAATGCATGCACAAGTTGCACATGCCACCACGACCACACTAAGGTCGAAAGCGATCGACTGTTATCGTCGAATCCCTTTGAAAAATACTCCCGCCGCGATTTGGTATGGGCCTGGGAGGGCCCGCGCCGATCCAAAGCCCGCGATCCGCACCCTTGTGCGGGGGAAGGCCCGCGATCGGTAATCCATTAGCCGCGTCCGCCTTCGGACGGGTCGCGACAGCTGGCGACTCCGCTGGGGACCTTTGTTCTAGAACCTATGGTTATAAACCTCAAGTGGACTTAGGCCGTAATTAAAACGCTGAGTGATTTTTCTAACCCTGCAGGCGCTCTTGAAGGTGAGGTAAGTCCGCTTATGATAGGTGTTATATGTTTTTGCAGATTGGAGCGATAAGGGGGATAGTCTGTGATTAACATTGTCTTATGCAGGTTGGCGTAGGAATGAATGATTGTGTGTATGTTTTATATTGAAGCGGTGATTGTTAAATAAGATGCATGTTTATCGCTTTAGCACGACACCGAAAACACACACAACTGCGCCTAAAACCCCGGGCGCCCTTCTATAGGAAAACAATAGAAGGGATTGAAAATGGAATCTCCGTGAGGAAAAACACGGGGTAATCCACTTTTCAATTCCGCTCATTTGGAGCTATGGATCGAGCCCCAATGCAACGATAGTTGTGCAATGGAATCTGCTCTTTCTAGAACTCGAGGTGGGAACCTTGACCTTAGGTGCCAAATCCTTTGATTTTTAGAAGTTTTATCCTCACTTGTCTCATGTGCATGTCTTTAGATGGCTGATATATCTAAAACCACCTAAAAAAAAAAAATCGGCGATCCTGGAGTCACATCTCGAAGACTGGAACTGGGGCATCTCCGAGTGTTCGGACCACATTCCTTTGATTGGTTTGGCATTTTTAGTTCTCTTGAATAAGACTAATTTTGCTGAGGTCCTCTCTATCTCGTCCCTTAGATTGATTGTATTAGGGATCAATTTGTATTGTATACATCTCGATAAGGCTCATTTATATCGAAGGTAGGGGCAAATTCCCCAAACCCGTGGAGCATAGTGAAATTCGTCCCTTCAGTGCAAAATGCATTTGGCCGCAGAGCCACCCGTTTGGTGAAAGGACGTATCGTTCCTAATTGATTTTTAATCAGATCTGAGGATAATTCTTCTCCATTTTTTTTATCTCAGGTGATAAAAGAGACAATGCACCCAAAAGCTCATACATTCAAATGACAAAACAGACGTCGCCCAGCTGGGGCAAATGAACCGTAGGCATTGCAAATACCTTCAAGCACGGATGGAGGAATTCGATAGATGTTGTTCATATCAATATGCAACGTCAAAACGGAATGCAAATCAAGTGTAAAAGGACGTATCGTTCCAAAATGATTATTTCCTTGATATGGGAATAATGCTTCCTTTCCTTTTCCTCTCAGATGATGATCAAGAGCAGAAGACGCAGGGATGTAAAGCTTTCAAATAACAAACAGGGAACGTCAAATACCTCAAACGGCGACTGTGATCAAGAGAATTACCAAACCGCCACATGACGAATCCCAAGAATATCAAGCTGTCTTGAGACAGATTAAATTGATCAAGGACTCTGACAATCGAGATGGATGATCAGAATCTGCAAAAATCAATGGGAGCAGGTTCCCCCCATTTGCTTTGAGGAGCCAAACCGGGGGCAAACTCTCATGATCTCCCATGAAAGCGCATCAGACCAGGGTCATCGAATCCAGAGATGACAAACAGCAAGACAAGCGTCACCTAGCTGTGATAAATCACACCTAACTGGGGCAAGTGAATTAATTTTGCGCTGGACAAAGAAAGATGTGTCTTCTCCGGCAAAGTCAAATAGCAGAGTCGTCCGCATCAGAATCAAACCCCAAGATATGAATTTGGGCGAACGGTAACTTTGTATCGTTCCAATTTGATCTTCGAAGATCACGGGCTTAACATGAGTTTTTCTCATTTAACAGGAAGTCGTTGGCGCCGAAAGCCTCAAAAGAAAAGAGCTCGCTGATAGGGAGGCGAATAGAATCATTGGCCTTGGAAGTCAGGATTCCAGAAAATGGTCTTTGATTATAAGATCGAGTGGAGGGTAAAAAGTATCGCTTCCACACTTCATGCTTTGACATGCATTCCGATAACAATTTTCTTTTTCCTTGAATAAAAGGAACTCTGAAGAGTGGCGCTGGAATGCGTCCAAAAACACAAATGGATCTCCTCTGGGGCAAATCCTGGAAAATGATTCATCGCCAACCAAACGGAGGGATCAAGGCCACAAGATGGATGGCCAACTTCTGCAAGCCGCACGTTTGTGTTCAAATGGAAACACAAAACAAGAACAAGGCTGTATCGTTCCAATTTGCCTGGAATTTTAGAACGCAAACTGACGCCTAATTCCCGTCTTTGACAGGGGATCACCATCAAGGCGAAACAGGTTTTCACATCCCATGTATTACCCGTTGGAATACATGACCAAGGGTAAGATGTATCGTTCTAATTTTTTTGAAAAATTCATGAACAAACAATAACATGTTTCTTCTACATTTTCAGGGATCTCCAGCCGCGAGGGACAGGTAAGTATCCCTCTCCCAAATCCCTTGAAGATGTTGAGTAAAAAATAGAGAAGAAAAGAAAAGCTCTCAGAGTCTAATGTCTAGAAAAGACATAGAACTCAAATTTCATTGGCATTCATGTTTTGAAACAGGAGGTTGTCTGAACATGAATAAGAACATGCATGGGGCGTCATAAAATCCCCTTTGACGGGTAAAATTTTTGGAGAAAATGAAAGAGATTTTTCCAATAAAAAAATTGTTCAAAACTTTCAAAAGGACGTTTTCTCAAAAGACAAGAGGCAAAGCCTAGTCCAAACACGTCCCACACACACTGGAGAGATGAGTGGAGCAGATCAGATAGCAAAATCTGGACCTACGGAAGTAGGGACCATTCGCAGCGATTACATGGATTGGGACGACGGAGGCATTCGTTTTTTATCCCCAAACACTACAGGTGACCGTTGATAACCCCTTCGAACGGCGGTTTTCATTCTTAACCCTGTCAAGAACCACCCCACATCGGGGCAAAATGGAGGTGAGTCCAGCGGCATCAGGAGAAAATGGTCAGAAATTTTCTTGCTCGGACTAACATTAATCTTTGTGTGTTGTTTATATGGTAATCCAAGTGCCATAGGATGACGAGAAGCATTCATTTCTCTATCACACACACTGAATCCTTTGCACAGCCAACTTGAGCCTGCAAATTCATTTCATGAACCCATTGGTGATCATTCCAAAACGGATGCAGTACCCCTTCAAAAATGGAAGAGTTCAAGACTCAGGGATTACGAAGAAGATTCCCGGGCTGATATTTAAAGCATGTTTAGACTTTCAGACATATGTATGACATGATCCCATCGAGGATGAGAAGAACCGGGATTTCAAAAAAATAATAGTAATAATAAATCCCTAGCATCGAGAAAAAGCAAAGTGCCTGGTAAAAGCAAGGCCGATGCTCGTGTAAATTGTTTGATTGATCCGCAATGAAGCCGGATGGGAAAAAGAGGAAATCCCTAATGGAGTCAGATCAAAAAGACTACTCACCAAATGGTGTCAAGCGTGGAGCAGAGACGCAGACAGAGTTGTCAATCTCTTAATGCAGCCAGAGACACTCTCTAAAGAGCTGGTGCACACCTCAAAATCGGTTGCGCACCTCAACAACTGAAGGTGCAGAGAGGAAAAAGCAGGTGGTAAATTTGCAATGATCACCAATGTCAAACCCTTCGTAATTTCTGGGCCAAAAACAAGCCTTTTTCGGTCCCCAATCCTACCAATGTTACAACCCCGAAACAGTCTTCTCTGACTAAGACACTTGGGTTAACATATAGCTTAGCTCGAAGAAGTACGAGCAAGACTATTTCTTTCTCATTTTGCAGGGTTCTTGACTTGTAAACCCGGAGCAGATGGTGAAGACTTTCATTCAATGGCCTCGACTCCAAAGCGAGTCCCCCTTGAAAGCCAATATCCAAGCCTAACATTACGGTCCCGTGGAAGACCTCCCGACCGATCAAAATGTATGCGCTGCGAATGAGCCTAAAACCTAGGCACAGGTTAGTAGGGAATTGAGTGCATCCCCTATAAAAACCACATCTCAAAACAGGTGAGAAAACCTCCTTGTCGAGAAATATTCCAATTGACGTTTTGAACAAACTCTTTTTGGAATTTTCAAACTGTTGATCCAGATTTTCCGTACAAGGGACTTGTGATCACATTTGCATGTTGCCAGAATGCTTTGGATGACCTCCAGCATCAAAATGCACATTTCATGATTAAAACTTAAATCATACGATTTTGTCAAATGGATAGCCGTGGTCTTCCCAAAGATTACTAACGTTTTCTTGGTGAAGAAAAATATTTCAGGCTCAAATTTCTGCAGGATACCTGGAGAACCCAGCTCCCAGAATGTCGCCTCAACAGACTCAAGTGAAGCTTTGTCAAAATAAAATCTTTCACTGCTTCAAAAACTGAATTCCCGACAAACTTCGGGGTCTCTAAAAAAGAGGGGAAGAAAAACCCTTTTAAAAGAAAAGTCCTATCAGACGTGGAGAACCCTCGTCCCAGGACCCATTTTCAAAATATCAAACAGTCTCATCGGACGTGGAGAACCCTCGTCATGAGACCCCTTTTCATAATTTAGGCAGTCTCATCGGACGTGGAGAACCCTCGTCATGAGACCCCTTTTCAAAAATCAGACAGTCTCACCGGACGTGGAGAACCCTCTTCATGAGACCCATTTTCATAATTTAAACAGTCTCATCGGACGTGGAGAACCCTCGTCATGAGACCCCTTTTCAAAAATCAGACAGTCTCATCGGACGTGGAGAACCCTCGTCATGAGACCCCTTTTCATAATTTAGGCAGTCTCATCGGACGTGGAGAACCTTCGTCATGAGACCCCTTTTCATAATTTAGGCAGTCTCATCGGACGTGGAGAACCCTCGTCATGAGACCCCTTTTCAAAGTCAAAACTGATGGTAGACACCGCCTAAAGGGTCAAAACTATGGTAGACACCGCCTGAAGGGTCAACACAAGGTAGATACCGCCTGAAGGATCAACCCAAGGTAGACACCGCCTGAAGGGTCAAATCATGGTAGATACCGCCTGAAGGGTCAAAACAATGGTAGATACCGCCTGAAGGGTCAAATCAAGGTAGAAACCGCCTGAAGGGTCAACTCAATGGTAGAAACCGCCTAAAGGGTCAAAACAATGGTAGATACCGCCTGAATGGTCAAATCATGGTAGAAACCGCCTGAAGGGTCAAACCAATGGTAGAAACCGCCTGAAGGGTCAAACCAATGGTAGAAACCGCCTGAAGGGTCAACACAAGGTAGATACCGCCTGAAGGGTCAACACATGGTAGATACCGCCTGAAGGGTCAACACAAGGTAGGAACCGCCTGAAGGGTCAAATCAAAGGTAGAAACCGCCTAAAGGGTCAATTCATGGTAGAAACCGCCTGAAGGGTCAAACCAAGGTAGAAACCGCCTGAAGGGTCAAACCAAGGTAGAAACCGCCTCAAGGGTCAACTTATTGGTAGATACCGCCTTAAGGGTCAACACGAGGTAGATACCGCCTTAAGGATCAACACGAAGGTCTGATCCACCATACGGATTAAAATCTCTAGCAAATCCCAAAGCGTGGGGATGCGCCTTCCTTAGGTTCCTACCAATTAGGAATCCCATAATGGTATTAGCTACCATACAGGTCAGAGCTTAATCTCCCTAGGATTTTCTGTGACGAGTCCTAGGCATCTTCTTGAAAGTTGTCGCAACCGGCATCATCCGACAGGTGAGCTTCAGGTAAGCCTCTCTCACTACGGCCCATGTTCAAATTGTTAGAGCAAACCGGGGATTGATTTGAGCTTTTATCAAATAGGCTTAAGGATCCGATGTCATAACATTTCTTCTCTCATTTTCCCAGTTGAGTCGGTTAGGAATCAGGTGCCACCTTATCTTTGAGAGAAACCTCTAACGAGATTCCTCTCAAAGAGGGGCAGCTGTTGACACCTGATTTTTTACCATTTATTATTGTGATTGTTATTCTTTAAAATTAATTAAAAATATCAAAAAAAGTCATAAAATCACAAAATCAACTTTGGAAGCCTTGGTTTAGCCTTAGGAACCAATTTTGAACAAAAAATATTTTTCGGTATTTTTAATATTTTTCGAGTTTATTTAATTATAAAAATACCCAAAAAATCAGAAAAATACCATTCGTGGTCAGAAAAATACCCAAAAATATTCGATAATTTTGTTTTAATTTCCTCTTCAAGTGTGTCACTTTAAATCTCAAAAATTCGGCTCGGGTCACTATGTTCCTTCACAAACATAAACCCAAACCGAGCCTAAAAAAAAAAAAAAAAAAAAAATCCTTTTCGAGTCTTTTAGTTTTCAATTTTCACTTTCTATAAGCTATGACATTGAATTTTAAAGTCTTAAAGTGCAATTAGGTCAATTTGCCCTCCAATTTAATCAATTTTTACCAAAAGGGCTTAATTGCACATTTTTCTTTCAATTAGTCCCCGGTTTCACGGATGTATACGTATGCTCTACGTATTTATATGTCATACGTATTTATACGTTATGCATATTTGTACTGTTTGGTAACCTCTTTAACTCTTGTAATAATAATAATGGTTATTATTTTTAACACCTTTGTTAGTGCCTTTTTTTTAGCATTTTTGTATTGTGAGTGCTATTGCTAGTGCTATTTTTAAATAGCATTTTTGTATTATATATTGTGAGTGCTATTGTTAGTGCTATTTTTAAATGACATTTATTTATCATAAATTGTGAGTGCTATTGTTAGTGCTATTTTTAAATGGCATTTATTTATCATAAATTGTGAGTGCTATTATTAGATAGAATTTATAATTGTTAGTGCTATTTTTAAATAACATTTTTGTATTATAAATTGTGAGTGCTATTGTTAGTGCTATTTTTAAATAGCATTTTTGTATTATAAATTGTGAGTGCTATTGTTAGTGCTATTTTTAAATGTCATTTATTTGTGAGTGCTATTTTTAGATAGAATTTATAATTGTTAGTGCTATTTTTAAATACAATTTATTGGAAGGTATTTTTGGCTATAAAAGGATGGCAAGAGTTTTGAGGTTGAAGGGGAGAGACATTTTGTAGAGTGTGCAAATTTTTGAGAGCTTAGAGAGAAGAACACAAACACTCTCTATATTCTCATAATCTTGAGTGAGCAAAATATACTAAGTTCGGAATATTGATTCCGCATATTGCTAGCACAATTGTTGTGGAGTTATTAGTCGTCTCCCCGTTCGTCAATTGGTGGTGCGTCCGAACTAGATGCCTAACACTTGTGGAGGCTGAGATCGAAGAACATCGAACCGACACCTCCGTTCAAGCACGCTACGAGAGGTAATCTATTTATTCCCTTTGAGACTTTGTGATTTTTTTCGATTGAAATGCACGAAGTACGCCTCTGGAGATACATGTATGGGTTGTTATTTATTTCCGCTACGTGTTACGTGGATCCCAACAGTGGTATCAGAGCCAATCCTTAGGTGTTTTCGTGCATTTAATTGATTTTTTGCAATTTTTGCAATACTATGGCCAATATGTATTAACGAATTGTTCGTCTTACATGGCTAATGGAGATTGATTATTTTATATGATAAATTAATCAACGTAGCAAAAATTGAGACTAAATCAATTTTGAATCGAAAATTTATGGCTATCTTATTTTACGTAAAAATTCTTAATATGATTCAACGTAGAATTTTTATTGTGCCTTCCTAAGTTTTAAATTGTGAATTTATTACTTACGTGAAAGGGTGGTGATCATGGAAAAATCCCTAATCAATGTGATTGATGTATATATGAATGTATGATGATTATTTATATATTTGGGGTTGTAATTATTAAATGGAGACTGCGTACTCCTTTTATTTTTCATGTAATCTTTATTTTTAGCATAGTCAATTGTTGATGTAAATGCTACGAGGATTACGTGGAGGAGCCTTTTAAGTCGGCGAGCTCTTTGGGGCCCAATTCTTGAAGAGTTCAAGAAACCAAGAAGAAGCGAAGAGCGGCTCTCCGTTATTAAAATATTAAAATGATTAAATGTGGTCTCATTGGCTCGAGACCCATTAAATCATAATTCCATGATCACCACGTAGGATAGATGTTTATGTGATTGGCATCTATTTATTTATTATGATTACGTGAGCATGTTAAATTGGTTAATGTGCAAAGTCAGACTTACCCCACCCAAAATTGCGCCTGCATGAAATCCTAGTTAGGGAAAATCACTCGCGTTAGGTACCGAAAGGGCGTTGGTAATGACATCAACGTAACCAAGTCCCCGAACCCAAAATCTCTGGTTCCGCAGAATTGATCGATCTCTCCCAATCGGTCAATAAGGTTTCCGGTCTACCCTCCAAGAAAGACCGGTGGCGACTCCAAATGCATGCACAAATTGCACATGCCACCACGACCACACTAAGGTCGAAAGCGATCGACTGTTATCGTCGAATCCCTTTGAAAAATACTCCCGCCGCGATTTGGTATGGGCCTGGGAGGGCCCGCGCCGATCCAAAGCCCGCGATCCGCACCCTTGTGCGGGGGAAGGCCCGCGATCGGTAATCCATTAGCCGCGTCCGCCTTCGGACGGGTCGCGACACAGTCATGTTCAGATAACCTCCAGATCTAAACACGAATGCCAATGACATGATTGTGAGAATTTTGCGTCTTTCATACATGAGCTTTGAATGTATGCTAGATTCCAAAAAGCCTCCCAATTTTAGCAATAAGGACTCTGACAGTCTTAAAAACCTAAAAGATTGGGAAATGAATACTTACCTGCCCAGCGTGGCTAGAGATTCCTGAAAAACATAAAAGGAATATGTCACTGTATGCTCTCGAATTTCAGAAAATTAGAACGATACACCTTACCCTTGATCATGCACTCCAATGGAAGTGGATAGATTCATGAAAATATGCATTTTTCTTAACAACACAGGGTGGTTAAGAGTTCTAAAATTTCTTAAAACTCTCAGTCTTTGAAGAGAAAGGATGTGCACCTGACCACCACGACGTTAGGTCTTCTTGATCATGCATTCTCATCTGAACGCCAATGCGCAGATTACATAAATCAGCCATTTTGACCTATGGCGATGACGCCTTCATCTGATTGGGGCAATGAATCCTGCTTGATGGCTTCATTCATCTTTGGAACGTGCCCCATGTCATTCTTCAAAGTTCCTTATTCAAGGAAAAATAAATTCTCATGAAGATGTATGTTAAAGCATGTAGTGTGGAAGCGATACTTTTTACTCTCCACTCGATCTTATAGCCAAAGATCATTTCTTGAATGCTTGACTTCCGAAGCTGTTATCTCCAAAGATCATCTCGCCTTGAAGTTGAGTCGGCGAGTTCTTTCCTTCTGAGTCCTTTTGAATGCCAATAATTTTCTGTTGAAATTAGGGCAAATTCATATTAGGAGAAAGATCATTTGAAGATCAAATTAGAACGACACAAAGTCACCCTTCACTCAAGTTTGTATCTTGAGGTTTAACTCTGATGTGAACGACTCTTTTATCACGTTCATTGATCCTGCTGGGAATGAAATGCCACTTTTGCATCTAGTCGCGTAGATGATTCGCTTGGATTTTCGCTTTACTTTTCACCTTTGAAGTGTCGTCCTTCCAATGCTTTGAGAAAGTCGATTGCTTCATGCATCTTTGTCACTTGTGACCATCCTTGTGATGTTCTCCTATTTGTTGGACTCCTGATAATGTCCTAATGGCGTATTCTGCCATAGAAAGAAATGATTTTGCATTAGCAAATGCAAGAAAAAGGAGTAAATTGGATACGACACCCAACTACCCTTCTTTTGTCAATTGTTGACATTTATCTCTTGATTGAGTTCATTCCAATGTTGTATGCTGATATGGACAACATTCGTCGAATCCTTCCATCCATGCTTGAAGGTGTTGATAATATCAACAATCCATTTGCCCCAGTTGGGCGACGTCTACCTTGGCCAAATGCCTTAGCATTTTTCGTATCATTTGACGATTTCCAATCCTATTTGAAGAGGTCTTTGTACCTGTACATGAAGCAATGAGTATTCATCCATGTTTAACTTTACATAAATCACCAAGGAACATGATACTCCCTTTAAGGTATTTGCATTTCCGTTGATCAAGGAAATCATCTCTTTTGGTTGCTTTGCCCTAATAGGGGATGTCTTGATGCTTGTTGTCTTTGGGCTTGACAACTTGCTCCAATATGCTGTCTTGGTGTCGCATGAGAATCCTACCCCCAGCTTGGTCTCTTGACAGGAAAGGAGGGGTTTGCCCTAATGAACATTCTTCGCCGGTTCTGGTTATTTATCTCAACCATCTAAGTCTTCGATCACTTTTATCTACCTCTTGGTAGCTCGAGATCTTTGAAATTTGTCGCATGACATCTTAACGATTTTCTTAGTAGTTCTGTGAACCTGAGTCTTTCATCTCGGGATAAATGTCCACCGATCTTGACTTCTTTGATATTTTCAGTATCCCCCAAATTAACAATATCCGGCTCTTCCGAAGTAGGAGGCGTTGATTCCTCAAAGGCATTCTATTCCCTGCGAATAGACGCATAACCTTCATCATCGTCTTCTTCCTCTATCCCATAGTCCCAGTGGACTGCTTTAGGATTGTACTTTTCTATCGGAGGGACTTTTACAGTTACTGTCGTCTGATAAGACGTCCCTGGCTTAGCTGTGCCGTCTTCTTCCTCTTCTGGCAATCGAATCAAAATAGGCTTGACTAGGCAATCTTCTACCTTATTCAAGCTGTCAAGCTCTTCCAGTTTAATTACCACGGTCGTAGCGGTTTCAATCATCGACATAGTTTTGTCAAGGTCCCTTGAGGAGATTTCGTCTCTCAATCGTCAATGTCGGTCATCGTCACCTAACATTGTTGATGTGGCAGATCTCGGGTATTCTCTTTCAGCTAAACCCTGTTGTTGATTCTTTGATCTCTTTGTTTCAGCATACTGCTTTGTGCCAAGCTTAGTAACCCTTACTTGGTCAAGGATGACTCAGGTTCTTTTGAAAAAGGCCTTTTCAGGTTGAACGGGATCATCCATGCATCCACATCCATCTGATATGATATCTTTCATTATCTGATAGCAGCTAGGGGGAGCAGAGTACTCCACTTTAAAGTTGTATCCTCCAGAGTCCTGACCCAGGTTGTCTATAATTTCACCTATTTCAGGTGCGTTAGCCATGAATCTGCGATCTGCTAGACTTCACCTCTTGGCTTTCAGTTCGTCCTCTTCGAATTCTTCTTCTGACTGAATGACCGGCCCAAGATTGTCTACCAGATTCTCGTGCGGGATGTCTCAGGTGCTACCCTGCTCAGTTTTGATCACGAAGTGGCTTCCTTCCAAAGGTAGAGAAGCTTTGGCTCCCTCGAATTCTTTATCGGTAATATCGGACATTATCCCCAAGCTCATCATCTTGGCGATACATAGCTTCTTTACGTCTGCAGAGATCTCACCTGCTTTTGGGTATGATGAAGCGGTCGCCAGAAGGTCGGTCAGCTTAAACATGTCCACCTTCAGCTGGAGGTGGTTTTCCTCATCTTCAGTGAATATTCCCCCAATTGCTTGATAATCAGGGATCGGGTTTTCTTGTACGTTTGGAGCCACGTTGTCAAATTTTAGAATCTGGCTGTCAATCAAAGTTTGTACCTCTAGCTTAAGGATATAGCAATTATCGCTCTAGGTGGTTCCTTTGCCACCAAGTGTTATTCTAGCAGTATCGGGAGTAGCTTGGACAAAGGTCTCAGGAGCTGAGAGAACTGCTTTTGGGGTTACCTCTTTCTAGGCTCTTGCTCTTTTTGGTGCCGACCATGATGATCCTCCCTTGGTTGTTTTCTAGCAGAAGCTTCATGGGGCCTCCTTTCTCTTAAGGCTCATTCGAACCTTTCAGCCACCTTTATCAAATGTGCGACGGTCTGACGTCTCGAGGCGTTTAACTTGTCGATGTATTCGTAGAGGAGTGCTTTCAGGAACAAATTAATCAGCTCGTCGTCTGGGATTGACGGCTTTATTTGGGTCGTCAAAGCTCGCCATCTCTGGGCGTATGTTATGATCAATTCTCCTCTTGCCTTTGAGGTTCGTAGAAGGTCTTCCCTCGTCGGGGCCGTAGCTGTGTTGAACCTATATTGCCTAAGGAAATCCTCTGCAAGATCTTCCTACCCATCATAATCATCCAGGTCCAATTCAATGAACCAAGCCAGAGCGGCGCCAGCTAGATTTTCTTGGAACATGTTCATCAGTAATGGAACATAGTCTGAATACTGCGCCATCTTGCGTAGATAATATTTGAGGTGAGCACGGGGATAGCCTGTCCCATTATACTTCCTCACGAAGTATGGTTCCTCATAGTCAGGAGGAGTCTCCACATTGGCGAAGGGAGATATCTTGTCTAAACGAGCCAACTCATAACCTTGGCTGCTCAAGCATTCTTCGATCTTGGCTAATCTCTTAGCCTCCACCTTGATTTTTACGGTCTGCTTCCCATTTTTCCTCATTCTCGAGGTTGATAACAACATGGGACGCTTTTTGTTGCGACGGGGTATTCGGATCACGGGTATCCTCCTCCGCCCGTTGAGTATTTCCCGTCGTTTCTTTATCAGCTATATCGGGTGCAAGTGATGGATTTGAGTTGTTTAGGAACTACTGTCTATCTGGCTTGGGAGGCTTCCGGCATTGCCTTAATATCAGCCATCATAGCTGCCTTTGAACTATTTGATATTTCCCTATCAAAGGAAAGAAGGTTCGTGTCAGAACAGCATACAAAATGGGCAATTGGAATTGATACAATTTACCCTTCGTTCCTTGGATCTTGGCATTTTCCTTTCATTTGGATTCTTTTGCCTAGACCTGTCGACATCTTTCAAGGAATAATATGCATATAAATGATGCATGTATGATATGCATGATGCAAGTGATCTAAGATGATTCGTGTTTGCAACGAAAAATGGATTCGCGCCTTTCACTCTGTTCACAGAAAGTATCTCTTATCAAGCATGTCAATCTATAAAGTTTGACTTCTTTCTTTTCGAATGCTCTTTTCAAAGAGACTTCTAATTGTTAAGAAACTTTTTCAAGTTTTCTCGAGAATTTTGCTCACAAATTGAGCCATTATGACGCTCTTGAAATCATCTATCCTAAATGCATGTGTGAGATGATATGAAAAGTGGGTACTCCCTGTTCTGTCATTTTGAAGTCGTTGCTTCTTGGGTGTCTTAACTCTGTTCATCACCTGAGAGGAAAAAGATAGGAAATATTATTTCCACATCTGATTGAAACTTATTTAGGAACGATACGTCCTTTTCTACCAAGAGGGGTGGCTCGGCATTGTTCTTCTTGGAAGCGTTGTTGCCATGATGAAACGCTTTTTGTATTCCATGAATGGATTCCATTCCATTACGTTCCATGAGTGATAACCATTATTTCAGGGACTCGTCCCATGTATCACTATGATGAATCTGATGTCTTCGGCTTTGGTATGCTTTCTGGATAGGGAAATGATTTGCCTCTAGCAACTCAGTACTCCATCTTGAGTTAGCCGATTTAGCCATATGAAGCTCCATTGTATCGCGCTAACGCTTTCCCTGTTGGTTGAGTCAATCACTTCCATGTCAGGTGATTTTGACGTTTGACATTCTTCAATCTATTCTGACACATGTCTTCGACTATCATTCTCTGTATATGAAAGAGAAACATCTCAGTCATTCGTATGAAATGGAATCAGAATAAGGAACAAGTTACTCCCTTTTGTGACAACAGAGGATGAAATTTCATCGTAATTATCCGAAGGTCTCGGCATTTGATGTTGCACGATGCTCGACACTATTTGGGTTCTGTCACTCTCCTTCTTGAGGTTAGGTGACCTTTCGTCACTTTTGCTCTATTGGTGCATTTCAATCTATTTAGAGAGAAAGAAAGATGTTTGACTTTTGATTATGAAAATCAATTGTTAAAAAAAAAGTACTCCCTCTTGATTCAAAGATGGGCAACGATCATTTCTTCGTGGTCTTTTTGATTTGTCATGACTTCATGATGCTCCTCAAGCACCCTACTACTCGAGATCCATAAGTGTAGATTTATCTCTATTTGTGTACATTTACACCTTGAAGTGTTGCTTCGCAAATAAGCATTCAGTTTTCTTCATCCCTACATATAGAAAAGGAGATGATCATTTCACATCTTGAGAAGATTGAAATGAGGAACGATATACACCCTTTTATGGTTGAGTGATCAACAATCTCATGGTGGGAAACACGAGTATTTGTACTCCTTGAGACGTGCTTCAATTGGCGATCATGCCATGTCACATTGGCCTCCAATTTTGAGGGTCCACAATTGAGTCTTCTTTAAAGGGACAAATGTCGACCTCACACAATCATTTTATCTCACCTACATGACATGAGGAAGGAATATGTCAATTGTTGCACAACAGGCTCTACTTGAAACGATAACAGATTTACTATCCCCAGAGTATATTTCCTCAGCTCCCATCACTTTGAGCATTTAGAGATGAAGGAATGTTCCTTAACGGTCCCCACTCATTTTTTTTATAATCACCTGCAAGTGTGAGTAACCATGTCATCTTATAGACAAATCAATTTAATTTGGAACGAATACACCCTTTTCGACTTAGAGAGGTCAATCCAAATCAGGTTGCCCCTTTTTTCATGTTGTCTTGTTCTGGGCATGTCATCATCGATTCATCTTATTTTGGAAACCTCATGGGTGGCTCCTGATGAAGACGCGTCTCCTTTCATATTACAGGGAAAACAGGCCTCGCATCATTGGCCTTCAGCCGTTTTGACCTGTTGGCAAAAGAAATAACCAAGCAAGTCAAGTATAACACTCGAAGTTTTTATTGGAACGACTACAGTTTTACCATCGTTCGATTACATCTCGCTTGTGATTAGATGAAGGAATCTTCAATAAATGTATGTCATGCATAACCTGTCAGAAAGGAGACACACTTAGCATTTTACATAGCAAAGACATCTTTCAATGAGGTCGCCTCTTATAATGAAAGCAAGGCGACAATACATACCCCATAATCCCTATTTACGGGCATCTGATGTCCGCCAAGATTTCAAGATAAGAGGATACGTCATTAAAAGATCGATCCATGGTCATCAATCAAACACCCATTTAATTCCAAACGTTTAATACGCAAACGGGGGCAATAATCTTGAAAGATTGCTTGTGACATTTTTCTTGTAAAAATCATGTGATCATTGTTTTCAAGAAATCACTACACAAAACGTGATTGCAAACATGGTTTTAACTTTATGCCCCAAAATCTTAAATTGGAGGAATTTTAGACATAGAAAATGTTATCTTAATCCATGATTGAAAATTTGGGTGAACCATCTATTCCGTAGGGACGGCTTAGAAGTGTTCCCACTTTTGTATCTAAAATTCATAGTCAAAAAATTTCATTTGTAAACTCAAACACCCAGGGCATTCGGTTGATTTCCATGAATTTCCTATCATGAAATTTCACTAGGAAATGAACAAGTAGAGGGAGAAATCATACTTACAGTGATCAGCGAATTTTTTTTTTTTTTTTTTTGGTTTTAGGTATACCAACCTCTCATAGACATGCACATGAGACAAGTGGGGGGTATACTCTAAAAATCGAAAATCAGGTGAGGAACCTATGGCTCAGGCTCCCACGATCCAAATGAGGCAGACTCCTCCCCAAGAGTACCCACTCAAGAGGGCTAGATATCGCCAATTTGGATGGTAGGCGGGAACGAATGCGAAAGTCTCAAGTGCCATCAAACGCGAGATCCTTTCACATCCTTTCCCTATCTAAGATAACCTAGAGGTGGTTTGCAGTCGTGGTTTGACCGCCAGTGTGTGCGATGTGTCGTGATCATCACAATGCAAAGTTATGGACAGCAGTTTGTATCAAAACACCGCTTCAGTATGTGCATAAAAATAAACATACATTCCCAACTCCAACCTGCAGGAAAGATGTCAACAATCACGCCACCCCTTATTTCTCCAATCTGCAAAAACATCTAACACAATGGTTAGTGTACGTACCTCGCCTTCGAGAGCATCTGCAGAAAATAATGTCAGATAAACCAAACAACTTTTTAATCGGCTCAAGTCCTCTGGAATTCGTAACCAGAGATTCTGGTTTAGAAAATATCCCCAGTGGAGTCGCCAGTCTGTTGCGACCCTCCCCCTCGTGGAGGCGGGGAGCGGGCTAATGGGCCTCCCGATCGCTGGCTTGATCGGACGCGGGCCTCTCCCAAGGCCCATTACCCAAATCGCAACTGCTGGATATACGTGGTCGACCTTCAGTGTGGTCTAGTGACATGTGATGAGTGTACATGCCAAGGAGTCGCCACCAATCGTTTCGTGGAGGGTACGATCGAAAACCCTATCGAATAGTTGGGAGTAGTCTATTCGATTCTGCGGAAACCAGAGAAGTGGGTTCGGGGACTTAGTTACGCCAACTGTCGAAGTTGACGCCCTTTCGGTACCTAAGCTGAATGGTTTATCTGATCCTAGGATTTCATACAGATGAGTGGGGTACAGATCCTAAATCTAGGAGTTCATGTAGATGGGAAATACTACCCTATCACTCACAACCAATAGAAATAAGTGCGCAAATCAAAGATCCAGTACATGCGGATAAAATACATGAAATCAGCATGGTATCCCTAATGAGGCCCTATTAGCCTAGAGAAATATCAATCAAGGCTTAGGAATGATTTTGGCATGATTTGCCCATGAGGGGCAAAATCGTAATTTTGAATAATTCGGGAAAATTTACCCTTAAAAGGGTAAATCTGTCATTTTAGACGAATTGGGAAGTCAGAAGACAGGGGAAATAGGATTGGCCATCAATCCGATCCATTTCCTATTTTTCTGGAATTTAAAAGTGATTTTACCCTTGGACAAAGATGAGAACTGAAAATCTCAAATATTAGGGTTGGTCGTCCATCTGACCCAAACCCTAACTTTAAGCAATTTTCAGAACTCGATTGAGACAAGAAAGACGATTTTCCCATTAAAGGGCAAAATCGTCATTTTGAGAAAAGAGGCGGGACTCGAAAACCCAAACCTAAGAATTGGTCGCCTACCCGACCCTAATTCTTACCTTGGCATTATCGGCCTTACCTCGCATATGCAGCAGAGGCGACTTACCCCTAAAGGGTAATATCGTCAAGTCTCGGAAGAACGGATAAGAAACCCCAAAAATAGGGTTGACCAGTTGTCTGTGGTCAATCCTCGATTTTTGGGGATTTCTGGAGTGTCTAGGATTTTCCCACAATTTTTCCACATTTTTTTGGAATTTTCTGGAATTTTCTAGCATTTTTTTTAGGATTTTCTGAAATTTTTCGATTTTTTTTATTTTTTTTTAAATCATTATCTGATTTTTTTATTTTAAAAAAAAAATGTTATTCGGGCCGGGTCGGGTGACCCGGCCCACGACCCGCGGGCGACTGACCAGGCCCGGATCCGGGCCCGCGCGACCCGCGCCCAAAACGACGCCGTTTGGACACTCCCGCTCAAATTTTTAAAATCCCGCCTAAATCGAATTAAAGGCCCAGATTGCGCCACGTGGCGGACCTGCGGACGGCCTGATCTTAACAAGGAATCAATGGACCAGATCTTGCCACGTGTTGACATTTGAACGGCTTGATGTAACAAAAGCGATTGACGGCCACGATTGAAATGCAACGTGGAATCACGACCGTCCGATCCACGGCATTTCTTTATTTTCGAAAATCATTTTTATCTTTGAAATTTCACGATCGCGACACGTGGCCAAATATCCACCGTCCGATTATTTTTGTTTTGTTCGGTTATAACCGAACGGCTGACGTGGCTGCCACGTGGGCGTCACGTCAGCGCCACATGGGCGTTGACCCGGTCAACCGCCGTTGACCGGTCAACGACCCATCGGAGAAGATGACCGGCGCCGGCTTTGTCTCGCCGGCGCCTCGTCGGAAGGCTGTTTCTCCGGCCTCAGAGCGCCAAATCACACAAGACCAACGCCATTCGATTCGTATGAATCTCCTCTACGACATACATCTCGCTCGACATAGCAGAACCAATCTTGATTAATCTGCAAATCAAGGCCGAAGATGATCTCCGGCGAGAATCCGTACTAGGCATTCCTAACGTCGGACGAGCTTTTCGAATCATCAAACATCGCCTATGGAGTTAGAGGGAACTTACCTGATGATCGCGAGGCGTCAGTTTCGCTTGGATCGAGCTCTCGGGCCCTCGACAGGTTCGGACGGCTCGGATTCAGATCCAGGGTTTCGAGTAGATTTAATGCAAAAAGAGGATGGATACGAGCTTAGTATGTTCTCTAGACTTGATCGAAACAAAAATCTCAAAGAAAAGTGCAAGGATGAAAGATTCGCCATTAACGAAGCTCCAAGAACTCGAGCGCGGCCCTTACCTTTTCTGCGATAAACCGATGAACAAGCTAGTTCGTTGCGTTCCCAGGACCGAGATGAAGTCGCAGACGGCGATGGCATGGCTCGGCGAAGCCTGGGATGCACTGGCCGAGCCTTTGAAGATCTCGGCCACCGAGCTTCTTCAACGGCGGACGAGCTTCCTCTCTCTCTCTCTCGCCTACTCTCTCTCTCCTCCGCTCTCTCTTCGTGCGTTTCTTGCGTCCGTTCTCCCCCCGCTCTCTCGTTTCGCTCCCTTGCTCTTAACTGAATCCCCCTCAACTGAATCTCCTCTTTCTTTTTTAACTGACTTCTCCTTCCCCTCCGTTTTCTGTTCGTGTGCCCAAGAAGCGAAGAGCCAGCAGAAGGTGTTCTGCTTATGGCCTAATTTTGGTCAATGGGTTGACTGGGTCGGGTCAACCCGACCCAGTCAACCTGATTTTGGGATTTTCCTTCAAATCGGGCGTCCAGATATCCCAAAATCATGAAATCGACTCCATGATCGGATTTCATAGCATGTAATTTACCTAAGTAAGGTAAAATTGGGCTGAATTGATTTTGATTTATACAAAAGCCCCAAATCTAAGACAAGATCCAAAATCGATTTTCGTCAAATTGAGATTCCTAATGGACGAATCATCCCCAATTGAGCCCACCATTAGATTCAGGGGGTCGAATACTATAGGGAGGAAGCATTGGGATCCTATGGGTGTCCCTCGAAAAAGTTTAATTTTGGAATTGGCACTTTAGGGACTAAAATGAATAGATTTTCATGCAATTAGGTCCCTAAGGCCAAAATTGATCAAATTAGAGCACAATTAAACCCAATTGGAATGTGGGGAAATCAAGTCGAATGTCAAGACTCTTAAAATGCAAAATATTGCAAATAAAAAGACTCAAAACATATTTTTTTGACAAATTTAACCCTGTGCGTTACAAAGAAACACACAAAATTAAACTTGAATTTCGACTCTTGATGAGGTAAAAATGACAAGGGATTTAAAATAAAAATATTAACTATTTTCCTATATTTTTGTGACCTGAAATTCTATTTTTTGTTGATTTTTCTAGTATTTTCCTATTTTCTAAAAATACTAAAAAATGTGAAAAATATGAAAAATTATTTTTTGGTCAAGAATGGTTCCTTGGGCTTGGCCAAGGCTACCAAAGTTGATTTTGTAATTTTTTGACTTTTTATGATTTGTTTGTGATTTTTTCAAAAATAAAACTAAAAAAGACTTGGTCAAAAATCAGGTGTCAACAGATACCAAGCCCAATCTTTTAATTTTTAGAGTTTTACCCTCACTTGTCTCATGCGCTTGTCTATGAAAGGTTGGTATACCTAAAACTGCCAAAAACACGGAGAACAGGGGCAAACCATTCCTACATCCAGAAAGCCTGCCGAAGTTAAAGGCATCGTATTCGTCATTTAATATGAGGGGAAAATCCCCCAAGCGATGGTTATCACCCGCAAAGTATAATGGAATCCATTCCTTCAATACAAGATACATTTGGCCGCGGAGCCACCCGTTTGGTAAAAGGACGTATCGTTCCTAGTTGATCTTCAATCAGATCGGGGGATAATGTTTTCTCCATTTTTCATCTTAGGTGATAGAAAGAGACAAGGCACACAAAAGGCCATGCATTCAAATAACAAAACAGACGTCGCTCAGCTGGGGCAAATGAACCGTCGATGTTATAAACACCACCAAGTATGAATGGAGGGATTCAATAGATGTTGCTCATATCAGTATGCAACATCAGAATGGAATGCAAATCGAGAGTAAAGTTGTATCGTTCCAATTTATCTTGAATTTGGGAATATCAGTTGACACTTATTATTTATCCTTGACAGGGACTCGACATCAAGGAGGACAGATTTTCATAACCCGTGTGCACTCACTGGAGCACACGACCAATGGTAAGATGTATCGTTCCAATTCTGGTAAACTTTAGGACATACACTGACATATTTCTTTTGTGTCCCCAAGGATCTCCAGCCATGACGGACATATAAGTATCCATTTTTTCAATTCATCGGAGATTGAAAATTTTCAAAATTAATTCAATTCTCACGTCCCAAAAGACGTAAAATTTTCAATTAATTGACATTCATGTTTTCAATCAGGAGGTGGTCTGAGCATGAATAGAACATGCATGGTGCATCATAAAATCCCTTTGATGGGTAAATTTTGGAGAAAATGAAATGAATTTTTCCAACAAAAATCATTTAAACTATTCAAAAGGATGTTTTCTTAGACGAGAGGTAAAGCCTAATCCAAACACGTCCCACACACTTGAGAGATGAGTGGAGTGGACCAAATAGCGAAATCTGGGCCTATAGAGGTAGGGATCATTCGCAACAATTACATAGATTGGGACGACGGAGGCATTCGTTCTCTATCCCATACACCACAGGGTGACCGTTGATAACCTCATTGAACGGTGGTTTTCTTTCTCAACCCTATCAAGAACCACCACACACCTGGGGCAAATACAGGTCAGTCTAGCAGTGCTAGAAAGTAAATGGTTAGAAATTTTCTTGTTCGGACTAATATCAATCTTTGTGTGTTGTTTATATGATAATCCAAGTGCCATAGGATGACGAGAAGCATTTATTTCTCTATCCCACACACCATACCATTTGTATAGCCAAGTTGAGCCTGCAAATTCATTTCATGAACCCCCATTAGTAATCATTGCATATTTCAAGACGGAGGCAGCATCACTCCAAGAATGGAAGTGTGCAAAGATTTAAGTTGAATATCTAGCGCAATTGCCGAAAATTCTAGTTCCAAAGGGAAAGAAAAAAGCGGGTTAAAAAAAAAAAGAAAAATCCCTAGGCATCAAGAAAAAGCAAAGTGCCTGGTAAAAGCAAGGTCGATGCCTATTCAAAATATCCCGAGCGAAGTTTGGAAAAATGAGGAAAGGAACCTCCAAAAGGGGTCAGATCAAGAATACTACTCCCCAAATGACATCATGGTTAGTGCAAAGACACAGACATTATGCGCTCTAAAGAGGAGTGTACACTTCAAGAACTGAAGATGCTCTTCGAAGGACATGTGGCAAATCTACAATGATCACCAATGTCAAACCCTTCATAATTTCTGGGCCAAAAACAAGCCTTTTTCGGTCCCCAATCCCATCAATATTACAACCCGAAAGCAGTCTTCTCTGACTAAGACACTTGGGTTAACGTATAGCTTAGCTCAAAGAAGTACGAGCAAGATCATTTCTTTCTCATTTTTGTAGGGTTCTTGACTTGTAAACCCGGAGCAAATAGTGAAAATTTTCATTCAATGGCCTTGACTCAAAAGTGAGTCTCCTTTGGAAATCGGCATCAAAGCCCCAACATTACGGTCCCGTGAAAGACCTCTTGATCATTCGAAATGAAGGCGCTGTGAATGATCCTGAAACCTAGGCACATGTTAGTAGGAGATTGAGCATTTTCCCTATAAAAGATCATTATCACAGAACGGTGAGGAGCCCTCTCGGATGAGAAATTCTCCAATTGATATTTTGAACGAACTCTTTTTGGAAATTTCAACTTGTTTGATCCAGATTTGCCGTACAAGGAATTTGTGATCACCTCTGTATATTGCAAGAATGTTGTGGATAACCTCCAGCATCAAAATGCACTTTTCTTGGCTAAAACTTAAGTCATAGAATTTTGTCAATTGGACAATTGTTGTCTTCCCAAAGATTACTAACATCTTCTAGGTGAAGAACAATCTTTCAAGTTTAAACTTCTACAGGATCCTTGGTAACCCCAAATCCCAGAATAGCCTTCAGGTGAACCTAAAGTTAGGTAAACCTCCCCCCGATGACCAAATGCGGCATCCTTAGGTGAAACCTTTTAGTAGGAAAACCTTTCCCAAGATCGATCCACAGAACGATCGAGTCTCCGACAAGCCCCGAAAATCGGGTACGTCATCTTTTATCTCGAAGGTAGAAACCGCCTGAAGGGTCAACCAAAGGTAAAAACCGCTTGAAGGGTCAAAATAAAGGTAGAAACCGCCTGAAGGATCAACAAACGGTAGAAACTGCCTGAAAGGTCAACCAAAGGTAGAAACCGCCTGAAGGGTCAACTCAATGGTAGAAACCGCCTGACAAATGAATGGTAGAAACCGCCATAAGGATCAACCCAATGGTCCAATCCACCATACGGATTAAAACCTTGATAGATTTCATACATAGAAAGAGTCGTTCTTCCTAGGTAAGCCTTACAGTAGGTGAACCACTTCTGGTCTAATCCACCATATGGATCAAAATACTTGACGAATCCCTAAGTGCGGGAGGCGTCTTCCTTAGGTTCCTATCAGTTAGGAATCCCATTATGGTTTGACCTACCATACAGGTCAAAACTTAACCTCCCTAGGACACTCAAGTAACGAGTCCCTAGAAATTCTCTTGAGTCAAATAGACACCGCGAAGGCCGCACGGACATCAAACAGGTAAGTTGCGGGTATGTCTCTCTACTATCTCACTCTCCCATGAACGTTTCCTCCATTCAAGAAAGAGCATACATCGACAAGCATGAAAAATTGGATGTCTTGACTCCTTTTCCTTTAGTTTCCCAAATCGAGTCGATCAGGACTCAAGTGTCACCTTATCTTTGAAAGAAACCTTTAACGAGATTCCTCTCAAAGAGGGGCAGCTGTTGACACCTAAATTTTGATCAGTCTTTATTAATTATTTTTCAAAAATTCATAGAAAATTAATAAAAAGTTAAAAAATTGAAAAATCAAATTTGGTGACCTTGACCAAGCTAAATGAACCATTTTGACAAAAAAAAATAATTTTCATAATTTTCATTTTTTTAATATTTTCAAAAAATAGAAAAATGCATGAAAAATCAAGAAAAATAATATTCGAGGTCACAAAAATATAGAAAAATAGTCAATATTTTTATTTTTATTTTCTTTACTTTTTGACCTCATAAATAGTGAAATTCAGGTTCGATTTTAGGTGTTCTCTGATCATCATAAAATTGAATTTGACAAAAAATATTAGTAATGATCAAAAGAAAAGAAGTGAAAACATAATCATTTAAAAGGAAAAAGGGGACGTTTGACTAATAATGTTGTTTTCACTTTTTGTTATTTTGTTATTATTTTATTTTTATTTTTATTATTTTATTTTTCTCTCTCTCCCGCTCCCTCTCGCTCCTGCACACACTCTCTCTCTCTCTCTCTCTCTCTCTCTCTCTCTCCTGCGTGTAGACCGAAGGACGCTTCCGCCATTCTACTGCCTTCTTCTTCTTCTCCTTCTTGGTCTTCCGTAGTCAGCCTCCTCATCCACCTTCCTCTTTTCCTCCTTCATTTGCGTCACCACCACTCCTCCAGCCACGGCACCACCTCCAGCCATCATCCTGACCGTCGCGCGCCGCCGGTGAGCCAAGAACAGGCCCGGCATCCCCCTGCTCTGTTTTCGGGTTCAGTGGTCTTTTTATGCTCCGAAGCCCTTGCGACCACCCTCGACCTTTCCGACCACCACCAGACGCCTCCTCTGACCTTCACCACTGCCTCAACTCCAGTCCGGCCGCCGCACGCCGCCGAAAAGGCCTAAACAGACCCATCGGCCTCCGTGCTCTGTTTTGGGAACAAAAGGCCGCTCGAGCTTCGTCAGCCCTTGTCGTCGCTCCTGACGACCAATTGCCCTTGCCTCTTCGTCTTCTAGCCTCACTATCACCCCCAGACCGCCGCTCGCCGTCGGACGATCGCGAGAAGCCTCGAATCCCGATTGCCCTGTTTTCGTTTCAATTTTGGGGATCCCCGTCAAACCGCCATTCCGGCCACCTCTGACCGCCACCAACCACCGGTTCGACTCCCCTCCAACCCTCAGGCTGCTGCCTAATCGTCGATGACCGCCGCTTAGCCCTCAGACCACCGCGGAAGCCGATTGCTCTATTTTAGGGACCGAAGCTATCTCGGAGCTCCTCCGCCTAGCTCCGCTGTCCCCGCCGCGGACCACCGCCTCCATTCGTCGTCCTCACGTTGCCCGTCATCCCTCACAGCCGCCGACAACCGCCTGACTCGTTGGAAGCCGCGAAGAGCCCCGACCGGCCTCCCCTGTTTCAGTAGCCCGAATCCCCTGTTTTGCGCTGGGTTATGTCTAGCGGCGGTTCCGTCGCCTCCGGCCCCCTCGAGCCACCGTCGCCACCTCCCACAGCTCTTCCCCCGACGGTTGCAGCTCTATGCCGTCATCAACCTGCCATCCGATGCCCTTGGAGCCGCGAACGGCCGTGCCTTGCTCTGCATCGTCATCGTGCCCTGTTTTTCATAGGCTATGGCCTGTTCCGAAACGGACCGTGTCCGGATGAACCGGGCCGTGTCCGGGCGAATCGGGCCGTGTCCGGCCGAACGGACACGTGTCCGATTTTTTTAAAAAAAAATTAATTAAATTAAAAAAAATCATTTTTCGATATTTACTTATAAAATTGTTTGTTGACATTCTGATGTGGCGATCGACAGGTAACGTGCATGGAGATGGTGGCACACTCGGATTGGGCGATTGAAGACCGGTGTCAAATCAGGTATATTTTGTGTACCTGATTCGTATATCAGAGTCATTTTGCTAAAATATTGCCATTATAGATTTGATTTGCATGTATTTATTTCAGTCTAATGGTTAGCTTATTTATTCGGTTAAGTGTTGTATATTGTTGAAGAAATGTATTTTTATTAAAATATTTTCCGAAAATATAAATAATAAAAAACATCCCAAAAATCCAAAAAAATGGAAAATTAAGGAAAAATTCAAAAACAAAATCGCAGAAAATTCCTAAAAAAATTCTAGAAAATTCCCAAGGCTGAAAATGATAAAAACAATTGACTTGTTGTCATTTTTGGGGTTTTCTCCTGTTTAATCCAAAATGACGATTTTACCCCTCAATGGGTAAATCGTCTTTGATATTCCGATGACTTGTGGAAATTGCTTAGAATTTGGTGATGGGCCAGATGGGTTGCCAAACCTTATGTATGAGATTTCCACATTGCATTTCCCTTTTTAGAAAATGACGATTTTACCCTTCGAATGGTAAATCGGTTTCAAATATTCTAGAAAGTTCTGAAAATTCTCGAAAAATAGGAAATCGTTCAACTGAACGATCAAACCTATTTTTGACATTGTTTTATTCCATATTCATTCCGAAATGATGATTTTTCCCTTTCAAGGTAAATCGTCCCTTTTGATCGCAAAATTACGACTTTACCCTTGATGGGTAAAATCATGTCTAAATCATTCCTAAGCCTGGTTGATGCTTCTCTAGGCCAATATGGCCTTATTAGGATTGCCATGTGATTTATCTGAATATCTAGATTCTATTTGATTGTGCACTTTATTATTGATTGTGATTGCTAGGATAGTCACTCATATCTGCATAAACTCCTAGATTTAGGATTCGTACCCCTCTCATCTGCATGAAATCTTAGGTCAGAAAATTCAGTCAACTTAGGTACCGAAAGGGCGTCAACTCTGACAGTTAACGTAACTAAGTCCCCGAACTCATTTCTCTGGTTATCGCTGAATTGAATAGAAACTCCCTACTATTCAATAGGGTGGTCCAATCATACCCTCCAAAAAATGATTGGTGGCGACTTCATGGCATGCACACTTAGCACATGTCATTAGACCACACTGAAGGTCGACTACGTATACCTCCGTTGCGATTTGGGTAATGGGCCTTGGGAGAGGCCGGCGTCCAACCAGACAGGACGGCCCATTAGCCCTCGAGAGGGTCGCGACACTTCTCTCCCATAGTGACCAAAAATTCAAGAACAAGAAAAAACGTCATCACGAATTGCTAGCACAATCGAGTGGTGATTCCGCGAGTTCATTCTTCCGTTCGTCGTTGTGATTGGTGGTGTGTCTGAACTAGAGGCTCGACACTTATAGGGCTTGGATCGAAAAACATCTAAACCATTTTTCATTATTCAAGCACACTACGAGAGATAATCCGTTAACTTTATTTGTTTAATATGTTTTTCAATTGAAACGCACGAACTACGCCTCTGGAGATACATGTACGGGCAATTTATTATTTCCGCTGCGTTTATTTATTTTATTTTTACCCGTACGTGTTACGTGAATCCCAACCGTGGTATTAGAGCCAATTCTTAGTGCGTTTAATTGTTTTTTAGTGTGTATTTATTTTTGCGACGCTATGGCCAATTTGTTTTTAAAGAATTGTTCTTTTTACATGGCCGATAGAAGTTGATTATTTTTATATGATAAAAATTAATGGACATAGCCAAAATTAAGACTAAATCAATTTTGAATCGAAAATATGTTGTGAGTTTTATATTACGTATGAATTCTGCAAAATGATTCGTGGCTACGAATAGAGGGGCGAGAATGCTAATGCCGTTTGGAATTACGCACGTGAAATTTGTTCCACCGGTGTTAATTTCTTCACGTGGCTTGCATTGCTTGATCTTGAATATGATTAAATGCAGAATTATTTATTTATTTATTTGTGCCTTCCGAAGCTTTAAATTATGAATTTATTGCTCACGTGGAAGGGTGGTGATCATGGAAAAACCCCTAATCAATGTGATTGATGAATGTATGGTGTTTATTGGTATTTTTTGGGATTGTAATTATTAAAATGGAGGCTACGTCCTTCTTTTATTTTTCATGTAATTTTTATTTTTTTAGCGTAGTTTAGCATAGTCATTTATTAATGTAAATGCTACGAGGTCTACATGGAGGAGCCATAAAGCCGAAGAGCTCTTTGGGCCCGGTTTTCGAAGAGTTTGAGGAACCAAGAAGAATTGAAGAGGGATCTCCAATATTAAAATATTAAAATAGTTAAATGTGGTCTCATTGGCTCGAGACCCATTAAACCATAATTCCATGATCACCACGTAGGATAGATGTTTATGCGATTGACATCTATTTATTTATTCTATTTTTATGAGCATATTAAACCGGTTAATGTGCATAGTGAGACATTTAATAATGACTCAAAATTTCCTTAGAATAATATTAAGTCGTAACGAGTTTTGGACTCGTGGCCTTCCATTGTCGTGGTTTGATTTTTTATTATAGTGATTGATTGACTAGCTATGGATACATAGGGGTCAATTGTCATCCATAATAATGGACCAATCCATTAAACATATGATGTTGTAGAGTTGAAGCCGAACGATTTCCAATAACTGTTATGTGAGGGGATCGTTTGCGTTTTCAATACTTGCATGAGACGATGGGTTAGACTTAACTATGATCATGAACTCAATAACGGTTAGGTGAGAGTTTCATGGTCTAGAGGCCGAAGTTATGATTGGGACTCGCATATGATGCGTTGAATAAGTTGATTCACTCACTAAGCTTATAGAACACCAATAACTATTAGGTGAGGTGGACTATGAGCTGGTGGAACTCCAATCTCCACTAGTAATCTTTACCCGACAAATATTGCCGTTTTCCATTTTAAGGAGTATAGGATCCGAATATAAATTTAGTGGGAGGGTCTATTTCATTTAAAGGCCAAAATAAAATAGTTATTTTGAAAGACAACGGCTAATAATTTATTTTCTGTATGTCGCGACCCGTCCGAAAGAGGACGCGGCTAGACATGCACGGTTCGACGGAACCGCCGGTTCCGGTTCAGGAACCGGCGGTTCCGGTTCCTAAAAAAGCTGGAACCGGAACCGGCCCTTAAAGAGGCGGTTCCGGTTCCGGGCCCGGTTCAAGGAACCGCCGGTTCCCGTCGGTTCAATTTGTCCATATATATTTTTTATAATTTATTTGCAATATGAACAATCAAATTGAAGGTAGTTGAGTGGTTTAGGGTGCTTATTTCAACTAAAAGATCAAAGGTTCGAATCCCACTCCAAGCAATTATCATTTTCTCTATTTTTTATTAAAAATAACGGGTCGGAACCGCCGGTTCCGGGCCGGTTCCGAAAAAAGAGGAACCGCCGACCCGGTCAACGGGCCGGTTCTGGGCCGGTCAACGGGCCGGTTCCGGGTCCGGGTCCAATTTGGCCATGTCTAGACGCGGCTAATGGATTACCGATCGCGGGTCTTGGATCGGCGCGAACCCTCCCAGGCCCATACCAAATCGCGGCGGGAGTATTTTTTAAAGGATTCGACGATAAGAGTCGATCGCTTTCGACCTTCAGTGTGGTCGTGGTGGCATGTGCAAATTGTGCATGCATTTGGAGTCGCCACCGGTCTTTCTTGGAGGATAGACCGGAAACCTTACTGATCGATTGGGAGAGATCGATCAGTTCTGCAGAACCAGAGATTTTGGGTTCGGGGACTTGTTGGGATTCACGTAACACGTACGGGCAAATAAAAATTAGTAAACGCAGCGAAAATAAATAACAACCCATACATGTATCTCCAGAGGCGTACTTCGTGCATTTCAATCGAAAAATCACAAAGCACCAAAGGGAGTAAATAGACTACCTCTTGTAGCGTGCTTGAAACGGAAGTGTCGGTTCGATGTTCTTCGATCTCAGCCCCACAAGTGTCGGGCCTCTAGTTCAGACACACCACCAATTGACGAACGGTGAGACGACTAATAATTCCACAACAATTGTGCTAGCAATTTGCGGAATCAATATTCCAAACCAATTTACGGAATCAATATTCCGAACTTGGTATATTTTGGTCACTCAAAATTATGAGAATATAGAGAGTGTTTGTGTTCTTCTCTCAAAGCTCTCAAAAATCTGCTCACTCTATAAATGTGCTAACCTTAACCTCAAAACTCTTGCCATCCTTTTATAGCCAAAAACACCTTCCAATAAATTGTATTGTAAAATAGCACTAACAAATAATAAATGCTTTCTAAAAATAGCACTCACAATTTATGATAAATAAATGCCATATAAAAATAGCACTAACAATAGCACTCACAATTTATAAATAGCACTCACATCTTATAATACAAAAATGCTATTTAAAAATAGCACTAATAATTATAAATGCTATCTAACAATAGCACTCACAATTTATCATAAATAAATGCCATTTAAAATTAGCACTAACAATTATAAATGCTATCTAACAATAGCACTCACAATTTATAATTAGCACTCACATTTTACAATACAAAAATGCTATTTAAAAATAGCACTAACAAAGGTGTTAAAAATAATAATAACCATTATTATTATTACAAGAGTTAAAGAGGTTACCAAACAGTAAATTACGTATAACGTACAAATACGTAGAGCATACGTGTACATCGTATATACACGTGCAAGTGACCAAAAAGAGAAATAAAATTAAATCTCATTTAATTTTAATTTCAACCCAACTAATTGGTATAATTGCAAACAAATTTGCAATGTCGTCTTTCCATACTCCGTTGTCATGTATTGGTTAAGGTGTGTGACATTCCTAGGTTCATCACCGAGCTGGCAGTAAGACATGCACTAACACATTAGTACTTCCAAGAGAATTGATTGTCCCGATCATCCTCTAGGTCCTACAAGCCATGAGTGACATCTAGCAATATGTCATGGCTACCCAGACAGTGTGAATTCTTTTAAAGAACATTTATGAACCTGTCATCTTTGGCTACAGTGTAATTCAATCCTTCGGTCTAACTATGTCCCGATCGAACAAAGGCCATGGAATATTTGTCAAGCCACCAATTCGATCATATGTACAAATCTAACTTGACATGCATTTATATGAGACATGAACATTTCATTCTCAATCATAACCCCGGCCGAGGATTTCAATGCATTGTTACAATTAGATCACATAGGACATCATACCTTTATTAATAAGGAGACAGATTCCATATTGCGTACACATGTGACTTCGTATGTGCCTGAACTACGACCATCAAGTACAGAGACGAATCAACGACCCGCCAATATGCGCACTTGTGAACCATAGCCATTTATCACACAAGTCAACACTGTACCTCAGGTCTAAGGATTATTTACACAAGACCAAAGCATGAATGATTAGACATTGACCACGCAAAAAGCTTCCATGTCGCTAATCATTCAATATGTGTCACGTTCAGTGAACTTGTCCGATACAAGCACCTATGTTCTAACTCGGATATCGCAATACCCAATGACTTGTGACTCGTCATTCCCTTAAGTATCTGATACTTAATTATGAAGTTAAGAACATACCGACCTCAACAGGATCATTGATATCCATTCAATAATCCATTGATCGGGAACTGTTTTAAAGATTCAGTCTAACCGTAAACCTATCACACATATTCTCAACGTCTTAAGAATAGGTTCGGCTACAACTGATCTTATGGATTTTATTCATTTATATTTGGACAAATGAATAAACACGTCTTTGCCACTGATAAGAAATCAGAAGTGCAACGGATATACCCAATATGTGACTATTACACAATTGCTTTAGGGCATATCTCTAACAATCTCCCACTTGCACTAAAGCCAACTAGTTTGGTACCTCAAACCCATTTTATCAAGGTGTCTTTCAAATAAAGACTGAGGTATTGCTTTAGTAAAGGGATCTGCCACGTTTTCCGCTGAGGCAATTTTCTGCAAGGCGATATCACCTCTCCCAACTATTTCTCTGATGAGATGGAAGCGTCTCTCAATGTGCTTGGATTTCTGATGAGACTGTGGTTCCTTAGCTTGAGCTATAGCCCCATTGTTGTCACAAAACAATGTAATCAGCTGCTCAATGGAAGGAACTACTCCAAGTTCAGAAATGAACTTCTTCATCCAAACAGCTTCATTCGCTGCTTCAGAAGCAGCTACATACTCTGCCTCAGTAGTGGAATCAACAGTTGTGCTTTGTTTGGAACTCTTCCAACTAACTGCACCACCATTGAGTGTAAAAACAAACCCAGATGTAGACTTAAAGTCATTTGGATCCGATTGGAAATCGGAATCAGTATACGCTTCAACTTTAAACTCTCCTTCTCCGTATATCAAGAATAAATCCTTAGTCCTTCGCAAGTACTTTAGGATATTCTTGACTGCTATCCAGTGCTCTTCCCCTGGATCAGACTGATATATGCTAGTAACACTTACAGCATGCGCGATATCAAGTCGCGTACATAGCATAGCATACATTATACTTCCAACAGCGGATGCGTAAGGTATATTTGCCATCCGCTGTCTTTCTTCAGGAGTGTTGGGACACATCTCCTTGGAAAGATGGATTCCATGCCTAAAAGGCAATAATCCTCTTTTGGAACATTGCATGTTAAACCGTGTTAACACTTTATCTATGTACGTAGATTGTGAGAGGCCAATCAATCGTCTCGATCTATCTCTATAGATCTTGATACCTAAAATATAGGTTGCCTCTCCTAAATCTTTCATGGAGAATTTCTGTGACAAGAATAGTTTGATCGATGATATCATCGGTACATCATTCCCGATCAAGAGTATATCATCGACGTACAAAACTAGAAACGCAATTGCGCTTCCGCTGACCTTCTTATATACACATGATTCATCCGGATTTTTAATGAAGCCAAACGATTTGATTACTTCATCAAAACGGATGTTCCAACTTCTGGATGCTTGTTTGAGTCCATAAATGGATCTCATAAGCTTACACACCTTTCGACTTTCACCACCAGATTCAAAACCCCGTGGTTGTTCCATATAGATATCCTCCTCGAGGAAACCATTTAGAAAAGCCGTTTTGACATCCATTTGGAATATCTCATAATCAAGGTGCGCAGCTATAGCCAACATAATCCGAATAGATTTTAGCATGGCTACAGGTGAGAAAGTTTCGTCATAATTGATCCCTTCTTTTTGACAATACCCTTTCGCCACCAGTCGTGCTTTGTAAGTTCCAACCTGACCATCAGCGTTTATCTTCCTCTTGAAGATCCATTTACAGCCAATTGGTACAATACCATCAGGCAGATCAACTAGAGTCCAAACATCGTTGGAATACATTGAATCCATTTCGGTTTGCATGGCTTCTAGCCATTTACCAGAATCGATGTCCAACATCGCCTCCTTATAGGTGCTTGGATCACTCAATTGATTACTATCATTCATAATGAATAGTGACTCAATATTTTCAACCGAGTGTCCATAGCGAATAGGTATACGAGACGTTCTCGCACTTTTCCTAAGAGGTTGTGTATCAGAAGCTCCCACTGAATCAGAGATCGGTGTCTGAACTTGGTTATTTGATACTTCATTATTATCTTCTTGTAAGACTATTTTCCGCCCAGCACTACCTTCCTGAACGAACTGATTCTCCAGAAAAGAAGCGTGCCTGCTGACCGAAACTTTTTGGTCAGAGTGAAAATAGAAATAATATCCAAGAGTTTCTTTTGGATATCCAATGAAGCGACCATGTTCAGACCTTGCCTCCAATTTTTCTGTTCTCAGCTTCTTGACAAAAGCTGGACAACCCCAAATCTTGATATGATTAAGACTTGGTTTCCTACTATGCCATATCTCATAAGGCGTAGTTGGAACAAATTTGGATGGCACTCTATTCAGTAAATATGTAGCTGTCTCAAGGGCATATCCCCAAAGGGACATAGGCAAATCGGTGTAGCTCATCATAGATCGCACCATATCTAATAAAGTACGATTTCTTCTTTCAGATACACCATTATGCTCTGGAGTTGCAGGAGGTGTCCATTGTGATAAAATGCCATTATCTTTAAGATAATCCAAGAATTCAGTACTAAGGTATTCACCTCCTCGATCAGATCGAAGAGCCTTAATACTTTTTCCTGTTTGTTTCTCAACTTCATACCTAAATTCCTTGAACTTTTCAAAGGATTCAGATTTATACTTCATTAAGTACAAATAGCCATACCGTGAACAATTATCGGTAAATGTAATGAAGTAAGAATAACCACCCCTAGCAGTTTCATTAATTGGTCCACATACATCTGTATGTATCAATCCTAGTATGTCAGCAGCTCGCGCACTATGTCCTACAAAGGGCGCTTTGGTCATTTTTCCTAGAAGACAAGCATTACAAGTCGAGTATGGTTCAAAACCAATTGGATCGATATATCCATCATTACTCAACTTGTTAATCCTATCTTCTCCAATATGACCTAATCGGAGATGCCAAACATACTTTGGATTTGGAGTATCTCTAGGGCGTTTATTGGTTATGGCATTTACATCATGATTATTTTGCTTATTGGTAATCGTATTACTGGACATTGTAATGGTATAGAGATTATTCATTAATAATCCAGAACCAACACACATTCTATTATAATAAATAGAACATACATCATCAGCAAAAGAAAATTCATAATTTTCTTTGCCCATACGAGGTATAGAAATGATGTTTTGTATAGCATTCTTATAATGCAAACAGTTCTTTAAAACCAAAACATGTCCTGAAGGCAAACATAAACGAAAAGTCCCTATAGCTAATGCAGCAACTTTTGCCCCATTTGCAAATGTAAGGACAATCTCATTTTGCCCCAGCATCATGCTTATTTCCAGATTCTGCAAAGACATACAAATATGTGACGTTGCAGCAGAATCTAGAATCCATAAGCTGGACTCAGCACTAACCATAAGATTAGTTTCAATAATCATAGACACCATACCTTCACAAGGTTGGTTCTTTGGCTTGACCTTCAAGCTTGCGAGGTACTTCTTACAGTTCCTCCTCCAGTGCCCCATGACACCACAATAATGACATTTTCCTTTTTCAATCTTGGGTTTTGATTGCACAACGGCTTTCATAGGCTTCTTCCATTTCCTTTTCTTCAAAATAGTCTTACTATTTGAAGAAGAAGCCTTAGCCAAAGCCACAACATTTGGCCTTGTATTGTGCATTTCCTTCTCATAAATTACCAACATGCTATGTAACTCAGCAAGAGTTTTTTTCATTTTATGCATGTGGAAGTTTTGAACAAAACTAGAGAAGGAATTGGGTAAAGATTGGAGGATCAAATCCACAGCTAAGTCATTGTCCATGACAAGATTTAGCCTAGCCAATTCTTCTATGTGCCAGATCATTTTCAAGACATGATCATTAACCGATGATTTCTCAACCATCCTCATGCGGTACAATGCTTTAGATATCTCATATCTTGAGGTTCGACCATTCTCATCAAAGAATTCCTTTAGATGCAATATGATCGACCTAGCATCTACCATTGCTTCATATTTTTTCTGAAAATGATTGTTCATTGAAGCAAGCATATATGACCTAACTTTTAAGTCATCGTCATGCCACTTATCATAAGTGATACGTTCCTCTTGGGTCCCACCCTCAGGAAAAGAGACTGGGATATTTTCATCAAGCACATACCCGAATTTTTCAGAATTGAGAACAATTCTCAAATTCCTTACCCAGTCGGTGAAATTGGGACCAGTCAAACAATTCTTGTCGAGTATTGAAGCGAGCGGGTTTGTATTCACCATTTTTCAGAGTAATTTATATCTGTGCAGAAAATAAATTGTTAGCCGTTGTCTTTCAAAATAACTATTTCATTTTGGCCTTTAAATGAAATAGATCCTCCCACTAAATTTATACACGGATCCCATACTCCTTAAAATGGGAAACGGTAATCTTTGTTGGGTAAAGATTACTAGTGGGGATTGGAGTCCCACGAGCTCATAGTCCACCTCACCTAACAGTTATTGGTGTTCTATAAACTTAGTGAGTGAATCAACTTATTCAACGCATCATATGCGAGTCCCAATCATAACTTTGGCCTCTAGATCATGAAAGTCTCACCTGACAGTTATTGACTTCATAATCGTAGTTAAGTCTTACCCATCGTCTCATGTAAATATTGAAAACACAAACCATCCCCTCACCTGACAGTTATTGGAAATCGTTTGGTCTCAACCCCACAACATCATATGCTTAATGGAGTGGTCAACAATTATAAATGACAATTGACCCCTATGTATCCATAACCGGTCAATCAACCACTATAATATAGGATCAAACCACGACGATGGAAGGCCACGAGTCCGAAACCCGTCACGACTTAATATATATTAAAGGAGATTTTGAGTCGTTTATAGGTTTCACTTTGCACATTAACCGGTTTAACATGCTCACGTAAACATAATAAATAAATAGATGTCAATCACATAAACATCTATCCTACGTGGTGATCATGGAATTATGATTTAATGGGTCTCGAGCCAATGAGACCACATTTAATCATTTTAATATTTTAATAACGGAGAGCCGCTCTTCACTTCTTCTTGGTTCCTTGAACTCTTCAAGAACCGGGCCCAAAGAGCTCGCCGGCTTAAAAGGCTTCTCCACATAATCCTCGTAGCATTTACATCAACAATTGACTATGCTAAAAATAAAGATTACATGAAAAATAAAAGGAGTACGCAGCCTCCATTTAATAATTACAACCCCAAAAATATAAATAATCACCATACATTCATATATACATCAATCATATTGATTAGGGATTTTTCCATGATCACCACCCTTCCACGTAAGTAATAAATTCATAATTTAACACTTAGGAAGGCACAATAAAAATTCTACGTTGAATCATATTCAGAATTTTTACGTAAAATAAGATAGCCATAAATTTTTGATTCAAAATTGATTTAGTCTCAATTTTTGTTACGTTGATTAATTTATCATATAAAATAATCAACCTCCATTAGCCATGTAAGACGAACAATTCGTTAATACATATTGGCCATAGTATTGCAAAAATTACAAAAATCAATTAAATGCACGAAAACGCCTAAGGATTGGCTCTGATACCACTGTTGGGATTCACGTAACACGTACGGGCAAATAAAAATTAGTAAACGCAGCGGAAATAAATAACAACCCATACATGTATCTCCAGAGGCGTACTTCGTGCATTTCAATCGAAAAATCACAAAGCACCAAAGGGAGTAAATAGACTACCTCTTGTAGCGTGCTTGAAACGGAGGTGTCGGTTCGATGTTCTTCGATCTCAGCCCCACAAGTGTCGGGCCTCTAGTTCAGACACACCACCAATTGACGAACGGTGAGACGACTAATAATTCCACAACAATTGTGCTAGCAATTTGCGGAATCAATATTCCAAACCAATTTACGGAATCAATATTCCGAACTTGGTATATTTTGGTCACTCAAAATTATGAGAATATAGAGAGTGTTTGTGTTCTTCTCTCAAAGCTCTCAAAAATCTGCTCACTCTATAAATGTGCTAACCTTAACCTCAAAACTCTTGCCATCCTTTTATAGCCAAAAACACCTTCCAATAAATTGTATTGTAAAATAGCACTAACAAATAATAAATGCTTTCTAAAAATAGCACTCACAATTTATGATAAATAAATGCCATATAAAAATAGCACTAACAATAGCACTCACAATTTATAAATAGCACTCACATCTTATAATACAAAAATGCTATTTAAAAATAGCACTAATAATTATAAATGCTATCTAACAATAGCACTCACAATTTATCATAAATAAATGCTATTTAAAATTAGCACTAACAATTATAAATGCTATCTAACAATAGCACTCACAATTTATAATTAGCACTCACATTTTACAATACAAAAATGCTATTTAAAAATAGCACTAACAAAGGTGTTAAAAATAATAATAACCATTATTATTATTACAAGAGTTAAAGAGGTTACCAAACAGTAAATTACGTATAACGTACAAATACGTAGAGCATACGTGTACATCGTATATACACGTGCAAGTGACCAAAAAGAGAAATAAAATTAAATCTCATTTAATTTTAATTTCAACCCAACTAATTGGTATAATTGCAAACAAATTTGCAATGTCGTCTTTCCATACTCCGTTGTCATGTATTGGTTAAGGTGTGTGACATTCCTAGGTTCATCACCGAGCTGGCAGTAAGACATGCACTAACACATTAGTACTTCCAAGAGAATTGATTGTCCCGATCATCCTCTAGGTCCTACAAGCCATGAGTGACATCTAGCAATATGTCATGGCTACCCAGACAGTGTGAATTCTTTTAAAGAACATTTATGAACCTGTCATCTTTGGCTACAGTGTAATTCAATCCTTCGGTCTAACTATGTCCCGATCGAACAAAGGCCATGGAATATTTGTCAAGCCACCAATTCGATCATATGTACAAATCTAACTTGACATGCATTTATATGAGACATGAACATTTCATTCTCAATCATAACCCCGGCCGAGGATTTCAATGCATTGTTACAATTAGATCACATAGGACATCATACCTTTATTAATAAGGAGACAGATTCCATATTGCGTACACATGTGACTTCGTATGTGCCTGAACTACGACCATCAAGTACAGAGACGAATCAACGACCCGCCAATATGCGCACTTGTGAACCATAGCCATTTATCACACAAGTCAACACTGTACCTCAGGTCTAAGGATTATTTACACAAAACCAAAGCATGAATGATTAGACATTGACCACGCAAAAAGCTTCCATGTCGCTAATCATTCAATATGTGTCACGTTCAGTGAACTTGTCCGATACAAGCACCTATGTTCTAACTCGGATATCGCAATACCCAATGACTTGTGACTCGTCATTCCCTTAAGTATCTGATACTTAATTATGAAGTTAAGAACATACCGACCTCAACAGGATCATTGATATCCATTCAATAATCCATTGATCGGGAACTGTTTTAAAGATTCAGTCTAACCGTAAACCTGTCACACATATTCTCAACGTCTTAAGAATAGGTTCGGCTACAACTGATCTTATGGATTTTATTCATTTATATTTGGACAAATGAATAAACACGTCTTTGCCACTGATAAGAAATCAGAAGTGCAACGGATATACCCAATATGTGACTATTACACAATTGTTTTAGGGCATATCTCTAACAGGAGTTGGTTACGCTGGTGTCATTACCAACGCCCTTTCGGTACCTAACGCGAGTGATTTTCCTGGCTAAGAGTTCATGCATGCGCAGTTTTGGGTGGGGTGAGTTTGATTCAGGGTTTCATGCAGATTGGAACACTATTCCTATCAATCACAATCAATGAAAGTGCGATCAAGTGCATAAATAAATCTCATCGATGCACATCGATTCAAGTCAATGGCTTCCTAGCATAGCCATAAGGGCTTAGGGAAGGTGTGATTTCGGACCGGGGTAAAATGTGAAGATTTGGAGGCGATTTAGCCCGAATGGCAAAATCGTCAATTTTTGGAAGACTTGGATACCGAATTACCCAAAATATTCCATGGCCAGTTGATTGTGGCCATTTCCAATTTTTGAGAATTTTTTGGAATTTCTTGATTATTCTTTAATTTTTGGAAGACGATTCGCCCAAATTGCGAAATCGTCTTTTTTAAGAAGGGTCGGGGTTCAAAACACCCGGAATGAGTCTTGGCCAGTTGTTCGTGGCCATTTCCTATTTTTTGGGATTTTCCTGAATTTTTTAGAATTTCTTTTTTTTTTGGAAGACGGTTTGCCGGAAGGGCAAAACCGTCATTTCTGAAAAGATCGGGGGTCGAAAGACCCGAAACAGGTCGTGGCCAGTTGAATGTGGCTATTTCCTATTTTCTGGAATTTTTTAGAATTTTTCTGAATTTTCCGAATTTTTTTGAATTTTTTATGATTTTCTATTTTTTATTGATTTTTGAATTTTTTTTTATTTTTTATTATTTTATGAATTTTTTTAATATTTAAAATTATTTCCGGGCCTGGTCTGACCCGGCCCACGCCTCTCGGGCTCCCGGCCCGACCCTACGGGTCAGAACCGGCCTAAAACGACACCGTTTTGCATTTTTAAGGTTTTTCTATTTTCTATTTTTTTTTAAACATTTTTTTATTATTATCCGAAAATCTCCGCGATCCAACGGTCCTTAATGCGCCACGTGGCCATCTTCGGCGCGTCCGATCTTCCAATAGATCGGATGTCCCCTAGAACACCACTTGACACAAAATCGACCGCCGGATCGAATTTTATTTAATTATCCTAAAATCAATTATTAAACTCAAAAAAACCAGATCGTGACACGTGGCATCACCACGGCCGTCCGATCTGTCTTATTAATCTGAACCGGCCCCACCGCTGACCACCGGCGACTTCGCCGGAGAAGACGATGAACAGTAAAAATTCCGGCGAAGTCGCCGGAATTCTCGCCGGAGGGCCTCGAAACCGAGCCGAATCTGGGTATTTTTCATTGCTTTCTTCGGCGTTCGACTCCCCAAGACTTCGGCATTCACATGCAACTAAAAATAACGCCATGAATACGTGAAAAGCCGGCAAACCGGACCTCTGCACCTCCGCTCTCCGGCGAACGATTCGCAGAAATTTTTTTTTGCGTTCAAGCTCTGTTTCGACCCATCATACGGTATCCAATGAAGCTCTAGAGGTTTACCTGAGTCCCTTTAAGGGTTGGTGACTGCTCAACTCGTCGGACCGAGCTTTTGGCCCGGGTGTACGTTGGAGAGCTCCGGCCCTTCTCCTCAGGCGTCCTCGATGCGAAGTAAACAATAAATCGAGGTCAGAGTCGGCTCTAGAGATTGTTTGAGGCAAGACTTGCACAAAATAGGATCGGGGAAGACACGGCCGAGAGCCAAGAATTAAGAAGTCCGTTTGCGCATTTCATCGAACATGTGATATGCGTATATGGGATGATGGTCGGAGGGATATACCGACCTTCTTGCGGCCCGTCGACGGTGGCTGAAGCTCCGGTGGTCCTTTCTGGAGGTCCTCGATGCTGGTCGTCCGTCCTTCTTTTTCCCCCAACTCCACGAACTCTCCTTGCCTCTTTTTTTTTAAGAAGCAGGACTTGCAGAATATCCCCCAAAGAGGTCATCCGTCGCCCCCTCCTCCAAAATCCATTAGCTATTTGTCCTTTTTTTATCATTCTTTTTTTGTTCTCTTCTTTTCTAGGCGTGGAACCTCTTTTCTTCAATGCTCTTTCATCATCTTCTTTTTCCTTTTTTTAATCTCATCTTGTCTGCCCACTTTTGTCTTCCTTTGGCTTTCCCTTTGTTCTCTTTACATTTTTTTATTCCTTAGTGCTCTCTCCCCCTTTTTTTAAGTTTTCTTTTCTTTTATTTTATTTATTCTTTTTTTGCCACTGAGTTGTCTTCGTGCCGATGAAGATTCGGATCCCCCCCAAGCCAACTCTAGCGTTCTCTCTTTTTATTATTATTATTTTTAATTCCATCCATGGCCTTGACCACGCTTTTCACAATCGCATCTTTCCTTTTTTTATTCTTCCTTTTATTTTCCCAATGGATCTGTCTCCACCAAGAGGGAGATACCTCATCTTTTCTCCTTTTCTTTTGTTTTTGCGCCGCGCGGGTCTGCAGCTGAGTTGCAGACTCGGTTCGGACCGGGTCGGGCGGGTATTGTGCAATTAAGCCTTTTTGGTTAAAATTGATCAAATTGGAGGGCAAATTGACCCAATTGCAATTCGAGACTTTAGAATCCGATGTCATAGCTTATAAAAAACAAGAATTGAAAATTAAAAGACTCGAAAATGATTTTTTTTGGCTCGGTTCGGGTTTATGTTTGTGAAGGAACGTATTGACCCGAGCTGAATTTTTGAGATTTAAAGAGACACACTTGAAGAGGAAATTAAAACAAAATTATTAAATATTTTTGTGTATTTTTCTGACCACGAATGGTATGTTTCTGATTTTTTTGGGTATTTTTAATAATTAAATAAATTCGAAAAATATCAAAAAATACCAAAAAATATTTTTGTTCAAAATTGGTTCCTAAGGCCAAACCAAGGCTTCCAAAGTTGATTTTGTGATTTTATGACCTTTTTTGATATTTTTAATTAATTTTAAAGAATAAAAATCACAATAATAGATGGTCAAAAATCAGATGTCAACACTGTACGAATATTTATTACTCTGAAAATGGTGAACACAAACTCGCTCGCTTCGATACTTGACAATAATTGTTTGGTTGGACCCAATTTCACCGACTGGGTGAGGAATTTGAGAATTGTTCTCAATTCAGAAAAACTCGGGTATGTGCTTGATGAAAATATGCCAACCTCCTTTCCTGAGGGTGGAACCCAAGAGGAACGCATCACTTATGATAAATGGCATGATGATAACTTAAAAATTAGGTCATATATGCTTGCTTCAATGAATAATGAATTTCAAAAGAAATATGAAGCAATGAAAGATGCTAGGTCGATCATATTGCATCTGAAGGAATTCTTTGATGAGAATGGTCGAACCTTTAGATATGAGATATCTAAGGCATTGTACCGGATGAGGATGGCTGAGGGATCATCAGTTAATGATCATGTCCTAAAAATGATCTGGCAAATAGAAGAATTGGTTAGGCTGAATCTTGTCATGGACAATGATTTAGCTGTGGATTTGATCCTCCAATCTTTACTCGATTCATTCTCTGGTTTTGTCCAAAACTTCCACATGCATAAGATGGAGAAAACTCTATCTGAGTTACATAGTATGCTGGTAGTTTATGAGAAGAAAATGCACAACACAAGGCTCAATGTAGTGGCTATAGCTAAGGCTTCTTCTTCAAAGGGTAAGACTGCTTTGAAGAAAAAGAAATGGAATAGGCCTATGAAACCTGCTGTGCAACCAAAGCCCAAGATTGAAAAGGAAAATGTCATTACTGTGGTGTCATGGGGTACTGGAGGATGAACTGTAAAAAGCACCTCGCAAGCTTGAAGGTTAAGTCCAAGAACCAACCTTCCGAAGGAATGGTGTCTATGCTTATTGAAACTAATCATATGATTAGTGCTGAATCTAACTTATGGATTCTGGATTCTGCTGCAACCTCACATATTTGTATGTCCTTGCAAAATCTGAAAATAAGCAGGATGCTGGGGTGAAATGAGATTGTCCTAACATTTGCAAATGGGGCATAAGTTGTTGCATTAGCTATAGGGACTTTCCGTTTATGTTTTCCTTCTGGATATATTTTGGTTTTAAATAATTATTTGCATTATGGGAATGATGTTCGGAATATCATCTCTATACCTCGTTTGGGTAAAGTGAATTATGAATTTTCTTTTGCTGATGATGTATGTTCTATTTATTATAATAGAACGTTTGTTGGTTCTGGATTTTTAACTAATAATCTCTATACCATTACAATGTCCGGTAATGCGATTACCAATGTCAATAAGCAATATAGTTACGATGTAAATGCCATAACTAATAAACGCCCTAAAGATAGTCCGAATCCAAAGTATGTTTGACATCTCCGATTAGGTCATATTGGAGAAAATAGGATTAACAAGTTGAGTAATGATGGATATATTAATCCAATTGATTTTGAACCATACTCGACTTGTAATGCATGTTCTCTAGGAAAAATGACTAAAGCGCCCTTTGTAGGACATGGTGCGCGAGCTGCTGACATATTGGGATTGATACATACAGATGTATGTGGACCAATTAATGAAACTGCTAGGGGTGATTATTCTTACTTCATTGCCTTACCGACGATCATTCGTGGTATGTCTATTTGTACATAATGAAGTATAAATCTGAATACTTTGAAAAGTTCAAGGAATTTAGGTCTGAAGTTGAGAAACAAACAGGAAAGAGTATTAAGGCACTTCAATCTGATCGAGGAGGTGAATACCTTAGTACTGAATTCTTGGACTATCTTAAACATAATGGCATTTTATTACAATGGACACCTCCTACAACTCCAGAACATAACGGTGTATTTGAAAGAAGAAATCGCACTTTATTAGATATGGTGCGATCCATGATGAGTTACACCGATTTACCTATATCCCTTTGGGGACATGCCCTTGAGACAGCTGCATATTTACTGAACAGAGTGCCTTCTAAGTCTGTTCCAACTACGCCTTATGAGATATGGCATAGTAGGAAACCAAGTCTTAATCATATCAAGATTTGGGGTTGTCCAGCTTTCGTTAAGAAACTGAGAACAGAGAAATTGGAGGCTAGGTCTGAACAAGGTCGCTTCATTTGATATCCAAAAGACATTCTTGGATATTATTTCTATTTTCATTCTGACCAAAGAGTTTCGGTCAGTAGGCATGCTTCTTTTCTGGAGAATCAGTTCGTCTAGGAAGGTGGTGCTGGGAGAAAAATAGTCTTACAAGAAGAAAATAATGAAGTACCAAATAACCAAGTTCAGACACCGATCTCTGATTCAGTGGGAGCCTCTGATACACAACCTCTTAGGAGGAGTGCGAGAACGTCTCGTCTGCCTATTCGCTATAGAGACTCGGTTGAAGATATTGAACCACTATTCATTGTGAATGATAGTGATCAACTGAGTGATCCTAGCACCTATGAGGAGGCGATGTCGGACATCGATTCTGGTAAATGGCTAGCAGCCATGAAATCCGAAATAGATTCAATGTATTCCAAAGATGTTTGGACTCTAGTTGATCTGCCTGATGGTATTGTACCAATTGGGTGTAAATGAAACTTCAAGAGGAAGATGAACGTTGATGGTCAGATTGGAACTTACAAAAAACGGTTAGTGGCGTAAAAGAAGGGATCGATTACGAAGAAAATTTCTCACCTGTGGCCATGCTAAAATCTATTCGGATTATGTTGGCTATAGCTGCGCACCTTGATTATGAGATATTCCAAATGGATGTCAAAACGGCTTTTCTAAATGGTTTCCTTGAGGAAGACATTTATATGGAACAACCATAGGGTTTTGAATCTAGTGGTGAAAGTCAGAAGGTGTGTAGGCTTAAGAGATCCATTTATGAACTCAAACAGGCCTCCAGAAGTTGGAACATCCGTTTCGATGAGGTAGTCAAATCGTTTGGCTTCATTAAAAATCCGGATGAACCTTGTGTATACAAAAATGTTAGTGGGAGTGCAATTGCGTTTCTAGTTCTCTATGTCGATGATATACTTTTGATCGGAAATGATATACCGATGATATCATCGATCAAACTATTCTTATCACAAAAATTCTCCATGAAAGATTTAGGAGAGGCAACCTATATTTTAGGTCTCTATCTCTATCAAGATAATTTATTGGCCTCTTACAATCTATGTACATAGATAAAGTGTTAACACGGTTTAACATGAAATGTTCCAAAAGAGGATTATTGCCTTTTAGGCATGGAATCCGTCTTTCCAAGGACATGTGTCCCAACACTCCCGAAGAAAGAGAGCGGATGGCAAAGATACCTTACGCATCTGCTATTGGAAGTATAATGTATGTTACGCTATGTACACGACCTGATATTGCGCATGCTGTGAACATTACTAGCAGATATCAATCTGATCTAGGGGAAGAGCACTGGATAGGAGTCAAGAATATCCTTAAGTACTTGCGAAGGACTAAGGATTTATTCTTGATATACGGAGAATGTGAGTTTAAAGTTGAATCTTATACTGATTTCGATTTTCAATCGGATTCAAATGACTATAAGTCCACATCTGGGTTTGTCTTTACACTCAATGGTGGTGCAGTTAGTTGAAAAAGTTCCAAACAAAGCACAACTGCTGATTCCACCACTGAGGCAGAGTATGTAGCCGCTTCAAAAGCAGCAAAGGAAGCACATTGGATGAAGAAATTCGTTTCTGAACTAGGAGTAGTTCCTTCTATTGAGCAGTCGATTACATTGTTTTGTGACAACAATGGGCCAATAGCTCAAGCTAAGGAACCAATGTCTCACCAGAAGTCCAAGCACATTGAGAGACGCTTCCATCTCATTAGAGAAATAGTTGGGAGAGGTGATATCGCCTTGCAGAAAATTGCCAGCAGAAAACGTGGCATATCCCTTTACTAAGGCCTTACCTCAGTCTTCTTTTGAAAGACACCTTGAAAAAATGGGTTTAAGGTACCAGACCGGTTGACTTTAGTGCAAGTGAGATATTATTAGAGATATGCCCTAAAGCAATTATGTAATAGTTACATATTAGGGATTTCAGTTGTACTTCTGATTTCATATTTAATCAATGGCAAAGACGTATTTATTCATTTGTCCAATTACCTACTTATATGAATAAATTTCATAAGATCAGTTGTGACTGGACCTATTCTTGAGACGTTGAGAATATGTGTGATGGATTCACAGTTAGACTGAATCTTTAAACTGTTCCCGATCAATGGATCATTGAATGGATATCAACAATCCTGTTGAGATCGGTGTGTTCTTAACTTTACAATTAAGTATTTGATACTTAAGGGAATGACGAGTCACAAGTCATTGAGTATTGTGATGTCCGAGTTAGAACACATGTGCTTGTATTAGACAAGTTCACTGAACGTGACACGCATTAAACGATTAGCGACGTGGAAGCTTTTACCGTGGTCAATGTCTAATGGCTCATGCTTTGGTGTTGTGTAAATAATCCTTAGACCTGAGGCACAGTGTTGACTTGTGTGTTGGATGGCTATGGTTCTTGAGGACACATATTGACGGTTCGTCGATTCGTCTCTGTACTTGATGGTCATAGTTCATGCACATACGAAGTCACATGTGTGCGCAAAATGGAATCTGTCTCCTTGCCATATGCAAGGTATGATATCCTATGCGATTTAATTATGACAATGCATTGAAATCCTCGGCCGAGGTTGTAAACGAGAATAAAATGTTTATGTCTCGTATAAATGCATGTCAATTAAATTTGCGCATATGATCGAATTGGTGACTTGACAAATATTCCATGGTCTTTGTTCGATCGGGATATAGTAAGATGGAGGGATTGAATTACACTATAGCCAAAGCTAACAGGTTCATTATGTTCTTAAAGAATTCACACTGTCTGGGTAGCCATGACATATTGCTAGATGTCACTCATGGCACGTGGGACCTAGAGGTTAATCGAGACAATTAATTCTCTTGGAAGTACTAATGTGTTAGTGCATGTCTTACTACCAGCTCAGTGATGAACCTAGGGATGTCACACACCTTAACCAATATATGACAACGATGAACGGAATGACAATATTGCAAATATGTTTGTAATAACGACTATTGAATTATTCAGACCGAAATTAGATTAAATGGGATTTAATTTAATTTTTTATTTTTGGTCATAGGCACAAGTGTATATGATGCACATGTACGGATTAAATCGACACAAAATTATTGTGTCGATTTGCACACATATTATTTATTATTGTGTGTCAATTTAGGCCTTTGTGGGCGAGTGGGAGATGTTGAAAATTTACGCTCATTAAGAGCCAAATTGATTAATTGTCATAATTACGATAATTGATTGGTGGGCTAAATTGCTTATTGTATGGCAGCATAATTCATGGATCGGATCCTAGAATTATGCGTGTATATGTGTGTGCAATGCATAATCAAATGGTTAGATCCTTGGATTAAGGGTATGAATTTTGTGAGCAGAAAATTCAGACCTATCTCGCTCCCTCTCATTTGTGCTTCTCTCCCATAGTGACAAAAAATTCAAGAATGAGAAAATACATCATCACGAATTGCTAGCACAATCGAATGGTGATTCCGTGAGTTCGTTCTTCCGTTCGTCGTTGTGATTGGTGGTGTGTCTGAACTAGAGGCTCGACACTTGTGGGGCTTGAATCGAAGAACATCTGAACCGTTTTTCATTATTCAAGCACACTATGAGAGGTAATCCGTTAACTCTATTTGTTTAATATGTTTTTCGATTGAAACGTACGAACTACGCCTCTGGAGATACATGTATGGGCAATTTATTATTTCCGCTGCGTTTATTTATTTTATTTTTACCCGTACATGTTACGTGAATCTCAACATGCTCACCCCTACTTGTTGCAGCAATTTTTTGAGTGAATGCATTTGAAATCTATGAAATGAAATAGTGCATTCAATGTACGACTTGATACACATCAACCGACATATTATTTTAGTACTTTATAATTATTTCAATCTTGAGTTGTTTTTTTTTTCAAAAAATGATTCTCATCTAATTTACTAATATCTTTTTATTTTATTAATTTACTTTGTTAATTTGACATAAAATTTTACGCAAGTCATATTCACGGGAGGAATTTCAAGCGGATTAAACGGGTGGATTGGAGATAAGTCGGGTCTGCTATGATTCGTTGAATTTGTGTTGCATAAAAATGGATTAAGATGAGTTATGCGAGTCAAGCTGGGTTGGATCATTTTCGATCCGATCCAAATTCAATCCGCTCCACCCATTTGACAAGCTAATCCTTTTTAAATGTGTTGAAATCTAGAGCGGCGTCGTTAAAGGTGAATTTTATAAGTTGTTCCAACAACCCCCACCCCCCATCCTCCCCCAACGTGACTCACTCACATGCGTCTAGCGTGGATCTCTGCTTTTCTGCAGGCGGATCTGCTAGAGTTTTGTTTGTTGTTTGTTGTTTGTTGTTTTTGTTCTTGTTTTTGTTTTTTTTGTTCGATTGAGCGTCTTTTCTTGCCTATTTCTTGGCTTTTGTTTTGGTTTCTGCTGAAGATGTTCTACTCGATGCCCGTAAACTACTCGCTTTGATCTGTTTCTTGTCGTGTCTGCTGAAATGTTTTGGGAATTGCGTGCATGCAGCCAATGATGGTGTCGTATTGGCATGGTTCTCATGGTGGGTGGTTGGTAGTCGGTCCTCAATCTGCTACCTTTCCTTTATTTATTTACTTTATTTATTTTATTTTATTTTTGTCAATTATTTCTGTCCCAAAAGGAGTTATGATTGCAATTTTGGGGCGGCGACCGTCCAGAAAATCTCATAAAAGATTATGAGCCTTTTCGACGAGAAATCGATATCGCAAACTTTTTTTTTTGGAATTGTCAATAGTCTAAATTTGTAAGTGAGTCAAAAACACCTTTCGTCACCATTCTATACATATAGCCTTTAAAAATGAGACGTGGCAGCATGGACAACACTATGTAGTATCAGTTTGGGAAAAATTTAGCCTTCTTGATGGGATTAACCTTTATGTATATAGTATGTTCTCAAATGTAGTTTAGATCGAAGTTTGCTTCTACCAAAAGGATCTAATTTAGATGGGCATCTTATTGCACTAAAAAAGTGTTTGAGCAGAGATTGGATATGATGGGATGTGGTTCATACTCTATATCGACAGAAAAGCATGGTAGTCCCACTCCCCAGTGAGTGGGGGGGGGGGGGGGGGGTTGAAGGAGCCTACCTCGATCCAACCAAAAAAAAAAGGAGCCTGCCTCGATGGGGGTTGCAAGGGGCAGCGTGCCCGGGAGACGTTAAAGGGCTTTTATAGTTTGAACTTATATAGCACCAATACGACACGGGACACAATACGACACGACACGACACGCCGATATGGCAGTTCTAAAAAATAGAGAATTTCTACACGCCGGGACACGACATATATTAAATGTGTGTGTGTGTGTGTGTGTGTGTGTGTGTGTGTGTGTGTGTGTGTGTGTGTGTGTGTGTGTGTGTGTGTGTGTAAATAATCATTTTTATAAACTCCAAACATCACTATATGTCTAAATGTCATAGCTATTTCATATTTGACATTCAAATATGATTGCTTTGCGGTAACGGTGACCCCAAATAGTAGCTTCAAACTTATAAGATCACAACATATTCCTAAAAATATTTACCTAAAAAAAAACATATTCCAAAAAATCTCGATGAAAATGTTAGTCAAAAACTTCAACAAAAAAAAAACAAGAAGAAAGCACTACAACGCATTGGTATTCAATGTGGAGTCTGGAGATAATTACGATTGAGCTAATAGATGCTAGAACATAAATTTAACACTGTCTAGGTGCAACAAAGTTCTTGTGAAGGTACAAATAGCAGCTACTATATTGCCACAATCCAGCTTGAGATTGACTTGCGTCTTCATCATGTCATTCAGCAGATTCACCTGTGACATAAGAACTTTAGAACTCAAAAAATAAAAATCTGCAAACAGCTTATTAAGATTTAAGACTCAATGAAGAAAAGTTCTTCGATAAAAATGACCAGAATCTTTGAACAAATACTCAAAGAACTCTAGGGACTAAAGAGCCCAGTATCCTCTTATCATATCCAAAACATTTACTGCAGAAGACCAGTATGGGTACGAGAAAATGCTATACAAAATATTCTCTGATACCTAAAGCAAAAATCGGGAAAATTGAAAAAAAAAATTATTAGTTTAAAGGTAACATGTGAACATTAGAAATAAGGAGAACGTAAGTTAGCTATTTACCTTCCTATCTCACTCTATTTTCAGCACCCCAAGGAAAAAGTCATTCATCTACGTTACCCGCTTCTTCTGACAAAACAACAGACTCTATATCTGGCTCATCAAGTGAAAGACTCGCAACTTCAAGCACCCCAACATATGCAATTGTGTCAAATGCATCTCCACCAATATCCCACATCTTGGTCTCTCCTTCGAAATATTGTGGTTTTTTCTTTAATAGAAGGCGGAGGTTGCTATGAATGAAAACTAAATCTTCAGCACATCTTGGGATCATCTTGTTTCTTATCGCCGAGTTGATAAAGGAGTAAGTGCTCCAATTCCTCTTGGCACAAGATGAAGAAGAAGGTTGTGCAAGAAGCTTTAACGCTATGCTTTGAAGCATAGGTGCACATGAGCCATGATCAAACCACCAATCCTTAGGATCCATAGAATATCGCTCTTGAATGGACTCAGGATCTTCAAAATGCCCACTTATGGATGCAAAATCTAGATACTCCTTATTCACCTTTCGACACTCATCCTCGGTAAGAAAGTATTTCCTAGTGCATTTTTTTCTTTATAGGTTGATATCATAATCCTTGCATGGAGAAACACAAGTGAGGTCTTCATTGAGCCATTGATCGCTATAAAACCTTATTCAACAAAACAAAACAAATAAGAGGATTATTACATTATCATGTCAAAGAAAGAATAAACAATATAATAGTAATCTCATATGAATATAGAACTTATTTAGGATTCAAGGCATGAGCTAAACAATGAAGTGGAGTGTTGTTCTTGCTCCAACGATTCAAAAGAATTGCATGAACTACATCATAAAAAGTAGACTCCTCATCTAGCCTTTTCACTTCATGGATATACATAGCTCTCTTTGCTTTTTCAATCATCGAATCCCACATATCATAAACCAAGTGAAGACAAGGCATGTTGGTGTCACAAATCCTAAGCATATCATATAGGAGCCGTAAAGAAAAGTATGTAATCAATTGAATCCCACCAAATATCATCCAACAACTACTCCTTGACAAACCTAGCCCTCTCTTGATTATCATCTCGATAGATACTCCATTTCTCACAAATAAGCATGTTTTGAAGACCACTTTTTATCAACTGGAACCTCCTAAACATCACAATCATGGAAGCAAAACGTGTATCCGTCACAGAAAGCAACTTCAAGGGAACAAACTCTTTCTGTATTGCTAATATCATGGAATGGTTCATGATGAAATTTTTTATTTGCATAACATCATCAACGATCTTCGTAATCCAACTACATTCCTCATATACTACTTGATTAGCCTCCACATTCTTTGCGGCACAAATATTCTTCAAAGCTAGATTAAGAGTGTGCACTACACAAGGTGTCCAAACAATGGATGAAAATTCATTCTCAATGAGTTGTCACGCGGCCTTACAATTCGAAGCATTATCCATAATGACTTGGATCACATTCTCATGCTCGACCTCATTGATTACTTCTTTCATTAAGTTGAAAATGAAATGCATGTCCTTCCTTTCTTCCGAACAATCAACCGCTTTTATAAATATAGCTTTTCCATCCAATATCACCATAAAATTTATAAGTGATCTCCTTTGTGAGTCACTCCATCCATCACTCACAATACTTACACCCTTGTCCTTCCACGTGTTTCTAAAAGATACACACAAGCTCTCAATATTTTTCTTCTCTTTTTGCAACAAAGTAGTTCTCAACATATTATATTTCGGTGGAACATACCCCGCTATGTTGTGATTAGAGGTATAAGTGAAAGCAAATTGAAAGTAAGGATTCCTTGCTAGATTAAACGGCAAGCTCGCCGAATAGAACATCCTAGCAATCTCATGATCTAAATGTTCTCGTTGAGTCATGTTGAATGCATTCCCAATTGATCCTCCACTTCCACTCACACCTCCAATCTTTATTTTCCTAGATTCAAAGGATGAATCTATACTATCAATATTATCACCAGTAGATGAAAAACTAGAAGGGGACAAAGGCACATTTCTAGGCATGTTACTCCTCAATCTAGCATTGACCTTTTCATCTGATCTTTCCATTTCCAATAGATCTTTTTTTTTTCTACTTTTCCACATTTTGCAATGCCTTTTCGACTTATCATCAACAAATGAGACTTAACTCTCATGTATGAACCCTTAAAATCCTTTTCACAAAAATTACATTTCCAAGAGCAATTTCCCCCTCCATTGTCATGGTCAGCCAACCTAGTAACATACCTCTATAATGACTTATTTAATTCTTCGTTGGTGGATGTAAGTGGTTGTATACTAGAAGTGCTACTATCCATGCTTGATATCTACAAAGAAAAACAATTACAAGAATTATAAAATCCAACAGAGTGATGGCAAAAGTACAAGCAAGGGACAAATGTGATATCACTCCCAATACCATTGACCACGTGATGTACCATCTGTAAGCCAATGGATATAACTCATTGTTCCACACATACACAAGCATCAAACAAGGCAGATGATAAATGAGTTTCCGTTCGAGAGCCATCGAAATTTGTTTGGAGAATTTCATCCAATAGGAGAAGTAGATTATGCGAAGCTTATCATATATGATGGGCGTAAAAATATTTATTAATCTCAATTTTATCATTCAAACAAAAACAACAACAGCTTTCATGTTATATGACTGTATACTGGATGAGAGCATGAGTAATGTGTAGTTAATTCAACCTGCCCAACTGAGGTAGAAACCATCTACATCTCGTTCTTTCGAAATGCGGTAAGCTTACAAAATGGTAGGTTTTTATCACCAAAGATTCAGTCTTAAGTGTTGTCAACATTTTTTAGATTCCAAGTCTAACTTTTCTTAAGAGGTGTATCCTATGGCACTGGATAACTATTGCTCTTCCCAACCAATGTCAGTTTCTGCCATAGTCATCCCATCTTCTATTACGCTTTTATAATTAGCATAGCTGAAACTTTTCAGATCATGTTTCCGAAAATTGAAGAAAAAAAGCAATAAATAAAGAACTAACATAGCATGGAGCACAAATTTCCTCACACATAATCGCAACTGAATCATAATTCTTGTAACAGGACAGATACAAAAATGTCTTAAGAAAGGTGAAAAGTTGTAGAATCTAATGCAGGTAATGTTAACCAGCCCAATCAGAATATCGGATAAGGGAAAGATCCATACTAAGAAAAGAAAATTTCCATGAAGGATGAACTTTGGCAAGAACCACAAGACTAAGAAAAGCAACCAAGCTATGCACAGTTCAAGGGAACCAAGAATCAAACAGAAACGGAGTCAAGAAGTTGTCGAAGACCTGAGGCAAGGCCGACGAGCCACGACCTGCGACCGCGAGGCGTCGAAGAGAGATGAGAAAGTCTTGCTGAGAGGCGAGATGCAGAGGAGAGGCGCACGACCTGAGGCGAGGCCGGCGAACCGCGAGCCGCGACCGCGAGGAGTCGACGAGAGACGATAGAGGCTAGCTGAGAGCGCGAGATGTAGAGGAGAGGCGCACGACCTAAGATAGAAGCCCGTGAGAAGGAGAAGTGAGAACAATTAGGTCACATTTTTCCTATTCTACCTCGGACACATGTTTTTTCCCCCATCTGGACACGGCGGCGTGTCCGACACGCAAAAATTCTCTAAACCGCTGTGTTTGTCCTACATAGGTTTGAAATTGTACTATATTAGTAATTTGAGCTTTGAGTCATGAATAACTATTGTAATAAATAATTCTTTCTCTTCTAATTAAAAGTTGTAACAAAGAGATATGAGATGCTACTTATAGTGGAATTATCGATTGGATGTAGTCCTAGTTTATAGATGAACTAAAACAAACCATGTTATCTTAATTTCTCTTTTTTCTCTTTTAGTCTTTATTTCGTTATGTTTATATGCTTAGTCCTGACACGATATTCATTTAATTAAAAATTGGATCTTATGGAAGCCATTTTTCATATTTAAGGTGAAAAATTGCTAAGAACTGGAACCTGTATTAGATGGAGTATGTTCGATTCGAGTCGGGTCGACTATGGACAGCTGAAATTGAATAAATAAGAATGAGTTGATCGATATCATTTAAATGTTTCATTTGGGCTGAACCTAATTCAATGTTGAAAGCTTAAACCGATTTCTAGACTCTTAGGTATGCTTTGGGCTTTGAGACCTTTTTTGGGTATCTAAAGATTTCATCGGGATTTGATCGACATTTACTTCCTCACGTTTGATCGACCGGATTTTTGTTGCATCAGAATGTTTGCTCCATAATTTCAAGATGTGTATTTGACATTCGAAAATCTCATAAAAATTTATAAACTTTTTTCAATAAGAAATTGATATGCCAAGCTTTTTTTTTTTCGTCTCATCAATGCTCTAAATTTATATAAGTGAGTCAAAAACATCTTTCGTCACGATTCTATCCATAATGGTCTTTAAATATGAAACGTGGTACGATGCACGGAAACCGTATAGGATTTTAAATTGCCATTGTGCAAGGAATTGTGATACTAGTCGAGTCGGGAGGGCTGCCCTCTCGCTTGTGTGGCTTTTTCTTTTTTGTTCTTTTTTTAAAATTAGAAAAAAATGAAAATAGAGAAAAAAAAGGACAAAATAATTAAAATGAAAAATGACGAAAATGCCCTTTAGGTCAGACCCTTTTTTGGAACATTATGGCCACTTTAAGCCCTTAATTGAAACATACTACGTCACTTTTGGCTCTTATTTGATACACGATTCACTTGGGACCTTTATTTGAAAAAACAAGAGGACCTCAGGCCATTTTTGGGATTTTTTTCCCTCTTTTTGTCACATAAAAAACCCATAACAGCTTTTGTCCCAATTCTACTGACTTAATACTTAAAAAAAAATCACTAACTTTAGCATCTGTTTTAATTATATCCAAAACTTTTTTTTTGGTAAGATTCCAAAACTTTTTTTTTTGGTTAGTGCCAAAATTTTTGTTGTCTCATATAAAACGCTAAAATTTTACTTTTATCCCAATTCTACCATTGTTAGCCTTTATTCATAATCATCGTTAGTTAATTCTATGTAGCATTTTCAAGTCGCCAATAAATTACACATCAGCAAAGCTGACATGAAAAACTCAGCAAATTCTCTCCTATTGTATGCTTTCCTTACATATTGCCGGGAGATACAAAGCCTCCAAGAAGGTGCGTTTCTGATTCTTCCCAACAACCAACAACCCAAAGAATGGTTAAACTTGGGGATCTGATTACTTGGACAAACATTCGCAAATCTTGTCGTCCCTACAACCGGCTGCTTTTGAATTTTCAAGATTCATTGTTAAGTTTGATGAGAAAATTTCAGCCACGTAAGATTAACTGATAGTGATTATGGACGGAAGACTGTCGATGACAGAATTAAGACAAAAGTAAAAGTTCATGATTTTTTATGAGACCATAAAAATTTTGGATATAATTGTGACAGAAGCTAAAGTTTACTATTTTTATGAGACAAAAAATTTTCGGAGATAATTAGGACATAAGCTAAAGTTAAAAGTGTATTTTTTATAATTAAAATTAGGCATCATGCAAATACATCTGTTCATTTTATATTTCACTAAAATCCGGCCCTACCGACCCATTTTCATAGCTAGTAGAACAACTGCTCGCCTTTTAAATATGATCTACTGTAACGTCCCCAGCCAAAACGCTCGGCCCACAGAACGACACCGTTTAATCCGCTGCCTCGCGTAGAACTTCCTCTTCATCCTCTCCCTCTGTTTTTCAGTCTCACACTCAGTTTCACACCACTCTCGCAACACAGGCAAAACAGGAAAAGAAAAATGGACTCAGGCGGTTCGGAGATAGCAATAGCACACGATTTCCCTCCCTTCTTTAGAGTCTACAGGGATGGACGCGTGGAGAGATATGAGCTGTCCGATAACGTCCGCCCCATCCCCTCGGGGCTTGATCCGATGACGGGGATAGAGTCCAAGGATGTCGTCGTCTCGCATGAGACCGGTGTGTCGGCTCGCATTTTCCTCCGGAAGATCGATGGCCCGGACAGGAAGCTGCCTCTCCTCGTCCACTACCACGGCGGCGGGTTCTGCGCCGGGTCGCCGTTTGATACGATCGTGAACGATATTCTCTCCAAGATGGTGACTCGGGCCCATGTCGTCGCCATTTCCGTCGGTTACAGGTAACCCCCGTCCCGGTGAACTGTGATGCATTCTTAAACTGTTAGTATTATTAAGGATTCGATTGCTCTTTGGCCTTTCCCACTCGAATTTTCATTTGAGTTTTTTTTTTTTCCGATTATACTAATGACAAAACAATAAGATTTATGATTTTTATTAGGGTTGGGAGTAAGTATAAATAAAAATTTATGCATTTACCGTTGGATGGTTGATGTGTGGGAAAATTTACACCTAAAATCATTTACGAATGCACGCATCGCTCATCCAACGGGTGATGTATCAAGAATTTTTCTGCACTAATAATTTTTTTTTTACCGCTACCCTATTTTCTTAGCAGTTCTTACTTTCATTGACTCTCAAACTCGCCGTAATTAGAAGTTGACGATACTTTTATGGCGCGTTTGCCTCGCAGAAGATGAATAATTTAGATTTATAAAAAATGATCACTTGTATCTCTTCGAATAAATTGTTAAAAAAATATTTGCATTATCTATGGTAATTTAGTTTTAAATATTTTCGTAGACAATGACTGTATTTTTCGTTGATTCAATTATATGAGTGATTATTTTTTAAAAAATATTTTCCAAATTATTTATTTTCTACAAAACCGTGCTTTTATCTTCTTTATCTATTTTTGTAAAAGATTCGAAACTTTACATTTATGGCGTATATTTTAGCAAAAAATGAATGATCTAAAAAATAATTTTTCAAACAATGATAACTCGTGTAGCTTACAAATATAAATGAACGAAAAGTTATTTTCGTCATCCACGAATATGATTAGACATAAATGATACAAACGATTATTTTCAGAAAAATAATTTTGGACTCACTTATTTTTCTCGAAACAAATGCATCCTTAAGTTCATATCGAGCATGTCATTTCGTCACTCGAAACTGTAGGTTAAAAATAATTTCGGAAGAAGGATTGACACAAACAACATATTTTAGTAGAGTGGTGGCGAAAAAAAAAATTGTAGGTTTGTTTTCCAAATTCGTTTTCCTCTAAATAATCAGAGTCTAAAATTTATTAATCCCATTAAAAATATTAAACTACCACCACATAATCGATATAAGTCAAACAAATTTTCATCTCATAAAAAATTCTAAAGCAGTATCTCTCAATGACACATTTATCATATATATACTTGACACCCATGCCACATTAATCTCAAACTAATTTCCGTCTAACGAAAAGACCAAACTTGTACGTCGATCTACCTTTCCGTCTAACGAAAAGACCAAACTTGTACATCAGTGTAATCACAAGTGGTAGACATCTTCAAGAAGATACAACGCGGAAAATGGCAGAATCGGTGTGTAAAATCCAAGTGTGTTGCTAGGTATTCATTTTTAGGAATGGTAGATTCGGGTCAAGTCATGGGTTGTGAGGATACCAATTTGGTATCTTTTTTAGACGTTGTTTGAGGTAATTGTATTGTTGATGTAATGACTTGTGATTTTTTTTTTAAATGTTAACATTAAAGTTACTATGTCCACTAACTAATATCATCAACTAATTGAAGGCGGGGTACATGTTGATTAAACTGATAAATAATTTCGAGGTAGACAATTTTGATTTTTCTGCCACACAACGACTGCCTGTAGAAGTAAAAGCTTCTATTGGGGGTAGATGTAATTGGCAATCGGGTTTGGCCAGGAGATATTGGGGGTAGATTTCATCTATGGTAATTAAGGTATAGTAAATTTTACAACCAAGTCAATGAACTTCGATATCAATAATTAAATTCACTAACCTTTTCATGATTTTTTATATGGATGCACTTTGATTGGAATTTGGCCAATTTTTAGGAAGTGTATTTTCCGTTGTAAGTGCCGACATTACGGAAACATGATCAATTTTAGACACATGTCAATGTCACGTGTCCGCTATTTCAGCATTTTGTTGATTTTTTTTTTAAAGCTATGAATACTAAAAAGATAAAAAGGGTAAATGGTATACTTCAATTTGTGCAAAATTTATTGAAGTTTAGTAACCATCGTTGAATTTCACCGGGTAGTATTATAATAAACAGGGATATGATATATGTAGTTAGAGCCGTGTGCTAACAAAAGTTACAATTACTACCCACTGCCCGTAATTGAAGGTTGGCCCCAGAATGCCCACTGCCCATAGCTTACGAGGACTCATTCGAAGCCCTAAAGTGGATCGCGGGCCACTCGGATGGATCCGGCCCGGAACCATGGCTGAACCAGTATGCAGATCTCGGGCGGGTCTTCATAGAGGGGGAGAGCGCCGGAGCCAACATAGGCCAGTACGTGGCGGTCCGAGCCGGCGCAACTGGATTGACGGGCATCCGGATCAAGGGCATGCTGATAGTGCACCCGTTTTTCGGCGGGAGAGAGTTAAACAAGATGTACAAGTTCATGTGCCCGACGAGCTCTGGGCTCGACGACGACCCGAAGCTGAACCCGGCCGTCGACCCGGACCTGCCGAAGATGGCGTGCGAGAAGGTGCTGGTGTGCGTGGCGGAGAAGGATTCGCTGAGGGATAGAGGGGTGGCGTACTACGAGACGCTGTGCGGGAGCGCGTGGAAGGGGAAAGCGGAGCTTGAGGAGGCCAAGGATGAGGGACATTGCTTTCTTGTGTTTAACAAGAACGAGAGGGCTGAGCAGTTGTACAAGAAGATGGTTGATTTCATCACCAAGGACTAGATTAGATTAGACACATGAGGTGAAGGAAAATACCATTTTAAGGGCATAATGGTATGAAAAAAAAAGTCTAAACCTATTGTACGGCGGCAAATTCAATTCAAAACCTTTTAGTTGTGACAATTTATTTATAAATCTTTTGTCAATTTAATCTTAAATATGTTATTTGGATAATTAGCCAGAATAACTACATTGATAAATTGTCAAAATGTTTAGAAATTGTGTCAAAGTTATTCCTATTATATGGCGGTCAATTCAATTCCAAATCTTTTAGTATTGTGTCAAGTTATTCCAAAACCTTCTTAGGAATTGCCGATTTAGTCATAAACCTTTCAATTGTGCCAATTTAGTCTCCTTTTAACAATTTACCAATGTGGCCCAAACCTTTTTGCGATTTACTTGACAATTTAGTCATTCTGACAAACTTTAGAAGGAAAGTTGCTGTCATGATGGTGTATTCAGCATTGACCGTCCTATGTGGCATGGTCGGTGCTTACGTAGACAATTTTTGTTATTTTTACAAAGAAGCTGCTAGCCTGACAGTACTTTTGGACATTTTTGATTGTACGATCTCCTAATCAATGAGCACTTTATGAAAAACACGCGGGAATGATATGTGGATTTATAATTGAGACCGTATCGTCATCGACGGTATTGTTAGAGAAGCATTTTCCTTTTTTATAAATTGGAGTCACAGCAATGGGCTAGTGATCGTGTCGTAGTATGACAAAAAATAAACCCTAATTACTAACTGTAGATAGTGATAAGAAGGGATCGAACCACAGGGAAAAATAAGGATGAATTTGACTTTTTTCTTTACTAAGTAATTTAGTCTAATGCTAGAGTTCAGTTAAGTAAAATAAAGTGTAAACAATCAAGAGAAAACTATCGCCTTTGAGTATCGAATCCACGATACGTTCTTATTTGATTAGCCTTTTTGTCTGCGCTATCAAACCTAACAAGCTACAAGCTTGCTATAGTCACGAAGATAATCTATGACCTAACTTTGTTATAACCTATCTTGTCGATCACTATCATCTTTTGCTTTTCAAGCTTAGCACACATAGTTCGATCAGATATAGATTATCATCAGCCTTGATCATAAATTACAATTAAAACTATTGCTTGGGTATGAAATTATAATCACAGAAATTAAAATCATAAACTTGATTTAACAATAAAATTTTTGAATACAATAGATTAAAACGTGATCTCTCCCAAACAATCAAGCGCAATAGCAAAAACTAAATAGAAAATTTAGAATCAAAACAAGAAGTATCGTTTCATCTACACTCAAAGACGACAGAATAAATTTAGCTACTCATAGAGATGAATGACAGAGAAGAAATTGAAGAAGAACTCAGAGAAGAAGCCATGGCCGAAGTGAATTCTCTGCATGTCGCTTCCTTCTTCTTTTTCCATGTTCCTTTTCTCTTCCCTCTTCTTCACGTTGCTTTCTTCCCTCCTTCCAATCTGACGTAGTCCTCCTCGTCCAAAAGTTCCAATAGTCTCCTTTGTTATCTTCAAAGATATCCTCGTGATTTTCCTTTTTGATTTCGGAATATCCAATATATCTATCAAGAGCTCATGGAAATCCCAACCTGCTAAAGATAAGATTTCATAAAAATTCATTAACGATCTCGAATATTAGAATATATCATGTTTAATCAAATCTCTGCAGCTAGATAATATTCCATATTCGGTCTCTCATAAAACTCATCTGATAATCAAAATATAAAACAAATGGACTAATTTAATTAATAATATTAAATTCAAATCCATAAATTAAATACACTTTTTAGGCATAAACGTGAACTGATCACACTTCCCAACTTAGACTTTTGCTCGTCCTCGAGTAAAAAGGAAAAATCACACTATACTCAGAAACTCAATTAACGCAAGGAAAACATCTTTTACCCTTCTTTAGCTAAATACATTAGTAAAGTCCATCCATATGTCAAAAGGCAAGATACAAATAAACTATTAATCAAACCATGTCATGCTAAGATCAGAACAAGAAATTCCTTTTGTTCACTAATAAGTTATCATTGACATTTAGCATTCTCCATTGAGAATTACACAAGCCACGGGATTATAAACATCATCCTGATTTTTTTTTCTTTCTTTTTTTTTGTTTGCATAGATTCTCTAGTCTGTACAATGTTTTGACCCCTTTCTAGATGGTCCATGTAACGAGCTTTAGGTCAGCTACTCTCAAACCGCAAAATGGCTTTAAGGAGCTAGGTGAAACACCCCTCGGACTTACTTGCTCGAACCAAAAAGGCTTCAAGTCAAAACAAGACCAGAGAATTCATAGCATCATTAGGAATTTATTTAGCTAAGCTTACAACCGTTTGACGTGAAACTTCATGATTATAACACAATTCCCCGGTTAGTAGGAAGAAGCCGCTATCACTTAAGCCATATAACACCTCAACCGTTTGACACGAAACTTCATGTTTGTGACACAAAGCCCCGGTTACTAGGAAGAAGTGTCTATCAATCAATACTTACAAATATTCCCGTATATACCAGTGTTTACCAATAATAAAGATGCTCATATATCAATAAAAACTTATTAGTAGAGAATGTACTAAAGCTTATACAAAGCTTAACACAACATAATCCAGTTAATAATTAACTTGTATCCAGCCTCAAAGTAATTAATGAGCTAAACTAATACATCCAACATATAAAAAAAAATAGAAAGACATCAACCTCGCATGAAAAGAGAATACTTGATGGTGTAATTTGAAATAAGTTGATTTTTTTTTTTTTGGAATTCAAGCAAAAACTAAACTATTTGACTATCCATCCTCCCCAACTTAATTGACATTGTCCTCAATGGCATGAAGAATTAAAGAACAAGAAAGAACAATACAACCTGGAGGAAAATAAGCTTGAATCCCGCATATGAACATCTGAAGAGAAGCTAACATCTCGATATGCATAAGCCTTGTGTAGATAAAACCTAAAAAAAAAAGAATTAAAAAAAACATAATAAAAGTAAAGCTGAAATAATATGAAAATAAATACTCAAACCATGGGTTGCCTCCCAGAAGCGCTAAGTTTATTGTCTTCATCCAGACATGGATGAGATCACTCCTCAAGCAAAGGCTCCGCCAAGGATGTGGATTCAATAAGTTGACCATCAACAAGGCCGTCAATATAAGGTTTTAAGCGCTGTCCATTCACCTTAAGAATTTGTCTCGTGCTAATATTTTGAATTCCTATAGCACCATAGGGAGAAACTTGAAAAACTTTGTAAGGTCCATCCCAACGAGAGCGAAGCTTGCATGGAAATAGATGAAGCTTGGAGTTGAAGAGCCAAACCTTTTGATTAGGTTCAAAGGTCTTACGGACAATGTGTTTGTCATGGAAGGCTTTAGTTCGATCTTTATAAAGTTTAGCACTATCATAGGCATCATTGCGCAACTCCTCTAATTCCGCAAGTTGAAGGCGACGATGAGAACCAGCTTGAGCCATGTCAAAGTTGAATTGCTTGATTGCCCATATGGCTCGATGCTCCAACTCCACTAGTAAGTGACAAGCTTTCCCAAATACCAAGCGGTATGGAGACATGCCAATAGGAGTCTTGTAAGCGGTGCGGTATGCCCATAATGCATCATCCAAACGCGAGGACCAATCCTTGCGATCTAGTCGAACCGTCCTCTCGAGGATTTTCTTGATTTCTCAGTTCGAAACCTCCACTTAACCACTTGTTTGAGGGTGGTATGGTGTAGCTACTTTATGATTAACTCCATACTTCTTTAGAAGAAGCCCAAAGTTCTTGTGAACAAAGTGAGAACCTCCATCGCTAATAAGAGTTCGAGGGAATCCAAACCTACTAAAAATGTTATGCCGCACAAATTTTATCACAACTTTATGGTCATTAATACGAGTAGCAACTGCTTCAACAATTTTAGAAACATAATCAACAGCTACTAATATATACTCTAGACCATAAGAACGTGGGAATGGTCCCAAAAAATCAATCCCCCACACATCAAATATCTCAACAATAAGAATTGGAGTAAGAGGCAACATATCACGCTTACTCAAGTTACCTGTCTGCTGACATCTTAAACATTGTGAACAAAATTTAGATGCATCACGAAAAAGAGTAGGCCAATAGAAATCACATTGCAATACCTTCAACGCTGTTTTCTTACCCCCAAAATTTCCTCCACACGCATGACAGTGACAAAAAGCAAGGATACTAGCAAACTCAATGTCGGGTACACATTTACGCACAATCTTATCAGAACACTATCGAAATAAGTCAAGGTCCTCCCAAAAATATAATCGGATCTGAGAGAAGAATCGATCTTTTTCTTGTTTACTCCATCCAATAGGGAGTTGACCTATAGCCAAATAATTAACAATGTGAGCAAACCAAGGAGATGGAGAGTTAGAAACAGCAAATAATTGCTCATCCGGAAAAACATCATGAATTGTGATAGTAGTGGATTGATCAACAATAATTCGTGATAAGTGATCCGCCACTACATTTGATGCGCCCTTTTTGTCTTGGATCTCTAAGTCGAATTCTTGTAGCAAAAGAATCCACCGAATTAGTCGGGGTTTGGTGTCTTTCTTTTCTAACAAGTGTCTCAAGGCTGCATGATCAGTATAAATTATCACTTTAGATCCCAATAAATAATAGTGAAATTTATCTAAGGCAAAGACAATAGCTAACAACTCTTTTTCAGTAGTGGTATAATTAATTTGAGTTGTAGAAAGAGTTTTGCTAGCATAATATATGACAGTAAGCTTCTTGTCTAACCTTTGACCTAAAACAGCCCCTACTGCATAATTTGAAGCATCACACATAATCTCAAAGGGTAAAGACCAATTAGATGGTTGAATCACAGGTGCTTATGTCAAAAGTGAGCAAAGTGTATTAAAAGTACTCAAACAGGCATCATAAAAAATAAACCTAACATCCTTTGCAGGCAAATTACTCAAAGGTCTAGCAATATTACTAAAAGAAGGAATGAATCGCCTGTAAAACCCAGCATGCCCAAGAAAAGATCTTACTTGTTTCACTGAATTAGGAGGTGTCAGTTTTTCAATAAGTTCAACTTTCGCAGGATCCACCTCAATACCATGCTGTGACACTATGTGTCCTAAAACAATACATTGGTGCACCATAAAGTGGCTTTTCTCCCAACTAAGGATGAGATTCGCTTCTATGCACCGCTACAACACCTTTTCTCAAATTTTGCAAACAATCGTGAAAAGAAGATCCAAAGACAGAGAAATCATTGATGAAAATCTCCATACACTCACCAACCATGTATGAAAATATTGCTATCATGCAATGCTGAAAAGTGGCTAGGGCATTACATAGCCCAAAAGGCATTCGTCGAAATGCAAAAATACCAAAAGGACATGTAAAAGTGGCCTTTCCTTGATCCTCGGGACATACTGGAACTTGATTGTAACCTGAATAACCATCAAGGAAACAAAAATAGCTCTGCCCTGCCAATTTCTCAAGAATTTGATCAATAAAAGGTAAGGGAAAATGATCTTTCTTAGTAGCAGTATTCAACTTACGATAATCAATACAAACCCTCCATCCTGTAGTAGTACGAGTTGGGATCATATCTCCCTTCACATTGGCAACCACAGTAATACCACCTTTCTTGGGAACTACTTGTGTAGGACTGACCCACTTGCTATCAGAAATAGGGTAGATGATACCTGCATCAAGCCATTTGATCACTTCCTTTTTCACCACTTCACACATGTTTGGGTTTAGCGTTCGTTGTGCATCACGGAATGGCTTTACTGCATTATCTGTATAAATGCGGTGCATGCAAATAGATGGACTAATTCCCTTAAGATCTACAACTGACCACCCAATAGCTGCTTTATATTCCTGAAGTACCGCAATCAATTAACTTTCTTGCTCATTGGTCAGATTAGAAGCAATAATAATGGGCAAATTGTCGCCTGGAGCCAGAAAGACATATTTCAAATTGCATGGAAGAGATTTCAGTTCTAAAGTAGGAGGTACCTCAAGAGAGCATGGAAGCGGTGTGGATGAAAGAGTAGGAAGTGGTTCACATTTAGGCATCCAAAGATTCAAATTACTTACATCTTCTTCAATGTCATCCTCTTCAACGATTCTTGGTTCATCTGACAACCATTGGGACATGCAATCCTCCACCTCTGCATCAATTACATCTATGAGAAAAAAAAAATCCTCATCCTTTTTGAGGTCCCATGGATGCATTAAAAATATTCAGGCGAAGCTTTTTGTTTCCAAAAGAAACGTCCATAACTCCTGACCTGCAGTTAATACAAGCATTAGCAGTATTCAAGAATAGTCGACCTAAGATAATAGGAGGTTGTTTACCTGGGGTTGACTCCATGTCAAGCACTAAAAAGTCAACATGAAAATATAAATCATCAATCTTGACCAAAACATTCTCTAACACGCCTCTAGGTTCTTTCACAGATCTATCAGCAAGTTGCAGTATCACAGCAGTTTTTTTCAACTCACCCAAACCAAAAGTATCATACACAGAGCTAGGCAAAATATTCACACTTGCTCCCAAATCAAGTAAAGCCCTCTCAATCTCAATATTCCCAATGAGACAAGTAATAATTGGCGTACCTGGATTTTTAAGTTTAGGAGGAAGTGTTCTAGAAAGTACAACACTGACTTGTGCAGGCAAGCGAACTGTATGTGCGTTGCCGATGTTCAACTTGCTCTTGTGGGTGCACAAATCTTTTAAAAATTTTGCATACGCCAAAACTTGTTTGATTGCATTAAGGAGAGGTAAATTGATTTGTACCTACTTGAAGAGATTCATCATCTCCTCCATCTTCACTCCTTTCTTGTCTCCTCCCACCAAATTCGGTGCCTTCAAAGCTGTTGGAAATGGCGCTTTTGGTATATAAGTATTTGGCTCATCTTCCCATCTAACCATCTTCTCTTTCGTTTTTGGTTGGGTTGAATTTTCCTTCACTGTCTCGGCATCATTGATACTCTTCTTTTCTATCATGTGCATCTCTTTTCCATTGCGCAAAGTTATGATTGATTGTACTTGCTCGTGATGCACTCGGCCACTGGGTTGGTTATTAGGGTTACCAACCACTTGATTTGGCAACTTCCCTTCTTCTCTTTGATTGATCGCTGATGCTAGCTGGCCCATCTGCGTCTCCAACTTTACAATGGATTGAGTGTGTGAATGGAGAAGTTGATTTGAGGCTTCAATGCCTTGCAAAGCTTGCAATACCGTCTCTTAAAAGATTGTGCATTCGGTGTTGGTTGAGGAGCATGCGAGGCCTGCGCATTAAAAGGAGCACGATTAGTAAAATTACTTACTTGAGGTCTAAAAGAGTTACCTTGTTGTTGCGGTGATTGCCTGCAAGAAAAGTTGGGATGGTCTCTCCAACCGGGATTGTAAGTATTCTAGTAAGGATCGTGACCGGCCTTGTTAAAACCTTGAGCTGCCTGAACTTGCTCTTGTGCAAAGGCCACTCCTTGCGATGAACCTTCACTTGAATATGTCGAATCTAAAGCATACACCTCATGTTGGGGTTTCTGTCCTTGAATTAATAATTGACCAAATCGTCGGGTCAAGGCATCAATCTTGGAGTCCACACTTGCAACTTTGGCATTTACCTCCATAAATTGACCTACTTCGAACAAGGACTCCCTTTTTGTGGTTCCTGAGTGGCCCTGCTTCCTTGATGAAGAGACATGATGCATAGATTTCTCACTTAGCATCTCAAACAGTTGCCATGCCTCATCTTCATTCTTGTGCAAAAAGGTGCCTCCACAAGATGCATCCACCATATGTTTATACCTCTCATGGAGTCCATCATAAAAGCTCTGCACTAGTTGCCACTTGGGAACTGCATGATGTGGGCAAGAACGCAACCAATCTTAGAATCTCTCCCACGTCTCATGAAATTGCTCACCATCATATTGACTGAAGCTTGTGATTGCCCTTCTAATCTCCGTAGTACGCCCAATGGGAAAATATTTCTTCAAGAATAGGCGCTGCAAATCTACCTAAGTAGTAACCACTGTATCCAAAGAATTAAGCCAGTGCTTGGCTTTATCTTTTAATGAAAAAGGGAACAGAATAAGTTTCAGCGCCTCATCAGAAAAATTCTGCAGCTTCACAATAGAGCAAATCTCTAGAAACTCATCTAAGTGCTTGTAAGGTTCTTCATTGCTGAGACCGTGGAATGAAGGTAGCATCTGAATGACACTCGACTTAATTTCATATTGTACTGCTGCAATTGTTGGGACTCGTACCTACGAATTAGATGTGTATGTGGGAGGAGTGAAGTGATCACTCAAAGGTCTTTGTTCGGCCATTGGTGGAGTGGTGTTTTCTACTAATTCAACCTCCTCTGCCTTCAAAATTTGTTCTTTCGTAATTTCTTGGTCCAAATCTGTCAAAGTTGGATGTACCGAGCGACGTCCGTGCATAACCTAGCTAAAAAATGTAGCAAAAATAAAATAACGTAAGAAACAAAAATTAAAATAACTAAAAAAAATTAAAATAGTAAAACTAAACTACTCATGCAAAAAAATAATAATAAATAAATAAAGAGCTGTGCATTGAGTTTCCCCGGCAACGGCGCCAAAATTTGATCGTTTCGTAGTATGACAAAAAATAAGCCCTAATTACTAACTGTAGATAGTGATAAGAAAGGGTCGAACCATAGGGAAAAATAAGGACGAATTTGAATTTTTCTTTACTAAGTAATTTAGTCTAATGCTAGAATTCAGTTAAGTAAAATAAAGTGTAAACAATCAAGAGAAAACTATCGCCTTTGAGTCTCTGTTGACACCTGATTTTTGACCATCTTTTATTTTAGTTTTTATTTCTAAAATTAATTAAAAATAGCAAAAAATGTCAAAAAATTGCAAAATCAACTTTGGAAGCCTTAGCTTAGCCTTGGGAACCAATTTTGAACAAAAAATATTTTTTGAATTTTTTAATATTTTTTGGAATTTATTTAATTATAAAAACACCCAAAAAATCAGGAAAAATACCATTCGTGGTCAGAAAATTACAACAAATATTCAGAAATTTTATTTTAATTTACTATTTAATATTTTCACTTTTTATCAGGAAAATTTGGCTTGGTTCATGGGGTTCCTTCACAAACCTAATCCCGAACCGGGCCTAAAAAATCCTTTTCGAGTCTTTTAATTTTCAATTCTTGGTTTTTATAAGCTATGACATTGGACTCTAAAGTATTGAAATGCAATTGGGTCAATTTGCCCTCTAATTTGATCAATTTTAGCCAAAAGGGCTTAATTGCATAAAAATCTTTCAATTTAGTCCCCGGTTTTACAATTTGTGAAATTAAATTTCACACGGGCACACCCATTAAAATTAAACACCTCTACCCAACATTTTTCATCATGCTGAATCCATTGGTGGGCTCAATTTTGGCTAATTCGATCGTTCAGGCCTTCGATTTGGCGAAATTAAATTTCGGATCCTAGGGACAATTTGGGGTTTTCACAGAATTTCAATAAATTGATTCACGAAAATACCCATATTTGATGGAAAACATGTCAAGGAATCCGATTTTGCCATCAATTTCATGAAAAGAGGTCATTTAGGGGGTCAATTTGGCGATTTTGGCGATTTGGCCGAACCGGGCCGGTCGGGTCCGACTCGACCCGACCCGGCCCGACCCGGGTCTGGTGGACAGCATGCACAGAATGTGCAGCAGCGTGGACAGAACAGGGGGGAGCGGCGAACAAGCGTGGGCGAGCGATTTTTTTTAAGAAAAAGGACACCACGCGTGAGGGGACATTGGCAGAGGTGGTGGACGTGCCGAGGCGGGCGGTCGGCCACCGTGAGGGGGGGAGATTCGGTTAAAACCGAACTCGGCCGAGAGAGAGAGAGGAGAGAATTTTGGGGAGATTTTTCGAGCAAAGCCGGAACAAGACAAGCTTGCCGGCACCTCTTGGAGCCTGAGGGGAGCTTCGGTCGCCGTCGACGGTCGCGGAATAGGTCGGTATCTTCCCCGGTCTTCATTTTTTCTTATGCACGCCGGGTGTTCGACGAAATGCCCAAATAGGCTTTGCATTTTTTGAGTCTCGGCCGAGGCTCCCCGAGCCTTATTTGTTGCGCATTTGGTTCCTAAACTCCTCTAACACCATCCCTCCGCCTACCTTGCTATTTATTTTGCATTGAAATGTGCCGGGAAACCATGGCCGGAGCTCCCCGACGCACACCCGAGCCGAGAGCTCGGTCCGGCGAAGCCCACGGCAACCGACCATCAAAGGACCGTAGGTAAGCTTCTAAATCTCCCTTGGGTGCTATGTGAATGAAAGAAAACGAGTTTGAGCAACAAAAATTTTCTGCAAATCGGTTCGCCGGAGCCGGTTCGGTCGCCGGATTTTTGGGGCGGTTCCCGACGTGTTTCTTGCCATGTTTTGGTCTTATATTGATGTTGAGTGTCTAAGGAGTCGAATGCCGCAAGAACGGGCGAAAAATACCAAGTTTCGGGCCCGTTTCGCAATTTTCCGGCGAACTCGCCGGAATTTTTACTATTCCCGCCGGATTTTTCACTGTTCATCGTCTTCTCCGGCGACCCTCCGGCCGGTCAACGGCTGACGTGGCGTGCCACGTAGGCAGCCACGTCAGCCGGGTGGGGTCCGGTCCGCTTATTTTCAAATAAAACAAACGGACGGCCACGATCGCGACACGTGTCGCGATCCTGGATTTTTTGGAAAATTAAATAAATGATTTTCGAATAATCGATCCGGCGGACGAGGGTGTGCCACGTGGCTCGCTGAGGGACGTCCGATCTTGTACAAGATCGGACGCACCAGAGGAAGCCACGTGGCACGTTCTAGAGCGTCCGATTTGTGGTTTTTTCTAAAAAAGGAAAATAAATTAATTTTTGATCCGACGGCTATTATTGAGCCACGTGTCTCTCTGTGGGTCGCCCGATCTAGTGGAAGATCGGACGCACGAGACGAAGCCACGTGGCACAACGTGGACCGTCCGATCCGGGGAATTTTCGGATAATTAAATAAAATAGATAAAAAAATCAAAAAATTGTTAAAAAATAAAAAAAAAATGTTTTAAAAAATCAAAACGGTGTCGTTTTAGGCCGGTGTCGACCCCTAGGGTCGGGCTGGGCGCCCGAGAGGCGTGGGCCGGATTTGACCCGGCCCGGAAAATATTTTTAAATATTAAAAAATTCAGAAAATAATAAAAAATAATAAAAAATTCAAAAAATCAATAAAAAATAGAAAATTCATAAAAAATTCAAAAAATTCGGAAAATTCTAAAAAATTCTAAAAAATTCCAGAAAATAGGAAATGGCCACATTCAACTGGCCACGACCTGTTTCGGGTCTTTCGACCCCCGATCTTTTCAGAAACGACGGTTTTGCCCTTCCGGCAAACCGTCTTCCAAAAAATTCTAAAAATCCAGGAAAATCCCAAAAAATAGGAAATGGCCACAAACAACTGGCCAAGGCTCATTCCGGGTGTTTTGAACCCCGACCCTTCTTAAAATGACGATTTCGCCCTTTGGGCGAATTGTCTTCCAAAAATTGAAGAAAAGTCAAGAAATTCCAAAAAATTCTCAAAAATGGGAAATGGCCACAATCAACTGGCCATGAAATATTTTGGGTAATTCGGTATCCAAACCTTTCAAAAAATGACAATTTTGCCCTTCGGGCTAATTGTCCTCGAATCTTCCCATTTTACCCCTAGTCCTAAATCGCATCTTCCCTAAGCCCTTATGGCTATACTAGGAGGCCAATGATTGAAATTGATGTGCATTGACATGATTTATTTATGCACTTGACTTGCGCTCTCGTTAAATTGATTGTGATTGATAGGACTAGTATTCCAATCTGCATGAAACCCTGAATCAAACCTATCTCACCCAAAATTGCGCCAGCATGAACTCTTAGCCAGGAAAATCTCTCGCGTTAGGTACCGAAAGGGCGTTGGTAATGACACCGACGTAACCAAGTCCCCGAACCCAAAATCTCTGGTTCCGCAGAACTGATCGATCTCTCCCAATCGGTCAGTAAGGTTTCCGGTCTACCCTCCAAGAAAGACCGGTGGCGACTCCAAATGCATGCACAATTTGCACATGCCACCACGACCACACTAAGGTCGAAAGCGATCGACTTTTATCGTCGAATCCCTCAAAAAACACTCCCGCCGCGATTTGGTATGGGCCGGGGAGGGCCCGCGCCGATCTAAGGCCCGCGATCCACATTTCAGAGTGGGGGGCCGCGATCGGTAATCCATTAGCCGCGTCCGTAGATTTCGGACGGGTCGCGACAGTCTCGAATCCACGATACGTTCTTATTTGATTAGCCTTTTTGTCTGCACTATCAAACCTAACAAGCTACAAGCTTGCTATAGTCACGAAGATAATCTATGACCTAACTTTGTTATAACCTATCTTGTCGATCACTATCATCTTTTGCTTTACAAGCTTAGCACACATAGTTCGATCAGATATAGATTATCATCAGCCTTGATCATAAATTACAACTAAAACTATTGCTTGGGTATGAAATTAGAATCACAGAAACTAAAATCATAAACTTGATTTAACAATAAAATTCTTGAATACAATAGATTAAAACGTAGTCTCTCCCAAACAATCAAGCGCAATAGCAAAAACTAAATAGAAAATTTAGAATCAAAACAAGAAGTATCGTTTCATCTACACTCAAAGACGACAGAATAAATTTAGCTACTCATGGAGATGAATGACAAAGAAGAAATTGAAGAAAAACTCGGAGAAGAAGTCATGGCCGAAGTGAATTCTCTGCACGTCGCTTCCTTATTCTTTTTCCACGTTCCTTTTCTCTTCCCCCTTCTTCACGTTGCTTTCTTCCCTCCTTCCAATCTGACGTAGTCCTCCTCTTCCAAAAGTTCCAATAGTCTCCTTTGTTATCTTCAAAGATATCCTTGTGATTTTCCTTTTTGATTTCGGAATATGCAATATATCTATCAAGAGCTCATGGAAATCCGAACCTGCTAAAGATAAGATTTCATAAAAATTCATTAAAGATCTCGGATATTAGAAGATATCATGTTTAATCAAATCTCTGCAGCTAGATAATATTCCAAATTCGGTCTCTCATAAAACTCATCTGACAATCAAAATATTGAACAAATGGACTAATTTAATTAATAATATTAAATTCAAATCCATAAATTAAATACACTTTTTAGGCATAAACGTGAACTGATCAGCTAGACTGATATATGAAAAGTGGGGCCACGAGGAAAAGTACTATTTGTTAGGGGTGTCAAAAAGGCCCGGGCTAGGCGGGCCAGCCTAGCCCAGCTTGAAAATTCAGTTGATTTTCAAGCCTTTTTGGGCCGGCCCGACGCTTGGATGGTTTTTAACATCCATATTTTCCCTTTAATTTAATTTAATTTAACTTTTTCTTTTTATATTCTTTCATTTGGTAGATAAAATATAATTTTAATTTCAAAGAAATGAAAATAAAAAATAATTCTGTCCCCCAAACTCGGTACTGTTCACCTTCAGGCCGGCTCGGGCCGGACCGAGACTCGGCCCAGCCCAGCCCATTGACACCCTTAGTATTTGTCCCCTAAGAAATAGCGTGTTTGCATCTGTTTTAGTCATTAATGGTGTGTTTGTTTCAAGGAATGTGGTTTTCAGGAATTTATTTTCTGGAAAGTAGTTTCCTGAAAACCACTTTCTCGAAAAACGATTTGTTTTCCTTTGTTTGGCAATATGTTACCGAAAATATTTTTTGGTGTTTGGTTCTCATTTGGAAAACGATTTCAATCTCATCAAAAGGATTGTCCTTGATACTGAGGAGAGGCAGATGGTCGAGAGAGCTGACGTGAACTAACCCGGCCAGGCGGTGGTCTTGGTCCCGGCCTTGGCCCCGGCTCCGGTCCCCGATCCCCGGCACGACCCTAGTCCCGGCACCGGCCCCGGTCCCCGGCACAGCCCCCGTCCCGGCATCGGCACTGGCCCTAGTCCAGGCCCAACCCCGGCCTCGACACGATCCTAGTCCCCAGCCCCGGGTCCCGGCCCCAGCCCTCGGTCCCTATCGCGGTCTCGGTTTCGGGCTTGGCCCTCGGCCCAAGCACGAATCCCCGATCTCCGGCCCTGGGTACCAGCCCGGTCTGGGCCCAGGTCCCAATCCCCGGTTCTCGGCCCTCGGTCCCGGTCTCGGTTCCTATTCCGGGCCTAGTCCCTGTCCCGATCCCCGGCCCCCAGCCCCCTACCCCGGTCCCGATTCCCGGCCCTCGGTCACGGCCCCGGCCCTAGCCTCGGCCCGCCCCAGGCCTCGGCCCTGGTCCCAATTCCCGGCTCCCAGCCCCGGTCCCCGTGTCTATTTCGATCCCAAGCCCCCCGCCCGGTCTTCGGTCTCCGGCCCCGGCGCGATCCCGATCTCGATCCCGGCCTCGATCCCTAGTCTCGTCCCGGCCTGGCCCTGGTTCCCAGCCCCTTCCCCGGCCCCGATCCTCGGCCCCAGCCCCCAACCCCAGCCCCGGCCCCGGTCCCGGTCCCGGTCCTGGTCCTGGTGCTCGGTTTCGAGCCTCGGTCCCGGCCTCGTTCCCGATCCCCGGCCCTAGTCCTGGCTCCCGGCCCGGCCCTGGTCACCGACCTCAGTCCCCATCCTAGCCCTGATCCTTGGTCACCAGCCTCGGTCTCGGTCCTCGACCCCGATCCCCGGCCATGATCGTCGGCCCTAGCCCTTGTCTCGATCCTCAGTCCCCAGCCCCCTGCCCCGGCCCTTGTCCCCGGTTCCCGGCCCTAGTCCCGATCCCGGCCCAACTCCGGTCCCGATTCCCGGACCCCGGTCTCGGCCTCGGCCCACCCTCGGCCTGGGCCTCGGTCCCGATCCCCGGCCCCTGGCCCCGGTCCCTGTCTCTATTCCGATCCCAAGCCCACCGCCCCGGTCTTCGGTCTCCGGCCCCGACGCGATCCCGATCTCGATCCCGGCCCCGGTCCCCGGTCTGGTCCCGGCCTGGCCTCGGTTCCTAGCCCCTTCCCCGGCCCCGATCCCGATCCCCGACCTCGGTCCTGGTGCTCAGTTCCCTACCCCGATTCCGGTCTCGGTCCCGGCCCCGGCCCTGGCCCTAGTTCCGGTCCTCGGCCCGGCCACGGTCGCCGGCCCTGGTCCCCATCCCAGCCCTAATCCTCGGTCACCAGCCTAGGTCCCGATCCTCGGCCCCGTCCCAGGTCCCGGCCCCGATCCCTGGCCCTGGTCGCAATCCCCAACCCCGGCCTTGGACCCCGGCCTCAATCGCCGGCCCCGACCTCGGCCCTAGCCCCGCTCTTGGTCCCCAGTCCCGATCGCTGGCCTCGGCCCCGGGATCGGTCCTCGAGATCGGCCTCAGTCCCATTTTCAAAGAAAGTGAGAGACTCAAATTTGGGAAAATATTTTCATCTTTTTTTATTTTGGAGAATTCACTTTCCTATTTTAATGAATAAAATCTTTGTTGACCAGAAAGTACTTTCCGTTGACCAAATCCTTTTCCGTGAACCAAACAGATAAAAGTCCATAAAACACTTTCTCCAAAACAAACGCACCCTAAGTGTGTTTAGTGTACACAAACGTCTCATTTTTGACTTTTATTTAACACCACAAGCAGTCACCGCGCCAATTAAACGTCGTTCTCCTTCAGGAAAGATACAAATCGTCTCATCAGACTCGCTGCATTATCGCTTGTTGGATGGAACAGATGGAACTGGTGAGCCTCTCCTTTCGCCTCCACCACCTCCACCTTCCCTTCCCACCTGCTCTTCTCTAGCAAGTCCCGGTAAAGCCACTCTCGCTCCCTCTGCAAGTCCTTCTCTGCCACGAAGACGAGCACCCGAGCGCAGCCCATGCTCGAGAGCCTCGGATCCTTCTCCGGGTTGATTCGCGGGTCGTCGCACCCATCCGTGGCCGACGGGCACGCCAAGCGCCACAGCCCGACGAGCAAGGACCGGGTCGCATGGTCGGTTCTCTCGGCGCCGAGCGGTTCGTTGCCCATGAAAAATGGCTGCACCAGAATGATGCCTCTGAGGTCAATCCCTTCAACCCAGTCTGGAGTCTTAGATTTGAGTGCGCAGCCTATTAAGAAACAAATTGTGTGAGTTCCGGTAAGTATAGCTACAACTTCATCTATAGTACTATTATTCAATTTCGTAGACTTGAACACATTCAACTTTTCAGCTCTACATAATCAATTATTTTCACTATTTTTTTAAAGAATAAGTGTATTGAAAATCCTAAAACTTTAAAGTGCAACTGAGTCTTGAAACTTTCGAAAAGTTCAATTAAAACTTATCATAAAAGTGCTTTTAAAAAGTGTAATGAAGTCCTAAAACTTACCATGAAAGTGCTTTAAAAAAATGTAATCGAGTCTTAATATTTTCCAAAAATGCGACCAATGAGTTTAGGACTTGATTGTACTTAATAAAAATTTAGGGACTCGAAACACTTTCGTGATAAATTTTAGGATTTAATTTCACTTTTTAAAAATTTTAAAATTTAATTACACTTTTGTGATAAATTTTAAAAATTTCAAAATAGTTTTTTTTTATTTCTTTTTGAATACGCAAAAGACTACTATTGGCTTCAAGTTCATGCAGGGGTGTGCAAATTAGATCGGACCGGATCGGCTCGGACCGTCCGAGTTGGTCCGGTCCTCGAGGTGGACAGTCCAGTCCTTGGTCCCAATAAATGGGACCGGTGACTGACAGTCTGGTCCTCGGTTTATTGTTTTGGGATCGGACCGGCCCGGCCCGGACCGGACTACCCATAATATATAATTATTTTTATATATAAATATATACTATTACAAAAAAAATTGGAAACAAAACAGAATAATAATTTAAAGAAAAATTACCTACCAAACCAATCTTGTTAATGGGTCTATTCTTTTGTTTGTTTCCCACCTCATGATTCTCAAGTTGTTCAATAGATTTTAAATCATGCAATTTTGGGACCTTTTACAAAGCAAAATACTCGTGTTCTTTGTACACATAAATACCCCGTTAAACTGTTTTGATTCCCTTATTATAGCGGTTGGGGCGGGATCGGATTGGGGCCAGGCCGGGCCGGGACCGGACCGGACAGGACTGGACCGCCGGTCCTGGTCCTGTCCGATCTCGGTCCGGTCCCTGGTCCCGAAAGTATGGGATCATGATTATTGATCCGATCATCGGTTTCATATCGGGCTCGGATCGACTTGGACCATGCACATGCCTAAGTTCACGCAGCCCGCAACAAGGCACATGGCAAAGCTCGCCGTGGGTAGTGAAGTCAACCTAGGAACTTGAATCGAAGTGGAAAATTTTTCTTTTTAAAATACAACTTAACTGAGAAATTTGCGTGCACGGCTCTTACTCTGACTAGTCACGCCAGCCAAGAAAATGTCATTTCCCCATAGATTTCAACTCAGGAATGCATTCTGACAAAAAAAAAAACTCAGGAATGCATGGACCACATAAAATTCAAATTAAAAGTGAATAAAGGTGCTCTTGTAAAATACTAAAATCTCCTTTGTAACGAGATCTATTAGCCACTAGTGGGTACTCACCAAATCGCAGCCCCATATGGTGCGCTATGTTACCTCCGGCACTGTCTCCGGCCACGTACACCTTCCTCAAGTCCGCGTACGCATTCAGCCACTCGTCGGGACCATCGCCGCCCGAATGCGACGACACCCACTCGAGCATGGCCCACGAATCGTCGTACGCCGCCGGTAGCGGGTGCTCCGGCGCTCTCCTGTAGTGAACGGACACGGCGACCACATCGGCCTCCGACGCCAAGGAGTTCAGGTAGTTATGGTACATGGGAGAGAAGGGGGTTTCCAAGCAAAAGGCGCCTCCATGGAAGTAGACAAGGAGTGGGAGTTTCCTTCTATTTGCATTATCAGAGCGGTTGTTGATGGTGGTCTCTGCTGGGATGTAAACCCTAGCAGAGAGACACGGCGACGAGGCCGAGATGGCGACGTCCTTGGACAGGACACCGGTGTCCCGGTCGTACGACGGAGGGACGGTGGCCGTGCCCTCGAGCCGCTCCACTCGGCCATCTTTGTAGACTCGAAGGTGTGGGGAGAAATCATGGGCTATTTCAGAAGAGGAACTCATGGGATTTAAAGGACTAATTGGTTTAGGATCCTCTTTGCTCCGATTATATATTGTATGGATTTACGGGGAGGCCTCGCTTTATTGAATAATTTATAGTAATTATTCAATCATGTTATCTAAATCCATCACGTGGGCATTAGCCAATGGCCATTGCAAATTAAGGAATTCGCGGGGGCAGCTGTCTCGGCATCTCTTCCGTCTCTCGACCAATCTTTTGCGAGTAAATAATGTGGAATATAAGGTAGAAATCTGAAAAACCATTGGAGCTTGTGTGTTCCTATGGAACTCACTGTGCAACTCCACCTTGCAACTAGGACCTTACCTTGCCTCTTAAGAAGCACTGCATGATTCACTTTACCTCCCATGCAAATTACCGGAAAAAGTTTAAGATTAAATTGACAAATTTTTGAAAGGTCTATGACTAAAACTAGCGCAATTAAAAGATTTAGGTCGCTATTGGAAAATCTTCATAAGGTTTAGTACTAAATTAGTATAATTAAAGGTTTCAGATAGAATTGACTGTTTCTTCAACAACGGTCTACACGCGAAAGCAAGACTTGCACAACAGAATACCCAATGCCAACAGAAAGATTCGATTCTGACTTCGTAAAGACAGTGCTGCTATTGCCTGCGCGTAGGGCCGTCCCCACTCCTGTCCAGTGGCCGTCGTATAATATATTTGTTGTAATATAATGCGAAAATTAATCAGGATCTTGCAAATACGTTAATGCGAAAATCTAGAGAAAATAACGATGAACCATAAAGGACATCAGATATAACGTGGTTCGGTCCGAATGTCGATACCTACATCCACGGAGAGAGCCAGCAAGAACAATCCACTATAATCGGAGAATCGGATTTACAATCGCTCAATACTCTCGTGTTTCCCGCACCTAGATTATATCCAATCCCAGTATTTATAGATTAAACAACACAATTGGATATAATAGATAAAATAAACTCACGAACGAATCTCCTGTGTTCGGACTCCTTCGCGAGATCAAGAGAACGTCTGTCGTCTCTATTTTTCTTCTCTCGCGTTGTCCTTCTCCTTGAAATCTACTGCACGACCTTCCTTTTGTTTGTGCAGCTCGGCTCGGTGTGCAGAAGAGAAACCATGAAAAATCCTCTCCTCCTTTTTGTCGTGTACACCTTACGCAGGAAGGGAAAGCAAATCCTTTTGTTTCTTTTCTTCTTTATTCCCCCATGGGCCCCAGAATTTTATATCTTAAAAAAAAATTGAGCCATTCCGTTTTGCTAGGTTTGCAGCGTGCAACAAAGAAGGGAAACTAGAACCTTGACTTTTATTCTTTAATTGCTACATGGGTTCCACCAGTGACTTAAAACACGAGACAATTCAACAATTTTCCACCTTGGCTCGATGTTTGAAGCCAAACCAATAGTGCTCAAGCAGAGCTTGAATTTTGCCAAAGGAACATGCTTAGTCATCATATCTGCAGGGTTCTTCGCTATCGCTATCTTTTTCACAACAACCTTACCCTTCGCTAAGATATCTCGGATGAAGTGGTATCTGATATTGATATATTTCGTCCGCTCGTGATAAACTGGGTTATACGCCAGAAATATCGTACCTTGGTTGTCACAATGTATATCAACACTTTTCTGATCTAATCCAAAGTCCAAAAGCAAACCCTGTAACCATATCGCCTCTTTCGCTATAGAGGTCAGTGCCATATACTCCGCCTCAGTCGACGACAAGGCCACGTGGTCCTGTAAGGACGCCTTCCAACTAACTGCACCACCTGCAAGTGTAAATACGTACCCTACTAACGATATGCATTCATCTAAGTCACCTGCATGATTAGAATCCACAAAACATGTGGTCTCACTGCCATTACTATTCCTTCTGTATACTATACCAATGTCTGCTGTCCCCTTCAAATATCTGAGGATCCATTTCACAGCTTCCCAATGAGTTTTACCAAGACGCTTCATAAAACAACTAACTACACTGACAACTTGTGAAATATCAGGCCTAATGCATACCATAACATACATAATACTACCCACGGCACCAGAATATGAACACGGGACATATGCTCCTCCTCCTCCTCCTCAGTCTGCGGTGATAACTTCACTAAAAGTTTAAAGTGCTTTGCTAAAGGTGTACTCACAGACTTCGCTGACTGCATATTAAAACGTGCTACAATCTTCTCAATATATTTCTTTTGAGACAGACGTAATAATCCTGCAGTCTTGTCACGTAAAATCTCCATACCCAAAATTTTCTTTGTAGTACCTAAATCTTTAATCTCAAACTCAACACTCAACTGCCTTTTCAACATATCAATATCAGACATATTTTTCATTGCTATCAACATATCATCAACGTATAACAACAGATATATCAAAGACCCATTATCCAGTCTCCTAAAATAAACACAGCTATCCATATGACTTTTAGAATAGTCCTGACTAGCCATGAAAGCATCAAAACGCTTATACCATTACCTACGAGACTGTTTCAGCCCATATAGAGATTTCTTTAACATGCAAACATAGTCTTCCTTACCCGGAATAGCAAATCCCTCTGGCTGCCTCATGTAAATCTGCTCCTCCAACTCATCGTGAAGAAACAACGTTTTCACATCAAGCTGCTCCAACTCGAGATCCTGTGTAGCAACTAAGGCAAGTAAATTCGAATAGAAGTATGCCTTACCATATGAGAAAACACTTCATTGTAGTCAATACCCTCCCGCTGTGTAAACCCCTTCGCCACAAGTCTCGCCTTATACCTCGCTGCCTCGACACTAGGAATGCCATCTTTCCGTTTGTAGACCCATTTACTTCCAACAATTTTCTGGCTCTTGGATACTTTAACTAGCTCCCATGTCTGATTCCGATGGAGTGATTCCATCTCTTCACTCATAGCCTCTAGCCACTACGACGACTCAGAACTAGCCATCACCTCAAAGTAAGACGAAGGCTCATTTGTCTCCACCTCGTCACTTACAATCAAAGCATAAGCAATATCTGTATAATCATAACGTACCGGTGGTTTTATTTACCTTCGATGTCTACCCTCAGCTAGAGTGTGCTGCGGCTGTACTGGTTATTCACTATCACCGACTTGAGGAACTGCGGCCTCATTTGCAGTCTCAATCTCTGTTACCTTCAAGGTCTCTAGAGTCTCCACCTGAAACTCCACCTCACTACTGACACCATAATCTGTCTGCTCTGCTGGTAGTGTCTCAGGATTCCTCTGTCGAAGCATTGCAGTCTCGTTGAAGATCACATCTCTGCTGATTAGAAAATCGGATGATTTGAGATCAGTGCACCATAGCCGGTAGCCTTTCACCCCATGTGCATAACCCAGAAATATGCACTTCTTCGACCTCGGCTCAAGCTTACCATCACTAGCATAAGCATACGCAGGACATCCGAATACTCGTAATCCGGAGTAATTAACAGTTTTCCCTAACTATACTTCATCTGGAGTCTTCTACTTAATAGCAGATGATGGAGATCAATTAATCAGGTAACATGCCATGTTCACTGCTTCGGCCTAAAATTCCTTGCCTATACCAGTATGCGATAACATGCTCCGAGCTCGCTCAAGTAAAGTTCTGTTCTTCCGTTCTGCCACGCCATTCTGCTGTGGTGTCCCAGGTGCTGTGTGGTGTCTAACAATACATTCTCTCTCATAGAAATCGATAAAATCCTTACCACATAACTCCATGCCGTTATCGGTTCTCAAGCACTTGATCTGTTTATCTGACTACTTCTCAATCAATGCCTTAAATTTCTTGAACCGTTCAAACACATCAGATTTGTGCTTCATAAAGTATACCCATACCTTCTTGGAATAATCGTTGATAAAGGTCAGCATATAACGAGCATCTCCTTTCAAAGGAACCGGAGACGCCCCAGACATATGAATGAATATACTCAACCGGTTGCTTAGTCGAATGAATACCAGTAGTAAACTTAATCCTGTGCTGCTTCCCAAAGATGCAGTGCTCACATAAGTCTAACTTACTTGTCTTCTGACCCTTTAACAACCCCCTATCACTCAGCATTGTCATACTTGCCTCACCCATGTGCCCTAAACGCATATACCATAAACGAGTCAAGTCAGAATCTGACTCACCTGATGAAACTACAGTAGCTCCTATCACGGTCTCTCCTAATAGATGATAGAGAGAATTCACTTTCTTCCCTTTCATCGCTGTCATGGCACCTCGAGAGATCTTCAGCACTCCACCTTCAGTGGTGTACTTACACCAGATATCATCGAGTGTCCCCAGAGAAATAAGATTCTTCTTGAGCTCCGGTACATGCCTCACGTCTGTTAATGTGCGAACCACACCATTGTGCATCTGAATCCGAACTATCCCTATCCCCACAACCTTGCAAGCTGCGTTATTCCCCAACAGAACTCTACCATCATCTACAGTCTGGTAAGTAGTAAACTAGTTCCTATGAGGCGTCATATGATAAGAACACCCCGAATCTAGCACCCATTCGTCTTCTGACGAACTTGTAGTCACACACAAAACAGCCTCTGCATCACTAGTGTTCTCCTCAGTAACATTCGCCACACTGCTTGTGGTCTTCTGCTTATCACCTCTATTTCTCAACTTAGGACAGTCTCTCCTATTGTGTCCATCCTAGTGACATTCAAAGCACTTCATGCGTCTCTTGAATTTTCTATGGCGTGATTTAGATCTGCTTTTACCTCTGCTGCTACTGGACCCTCGATGTTGCTCTCTATTCCGAATCACTAGTCCATGCGCTACATCTTGCGCTAGACTGTCATCACGCAACTTTCTCTGCCACTCCTTAGAAAACAAGACGGACTTTACCTCTTCTGAGGTAATTGTAGTACGCCCCTGCAATAGAGAATCAGTAAAGTGCTCCCATGACTCTGGTAGAGAAGCCAACAACATCATGCCCTGCTCTTCATATTCAAGTGTCTTACCGACGTTATTCAAATTCATCATGAGTTTATTAAATTCACCTAAGTGGGTTCTGATAGACGTATCTTCAGTATATTTGAACAGGAACATCCTCTTCAACATGTACAAGCGATTGTTCAAACCCTTCGTTATATAGAGCGGCTGAAGCTTTGCCCACAATATTGCGGTATCCTTCTCCTCGCCTACCTCTATTAGCACTTCATCCGATAAATTCAACAGGATTTGACTCCTAGCTTTCCTAATCAACATATCATTATCAGCATCTTTCATTGATTCGGACAACTTAGCCTTGCCCTCCAACGCTTCTGCCAAACTCCGAGTTGTCAATAATGCCTCCATCTTGAGGCTCCATAATCCAAAGTTGTTCCTCCCGTTAAACTTCTCAATTTCAGCTTTCACCCCAGATATAATTGCAGCAACATAATTCCAGATAATAACTAGACAAGCAAAAGCCCCAAATCACAATCTAGAAATCTGATCCAAGCTCTGATAGTATTGGGTGGTCTTGTGCCTCTCTTAACCCAAAAGCTAGCTCAAAGGTTGAGCCTTTCCCCCATATTTATAAACCGACCACAAGCCCCTTCCACAACCGATGTGGACAACCCCAACAATCTCTCCCTCACACATCGGGCTATGGGTCGGAGGCTGCGACAACATGTATCTCTCCCCTATGACTATTGTGTCCAGACTTGTTGGTAACCTGAGCTCTGATACCAGTTGTTGTAATATAATCCGGAAATTAACCAGGATCTTGCAAATACGTCAATGTGAAAATCCAGAGAAAATAACGAGGAACCATAAAGAACACCATATATAACGTGGTTCGGTCCGAATGTTCATACCTACATCCACGGGGAGAGTCAGTAAGAGCAACCCACTATAATCGGAGAATCGGATTTACAATCGCTCAATACTCTCGTGTTTTCCGTATCTAGATTATACTAAAACCCAGTGTTTACAGATTAAACAACAGAATTGAATATAATAGATAAAATAAACTCACGAACAAATCTCCTATGTTCGCACTCTTTTGCGAGATCAAGAGAACGTCTGTCGTCTCTATTTTTCTTCTCTCGTGCCGTCCTTCTCTTTGAAATCTACTGCACGGCCTTCCTTTTGTATGTGCGGCTCGGCTCGGTGTGCAGAAGAGAAATCACGAAAAGTCCTCTCCTCCTTTTTGTCGTGTACCCCTTACGCAGGAAGGGAAATCAAATCCTTTTGTTTCTTTTCTTCTTTATTCCCCCATGGGCCCCATAATTTTATATCTTAAAAAAAATTGAGCCATTCCTTTTTGCTAGGTCTGCAGCGTGCAACGAAGAAGGGAAATTGAAACCTTGACTTTTATTCTTTAATTGCTACATGGATCCCACCAATGGCTTAAAACACGAGACAATTCAACAATATTTACGACTTGTTTTTATTTTTATTTTTATTTTTATTTATTTTTTTGGGTTATTGTGACTTGTCCCATGAGATTACGAACTTGGAGCCGTGTAATGCTGACGAGAATTCGAAAAATTATAGTAGGAAGTGAGAGAATAGTAAGAGACCATTTGCCGCCTTCGTGGAGTCTTTTGCTCTTTCCCACTTACGTAGCTGTTTATTTATTTGTTTTTCGGGTTTTTGTTAGGGCTAACATGACACTTAGTGGACCTTACCCAAAAAAAAAAAAAAAAAACACATGACACTTAGTGGACGTTATATGAGCACCACATAGCCGCCGTGCTAATATTTTGACGGAAAACTTGATCGGAGCTTGGCCAAATTGCATCAATCTGCTTCTCTGCATTGGATAATTGATACGATAATTCAGTGATCATGTTGTAAATGCCATGTAAGATTGGTGACCGGAGACGGAGCTTGTTCGGTAGGCCAGATACATAGATATAATTAAATCATTAATATCGTTTCGATTCGTGCTTTGGGAAGAAGCGAAATAACAATCGAATTCTCATTTAGATGGACACGTATCTTGCAAAGACAAAATGTAACACGTAAATGTCCCTTGTTGGCTGGTCAAAAGAATATTCCAAATGAAAAATCCTTTCCTTCCACATAAGACAAAGTCCCTCGGCGACGATGACGTCAAAATAGCGCGAAACCCCAATGAACTTTACTTCTTTTCCTCCTCCTCAACATTACTTCTCCTCTTCTATTTCACACTAAATGGAAACAGAAGTAGCCTATGAGTTGCTTTCTGTCCTAAGGGTTTACAAGGATGGCCGAGTGGAGAGACTCCGGGGCACGGCCACCGTCCCTCCGTCGCTCGACGAGAAGACCGGCGTCCAATCGAAGGACCTGGCGATTTCGCCGGACTCTGCCGTGTCGGCGAGACTTTACGCCCCGCGAGCGGCGCTGGGTTCTCGCCTGAGGCTCCCCGTCCTCGTGTACTTTCACGGAGGCCGCTTCATCAACTACTCGGCTTGGTCGCCGACTTACCACAACTATCTAAATACCTTAGTCGCGGAGGCAAACGTTGTTGCCGTCTCCGTCGATTACAGAAGGGCGCCGGAGCATCCTCTACCCGTGGCTTACGATGATTCGTGGATTGCCCTCAAATGGGTGGCCTCTCATTTCGCCGGAAACGGGACCGAGGAGTGGCTGAATTCTCATGCCGATCTCAAGAAGGTGATTTTGAATTTTGGTTTTTATCCCCGTTTCTAGACTACTTAGTGACGTATAGGTAAGATTTCGACTATATTTCAGGTTGATTGTGCTGTTACGTTATTTTTACCCTACCGGTAAAATTTCTTGGAGAATCGATGTGTTTCAAAAAGCTATTGGTGAAAAACATTACCGGCCACCTAATTTCCCGATAACTTTCTGATAACTTACCAACACTTTTTTATAGAATTATCAACTCTTTTAACAGTATCTAAATTACCAAAATTTCCATTTTTTTTACTAACTTTTATATGCTTTTCTCAACAATGGCTTAATATCTACCATCTCTTGTATAAATATATCCATCTTTTTGCGAGTGACTTACCAATGTTTATTTATATATTTATTTCAAATCTACGAAATATTTTATTGAGTTACCACTTTTATTTGTATTGCTTACTATATTTTTATTTTAAATTTATTAACTCGTTTTCAAAATTACCAACTTCAACTAGAGTAATTATCCAATTAAATAACCCATAATTTTGCCTGCTAGACTTAAATTTAACTTAGCCGTTCATAATTTTTTTTTTGTTCTCATATATCTCTCATTTCTAGCAAAAAATATCTCTTAACTTTTAACAATTTGTGCTTACCTTTCCTAACAAAGCCTCAAAATTTGCCAAAATATATAGTTGCCAACATTTATTTGTGACTCACCAACTTTCTTTTCCAGTTAAATTATGAACTAGTTTTGGATTACGAACTCTCAATTGAGTTGTTTATCAATATTCACTTGTTTCTACTTAAATTTACCAATTTTCAATTGAGTTACCGCTTTATTTGCTTCATTTACCAACTTTTAAATTTGCCAACTCTTTTAAGAAAGGGATAAGTGTATTGGAAGTCCTAAATCTTTTCATAAAAGGCAATTGAGTCCAAAAACTTTCAAAAAGTCGAATAGTCTTAAAATTTATCATGAAAGTGCAATAGAGCCCTAAAATTTTCAGAAAGTGTAACTAAGTACTAAAACTTATCAAATTGATGCAATCATGTCCTTCCATTAACTCCATCCAACTCGACAAACAAAAAATGCTACAAAAGTTTTAGAACTTGATTACAACAACTTAGCAAGTTTTAAAACTTAATTGCACTTTTCAAAAAATTTAAGATTCCATTGCACCTTTTGTGACAAGTTTTAGGATTTAACTGCACTTTTTGAAAGTTTTAAGAGTCAATTGTACTTTTGGGACAATTTTTAGGATTTCTAATGCTCTTATTCGTTTTAGAAATTATCAACTTCAATTAGAGTGATTACCAACTTTTCAGCAGTTACATTACAAGCTAGTTTTGTGTTATCAACTCTTATTTAAGTTAGTTACCAATGTTAATTTTGATTTTATTTTTGGGAAATTACCAACATCTCTTAATTTTGAAAAAAAAATAAAAAACTTTTTGTCTGCCGACTTTTTAAATTTGCCGTCTCTCTTTGGTTGTTATCAACCTTAATTGGACGCATTACCCGATTTTCGGCAATTACGTTGCCAATTAGTTTTTCGTTAACAACTCTTATTCAAGATAGGTACCCACATTAATTTGATAATGTTAAATAACTTCATATGATCGGGTTCTTTTCCCCTACAACCATCTTATATGAACTTGTGCTGTGGGAGTAATTTTCATCCTTGTCGGATGATATGCATGAGTAAACAAAGAGCAGAAGTTGGCAGTTGCTGCGTGTAATTGCAGATAGGATGATCATTATGCAGTGATTTTCGAGTAGGGCAAGCTCGGGATCGGGCCGAAGATGACTGGGTCGAGCTTTCTTATGTGAAAGCATCGCCCAAATCTCTCGGAATTGGGTGAGCCGAGTGGGCCGCCCATTAGTTGATCACTCTAAATGAACCGCCATAAAAGTATATAATAAATAAATAAATAATAAATAATAATAAAAAAATAATAACGAAATACTAGCTTTCGACGAGCTTCAATAGATAAAGTCGATGCGCACTTTAGACTGACAAGATAGTAAGTCATAAGTTGGTGCTCAATCAATTGATGGTAGTGTCAATCTGATTAAATCTATAGTGAATTGAAAGCACTCAGTATCCCATACCCTGATAACAATGTAAGATTTTATGATTACACTGCTAACTAGTGTAGAAATTTAAGTTATTAAATGATTGCGTAGTATACTATTTAAATATTGTATCACCTTAATCATGCTCTCTCCAATAATATACATTCAAGCAACACCGACCAATACAACATTCTCTTCTCTTCTGAATTAGTGTAAATAGTTCATTTTTCGTTCTTTTTAGGTATTCCTGGCTGGAGATAGCGCGGGCGCCAACATAGTTCACAACATGAACATCCGATTGGGAGAGGACAAAGTAGAGGGAATTGAAGTTCCAGGAGCTATTATGGTGCATCCTTACTTCTGGGGCAATGAAGTGTTGCCTTTGGAGACCACCGAAGCCGAGAAGAGGTCCTTGGTCGAACGGTCATGGAACATAGTGAGACCAACAAACATAGGGTGCGACGACCTGCTAATAAACCCGGCGATGGACCCGAGACTGTCGGGTTTGGGTTGCAATCGGGTGCTAATTTGTGTTGCTGAGATGGATGTTTTTAGACATAGAGGGTGGTACTACAAGGAGGTGCTGAGTAAGAGTGGATGGGCGGGAGTTGCAGAAGTGATGGATGCACCGGGGGAGGATCATGTGTTTCATTTGTTTAATCCTACTTGTGATAATGCTGTGAATTTGATGAAAAAGATGGTCTCCTTCATAAATGAGGGTAAATAGTGTTAGAAGTATTGGTGTTAGAAACTTCTTTCCGTGGGTTAAACCTTACTTATCTCTATCTCTATTTGTACTAATGTGATGAATTCATTAGGATTTTTATCTTGTCCAAATAAATTTTGTTTTCCTAACGAACGAACTTTATCTTATCCATATAATTTTTTAAGATTTTACTTGGTTCAACCTAGGGATGCATCACATTGCAAAGAAAGTTCTTGCAAATCTCCTAATCTTGATATAGATGACTGGCAGAGGTCGCCGACCATAGGCGAGCGTAGCAAAGCCCTTTTCAGACTAGGTGGCATGGCCAAGCCCAAGTTTAGATAGGGACGAGGGGCTATAGGCCCACACTATGAGCCCTCGTCGAGACCTCAGTACCCGCGAGCCTCGCTAGCCACTGTGAAAAAAAAAAAAAATAACAAGACAAAAAGAAAAGAGAAGGAAGAGGAAAGCAAGAAAATAAAAGAAAATTCAGAAAGATTATTTAAAAAATTGAAATTTTTTTCACTTTAGTTGGTTGTGCAACGTAGAATGGTAGGTGCCCACGCCAACAACTTCCAACCAAGATTGGCCTGAAGATTATATTGACAAATCATAAAAAATTTATGCCTAAACTTGCCAAATTGAAAGATTTATAACTTAATTCTATCCTTACAATATGTTTATGACTTTTTTGGTAACTATCCCTATTTTGGCATGCTAAGAAAAAGTTGGCTCAAAATATTGCTCGACAGCTTAAAAAAGTTAGGTTTCACATCATTTTATCGACATTTGAGTAGTTTGACGTATTAGAATAAGAAGGTAATATTTTTTTTTTATATAGACTCGCATATAGTTATGCTTCCGGATCATCAACTCATCATCACAATATGTGATACATGCTGTGGTGGTACAATATTCTTGCAGCACTTTCTATCGACAAAATACGGGCGTTATAGTTTTTGTAGGTGCTTGGGCAAATGTCTGGTTGTAATGGCTTACAAGCAACTTTAGCAACCTTTGTCGAGTTTTTTGTGGTCCAACTGTAAATATGGATAAGAAAAACAGGAGTACCATAATATGACCGATACTTTTGTTTCCTTTGGTCGCTGACCAACGGCAGGGAGTTTAGAACTTCGCTGCCATAATTTTTTTTTTCCGCTCGCTTAAGGGACACAAATTTAAAAAATCAATCATTTAAGTATCATTGGCGATTTCCCCTCACAGAAACCTGACGTGGACATCGAAAAATCTAATGTAGACAATTTTTTTTTTAAATGTTTCTGCTTTTGTCCAATTTTCTTTATAATTTGGTTTGAATTTTTTCATTTTTCTTTTTTTGTGACAATGAGGTCACTAGCAAGCCTCGCCGGTCGCAAAGGACTCCCAAACTGGGCAAGGGCCATGTCGCATGCGGCCGACAGGGCCACGGAGGACCTCGCTCTTGATCCAGATTTGGGAGAGGGCTGCGCCACCCAATCCAGATTTGGGCAATGGCCTTCGTGGCCTCGCCAGCTGCGGATAAGGTGGCCTCGTTCAGATTTTGCGAAGGCCAGCTCGCCTACTGTAAGCGAGGCCGTGAGGGCCTAGGTGAGGGCTTCGCAATCTTGCTGAGTACTGGCGAAGTCCTTTGCATCCCGCCAACCACGGACGAGGCCTGCGTGGCTGATGAGGATTGTCGGCATAAAAAAACAAAAAAAATTCAAGATAATAGTAATTAATAGTAAAAATCCATGTAATACTTTTTTTTTATTTTAAAAAATTCCATGTAGGATGAAAACTTAAATAAAAAATCCACGTACGTAGGTTGATTTGCTAGAAATGACACTCAAATGATGATTGCAACTTATACCGTTCAGTTTGTATGGTATAAAGAGTTTGACAACAAATAGAAAATTTGGAAATTTAATTGTACTGATAGAAAGTTTGGAGATAATATTCCACATGAGATAAAAATTCAGAGACCCAATTACACCAACCAATTAAAATGTCGTTGACTGCGTTATTGAAAAGTCTGGAGCAATTATTTACGGTTGTCGACGCAAGGGTTTCCTTAATTTTCCGGCAATTGGCCATTTCTTTCCTCGTCCTTCAATGGGCTTTAGCAACTTTCTCGCGGCTCGTCTCATGCTTCCGGAGCTTCTTCACTTCCCGTGATGGGTCGCCCTCAAGCCCATTGTGCTTGCCCGTGGCGGCGGATGATTTCTCCGTTGTAATCGACATCCCACCACCCGTTGATGCCGAGTGCAGCGACCCGGCAAGCCCTCCTCGGCAACCGACCATCGCCACCCACCGCAGATGCTGCAGGATCTGCATCCGGGGCTTTGCACTCGACCCAGCTCACCCGATAGTTGTCCTGTTCCACAGCCAGGAGCTGAGGAGGGCCGCGCTTGGATTTTCCGTGCCCATGATCAAAGACCTCCTCTCCAACCAATACCGCCACCTAAGCCACCTACATGCAAGTAGGGGCGTAACAAAGCCCACGCCAGCTCAACCCAACTCGGTCCAGCCTGGAAATTCACATAATTTTTTGGGTTTTCAAGCTAGGCTTGGTACTGTTTGTAGCAACCCGAACCTCCTATCCTCCTTTTGCTATACTGACCCAAGCGGAGTTGCCATATCTTCCAATCTGAAAAAAAAAAAAAAATTGTTCCCACAACATGGGTTAGCATAAAACTAGCAAGGAAAACGTATAATCCCATCATAGGCATCCTAGGACAACCTAACCCGAAAGCAATTATAAGTACAATTGCTATTATAACAAGGAAATGCATGGCAAGAAAAACAGACAACAAGTGCAATGAATATGTCAAGACATCAATGCATGACAAAATGTCCTTCGACCATCACACCATTGCAAAGCCAAACGAAATCGATTCAGCTTGCAATCCTCCACTCCGAGGCTACAGGACGCAAGGTACGACTCTTCCCCGCACTTAGCTCAGGATCCTCAAGCCGTAGCAAATCCTCACACACAGCCCAGAGGCGTTCAATCTCAATTCAGTGCACTGAAGAGAACTTTAATCACCATAATCATTTAATCCATGCCTCTCGTTCATTCTTGGCAAGAAATTTCATAATGTAATGCCACTTATAGCCACATATACATATACATGAAAGAATAATGCCACTACCAACAAATATGGTTACCATTCGGGTCCCCTCTCAAGTCATCACATAATGTGGTGTCAATGTCAAGCTACCCATACCATACATAACGTACATATAGAAGAACAAAGTTGCAAATCACATAACATACAAATGATGACAAGTTTCTTGTAGACAAGATTTGGTTCTATCTCTCTATCCCCTATCTCATTTGTCCAAACCACAAACTACACTTAAACGGGTTACCAACTTAGCATTCTGTTCAGCCTAGTCTTGAACACTTGAAACCTGAACCTCACTGTCCAACTCTCCCATTTTCTTCAACTCTCTCTCCCTTTCACTTTGGCCACTACCTTCTTCACTTCCCCAACTTAAATCTGAACAATAAATCAGCCCAATGCCAAGTCCTCAACCGAACAGAATACACTTCTGTCCTAAACCAGCTCACCATTTCTTCCGCCTCACTTAACTTAGGTCCTTCATGAGCATAAAAACAACAAGATGCATGAGATTGCTCCTTCAAAATCCAGCTTAACTCTCCATTTTCCCCTCTCTTTATTTCCCCGAAACCAATCTCCACATCATCTAAGTTCGATTCCTCAATCAACTCCTAGAACAACCCGAATTAACCTCTTTCTAACTCTAATTCCACACCAAATCAGACCTAATATAAACCAAGCATTCTATTGTCCATAGATTCGGTTTCCTCTTTGCATAACCAGACCCGAGACTCCTAGAGCAGACCAACTTAACACAGTACTTTATCCTACAACAAGATTAAAAGAATTCCTTGCCTTTCAATCCAAAGAGAGCTGCCGTTGATGTGCGATTTCCTCCCGTTCCACGGCTGAATTTCTGCCGATCCTCTCTCTAAGCTGCTGGTCTTCACATTGGGCTTGTTGTTTGCCGAGAATAGAGAGGGGAGGGAGAAAATGGAGTGACCAAAACTTCTACTCAAGACTCAAGCTGGTATTTATAAGGCTAAGGGAGGAGTGGGCAGCAAGTTTAGTGTGACAAGTGGCGACTAAACTAAGGAAGATCCCCTAAATAAGTTCCAAATGTCTTCTTGCATGTGTTCTCTTGTGAGATGAGAGAAGGGAATGATACTTGGAAGACATGCATGAGCTAGATTGCCATTTGTCCTTTTGATTTTGCATGTGTGCCACTTGTTTTCCATGCACGCTTGAGTTGGCTTCTCCTTGCCACATGACTTCCTTATGCACGCCATTTGGGAGAATGAAGAACACCTTCTTGCATGTGTGCCATTTGGCTCTTGTGATGTGCCACCTGCTCACTTAGCCTTGACACTTGTTAAACATGCGTCAATTTTGAATCCACCACACAAACACGTCCGGGTTCATTCTCGTGCAAACTGAAAAAAATATGTCCACTTCTTTGACAAACGGACCTCAGATTCATATTTCTCATGATCTTATGGTCGTGTAAAAAAAAAAACGAAGCTCGATTCAGCCTCCGACAAGCTCAAACGAGCCGCTTTACTTTTGACGCGCGGTGAAAATCGAGAATGCGGGCTCTCGGGTCGTGAGATGTTTTTCGTGCAAATCCACATTATAATGAGGCCAACGAAGTTCTGTTGACTAATCACATGTAATATAAGATTGTGATGACATTTCACCACTTCTTAATCCCCTTGAATGTGAAATCTAGTTACCCGTACTCGAAGAACTTATCGACTCCATCTCAGTCCTCTTATATAAACACTATTCCGAAATTTGGTAGGATCTTGAATCACTTCCTTAAACCCATCGATGCCAAACCTTGCAAGACGAAACTCATCTAATTCAAGATGTCCAATGATCACACATTAGTTCTTTATTAATATGATCGAGGTATTGCTAATGTCCTCGGGTTCTCGATCATTCCTGACTTGGCAACCACGGACCAACTCATTTCCATTTATTTTCCTTCTAAGTCAGCTTTCAAACCCATATCGATCTTCCTTATCTCTCAAGGCCTACTGAAAATGGGATGCCACACTGTTCATGGGGCGAGGTTGGGCCGGGCCAGTTCTGGCTTTTTTTGGCACCCATGTTTTGTTTTTAATTTAATCTTTTTTTATATTTTATAATCTTTCATTCGATGGCTTGTCAAGTGATAAAAAAAGAAAAAAAAGGAAAAAAATTGCAATCCGACTAAGGAAATTATTCTATTTTTAACATCTTTTCAACGTAATCACTTTGACTCAAAGAGTAACCTCAACTATGTTTTTAACTTTATTGCTCAAGATATTATTCTATTTTCTCCAAATCTTTCATTTTAACTAAGGAAATTACATACTCCATAGTCTCAATGACTTTTGTTATTTTGGTTCAAGAAAATAAGCATATAATCAATGTATAATAAAACTAAAACTCCATAGTCTCCAGTGAATGTAGAATAAATATACTTATCACCACTATTATGCTTTGTCGTGACCTCAAAATAAATTTCTTAGGTTAATTATTCGACTAACCTAATTCGGACCCTCCCAAAATCCTACCAAATTGCAACTTTGGTTCAAGTTATTAATGTTCAGATGAGTTTTAATTCGGAGCCGCCACCAATCATTTTTTGATAGGTTGATTAGGAACCCAAATAAAGTATTGGGAGAATACTTTATTTCTACGTACCAGAGATTAATGGGTTCGGGTACTTGATTACATTTACTTTTCAATTAATGCTCTTTCGGTACCACAAATTTCATGAAAAATATTAAGTTTGGCAACTTTTTCATCTAGCCTAAATGACATGCAACTTTAATTTAAATGATTCAAACATGCAAATTAAATTAGCTATCCTAATATGCATGATTCTAAAAAAAAATGATTTTCTAAATTATATGCAAATAATATGACATGGCAGAACATACAATATGCAAACATGTGACATGGTGATATGGTATATAAACACGTAGCATTCGAATGATACTTGCAAATATGATGATATATGGAACTGGAATATGCCAAAATATAATATGCAAATATATGATGCAAAATATGGCACGGCAAAGTATAATATGCAAATAACTATATGACATGTTAAAACATGAATCCTAAGGTATATGATATGCAATGTGAATGATTTTTTTTTTTTTGTATTTTCCACACTAATTTTCGGCAACTAAATATGATTATCATTGATTTAAATTACTTAATTTTATGCCATTTAATCCATGAGACTGGCTTCTAAAAAATCTTATCTTCCTAAAATTTTAATTAGAAAAGGCTTTCAAGAAACTGTATCTTACTAAATCTTTTAGGAGTTTTGAAATTTTAAGCGAATCAATCAAAGATTTCAGTATTTCCAAACTTGGAAAGAATCAACGAGATATGCCATCAAATATCCTCTTTTTGAATTTTGAAAATACTTGATGCCGAAATACGATAGAAAAAAGGCGATGAAGAACAAAATCGATAGAATGAGGAACAATTGCTGTTCTCTCAGAAACGATATCAAATCGTATATTTTTCAAATATTCAAAACTGTCTTCCAAACCCCTAAAGACGACCTTTTATAAAGTGTCAACCCTAATGACAAAAGATAACACAAAATTACAAAAACACCTAAAAATAACAGAAATTATAAAAAAAACCTAAAAATATTAAAATTGTAAAAATGCCTAAAACAAGAGATACGCAATATTACCAATCTTCGCAATATTACAGAGATCGCAAGACTTATTGCATCATTCTCCCCTGCTAGGAAAAAGATTCGTCTTCGAATCTGTGTCTTCTTCATTGTCGTCAATCTCTTCAAGGTCTTCTTCCTCATCAGTGTGATAAGGTGACAAATCTGCTACATTAAAAGTTCCGGATACATTATACTTACCTGGCAGATCAATCTTGTAAGCATTGTCACTAATTCGCTCCAGGACTCTGAAGGGTCCGTCAGCCCTAGGTTGTAGCTTGTCAAATTTGCCTGCTGGAAAACGCTCTTTACTGAGGTGAATCCAAACTAGATCACCATGTTTAAAGACAACTCTTTTCCTGCGCCTATCAACGTGCTGCTTATACTTCGTGTTCTGCCTGTTGATCTAATTATGGACCTGGGAATGCAACTCTTGGATCTGTTTTGCATGTTCTTCGGCGTCTGAACTAAACTGCTTGTGAACAGGTAATGGAGTGAGATCCAAGGGAGTAATTGGATTACGCCCATAAACCACCTCAAAAGGGGTCTTGCATGTAGTTCGATTCTCAGATCTGTTATACGCAAATTCTGCCTGAGGCAACGCCAAATCCCATTGTCGTGGATTATCTCCAATTAAACTCCGCAGCAAATTTCCTAAACTTCTGTTGACAACCTCTGTCTGACCATCAGTCTAAGGATGATGAGAAGAGCTAAACTTCAAATTCGTACCCATGTGTCTCCAAAGAGTGCACCAGAAGTGACTTACAAACTTCACATCACGATATGAGGTTATGAACTTAGGAACTCCATGCAGTTTAACAATTTCCTGCAGGAACAATCGAGCGACCTGTGAAGCATCAAAGGTCTTGTTACATGGAATAAAGTGAGCCATCTTCGAAAACCTGTCAACAACCACCATGATGGAATCCTTATTCCGCTGCGTTCTCGGCAAGCCCAAGACAAAGTCAAGGCTGACATTCTCCCTTGGTGCGATTGGAACAAATAGAGGCATGTATAGGCCAGCATTAGTACTTTTGGTTTTCGCTACATGACATACCCGGCACCTCTCTATAAAACGCTTCACGTCTCGCTCCATTCGTGGCCAATAAAAATGTTCGCACAACAAGGCCATCGTTTTATCCACACCAAAATGCCTAGCTAGACCTCCTCCATGACCCTCAATAATAATACACTCCCTCAAAGAACATTGAGGAATGCACAGTCTATTACCTTTAAAGAGATAACCATCTACAATCTGAAATTGCTGAAAAGGCTTCGCTTGGCTCTTCCTCCAAATATCTCCAAAATAAAGATCATCAATATATAATTCCTTAAAAGTTTCAAAGCCTAGAACTTTTACCTGCATTGTAGACAGCACAGAGTGTTTTCTGCTTAATGCATCAGCCACACTATTTAGCACACCTGCCTTATGCTTGATGGAAAAACTGAAAGCCTGAAGAAACTCCACCCACTTCGCATGTCTAGCATTTAGTTTGTGCTGTCCATTGATATATTTCAAGGCTTCATGATCAGAATACAAGAGAAACTCTTTGGAAATTGGATAGTGCCTCCAATGCTCCAAACTCCTCATAATAGCATAAAATTCTTTATCATAAGTTGAGTATTTCTTTTTTGCTTCATTCAGCTTCTCACTGAAGAATGCTACAGGTTTACTTTTTTGACTCAGGACACCCCCAACACCAACACCTAAAGCATCGCAATGCACTTCAATAGCCTCATTAAAGTCAGGAAGCACTAGAACAGGTGCCTCAGTCACCTTCTTTTTCAATAACTGAAAGGCAGCTTTTGCCTCCTTAGTCCACACAAATTTACCTCCTTTCAGACAATCCGTCAGAGGTGCAATAATAGTACTGAAATCCCGAACAAATCTCTAGTAAAAAGACGCAAGCCCATGAAAGCTACATACCTCATGAATATTTTTCGGAATCTCCTAGTTTGTAATAGCCTCAATTTTAGCTGAATCCATCTGAATGCCCTCCTTGGATACAATATACCCCAAAAAGGTCACATGATCAGTCATGAAGTGACACTTCTTGGTGTTAGCATATAATTTCTACTCCCTCAATGCTTCAAATACCCTTCTCAAATGCTACAAATGTTGTTCAGTTGATGCACTACAGACCAAAATATCATCGAAATAAACGACAACAAATTGGCCAATAAAAGGACGAAACACTTGATTCATTAGTCTCATAAAGGTGCTTGGCTCGTTAAACAACTCGAAAGGCATCACCATCCACTCATACAGACCATCTCTAGTTTTAAAGGCTGTCTTTCACTCATCTCCAGATCGCACTCTTATCTGATGATATCTGCTTCTCAAGTCTATCTTTGAGAAGATAGTCGCCCCATATAGCTGATCAATTAAATCATCAAATCTTGGGATAGGAAAGCGATACCTTATCATGATCTTGTTGGCAACTCTGCTATCCATACACATCCTCCACGACCCGTCTTTCTTTGAAACCAACAAAGCCGGCACTGCACAGGGACTCATGCTCTCTCGGATTGCACCCTTTTCTAATAATTCTTGCACTTGCCTCTGCATCTCCTCATGCTCCTTAGGATTCATCCTATAAGCTGCCTTATTAGGAATAACAGCTCCAGGAATGAGATCTATACAGTGCTGAATGTCCCTCATGGGTGGTAACTCCTCCGGTATGATATCAACAAACTCTTCAATTATAGGCAGAACTTGAGTTGGAATCTCTGAACTATCAAGATTCTGCTCCATGACTACAATAGCGAAAAGCTCTGGCGCGTTCTTCGCCTCTTCTTGGAATTCTGATTTGGAAAGCAGATTATTTTTTCCTTCTCTTCTCAAATCTGAAGGACCCAGAGTAATGGTCCGACCATCCTTCTTGAAGGTGTATGTATTTTTGAATCCATCATGCTGCGTTTTTCGGTCAAGCTGCCAAGGTCTTCCCAATAGAATATGACAGGCATCCATTGGAACTACGTCGCCCCACACTTCATTAGTATATTTCTTCCCGATCGAGAACTACACTAGACACCTCTTACTCACTTTAATCTCGTTCCCCTTCTTAAGCCATGACAGCTTATAGGGTTGAGAATGTTCGATAGTTTTCAACTCCAAATTTTCAACCATAGTAGTAGAAATCACGTTCTCATAACTCCCTCCATCAATTATCATACTACACACCTTTCCTCCACTAGTGCACTTTGTATGAAAGATATTATGCCTAAGCCACGATTTATTATCTACCTCAGCAATATTTAAAACCCTACACACAACTAAGGACTCACCAGAATTGGCATAGAGAATGTCCTCTTGATCTGGGTCTGCATTCTCTCTTTCTTCTTTAGATTCTTCGTTATCTAGATCTTCAAAAAGCACTGAGTTATCAACAAAGGTGACAATTGTTGACACCTGATTTTTGATCAGTCTTTCATAGTTTATTTTTAAAAAATTCATAAAAAATCTATAAAAAGTTAAAAAAATTAAAAAATCATCTTTGGTAGCCTTGACCAAGCTAAAGGAACCATTTTTGATAAAAAATAATTTGTCATATTTTTTTAATATTTTTTAATATTTTCCAAAAATAGAAAAATACATGAAAAATGAAGAAAAATAGCGTTCGATGTCGTAAAAATATAGAAAAATAGTCAATATTTTTATTTTAATTTCCTTTTCATTTTGAACTCATAAATACTCAAAATTCAAGTTCAATTGCATGTGTTTCTTCACGACGCATAGAGTTGAATTTGGCAAAAAAATGTCATTCGAGTATTTTAATTTGTAAATTTCTACATATTTTTTAGTCTTGACGTCCAATTAGATCGACCACCATCTACAATAAATTCCCCTTGCTGAATATTTTCGTTTTTGTTTCACATGATTTTATGGTGTAAAACGCCGAGTGGATCCCCAAATATAATCGGGTCGGCATGAGCTCGATAGCTCGTCCAAGACCAAACCAGGGCACGGCGAACCCCATGTGAGTACTCTCGAACTCCTTCGATGCTTCCTAATGCTTTTCTTAGGTTAGATCATGTGTAGAATGGCTAGGACAGCTAAATCATTCTTGAGCTGTGATTGATAAATATGGCCTTACTAGGAATGCCATGTGATTTATTTGCATATCTAGATTCCTTGAGTTGCGCATTTTATTACTGATTGTGATTGCTAGGATAATCACTCCTATCTGCATGAATTTCTAGATTTAGGGTTCATACCTTACTCATCCGCATGAATCTCAGGCTAGAAAATTCAGTCAACTTAGGTACCGAAAGGGCGTCAACTCTGACAGTTGGTGTAACTAAGTCCCCGAAACCATTTCTCTGGTTCTCGCAGAATTGAATAGAAACTCCCAACTATTCGATTGGGTGGTCCAATCACACCCTAAAAAAATGATTGGTGGCGACTCCATGGCATGCACACTTAGCACATGTCACTAGACCACACTGAAAGTCGATCACGCATACCTCCGTTGCGATTTGGGTAATGGGCCTTGGGAGAGGCCCGCGTCCGACCAGACAGGACGGCCCATTAGCCCTCGAGAGCCCGACAACCTCAAGAGGGTCGCGACAGACTGGCGACTCTGCTGGGGACTGGTTCTTAACCATTTAGTGGACTTGAGCCGATTAAAAAGTTGATTGATTCTTCTAACCTAATTTTATGCAGATGCTCTCGAAAGTGAGGTATATATGCTAACGAATGTGTTAGATGTTTTTGTAGACGGGAGAAATAAGGGGTGAAATGCTTGTTAACTTTGTTTTATGCAGGCAGGAGTTTTGGATGTATGATTGTGTGGATGTTTATATTGAAGCGGTGATTGTTAAATAAAATGCATGTCTATTGCTTTAGCACGACACAATGAATACACACAATTGCGCCTAAAACCCCAGGCGCCCTCTTTAGGAACACAATAGAAGGAATTGAAAATGGAATCTCTGTGAGGAAAAACATGGGGTAATCCACTTTTCAATTCCGCTCACTTCGAACTATGGATTGAGTCCCAATGCAACGATAGTTGTGCAATGGAATCGGCTCTTCCCAGAATTCGAGGTGAGAACCTTGGCTTTAAGTACCAAGCCCTATCTTTTGATTTTTAGGAGTTTTCCCTCACTTGTCTCATGCGTTTGTCTATGGAAGGTTAGTATACCTAACACTGCAAAAAATACAGAGAAGCTTGATTTTCTCTTAAGTTTGGTTGGTAAGACTTTTCTATCCCTCGAACTTGTTACAGCTCTGAATCATTATATTCATTGCATAATTTCGGTGATTGGATTAAATGCCATTTTGAGGATAGATATGTGTGTTTTGGTGTCATCCCATTACGAGCGCCAAGTGGACAAGAAGAGCCTACTATGGACATCATTGAGGTATCATCTAATGAAGATGACAATTTGGAATAGGTGATCCTAAAGTCACGTCTCAAAGATCGAAACTGGGGCATCTCTAAGTATTAAGATCACATTCCTTTGTTTTATTTTTCATTTCTAGCCTTCTTGTATATGATTTATTTTGCTGAGATCCTCTCTATCTGATCCCTTAGATTGATTGTATTAGGGATCTATTTGTGTTTATATACATTCAGATTGAAATTTGTTGTATTTCTATTGACTTGTCATTGGAATGTGATAGTGGCATTTCTTCTAATCACTCGAATACTCCAAAATCAATTTTATAATTCCTTTGGATGAAATTGAAATTGGAAGTCTTATACAACCTTTTGGCCGTATAGGGCAATACAATCCCAATTTCACCAGAAGGAACTATAAACTTGAATTGGTTCATGCATGTTTTGCATCATTGGTAATCCACAATAATTGATCAAGAGTACTCGTGTTTTTCAAATTTAATGAAAAGATAGATATCCAAATTACTCTCGTTCTTAGCAAACAGCTTTAATTTGGATACCGTATCTTCAATTGAATTTAAAACACATCGTAATTGTGTACTTTTGAACATTCCATTGATTTTCTTGGAATTGATCAAAGGCGATTATCGTGAATTACATTCCTTTCAATGATATGCTTTCCTTTGAGGAATATTGATAAAAGCTTTTGCACAAGGCCAAAACCCTTGTAAAAGCTCTTATCCCTATTAATCACAAGTAAGCATATAATTGAAAGGATTTATGCTTTATTTTTCAAATTCTTTCTTCTGATTCTGCCTTTTCATTTGAAACAGGTTAAAAACAAGTAGAGAAGAGAAGTCTTTTTGTGGATAATCGCGGTGGGAGGTTCCTTTATCCGATCATAAGCAAGATTAAAAAATCAAAATGTACACGCTCGAATCATCAATGTCAAAGCGCAGCTTGCCTAGGTTGAGAGTGGTCAGGTGTTCGAGAAAGTCATCCATACAGAAGTTGAGACACACACATTAGAGCTTTCATTCATTTCGCTCAATCGAGGGACCTTAAAAGCAGATCATACAAATCATCGGGGTGGAAACATAAAACCGCAATGAGCCCTAATTAGCATCACAAAGGAACCTAGTTGGCCCTCCATATTATTGATGCTTTGCTTATACTCACCACCTCGAGACTCGAGATCTGCAAGCTTAAGAAGAAGGCGTTTACATTCCCCTTTAAGATCGGCAACCTTGGTCCCGTGATCTTCGGCGGCTATTTCCAGGTCCTGAACTAGTCCTCTCCCATGGGCTATATCCGCGGTAATGCTGTCAAGCCTTTCTTCCTGCCACTCACATTGAAACTTCAACACGACATTACGACGGTCGTGCTCATAGGTGGTCAGGGATAAGGCCAAGCGCTCCACCAAATTTCCCCTCTCGCGAAGCAACATCGAGACTCGCTTGTTGGCGAACTCAACAGCCTTTCTGTGACTATCGGCCACAAGGTTGGCCAACACCAAGCAGTTGGACCGATCCTCATAGCGAGCTCGCAAAACGTGAGCCACGGTAGCTTTTCGATGAGCGACACGGTAAGTCTCTAAAAAGTTTATAAAGAGGGTTGGGAAGATTCTATATTCCCTCTCTAAATTAGTGCCCTCGATGGAGGTGGTGTCTATTTCCACGAGCAAAATACGAATTTCATCTTCAGTTTCTGGGTGATCGGCTATATGAGCATAGCCTCGACCGAGGAGGTTATAGAGTTTTTCCCACTGGGCCAAAATTTCGGACGAGAAAGCGCGAATAGGAGAGGAGGTCATTTTCGTTGGAGTGAGGGAGAAGAAGATGAGTGTGGTAGAGTGATTAAAATACGAAAAGGCAATTATGTAAGAGTGTTAATCTTCTCTGCATTAACTCCTCCTTTTATAGCAACTCGAGAATGAAGAAAGGCACAACAATAATGCTCGTGGAGCCAAGTTAATTGGGTAAAGCAATGGTGGCTCTTTCGGTGAACCATCAGATTTGTCCCAGTCCGCGATTTCAGGCTTGATAAACCTAAAAAAGTAGTAAAAAGATATGTCGGTGTCACCATATTAAAATTGAACGGGAGTTAAGCGCAACTATCGAAAAAAGTTGCGAAAGGATTTGGCGGTCTCATCATATTAAAAAACTGAGCGGGAGGCGAGCGTAGTTCCACCTTTTTGAAAATAAGTGGGAGACAGACATGGATATCGAGAAAAGGAAATCGATTTGGTGTCCCTCCACGTTGAAAAGAAGAAAGAAGACGACAAAGCGGGAAATACGAAATCTTGGGAGCAACGCTTGCCTGATGATCTTCATCCATGTTTAAAGAACGTTTCATGGGCATACAGAACCACTCAAAAGAAAATTTAGAGAGAGTGAGCATACATGAGAGAGTAGAGAACCCTGAGTGAGCAAAAATTGATCGAACATTTTTCGATCCAACATGTTTGAGAGTTACCATCAGTTGCTAGAGGTGACTGATCCAAAAATCTCAGAAAATGAACTACTGAGAGATCTCGAAGATTCTAGGATGGCGTCTGGTACCAGAACCACAGAACCCAACCCTTTCGGCAACGAAGTTCAGGATCTCAGCAGCGACGACAACAGCAGCAGCGATGGTCAATCCCGGAAAAGGAAACGTCGCTAGTGCCACACTCAGAATGAAATCCAAGAGCTTGAAGCTTTCTTTAGTGAATGCCCTCTCCCGAACATGAAACAAAGAAATGAATTGGGCCAGAAGCTAGGGATGAAACCTTTGAGGGTCAAGTTTTGGTTTCAAAATAAGCGAGCCAAATTGAGGGCTCAACACAGACGTCAAGAACTTGCGATTCTAAAAGAGGAAAACGAAAAGCTTCGAGCGGAGAACATGAGGTATAAGAAAGCTCCCAGCACTATCGCTTGCCTTAATTGCGGTGGCCCTATCACTCTCGGCGAAATGTTCCTTGATAAGCCTTATATGAGGATTGAAAATGCTCATTCACCACCCCACTCCCTCGAACCATCTTCGATACAATCGGATTTTGTTGGAGATATGCATGAACAAATCAATTCTACGAAGTCAATACCGATGCCTTCTAAAGGATGTGATATGCGTCACCATGATTGGAGTTTCCTTAACGATGAGCTTACTATCACGACCGACCAATCCAAAGCTGATGAATTCCCTCCACAACAATTTCCGGCTCGATCAAATCCTACTGGAAATAGGCCAGAGAGCAATAGCCAAGTTGTCAACACTGTTCCGGTTCGCAAGAAGACGAGGGTCAATTGGTCTCCCGAGCTTCATCTCAAGTTCCTTAGTGCGGTTCAGCAACTAGGGATCAACTCAGCATATCCAACGCGCATACTTGAGATCATGAACATACCAGGACTCACTAAAGATGGAGTCGCGAGTCACCTCAAGAGCTACAGAAGGGCGCTAAGACAGCGCCACACAGCACTGAACCTGAAAGAACTCAACTTGTGCCTAAACACTAGGCATGGCTATAACTACAATGCCCCTGAAGTAAGAAATACCCTGCCGAATCTAGGCACCGACCAAGCTGGTAGCAGCACCATCGACTACTTGGGCGCTAATCAGAATATTCCCCCGAATCATCTCAGCACCCCTCAAGAGTATATGCCACAAGTGCAGCAGGTACGAACTCCTTGGTTTGAGCAGCAACTTTTCGCTAGTGCTCTTCCTATCCCCGATCAACATATTGCGCCTAGTGTTCAAAGATCTGCCCGGCTTGGGCATATGATTTCGGAAGATCAAGCGGGCGGATGCTCTGAGGATTTTTGTTTCTTCCATTCCCAAATGGAAGGTGCTTTTGATAGTGAACCGATCAATCATCCTCTTATAATCTCGAGCAACGACGAAGGTTCTAGCTCGAAGAATCAGATCGCTCACAACAGAAACAGGAATCCTTCAACGCCAAGCGATGATGGTCAACCCGAATATCAGTTGCTCGAAGAATCAAAAGATTTCCTTGATGAGGAGCTCCATATCTGGATCGATCAGTTTAAAACTGATGGACTTATGAAGTTATGATCCAAAATGACGATTATATGTCTGATTCATGGTGTAACTGGCTGATCACCGAGAATCCTCAAGGGAACTAGGCACATGTGGCTGGATGTATCATTAATCTTTCTGTCATAAAGTCTTCCATGCAAGATAATCTTCCTTAATGCCTAGAGTTAATCTGGGGCAGCGATCAGTACTACCTGCGAGCATCATCATGCTTGAGTGCGACAATCCCTTGTTAGATTAGAGTCGAGGCGAATCAATTGAACGCTACGAAGAAAAACATTTAAAGGCTTCACATAGGAAAATGCGAGCAAAAGCCCGAGCGAGCTCAAAGACGGTTAGCTCTGTATCGTTCTAAGGGACCTTTAGTCGTTATGAACTCTAAATTGAGCTTGTTTCATTCTCGATGGGGGTCGCTAACTGCTTCAAGAATTTTATAACAAAAAACGAACCAGTTAGGGACGCCAATAGTGCTGTGTCCTGGTAGTCAGTGAAATGGAAGTGGTACGAAACGTCAGGAGTTCGATCTCGGGATTGAAAAATCATTTTATCAGTTGGTCTATCACCCGATGAAGTTCAAAGAGATTCGACGCAGATGACTATAGAACTTAGGGCAATTCGAAAATCATCGATTCATTTTCATCAAGCGGCGAAGTTGGTATTGTAAAATGTGAAGCATGCAAATGACAAATCCGAAGCAGAAGGAGATGAATCATGATTCGCTTATCCAAGGTCGGGATTTCAACCTTCGACTAAAGCCAAATCTAGGATGAGTTTTTGATCTTGCCCACTCGACAAAACCCATCTCCACTGAAAATGGGGGCAAACCATTCCTACATCCGGAAAGCATGTCGAAGCCGAAGACATCAAATTCATCGTTTAATCCGTGGGGCAAGTCCCTGAAGCGATAGTTATAATCTGCAAAGCGTAATGGAATCCATCCTTTCAATGTAAAACGCATTTGGCCGCGGAGCCACCCATTTGGTAAAAAGAACGTATCGTTCCTAAATGATTTTCAATCAGATGCGGGGATAATGTTCTCTCATTTTCCTCTCAGGTGATGAACAGAGACGAGGCACCCAAGAAGCCATGCATTCAAATAACAAAACAGTGCATGAAACACGCCCAAAAAGATGAATGAATCTCCTCCGACGTAAATCCTCGAGGTGGATTCGTTGCCCAACCAGACGAAGAAATCATGGCCACAAGCTTGAGGGCCGGCTTCTACAATCTGCACATTGGCATGCAGAATGGAATTCAAATCAAGAATAAAGTAGTATCGTCCCAATTTGTTTTGAATTTGGAAACCCAAAATAATGCTTAATATTTATCCTTGGCAGGAGCTCGCCATCAGGGCAGACATGTAAGTTTCATTTTTCTCCAAAAACCAAGAAGTCGAAAGAACTTTAGAACACCTAACAATCTTGTGTTACTATGTGAAGTGCAGATTTTCACAACCCTTGTACACTCGTTGGAGCATATGACCAAGGGTAAGATGTATCGTTCCAATTTTTGTAAAGTTTTAGAATATACGATGACATATCCCTTTTATATCTCCAGGATCTCCAGCCTCGATGGGCAGGTAAGTATCCCTTTTCCCAATTCATTGGAGATTAAAAACTTTCAGAATTAATTCGATTCTCACATCTAAAAAGACATAGAATTCTTACTTCATTGACATTCATGTTTTAAAACATGAGATTGTCTGAACATGAATTACACATGTATGGTGCATCACAAAATCCCTTTGAAGGATAAATCTTGATGAAATGAAATGAATTTTTCCAACAAGAGTCGTTTGAACTGTTCAAAAGGGTATTTTCTCATAAGAGAAGCGAGCCTAATCCAAACACGTCCCATACACACTTGAGAGATGAGGAGATTGGAAATGATAGCGAAACCTTAACCTATGGATATAAGGGTCATTCGTAACGATTACATGGATCGAGATGATAGAGGCATTTATTTCTTCATTCCAAACACTACAGATGCCCATTGAGAACCCCATTGAACGGCGATTTTCATTCTCAACCCTGTCAAGAACCACCCCACATTGGGGCAAATGAAGGTTAGTCCAACAGTATCAGAAAGTAAACGGTTTGAAATTTTCTTGCTCGGACTAACATAAATCTTTGTGTGTTGTTTATATGATAATCCAAGTGTCATAGGATGACGAGAATAATTCATTTCTCTATCCTACACACTGTTATCCTTTGCACGACCAAGTTGAGCCAGCAAATTCATTTCATCAACCTATTGGTGATCATTGCATATTCCAAAGCAAAGGCAACATCACTCTAGGAATGGAAGCGTGCCAAAGTTTAAGTTGCATATCTAGCATGATTGCCGAAAATCCTAGCTCCAAAAGAAAAGAAAAACACGGGATTAAAAAAAGGGAGAAAAGAAAAATCCCTAGACATCAAGAAAAAGCAAAGTGCCTGGTAAAAAGCAAGGCTGATGTCTATTCAAAATATCCCCAGTAAAGTCTAGATATACGATGAAAAGACCCTGCAAAGGAGTCAGATCAAGATGACTACTCTCCAAATGATGTCGTGCTCAAATTGCAAACACACAAACAGACGGTCTCTTAATGTAACAAGAGACGCTTTTAAACATCCTTGTGCGCTCTAAAAGAGGAGTGTACACTTCAAGAAATGGAGATGTTCTTCGAAGGACATGTGGCAAATTTGCAATGATCACCAATGCCAAACCCTTCACAATTTCTGGGCAAAAAATAAGCCTTTTTCGGTCCCCAATCCTTCCAATGTTACAACCCTGAAGCAGTCTCATCTGACTAAGACACTTGGGTTAATGTATAACTTAGCTCAAAGAAGTACGAGCAAGACTATTTCTTTCTCATTTTACAGGGTTCTTGACTTGTAAACCCGGAGCAGATAGTGAAAATTTTTGTTCAACGGCCTTGACTCAAAAGTGAGTCCCCCTTGGAATCCGATATCCAAGCCTAACACTACGGTCCCGTGAAAGACCTCCTGATCGGTCGAAATGTATGCGTTGCGAATGATCTTGAAACCCAGGCACAGGTCGGTAGGAAATTGAGCACTTTCCCTATTAAAGATCATTATCATAGAGTAGTGAGGAGCCTTCTTGGATGAGAAATACTCCAATGGATGTTTTGAGCAAACTCTTTTTGAAATTTTCAAATTGTTTGATCTAGAGTTTCCGTGCAAGGAATTTATGATCACATCTGTATATGGCAGGAATGTTTTGGATAACCTCCAGCAATCAAAATGCACATTTCATGACTAAAACTTAAGTCGTAGAATTTTGTCAGTTAGACAATTATTGTCTTCCCAAAGATTACTAATATCTTCTTGGCGAGGAAAAATTTTTCAGGTCTAAGCTTTCTGCAGGACTTTTGGCCGCCCCAAAGACTGGGTGCGTCATCCTTAGGTGAAGCCTTTTAGTAGGCAAATCTTTTCTAAGACCGATCCATAGAATGATCGAGTCTTCGACTAGCCCCGAAGAGCGGGTACGTCATCCTTTGATTCATATCAGTTTGGAATCTCATAAATGGTAGAAACCGCCTGAAGGGTCAACTCAATGGTAGAAACCGCCTGAAGGGTCAACTAATGGAAGAAACCGCCTGAAGGGTCAAAACAATGGTAGAAACCGCCTGAAGGGTCAATGTATGGTAGAAACCGCCTGAAGGGTCAACCAATGGTAGAAACCGCCTGAAGGGTCAACTCAATGGTAGAAACCGCATGAAAGGTCAATGAATGGTAGAAACCGCCTGAAGGGTCAAAGGACTGGTAGAGACCGCCTGAAGGATCAACCCAATGGTCCGATCCCCCATACGGATCAAAACCTTGATGAATCCCGAACGAGGGAGGATTCGTTTTCCCTAATAAGCCTTACATTAGGCAAGCCATTTCTAGTTTAGTCCACCACACGGATCAAAACCCTTGGCAAATTCCCAAATGTGGGATGCGTCTTCCTTAGGTTCCTATCAGTTAGGAATCCCATTATGGTTTGACCTACCATACAGGTCAGAGCTTAACATCCCCAGGACACTCCGATGACAAGTCCTTAGGAATCTACTTGAACCCATCAGACAAAGCAAATGCCGCAAGCATTCGACAGGTAAGGGGCAGGGAAGTCTATCTACTCCTTAACTTTCTTACATCATATCAGGGAATTGAATGAGCACATCTCTTTTTAAGGAAAAGCACACATTGATGGGCATGAAAATTGGATGTCATGATTTCTTTTATTTTCCCAGTCGAGTCGATCGGAACACAGGTGTCACCTTGTCTTTGAGAGAAACCTCTGACGAAATTCCTCTCAAAGAGGGGCAGCTGTTGACACCTGATTTTTGATCAGTCTTTCATAGTTTATTTTTAAAAAATTCATAAAAAATCTATAAAAAGTTAAAAAAATTAAAAAATCATCTTTGGTAGCCTTGACCAAGCTAAAGGAACCATTTTTGATAAAAAATAATTTGTCATATTTTTTAATATTTTTTAATATTTTCCAAAAATAGAAAAATACATGAAAAATGAAGAAAAATAGCGTTCGATGTCGTAAAAATATAGAAAAATAGTCAATATTTTTATTTTAATTTCCTTTTCATTTTGAACTCATAAATACTCAAAATTCAAGTTCAATTGCATGTGTTTCTTCACGACGCATAGAGTTGAATTTGGCAAAAAAATGTCATTCGAGTATTTTAATTTGTAAATTTCTACATATTTTTTAGTCTTGACGTCCAATTAGATCGACCACCATCTACAATAAATTCCCCTTGCTGAATATTTTCGTTTTTGTTTCACATGATTTTATGGTGTAAAACGCCGAGTGGATCCCCAAATATAATCGGGTCGGCATGAGCTCGATAGCTCGTCCAAGACCAAACCAGGGCACGGCGAACCCCATGTGAGTACTCTCGAACTCCTTCGATGCTTCCTAATGCTTTTCTTAGGTTAGATCATGTGTAGAATGGCTAGGACAGCTAAATCATTCTTGAGCTGTGATTGATAAATATGGCCTTACTAGGAATGCCATGTGATTTATTTGCATATCTAGATTCCTTGAGTTGCGCATTTTATTACTGATTGTGATTGCTAGGATAATCACTCCTATCTGCATGAATTTCTAGATTTATGGTTCATACCTTACTCATCCGCATGAATCTCAGGCTAGAAAATTCAGTCAACTTAGGTACCGAAAGGGCGTCAACTCTGACAGTTGGTGTAACTAAGTCCCCGAAACCATTTCTCTGGTTCTCGCAGAATTGAATAGAAACTCCCAACTATTCGATTGGGTGGTCCAATCACACCCTAAAAAAATGATTGGTGGCGACTCCATGGCATGCACACTTAGCACATGTCACTAGACCACACTGAAAGTCGATCACGCATACCTCCGTTGCGATTTGGGTAATGGGCCTTGGGAGAGGCCCGCGTCCGACCAGACAGGACGGCCCATTAGCCCTCGAGAGCCCGACAACCTCAAGAGGGTCGCGACAACAATCTGTCGGTTTGAGTAATCAACCGTGAAGTGCCCCAGTCCCTGACACTTAAAGCACCGCTTAGCTGCAGCTCCTCCCCTACTAGAACCAATACTGCCATGTTCTCCTTTTGTTGCAGAATTTGAACTCGCGCCCTTAATTGCTGCCGGGGCTGAAGAGCTCCCCGATCTGCCTCGAGATTCTTTACTTGACCGCTTGAAATTGCTGCTTGACCACTTAGAACCGATGCCCGACCACTTGGAACCACTGCTCTTTCTTTTACACTGTCCCTTCACCTTTAGAGACAGTCTGCACACATCTTCATATGACCAACACTGCTGTAATTGGACAATATCAGAAATCTCATAACTCAACCCTGCGAGGTATCGATCGTTTGTTTGCTCGCCTTCCTCAACTACATCACAATGCATGCGCAGTCGATTGAATTCCTCCGTAAACTCCTCAATTGACCGATCACCTTGCTTGACATTATGATACTCGATAAACGCCTCTTGCCTATAATGGGTAGGCAATTTTTTTTTTTCTGTAACAGCTTTTTCATCTTCTCCCAACGATCCACCTTCTGCTTCTCTTCTCTAGCACGTTGCTTTTTCACATGCTCCCACCAAATCGAAGAATGTTTTCGTAGCCTAATATCCACTAATTTCACCTTTTGACTCTCAATCAGATCCTTGAGATCAAAGATCTGCTCTACCGTATGTAACCAATCGATAAACTCATCAGGATGAACCTTACCATGAAACTCAGGAATCTTGATCTTCATCCCGAAATTTTGAGAAGAAGTCTGATTTTCTGGTCGTACTCCTCGATTCCGCCCTTGGTTCAGAACCACAACAGGGTTGTCTTCCTCCTCTTCAACCTCGGTTGAGTCAGCATATTCCGCTCCTTCTTCAGGTTGTGCGTTAAGCCCTGCCTCCGCAAGACGTCACTGCATATCTCGAACTTGTCTCCTCAGCTCTTCATTTTCTATGTCTCGTAGGTCTCGCATACGCGGTTGTTCATCTGCATCAAGAACGACTCCACGTCCCTAGTCTCCACGACCACGCTACCTTCGACCACTACGATTTTGTTCAGCCATCAGTTCGAAGGTACCTGTTCTCTGATACCAAATGATGCCGAAATATGATATAAAGAAGGCGATTAAGAACAAAATCGATAGAATGAGGAACAATTGCTGTTCTCTCAAAAATAATATCAAATCGTATATTTTTCAAATATTCAAAACTGTCTTCCAAACCCCTAAAGACGACCTTTTATAAAGTGTCAACCCTAATGAAAAAAGATAACGCAAAATTACAAAAACACCTAAAAATAACTGAAATTATAAAAAGTACCTAAAATTAGTAAAATTATAAAAATGCCTAAAACAAGAGATACGCAATATTACGCAATCTTCGCAATATTACAGAGATCGTGAGATTTATTTGCATCACTACTCTTAGGCTTCGTTTGTTTCACTGAAAATATTTTTCTGAAAAATATTTTCCCAATTTCCAGTATTTGGGGGCCAGAACATAAGTAGTCAACGGAATTTTTTTTTTTGATCAACGAAAAAATCCTTTAAACTTAGGAAAATGATTTTCGCTTTTCAGAAGTGGAAATCATTTTCCGAATCTCTCACGTGGGTGCTTCTTAGCGGTGAGTATGATTCCAAGGTAGAAGTTGGAACCTGTTTAACCGGACCGGTGGAAATCGATTGGTTCCAAGTTCCAAGGTATGAACGACAGGTTTCAGGTTCCAAAAATTAGGGAACTTGCTTTGATGAGTAGGTTGCAGGTTCTAGGTAGGTGGAACTTAGAACCGGAACGGGAACTTGGAACCTGAATCAAGTTTTTATATTTTTTCTTAGTTTATGTCTTCGCATCATTTTGAGGTATTTCATAAGGACGATAATGAGTATGTAATCTGGAACTGCTTTATCATTAAGATTTTTACTTTGTCATCATTTTATACTTTTTGCGTGTTTAAATATTGATTGTGGTTATTAGATTTTAGTAGTAGATGGTGGTTATTAAATGAAATTAGTCACAGTAATCGTTCAACTGAGAATATATGTGGAACCTGAGTGGAACCTAGAATCGACCCTAGGACCTGAGACATGGCAAGTTCTAGGTTTCAAGGTATGCATGGTAGGTTATAAGTTCCAAAAAATGAGGAACCTGTATAGATGAGTAGGTTCTAAGTTCTAGGTGGAACCTGTACGGAACTTGGAACCGCTCACCCCTAGTGCTTCTTATTTTTCGGGTTGCTGCTTCTTCCTCTCTTCTCAATTTTATTTCCCGTTCTGTCTCTCGTCACTACCTCTCTATCCTCCACCACCGACAATCTCTCTCTCAAGACAATCCCCTCCGCCGCCGAACCCACCTCCGCTCCGGCCGATCCTTCTTCTTCCCTACTCAGTGCCTCTCTCTCCAGCACCGATTTTGTCCTCAACCTCCAATGCTTGCCCTCGATTTTTCCTACAGCAAGATTGTGGTTCAAGCTCTTCTCGCTCAACCTCATCTTGCCAACTTCGTCGGATCAGAAAACCCTAAGCATGCCGAGCTCGATGGCCTCCTACCCCCTTCCCGCTTGATATATGCCTTGCAATAGCCTGAAAATTGAGCTCAAACCTCCACGAGCTCGCTAGATCTGGCCTTGGCCTCGGTCGAGGACCGAAATCTGGCCTTGGCCTCGGCCGAGGCCCGAAATCTGGCCTTGGCCAAGGCCGAGGCCCGGAATCTGGCCTTGGCCTCGCGAGACATCCGCAGCCTGGGATGGCTCTGATGGGGACAATTCGAAGGAAGGCTCAAGGATCGAGGCGGTGAAGATGGAGGAGGGTGAGGACGACGATGGCAATGAGATCAAGGTCTGGGTGAAAGCGCGCTTGGCATTAGAGAAAAAAAGATGAAAGAAGAAAAAAGAAAAAAGATAAATAATTAAAGAATCGATTTAAAAAAATAAAAACAATGAAAAAAAAATTCATTAAAAAGAGTGAATGGAGAAAAAAACAAATCTTATTTTCCATGCCAAACAACAGAAAATATTTTTCGAAATTTTTCATATTTTAGTCAAACACTAAAAAATATTGCCATTTTCCTAGAAAATAACTTTCCAAAAAACACATTCCAAAAATGTCACATTTTTCGTCAAACAAACAGAGGCTTAATCCAAATTGGCTTGTGAAATTAGAGGATTGAATCCAAGTAATGACGAATTAGATCGACTAACTTCCCCTATCAAAAAAAAAAAAAACTTCCCCTATTATGCTAAATCGGAGTATCGTGCACATGTAATCATGGGTAGGATTGTCAAATTTAAAATACGTTGCGTATTTAGGCAGAAACTTCCTAAATTGGATTAGGGTTTTTTTATTCAGAAAAATATGCCTAAGATAAAAACCAATTCAAATTAGGCAAAAAATTTCATTTTTTGTTTACCTTGCAAACTTACTTTCTTGTTTAAACTTGTGAACCAATGCTTGTCGATCAAGGGCCGAACGACCTAAAGCCACGCACGGCCGTGCCATGGCTCACTCAGACTCTAGTTGGGGCATGGCCCATAGAGCAACTGGCGGCATACTAGGTCAAGTGAGCCGTACCACGACAATTTGCAAACTTAAAGTGTTCGAGCCTTGATACACACAAAATTATTTTTTTGAAGTTTCAATCAAAGATTCACAAAAGTTCTTGATTTTTGATTGCAAATAATCTAACATTGGCAAGATATGTAAAAATATGCAAATTTCCAATCAAATATCCACATCTTTACAACCAATCACGATGGGAAAGATATCCAATTTCAAGATAGGAAACTTGCCAAAAATTGCTTTCCAAGTTCGATTCACATGAAACTTGCACACAAAACTTCGAACACCAAGGAACGGACGGCTAGGGCTCGTCATGGTGTAGGTTGAGAGACCGCAAAGAAATTCACTGGCTATTTTTTGTCACAGCTGTGGCGGACAAAATCACCAGTCAGGCGAAACTACACGGACGACACACATGGACAGAGGACTGTTCTCTTGATTAGCAACGCAAGTGTACGTATCGAACAAGTAATAAAATGATGAATAAAAGTATCGTTCCCACGAAGATTGTAGACAAATTAATCAAATTACCTACTAAACGTGAACAATTTTCAAATTTATCTAACCAATTAAAGATCCAATAAAACACTCGAAAATTCTAAAGAAAAATAAATTAGCCAATGCAGCAAACCAAAACTGAAAGTAGAAATTTCGAATATAAAGAAGCAACAAACAACGGATTTCTATCAAGAATGAAAAAATGTTAGAGCATCCGATTTCACTTAACCAATCAAGATTAATTAATCAATCTCATCATACAATTAAATTGAATTCATAGTGTGATGGTAGAACTTCCTAATGTAAATCACTATCCTTGGTCCGGTATAGCAACCCTAATTAGATTTAGCAACCCATACTTGATCCATGTGAATTTAAGTAAATCCAAACGCATTAAGATCTATGAACGTTCCCGGATTCAATAAACCACCCTCGATTTACCTACTACTGAAACCACACAAAAAGTATAAGATATTTCTATCTATGATGAATTCATGGTTATATATCATAAAACACTTGCATGTAATCTCCTTTCAGTCTCATACATACAACAAATATCATTCAAGTGGTGATCAAGCACTTAAAAGCATTAAGAACATGATGTATAACTCGCACATTTGAATTCTAGAATTGCATAAATGAGTATGAAAAATTAATCCATCATAGTTAAGTTGCATCGTAGCTCTAACAAGAAGTAATCTAGAACATAATGAAAATTAAACAAAAAACGATGATTAAACTAAACATGATGAAGAAGTAGAACAAGTGCATCAAGAATAATCAAGGATTGACTTTGAATCCACCTTCTTCTTCACTTGGCATCCGGCATTGAAAGAAAGAATAGTGAAAAAACTGAACGTTGTCTCCAAGAACGTCTCTTCCCAAAACTTCTTCTCTATCTCTCTAAATATCACATTCCTCCTTTTCTTTGCCTCTAGATGGATATCTTTTTTATTTCGAGAAAAAGAAATCTGAATCACATTCCTAATTTAGCTTTGGATTTTGAATATTTCCCCAAGATAGGCTTGATTCTCCTTGATTTCAAATTTGCATATCTGAAGATTGCGTTACCTACAAAATCAATTAAAATCAATAAGTAGATATCAAATTCAATTAAAACAAAACAAATATTAAGTCTAAAATAGTAAATAAACTCTATATAAAATAGAGTTATCAAATACCCCCAAACTTAACATTTTGCTAGTCCTCGAGCAAAACAACTATTTTTTTTTTCAACTATAGTTGCTCGAATTCTCAACAAAAAACAACAGAATCAATGATAAGTTAAGTTTAACCCTAAACATGCAATCCATGTGTATGTGAAATCCTTAATTTCTCAACTCACATGCAACCTAGATAAATCCACGTTGATATAAAACTCTTAAACTCAAAATCCACGAAACCAAATCTCATAAGTTTATCGTTCATTCCTCTCTCCACTAATGTAGACCATAAGCTCAACCAAGAATCAATAGGTCTTAATAAGCTTCTAATGTGGCTTGGTTAAGGGTTTGACAAAGATATGTTTAAGCTCAATTTACCCTACAGACAATCAATTCCATAGCTCAGTTGATTCTCCGGATTCAACAATAATCAATACTTTTTTTCAACTTTTTTTTTCAACTTCTTTCTTTTTCATTGCTTCTCGTTCCACGCTTTACGGCGAAGTTTCTTCCTAAGTCCCTCCTTATATAGTGCAATTCCAACCCATTGAGTATCCAAAAGGCTCACTCAAGTTGAAAGTTGGATATAGGGATCCGTATAAGCAGTACTAAAGAAACAATATACATATGTTTCTTTTTTTTTTCTTTTTTTTTCTTTTTGCACACTTTTCTCTTCCTTTTTCTTTTTCAATTTTTTTTTCAAACATGTCAAGAATCCAGAGTTTATGATATCACAAAGAATTAAATGTGTCCATAGGGTATAGGGAAAATTGATATCAATAAGTTCAGGCTACATTACAAGGGTATCCAAATAAATTAGGCAATATCAGGCTCAATGGGGTGACTAAGGATAAATAAACAAGGTTCGCTTGAAAGGCTCAAACGATCCAATGAATGCCTAGATCATTTTCTTAATTGAGTTTAGCCTAGAATTTCGCCTCGAGAGAAAATCAGACAAATTCTAAGATCTAGGTGAGTTCTATGAGAATTACATACTTCACATAAATCTTCTCTAGGTACACATGACTCAAAAATAAGGATTAGTGCTCAAAATATGGACTACATGTTCAAGATTGAGACTAACTCACACATCTTTCCTGATTTTGAAATTTTTTTCTCCAAAATTACATCCAAATTTCAAATTAAGCAAAGATTTCATGAAAAATTTTCAGGGAAAATTTTAACTTCCACCCCCAAACTAAATTGCAGCAGTGTCCTCAATACTGAAGAGTAAAGAAAAAAATAATAAGGACAGAGAAACTCCCCTGAAATATGATGAACACATGTCATAGGGGATAGTTGGGGTAGAAAACTTGAAGAAAATTTGGAGAAAAGTCCCTACAAAAATAAATCAAGTAATTAAGGAAAATTATTATCAGGAGAATTCAATTTTTTTTTGTGAATATAAAAAAATAAAGCTAAAATGCGAAAAATTAAAATGCTTGGGTTGCCTCCAAGAAGTGCTTGCTTTATAGTTTGCAGCCAAACTCTTCCAACTCTTCTAAGCATGTGAAAGTAAGGCAATGGTGGTTGCGTGTGAGTTGAAACCACCTCCAAAATAGGGCTCGAGACGTTGCCCATTCACTTTAAAGGTTCCCTCCTTGTCATTAGTAACTTCAACTGTTCCATAAGGGAAAATCTTAGTGACGGTAAAAGGTCCAGACCATCTTGACTTCAACTTACCTAGAAACAGACGAAGACGTGAGTTATATAATAAAACTCTTTGACCTATATGAAACTCCCTTCTTAAGATGTGTCTATCATGCCATCTCTTTGTCCCCTCCTTATAGATCTTGGCATTCTCATATTCTTCATTGCGAAACTCATCCAACTCATTCAATTACAACAATCTATTCTCACCAGCTGCTTGCATATCAAAGTTGAGAAAATGCAATGCCCAATATGCTTTATGCTCTAACTCAATAGGCAAATGACATTATTTTCCATAAACAAGCAGAAAAGGTGACATACCAATAGGAGTTTTATAAGCAGTCCTATAAGCCCACAATGCATCATCAAGTTTAATTGCCCAATCCTTCCTATTATGATTCACTATCTTTTTCAATATTCTCTTTATCTCCCTATTATAAATTTCAGCTTGACCACTAGTTTCAAGGTGATAAGCAGCAACTACTTTATGTGCCACACCATATTTATGCAAAAGTGACTCAACTTGCTTATTCAAAAAGTGTGTGCCTTGATCACTTATAATCGCCCTATGCGTACCAAACCTCGTGAAGATATTCTTTTTCAAAAATTTAATCACCACTCTAGCATCATTGGAAGGCAAACCTACGGCCTCAACTCATTTAGAAACGTATTCCACAGCAACCAAGATATATGTATTACTATAAGAAGATGGAAAGGGTCCCATGAAGTCCATACCCCAAACTTCAAACAATTCACAAATTAAAATATTATTTAAAGGCATTTCATGTCTCCTAGATATATTACCAGCTCTTTGACACCTATCATATGCAGCAACATAAGAATATGCATATCTAAATAATGTAGGCCAATAAAAACCATACTGTAAAGCCTTAACTGCAATTTTTGTGGCACCAAAGTAACCTCTTGCCTGTTCATCATGGCAATGAAAAAGAATGTCAGATACTTCATCATTAGGAACACATCGCCTAATGACTCGATTAGCACATACCTTAAACAAGAAAGGATCCTCCCAAAGATAGTGTTTAACATCAGAAAAGAATTTCTTCTTTTGTTGGTAAGTCAATTCAGGAGGGATAACCTTACTTACCAAGAAATTAACATAATCAGCATACCATGGAGTTCCGATTTTTACAGAGAAGAGTGCCTCATCAGGAAATTCATCCAAGATTGGTCTTTCTTCCATAGGGGCATTCGGCAATCTAGAGAGATGGTCAGCCACTAAATTTTCTGTCCCTTTCTTGTCTTTGATTTCCAAGTCGAACTCTTGCAGCAGTAAGATCCACCTAATCAACCTAGGTTTTGAATCTTCCTTCTCAAGCAAATACTTAAAAGCAGAGTGGTCAGTGTAAACGATGGCTTTGGAACCAATCAAATAAGAGCGAAATTTATCAAAAGCAAATGCTACCGCTAAAAGCTCCTTTTCAGTTGTGGTATAATTCAATTGAGCTCCAGACAAGGTGCGACTTGCATAGTATATTGTTCAAAAAATTCCATCATTTCTTTGTCCAAGTACGGCTCCACAAGCCGAGTCACTAGCATCGCACATCAACTCAAAAGGCAAATCCCAATTAGGTGCAGTCATGATAGGAGCCAAAACTAACTTCTCCTTCAATGTGTTGAATGCCTGAAAACAATCATCAGAAAAGTCAAATTTAGCATCTTTTTCCAATAATTTGCAAAGGGGTCTAGCAATCTTAGAAAAATCTTTAATGAAACGCCTATAAAATCCTGCATGTCCCAAAAATCCTTGAACAAGCTTCACAGAGGTAGGAGACGGCAATTTTGAAATAACTTCAATCTTAGCTCGATCCACCTCAATTCCTGTGACAGAGATCTTATCACCTAGCACAATCACTTCCTGCACCACAAAGTGACACTTCTCCCAATTCAAGACAAAGTTAGTCTCCTCACACCTTTGTAACATTAAAGCTAAATTATTCAAACATGAATCGAAAGATGAGCCAAAAACAGAAAAATCATCCATAAATATCTTAATAAATTTTTCGATCATGTTGGAAAAAATAGCCATAATTTATCTTTGAAAAGTAGCAGGTGCATTACAAAGACCAAAAGGCATCCTTCTAAAGGCAAAAGTACCATATGGACAAGTAAAAGTGGTCTTTTCTTGATCTTTAGGTGCAATAGAGATTTGATTATAACCAGAATATCCATCTAAAAAATAGTAAAATTCATGCCCTGCAAGTCTCTCTAACATTTGATCAATAAAAGGCAAAGGAAAGTGATCCTTACAGGTGGCATCATTCAATTTTCTATAATCCATGCAAACACGCCACCCAGTAACTGTCCTAGTAGGAATCAATTCATTATCATCATTAGGTTGAATAATCATATCTCCTTTTTTTTGGAACAACTTGCACAGGACTTACCCAAGCACTGTCAGAGATAGGATAAATAATATCTGTATCAAGTAGCTTAATTACCTCGGCCTTCACCACCTCCTGTATTTTCGGATTGAGCCTCCTTTGAGGTTGGATGACCGATTTGAATTGCTCCTCCATCAATATTTTATGCATGTATATTGAGGGGCTTATTCCTTTAATATCTGCAATAGTCCATCCTATTGCTCTTTTATGGTCTCTCAGAACTTGGAGTAGCTTCTCCTCCATCACACCTGTTAAAGAAGAAGAAATAATTACTGGAAGAGAAGAAGCTCCATTAAGAAAAGCATATTTAAGATGATATGGCAAAGGTTTGAGCTCTAAAATTGGTGGTTCTTCAATAGAGGATTTCTTCTTCTTCAAGTTCGACCCCAATGCTTCGAATTTTGGTGGTCTAAATCTCGAAAGAGGTGGATTCGCCTCAATTGGTGGATTGTACTGTTTGACTTCTTCAACTTCGGCTTCTTCCTTGCTTGGCTGAATTAAGCACACCTCTAACGGGTCTTCAATTGAGGCTTTACAAAAAGTCAATTCCACAAGCTTATCAACTGCATCAACTCTCAAACAATCATTTGGCTCAGCAACATATTTTATGGCTTTGAACACATCGAAGGTGACTCGATCATCTTGAACTCTGAGAATTAATTCTGCCTTGTTGCACATCAATTAAAGCTCTCCCTGTTGCTAGAAAAGGTCGGCCTAGGATGATAGGAACCTCGAAATCTTCTTCCATCTCTAAGACAATGAAATCTGCAGGAAAAATAAACTTGTCAACCTTATTTAAAACATCCTCCACTATTCCTCTTGGGTATTTGATCGATCGATCTGCTAACTGAAGAGATATGGTGGTAGCTTTTACTTCTCCCAAACCTAATTTCCTAAAAACAAAGCAAGGCATTAGATTAATACTTGCACCTAAATCACACAATGTCTTATCAAAATACGAATTACCAATAGTACAAGGAATAGTAAAACTCCTTGGATCTTTCAACTTTGGAGATAATTTATTCTTCAAAATAGCTGAACACTCCTCATTAAGCTTCATAGTCTCATAATCTTCTAATTTCCTTTTGTTTGCCAAAATTTCCTTAAAAATTTCGCATAACTAGGCATATGGGCTAAGGTATCAGCAAACGGAATATTAATGTGCAATTTTGTAAAAACATCAAGGAATTTAGAGAACTGCTTATCTATTTTGTGTTTCTGAAGTCTTTCCGGATATGGGACTGGCGGCACATATGGCTTCGGATTGTCAGGAAATAACTTGCTTCGAGGTGGATCAGTTTTTGAGGTTTCAATTTCAGGGGCTTCAGCGTCTCTCCTTTTTTCTGCTGCTTCATTAGATAAATTTCTGCCAACTTCTTTTCCACTCTTCAAGGTGATTGCTTTTGCATTCTCAACTAGATTCTTTTCAGTATTGCTCGGAAGGGTACCATACGATCTTTCAGACAAATGATTCGCTAACTGGCCAACCCGCTTCTCTAGATTTCGAATGGATGCCTCCTGATTTTGAAACCTCACATCAGCACTTTTAATAAAGTCATGAGTTGTTTGAGCTAGTTTAGTAACCATCTTCTCAAGATGGTTGTGTTGTTTCTCCTCAAGAGGCCTAAATGATGGTGGTTGTCTCATCCCTTGATGATTTTGGTTGCTCCAAGAGAAATTCGGGTGATTTCACCATCCAGGATTGCAGGTGTTTGAGTAAGGATTGTTCTGGGGAGGCCTGCTAAAATTTCCAACAAAGTTAGTATGTTCAGAAGGATGTGCAAAAGGATTACCTACCTGACATTTGGTGCTAGCATGGCTTCCATTACAAAATTCACAAATCGGGCTTTGAATATTTAAAACTGAGTCGGTCTTTGTATTTAAAGCAGCGAACTGTGCGGCAATGGCATTATTGTCACCGCCTTAGTAATTATTTAAATCTCTCCCATGCTTCATATAGAGATTCACCATCCATCTGCACAAAAGTTGAAATATCGTTACGCATCTTGGCAGATTAGCAGGAGGAAAATACTTACTAAGGAATTTTTTAGTCAGTCATCCCACGTCGTGATAGATCTTGCAGGAAGGGAAGTTAACCACGATTTAACTTTGTCATGCAGGGAAAAAAGGAATAATCTCAACTTGATGGCATCATCAGTAACACCATTATATTTTATGGTGTCACAAATTTCAAGAAAAGCATCTAAATGGATATTGGGATTATCATTCGGCAATCCACCAAATTGGACTGCGTTTTGAAGCATCTGAATCAGGGAAGGCTTAATTTCAAAGTTGTTAGCTTGTATGGTTGGCGTCCTAATGCTCAATGTTGATCCTTGGAACATAGGTGCAACATAATTCTTTAAAGTTCTCCTTTGTTCTCCGTTTTCGTCAGCCATGATCTTGTTGTTTTGCTCTCGTCTTCGCCGTAAGAAAGTGCGCTCAGTTTCAGGATCAAACTTCTCAAGTTCTCCCTGTCGGCTTCGAGTGACCGGAGTTTGCAGTCGACGTTGAATCCTTGTCATCTCTATTTCTTTTCTACTTATTTTTCTCTGCAAAATCAATCAAAAAAATAAAAAATAATAATAATATCAGATAAAATCAAATAAATAAAGCTAGACTAAACCAAGAACTGCTTGGTATTAATAGTAATTGTCAATTATCAAACAATCCCCGGCAACGGCACCAAAAACTTGTTCTCTTGATTAGCAACGCAAGTGTACGTATCGAACAAGTAATAAAGTGATGAATTAAAGTATCATTCCCACGGAGATTGTAGACAAATTAATCAAATTATTTACTAAACGTGAACAATTCTCAAATTTATCTAACCAATTAAAGATCCAATAAAACACTCGAAAATTCTAAAGAAAAATAAATTAGCCAATGAAGCAAACCAAAATAAAAATTAGAAATTTCGAATATAAAGAAGCAACAAATAACGAATTTCTATCAAGAATGAAAAAAATATTAGAGCATCCGATTTCACTTAACCAATGAAGATTAATTAACCAATCTCATCATGCAATTTAATTGAATTCATAGTGTGATGGTAGAACTTCCTAATGTAAATCACTATCCTTGGTCCGGTATAGCAACCCTAATTAGATTTAGCAACCCACATTTGATCCATGTGATTTTAAGTAAATCCAAACGCATTAAGATCTATGAACGTTTCCGGATTCAATAAACCACCCTCGATTTACCTACTATCGAAACCACACAAAAAGCATAAGATATCTCTATCTGTGATGAATTCATGGTTATATATCATAAAACACTTGCACGTAATCTCCTTTCGGTCTCATACATACAATAAATATCATTCAAATGGTGATCAAGCACTTAAAAGTATTAAGAACATGATATATAACTCGCACATTTGAATTCTAGAATTGCATAAATGAGTATGAAAAATTAATCCATCATAGTTAAGTTACATCGTAGCTCTAACAAGAAGTAGTCTAGAACATAATGAAAATTAAACAAAAAACGATGATTAAACTAAACATGATGAAGAAGTAGACAAGTGCGCCAAGAATAATCAATGATCGACTTTGAATCCGCCTTCTTCTTCATTTGGCATCTGGCGGCAAAAGTACACTTTTAGTGCCAAAAGTTGTGTACGGAAATCACTTTAGTGCCAAAAGTTTCAAACAGATCACTTTAGTGCCAAAAATTGTGTACGGAGATCACTTTAGTGCCAAATTCTTTTAAAAACGATCACTTAAGTGCTAGAGCTGACGTGGCTTGTCGAAAATTCGACACATGTTATTTTTTTTTAGGCTGACGTGGCACATCAGAGTTGGCACTAAAAGTGATCGTTTTTAAAAGAAGTTGGTACTTAAGTGATCGTTTTTAAAAAAAAGTTGGCACTAAAGTGATCCGTTTGAAACTTTTGGCACTAAAGTGATCTCCGTACACAACTTTTGGCACTAAAAGTGTACTTTTCCCGCATCTGGCATTGAAAGAAAGAATAGTGAAAAAAACTGAACGTCCAAGAACCTCTCTTCCCCAAACTTCTTCTCTATCTCTCTAAAAATCACGTTCCTCCTTTTCTTTGCCTTCAGATGGATATTTTTTTTTTATTTCGAGAAAAAGAAATCTGAATCACATTCCTAATTTAGCTTTGAATTTTGAATATTTCCTCAAGATAAGCTTGATTCTCCTTGATTTCAAATTTGCATATCTGAAGATTGTGTTACCTACAAAATCAATTAAAATCAATAAGTAGATATCAAATTCAATTAAAATAAAATAAATATTAGGTCTAGAATCGTAAGTAAACTCTATATAAAATAGAGTTATCGAGGACTGCTGTGGAATCACTTGAAGACGCACGAAGGCCTTGGGTTGATGTATGTTCCTCCTCCGTCTCAGAATTGCGGCCCTATGCGATGTCTCTAGTTCTCCAGATTCTGGTTGCCTTCCCTGCTCCGAAGTCCCCCCAAGTGGCTGTGTGTATGCTCTGAGTATAAAATTGCCGACAATTCTGAAATTTTGTGGTTGTCAATGTCCCTCCCAATTTTTCGTTGACTCTTATGCTTTCGCCAATTCCTGTTAGGATTCGGCGCAACAACGCAAAACATAAAGTGAAAAAGAGAAATCGAGACACGAGAATTTATACTCCTTAAAGTACTCCACTATAATTAGCACTCCCACTTTACTTTCTCTCAGCGTTTTCTCTTTTGGCTCTTGTTATGATGAAGACATGCATGGAGACAAAGTGTTGGTGGCGTGATTCCTTCTACCAAAAACGTCAGTTCTCCCGATTGTCGTCGTGCCTTTCTCGATTGTGTGGCCTCCCTTTTTTTTTTTTTTTCAATCGAAAATACGAAGTTCTCATTCATGTAAAAGAGTTTCGTGAGAACATATCAAAAGCTTCGGCACAAATTAAGTCTAAAAGGGCCGAGGGAGGGTACAAAACCCAATTACTAGGTAGGCTATTAGTCCGCTGTGCTTTAGCTATCTAGTCAGCTATTTTATTTGTTGCCCTGCTGCAATGCATGAAAGAGAGATCAGAAAATCGCACAAATGCTGCATGTTCCCGGGAACTAGATAGCTTGTACTTCCTAGTTTGACTGAGCAGGAAACTGAGCTCTCCTCACCACTTCTGCACAATCACAGCCGCTTTCCAGTCAGCTATTTTATTTGTTGCCCTGCTGCAATGCATGAAAGAGAGATCAGAAAATCGCACAAATGCTGCATGTTCCCGGGAACTAGATAGCTTGTACTTCCTAGTTTGACTGAGCAGGAAACTGAGCTCTCCTCACCACTTCTGCACAATCACAGCCGCTTTCCAGTCAGCTATTTTATTTGTTGCCCTGCTGCAATGCATGAAAGAGAGATCAGAAAATCGCACAAATGCTGCATGTTCCCGGGAACTAGATAGCTTGTACTTCCTAGTTTGACTGAGCAGGAAACTGAGCTCTCCTCACCACTTCTGCACAATCACAGCCGCTTTCCACACTAAGTTTTGGGCCCTAGACTTAATGGTATATTTATAGAGTGAAAGGTTTCAAGTCAAGGGCCTTGAATTTCTTAGATTTTGCAAAACAAATCCCGAAATTGAGAATATAATCAGAATTGAACCTCAAAGGGCTAAATTGCACAAACTTAGGCTCTTCCTCACTAAGAATTTCGGTCAAGCCCAATGGAATGAGCTGGCTGAAATTTTACATGTCCAATCTGGGCCAGCTACGCATTTTGTGAGCTTAATTAGGCTTTTTACGATGAATTGACATTTAATTAAAAATCCTTTTTCTTTTAATAAAACATGAATGAGCAGAATTAATTCCAAAATAGGTCCTAAGACTTCAAGAAAATTCGGTAATCTCCCTTATGCTTTGGTTGAAATTTGCATGTAGGTTCTAGTCCACCGTTCGACAATTTTAGCTTTAATTTTCACCATCATTCCAATTAAATGCAAACGTAATGCATGAACATTAAAATTAATAAGGAAAAATGACACAATTATTTTTGGTAGGGACTAAAACTAATTCCTGATTTTTTAGGCAAAATAAATGACTCAAAATTTAGGTGTCAATATGCTTGAAACCATTACATAAAATGAGGTAGAAGAACACTAGAAGTGCCAATATTTGTGTACGGCGCTCACTTTAGTGTCAATTTTTTTCGCTGGCTCACTTAAGTGCCAATATTTGTGTACGGTGATTACTTTAGTGCCAATTCCGGCCAAAAACGATTTGTTAGGTGCCAATTCCGGCCAAACAATACACATGACATTTTTTATTAATTTCTTTGTCCAGATGGCGTCCACATGGCAATTTTCCTTTTGAAATTCAGTCCACATAACAGCCATGTGGATTTTTAAATTAACAATTAAGTTAATGTAAAAAAAAATAAAAAAAAAAAGTGTCATTTGATGCAGGGGCGAGGGGAGTGAGCCCTCGTCGCCGCCGCCGCCCACCATCATTGCCGGACGAGGGTTAGGAGATGGCCAAAGGGTTCGCGGGGGCCCGACTACCCCCACCGAAGCCTCGCCGAGGTCGGCGAGTCCCAGCCGCAACCTGTCTAAGGAAGAGCTCTGCCTGTTCTTGTGGACGCTGCATCGCTCCAGTCTCACCGCTAGAGCCGACGTCGTCCTCATCTTCCCTTCCCGAGCCTCAGCCTCGAGATTTGGCTCCATGATTCGCGAAGAAGACGAGTTTTTCTCGAAGCTCCTTTATCACTACACGCAACGACTTCAAGGTCTCCCACGAGTTTCAACGCCACCCATTTCTCGAAGTCGTCCAAGGAAGCCAGCAAGCCTATGTGGGGCAAGCGCACGCGAAATGGCAATTCAAGTAGCGACGGTTCAGATCACTTCCTTCTTCTCCTCCAAACAACGTTCCTCCACTCCCTCTCCTATCTAGAACCCCAATTTCACTCTCGGCCCCAACCCTAACCCTCGTGACCCCTCCAATTCCGACGATAGCCCCAACCTTAGCCCCGCCACTCCTTCCCCTGTTCAATTCAATCCCCGGAAGAAGACGCCTCTCTGCATCCCTTCGGCCCCCGCCACGGCGAGATTCAACCTTGCCCAGATCTAGGTGAGGTCGAGCCTCGCCGTGGGTCTGCGAGATTAGCCGATCTGGGCAAGGTCGGCCTCGCCGTGGGTCTGCGAGTCCGACCGCGGCCGAGACTCGCTGACCCAGGCGAGGCCTCGGCGGGGGTCGCTGGGCCCCTGTGACCCCCCTCTGCCATCCCTTACCCCTCGTCCGGCGATGGTAGTGACGGCAGCAGCAGTGAGGGTTACACCCCCGCGACCTCCCTTAGCCCTCACCCAACGACCCCCCTCGTATTTGGTTTTATTTAACTATTTTTTTTTCAATTTTAGATTATGTGGAATTTTTTTTTGGCTTTTTTTTTAATGCTGACAAGGATATCCGGCAAGCCATGTGTGCGCCGTTCATGACCTCCGACGAGCCACGTCGGATTTGACACTGAAATAAACATTTTTTTAATATAGCACTTTAGTGAGCCGGCGAAAAAAATTGGCACTAAAGTGAGCGCCGTACACAAATATTGACACTTCTAGTGTTCTTCTGCCCATAAAATGATTGAATCAATTTCTTTTTCTCACTCCTTTCGGTGGTTTCTCATGAGATGGTCTCTTTACCTTGCTACCATTTATGCCTATTGGATGAAGTGTGGGGTCCACAGGGGTTACGATGTGCGCCCATGCGGGCAATCACACCCCCTTTATCCAATTCAAAGGTGAAAAGTCACATTGATCGGAGTAGGATATAACTGACGTATTCCCCATTAGTTTCATTAAATCGACACATTCTGTATCTCCCAGGAAAACAGAGAGAACGACGCTCCTCCCTTTGACTCATCGTTGATTGGCATTGACGATAGGGGAACTCCAAGATTGTAGAGGGCTTTTAACCTGTGAAAGTTAAGGTACGTTCTAGTAATGCACTCTTGTCAATCGGTGATTCAAGTGATCCAATTGGGCATGTTTCTGCAAATTAGATCTTAGTGAGAATGGGATTAGTACCCAACATTGGTATCAGAGTCGTGATTGCTTGTTTCCTGATTGATTTTGTGTTAATTTCGCATGATTAAGTGATTTAGCCCTAATTGGTTCGTTATTGTTCATGAGCAATTTTTTGAGTTTCGTTTATCGAAAATGGATTATGAACACATAATTGGAATGGGCTCGTCGAGACGATGATTTTAAGTGGTCGTCGACTCCGAGGGGACGCTGGAAACTGCCGCACGCACGACACGCGCCGCGGCGGGGAGGAGTCCCCCGAGGCCGAGTCTGTTCGTCCCTTTTTAAGCCATTTTTTGTTGGTCAAAATTGAAATGTGAATATACCATCGTGTTCGTCTCGACGAGACGAGGGTTTTGCCAAGTAGATGGTCGCCGAAAGAGGCCATATAGTGGCTCACGCGCCGGCATGCGCCGACGGGGCCAAAATCGTCGCCCCCCACGCGTCACGTGCGGCGCACGTGGGCGAGCGTCGCCGCGTGACTGTAGTCATGCTGATGTCATCCACGTACGACGTACGTGGGCTTGGTCCGCGTGAGTTTAGGGCTTGGACCGGCCCATTTTCAAAGGCCATTTAAAAAAAAATTGGGCCTACCCATTTTCGGATAGTTCTGACCTAGCCCGACGGATCTGATCCGACCCGTCTGACCGTTGACCCGATTGACCGTTTGACCCGACCCGTTGACTGTTGATCGTTGACAAAAAAAAAAAAGGTCTTTCAATCTTGGGGTTTGTACAATGTCTTGTATTTGTTTGTCCAAAATTATGATATGTTGGTAAATATTATATGAATGATGGATTTTAGTAATCCACTTTGTTCTGCATTCGTTGTAGAAACAATATCATCAAGGCCAGGACCAAAAGACATATGGGTAAGACGAAGTTCAAAAATGCCAAAAAGACCGAGAGAACATGAGCAAATACAAACTCTTCACGAGAAGATTGAACAATTACGTCATTACCAATGGGATAATGCATGCGACATTATAACCCATGTGATGGCGGTCAACAAAATGATCAAAGAGATCATTTGGGCTGGTCGAGTAATGTCCTCAGTAGATGCATTTTATGCACTAAGGGACTCAATACCTGAAGAGTGGCATGGATTGATGAATCAGACTTGGTGGCTTGATGACATCAATACATACAAGAAATTTGTGTTACATTTCTTACACAAGTTTATAAAGGTCGGAGCGGCAAGAACGTCGTCACTTTGGATGAATAGATCACGCAGGCAGAGTGCGCCCTGGCGAAAGACCAATGATCCTCAGAGGGGTTTTCCTAAGACGCCAATATGGGCTCCTAATTTAGTCGGAAATCCCCCTAGGGAGCTTAGGGATTCCCTACCTTATACAAGGGAAATTACATGGGTCAATCGTCAAACCTCAGAAAGGGTTACAACGCTTGATTATCTTTAGTCATTTTTTTTAATCCTAAGCATGTAGAGGAAACTTTTAGGAACATGATGTCGTTGAATTCATGATTATCTGTTGTTGATAATGTAATATATATGTTATTGTATATATATATATATATATATATATATATATATATATATTTGAGTGGGAGTGTTCATAAGTTTTAGTAACTGTTTGATGAACACATTTGGATTGTTGTATTGATATTGGTTTTAGATTAGAATGTCTAGATGATGATGGGGAACTTAGTGAACCGTTGATTTTGGAATCTTTTCTGAAACAATAAATCAATATAATCATGATGCATAAATAAAGTTGCATTTGTTGCATACAAATAGACTTAAAATCTGTGCAAAATGTCTAATATTCAGATACCATGGCAACGGCTTCAAAGAACATTGTTGCTGAGCTCAACAAGGGTGAGAAATTGAATTGAGATAATTATGAAAGCTGGAGCATGAAAATCCAGTATGTGCTTGAGGAGCCTGAGGCATTAGAAGCTCTTAACCTAATCATGACTGAACCAGAGGATGGTAACACTGCACAGCACATAACGGACAAGGAAGCCTTTGCTGCTTGGAAGAAAAAGAACTCGACTGCTCGCATTACGTTGTTGAGCAGTATGGATAATGATATTATGCGAGAGTTCAGGCAGCACGAGAATGCTAAAGACATGTGGGACGCCTTGAAGGCTTGATTTGGATAGACTTCTGTCACTAAGCTGAGGCAGCTTACATTCATGCTCGATACATATAAGATGCCACATGGGCAGAATATGAGACAACATCTGAGGAAGATGTCGAACATGATTAGCGAGCTGAAGGATGCTGGTCACACATTATCAGATGAACAACAAGTGCAGGCAGTAATCCGCTCTTTGCCTAATAATTGGGAACACATGAAGGTTAATTTGACCCACAATGTAAATGTCACAACCTTCGAGGATGCTATGCGCCATCTGGAGCTGGAAGAGGATCGCCTTCTAGCAGTTAAAATACAAACTGATCTATATTTTGCTGGCTCTAGCTCACTTGGAGTTTCGGGTTCCAAGCGCAAGCACCTTGGTAGTTTCAAGAAGTGAAAAGGCAAAAGAGTGGAACCATCTATGAAGAAACCAACGTTCGAGAAACATGGAAAAGGGAAGCGTCCCGTGAAGAAAAATATTTCAAGGATGAAATGTTATAACTGTGGCAAGAAGGGTCACTTCGCTCGTGACTGTGGCGAGCCGAAGAAGGTATACACCCTTAACACACTTAAAAGTGTTTGTTATGTCTCAAGTTCTGTACTTTTAACTGAATCTCATCCTTTGTGGACTATAGACTCAGGAGCCACAGACCATGTAGCCAGAGATAGAAGTGCGTTTGTGGAATTTCGATGAATTCCAAGTGGAGCGAGATGGATTTATGTGGGAAATAATTCCATAGTAGAAGTCAAAGGAATTGGCACTTGCCAACTTATCATGCGTGGTAGATGCACTTTATTCCTGCATGATGTTCTATATGCTCCGGAGATTCGTCGAAATCTAGTCTCTGTATTGGTGTTAGTCAAACTTGGTTTTAGCATGAATTTCCATAATTGTGGTGTGAATTTGTTGTTGGGAACAACCTTTTATGGTTCAGGTTAGTTCGTGGATGGTTTTATTGTATTGGATATTGAACATTCTAGTGTGAATTTATGTTATTCCCTATTTACATCTTCCAATTCTAGTGAAAATGATGTGAATATTTGGCATGCTAGGCTTGGTCATATTGGCCAACAGTGAATGAATAGATGGCTTATTAGGCAATATTGAGAAAGTAGAATTGCTTATTTATAAACATTGCCTAGCTGGGAAAACCACGCGAAAACCATTTGGAAAGGGCACTAGAGCTGAATTTCCTTTGCAACTAATCCATACTGACATCTGTGGTCCAATGAATGTGAAAGTACTATTTATTTCATCATATTTATTGACGATTATACTCGATATGGATATGTCTATCTGATTTCTCATAAATCGGAAGCATTAAGTTGTTTCAAGAAATTTATGACCTTAGTGGAAAATCAGTTAGATAAGAAAATAAAAGCTTTGAGATCCGATCGAGGTCGAGAGTATTTATCTGATCAGTTTAGATACTTATGTGATGAAAAGGGAATAGATAGACAGTTATCCATTCCATATACTCCTCAACAAAATGGAGTAACTGAAAGAAGAAACAGAACCTTACTTGAAATGGTTAGGTCTATGATGACGCAAGCTAATTTACCAATTGCCTTTTGGGGCGATGCTTTGTTGACTGCTGCCTATGTACTTAATGTTAGAAAAAAAACAATATGTATATTAATCTATACAATGACAGAACCAAATCATAAGTAATGAAATGAAAGATAGGTTTATAACAGACATGTCATGGACTATGTCATTCACCATAAGTCTCACTAATCTTTTTCTTTGAAGATCTGCAATCCACAAAGCTGTGATCTATCTTGTCACAGTTGAAGCATGTACCTTGACATCTGTTCTTGACCACTTTAACTTGCAATCATTTAAACTTCGAATCGCAATAATAAATGTGATCAAGCTACCTTAAACATGTAAACATTAAGTTGGCAGAAGCACAAAATTTGATCCTTCAGAAGTAGTATTCAAAAATCGTCAGATGCAAAAATTCATCAGATGCAACTGCTTCTGAACCCATCAGATGCAGAAATTCGTTAGATGCAGAAATTCGTCAGATGCAGAAATTCGTCAGATGCAACTGCTTCTGAACCCATTAGATGCAGAAATTCTTCAGATGCATAAATTCGTCAGATGCAACTACTTCTGAACCCATCAGATGCAGTCCTTCTGGACCCGTCAGATGGAGTTCCTTCTGAACCCGTCAGATGGACCATTCAGATGGAGTTCCTTCTAAGGCTTCTTCTGAGTCTCCTTCTGAGGCTTCCTTCTGAGCCTCCTTCAGAGGCTCCTTCTGAGCGTCCTTCTGACCTTCCTTCTGACCTTCCTACTGACCTTCCTCTGACCTTCCTTCTGAGGAACACAATCCAAACGGAAATATGACAATATAAATAATTGAATTAAAAGAATACCGAGGCCTGTGTTCGACACAGTTTCCTTAAAACAGATTCGTCCCCTCCAGTACGTGCTTTGAGGTTTCGTGGACGTCTGTCTCCCAAGATACAACGGTTGAACAGCGATAGATGCTAGCACAACACTCCAACGCTTTCGGCGAACTTGAACAACACGAGAACACTATCGAAAACAATGCAAATGCATAGAATCGGAAAAGAGGGAGAAGAGTTTTTCTTTTGAGATTGTAGTGTTTTCATATCTCACTTCCTCTCTTTTAAAACAGAATGGAAAACCACCTATTTATAGGCTAAGTGGGGCATTGCGGAAATAACGGCTAAATTAATTCTGTCGTTTAGAGCCGTTATGTAATTAATTCTGTAACCACAGAATTATAACAGCTGTTACTTAGTTAATACTATTAACACACTGGTAATTAACTTAAGAACGGTTAACAGCTTGAGTTGAAAAAAATTAAAACAGAAGGAAAAAATGGGCATGTCGCGAGGCCCACTTTCCGATCCCGCATTCGCGTACGCAGGTCGTGCGCTCGCGCCCAAGTTTCAACTTGTCGGGCCTTCGTCGGGGTCCGGGATTTGTACCCCCCCTGCACGTGCGCACGAGGCATAGTACTTGTTACAATAGTTACCACTCAAAAAGAGTGTAACCATATATAAAGCACTTCAAGCCCTTCTTCCTTTCCTATGTGGGACTAGTGTTTTGTCACTTCCCACTTCCAACTCAATGAGTGTTCTTTGAGAAACAATTTCCCATTCACTCACCCATCAAAATACCTCATATTTTCCAACAATCCCCCACATGAATGACAATTGTTTTGATTTTGACTATGTGATAGTGTTCAACAAATGAAACCTGCATAGGATAGGTAGGTGTCACCCTTTGAACCTTCCCTTGTGAAAGCATATTTAATTTACCAGCTGTCCAGTAGACATGATGTCCTTGAACTGTCCTGCTTTCTTAGTAAATGACCCATACACTTCACGCAGGAATCATCAACGTTTGTTCAGTTCTCATGAGTATGTTCGTTTTGGCCATGAACATCGTCCTGGTTCTACGAGAGTTTCTAAAGAATTCAGCCCTCAATAATTCTCCTTTGAAGCGGCCCCACTTCTCTCTCACATAGGTGATTACTTAATCTTGAGTAATTAATTTACTCTACTTAAGAATCATTAAAGCAATAGTTGCTATCCTTTTCCTAATAAACCCCCACAGTAATTTGTTTACTCCACATACTTGGGGGGTATCAAATCACTGTTTCTTTTATAGGAATGGTTTGAGGGATAGACCCTCCACAGTGATATCTTAAGTTCGTATACTTAGGTTGTCCCTTTTGAACCTAGATCTTGGGATCTCCAGTCAGCTAGGTTGGGTTTTGCGTTATACAAACTTTTCTGTAATGGGCTGTAGTCACATTCCTATTATTGATTTTCCAACTAACTCTCTGTTTAACCCTTTTGGTTAGCAGATCTGCAATATTATCCTTTGACTTTACGTAGTCAATAGAGATAATTCCAGTTGATAGTAGTTATCTAATGGTATTATGTCTATGACATATATGTCTAGACTTACCATTATACATAAAACTATGTGCTCTTACAATCGCAGATTGGCAATCGCAATGTATACAGATTGGTGGCACAAGTTTTTGCCATTTTGGAATATCCTCTATGAAATGGCATAGCCATTTAGCCTCTTCACCACATATGTCCAAAGCTATAACTTTGGATTCCATTGTGGATTTGATTATAACAGTTTATTTTCAGGATTTCCAAAAATATGGCTGCATCTACTAATGTGAATTCATATCCACTAGTAGATTTTGGAATAGCCACTTTTGCAAGGCACCCCCACACTTGTAAGCATTTATAGGATGGTCTCCTACCTTTCCATAGCTCATAAGGGGAACAGCCATTTTTGCAAAGCACCCCCACAATCGTAAGCATTTGTAGGATGGTCTCCTACCTTTCCATAACTCATAAGGGGTTTTATCCTCTTTATTTCGAGGTATTGCATTATTCTCACCTTAGGAAGGAAATAATGCTTCACAAGGTCAACAAATAACTTGTTATTGCCCTAATTCATGAAATCGTCAATTACATAAGTTGGGTTACCATCACTATTGATTTTCCTCAACTGGCTAAGTCCCATTTCCCTCGAGGAATAGTCAGAGGATCGGCCGAATCCATTTCTGACTTCATATTATCAATGGACATAATTCCATTTTCAAGCAATTGCTTTATCACATCACTCCTCGAGCAAGCATGTCTCTTTCTACCATTGAAAGTTTTACTTTTTGCAATGGCTATTGCCACTTGGCAATCACAATGCATAGACATGTAAAGTGCCAATTTCATTTCCTTGAGCAAACCTCAAGTTATCAAGATAAAATATTTCCTTCTTCTTCTCCTACTAAAGTGTAGGAGGATAAACGTTATATTTCCACAAAAATGCTTGGTAGCATCTAGGTTTATCATCTATTATTTTTCCGTTAGCCACAATATTGGCTCGAGAAATGACCGCAACATTTTCCAGAATCATTTGCTTTAACCAAATTGACTTTTGGTTTAGCAGGATTGTCATTTCCTCCAAGATATTTTGTTTGGTTGAGTTCCAAACTACAACATCCCACCAAGTATGAATATGATCAAATAGTGGATCTTGTCTCATTCGAATCTAATTTCGAATTATACACAGAATTCACCAATTGGTGTTTCTCATTGCTTCTTATAGAGAACAAATTTCTCTTAAGACTTCATCTTTGCTTTTAAGCAAATATACATAGCATTTTTTATGCTATCATCGATAAAGGTAATAAATATTTATTACCGCCTCTTGTTTGTATGAATTACAAATTCACATACATCACAATGAATCAATTCAAGAGGATCTGAGTTTCTTTTACACGCAGAGCCTCTATTGGTTCATCTATTTTGTACATAGAGCCTCTATTGGCTCTTTCCTTTCGCGTGCAGAGCCTCTATTGAACCTTTTGTGTTCAAGGTTTCTATTGAACTTTTCGCGTTCAGAGTCTCTATTAAGCGCTATTTTTGTTCAAGGCGCCGCACTTGTTTCAAGCAATCTCTTCCGCATAGGATGGGAAGAATCGCTTTTCGAAACTCAGCTTTAGATGCCTCCCATGTCTTGATATGGTTGGCCTTATTGTTGCTCTTGGTGCATCACCATAGCAACGCATTTTCCAAATACAAGGGTATGGTGTTCACACGCACCTTGTCATCCCGAGCTCCTTGGGTTTATGATTATCGATTCTTCGCCCATAGGAAGATATCCACAATCTTGGAATTCCTCAAGTCTTTAAATTTCTCGGGTCGAAGAACATTCAATCTAAGTGATATGGGGATTGCCCCGTTCACATGCCCAGAGTCCATCATAGCCATTTTGGCCTTTAGCTCAAACGATCCAGCATGTAACTTGGTCCAAGGATTTACTCAAGTACTTTTTTTTTCAGGCTGAATCTCATGCAAGATCACTTAAATTTCTTGCACCTGACTGATCACAGTCTTAGAGTCCACCATCATATAATTAAGGAATCGTCCGACAACAAATTTATTTGCTTCGGCATCCTTTGTTTTATATTTCCGGTCAAGGATTCTCATAATCCTTTGACGTCCTTATTGCACAATAGACATTGTACAAGGAGTCATATAAGCCATTCATGACATAATTCCTACATAGGAAGTCAGAATGTTTCCAAAGCTTCAACCTCGTTGAGGCTTGCTTATCCGTTTCTCCATTGGATACCTTAGGAGGTTCCTCAATCAAGAATCTCGCAAGATTCAAACCAACATCTTTTAAAGTTCAATCAATTGAACTTTTCAAGTTTCTTATCATAGTGGATAGAAATAGCGACAGAGGTAGACGATGATCCATACAGAAACCTTTAGACAGCAAAAGCAGAACCTTTGGTGATGTCGTTAGCAGCCACATCAACAACTTCGTTTCCAGTGGCAATCTAAATACTAAATATGTATTCTCTTTGTCTGCATGATTGACAGTACAAAAAAGAACACAATAGTCAATCTGGACAAAACCATAAGAAAGCAAATCTACCATTAGATTTCGTTGATGATAGGGTAAAGCACCACATCAAAGCCATAAATAATATAACTTGGTATTAGCCACTGATTAGACCGTTGTGGTCACGAACGAGAGTTCATTTTGAATTGATGGCAACGCTTCAGACTTGCGATGAATCATAGGCTTTCGACGGGTACATAGATACTTCTTGGAATGCCACAGACAAGGCTGGTCGTCGTAAGGAGTCCACCAAAGAATCTGTAAAAGATACCTAACACGCAAAGATAAGATTTGCATGACCTGTTGGTGTTATTGACAAATTAAAATTCGTCAATTTGGTCAAGGATTTATTGAACCGTTTTGACAATTAGATCCTGTCCAGAATACTTCATGAGACTTCTTGCTTTTCGTCCATTCCTTTTATTTTCCTGCAAAAGACGTTTGATCCCAAAAATCAAATTGCACTTATGTGGAAAAATTCAAATATCATTGTTCCATCACAATCTTCAATCCCTTGGGGACCCCTCTCGAAGGTCATCCTCGAATCTGCGGAAAGAGGAATAGAAGACTTCTCTCCTTCACCATATCTGTCATGTAAGTGATTAATCTTTTAAGAGAAGACTAATCTGTTTTAAGATTGTTAGAAAAAAAACAATATGTATATTAATCTATACAATGACAGAACCAAATCATAAGCAATGAAATGAAAGATAGGTTTATAACAGACATGTCATAGACTATGTCATTCACCATAAGTCTCACTAATCTTCTTCTTTGAAGATCTGCAATCCATAAAGCTGTGATCTGTCTTGTCACAGTTGAAGCATGTACCTTGACATCTGTTCTTGACCACTTTAACTTGCAATCATTTAAACTTCGAATCGCAATAATAAATGTGATCAAGCTGCCTCAAACATGAAAACATTAAGTTGGCAGAAGCACAAAATTTGATCCTTCAGAAGCAGTATTCAAAAATCGTCAGATGCAAAAATTCATCAGATGCAACTGCTTCTGAACCCATCAGATGCAGAAATTCGTTAGATGCAGAAATTCGTCAGATGCAACTGCTTATGAACCCATCAGATGCAGAAATTCTTCAGATGCAACTGCTTCTAAACCCATCAGATGCAGTCCTTTTGGACCCGTCAGATGGAGTTCCTTCTAAACCCGTCAGATGGACCCTTCAGATGGAGTTCCTTCTAAGGCTCCTTCTGAGTCTCCTTCTGAGGCTTCCTTCTGAGCCTCCTTCAGAGGCTCCTTTTGAGCGTCCTTCTAACCTTCCTTCTGACCTTCCTACTGACCTTCCTCTGACCTTCCTTCTGAGGAACACAATCCAAACGGAAATATGACAATATAAATAATTGAATTAAAAGAATACCGAGGCCTGTGTTCGACACAGTTTCCTTAAAACAGATTCGTCCCCTCCAATACGTGCTTTGAGGTTTCGTGGACGTATGTCTCCCAGGATACAACGGTTGAACAGCGATAGATGCTAGCACAGAACTCCAACGCTTTCGGCGAACTTGAACAACACGAGAACACTATCGAAAACAATGCAAATGCATAGAATCGGAAAAGAGGCGGAAAAGTTTTTCCTTTGAGATTGTAGTGTTTTCCTATCTCACTTCCTCTCTTTTAAAATAGAATGGAAAACCACCTATTTATAGGCTAAGTGGGGCATTGCGGAAATAACGGCTAAATTAATTATGTCGTTTAGAGCCGTTATGTAATTAATTCTGTAACCACAGAATTATAACAGACGTTACTTAGTTAATACCATTAACACACTGGTAATTAACTTAAGAACGGTTAACAGCTTGAGTTGAAAAAAATTAAAACAGAAGGCAAAAATGGGCTTGTCGCGAGGCCCACTTTCCGATCCCGCATTCGCGTACGCAGGTCGTGCCCTCGCGCCCAAGTTTCAACTTGTCGGGCCTCCGTCGGGGTCCGGGATTTGCACCCCCCTGCACGTGCGCACGAGGCATAGTACTTGTTACAATAGTTACCACTCAAAAGGAGTGTAACCATATATAAAGCACTTCAAGGCCTTCTTCCTTTCCTATGTGGGACTAGTGTTTTGTCACTTCCCACTTCCAACTCAATGAGTGTTCTTTGAGAAACAATTTCTCATTCACTCACCCATCAAAATACCTCATATTTTCCAACACTTAATCGAGTGCCTTCTAAATCAGTCTCTTCAACCCCATATGAGTTATGGACTGGTTGAAAACCTGATTTGAGTTTTCTTAAACCTAAGGGTTGTGCTGCCTATACTCATGAGTCCTTTCATAAATATGAAAAATTGGGATCAAGAGGCAAAAAGAGTATCTTCATAAGATATTTTGAATACTCTAAAGGATATGTGTTTATAGGTGAGCAAGAAAGCGGAAGTGTGACTGAATTTGAATCAAGAGATGTCACATTCTTAGAGAGTGATTTTCCAAGAAATGGCGAAATAGGTGAATACTGTTCCCTATTTGAGATCTTAGATCAGAATAATGGAACTGCAATATATAATGATCCAAGTTAGAGTAATGTGAGAAGTGGAGAATTGTGTACGAACCAGTCTCAATTGCAACCATTTGATGAATCGATACCGTTATCTGGTCCAAGTGGGGGCATAATGGAGAATGAAGTACCTTTGGTGGTGCAATCTTCTCCACGACGAACAAGTCACAAAAGCATTCATCTTCGACGTTTTGAAATTGAAAGGGAAGCTTTCATGATTGCTCCACTAGAAGAGGATGAGCCAAGAAATATAAATGAGGCTCTATCTTACCTTGATAAGAAAAAATGGATGAAAGCAATGGAAGAAGAAATGGAGTCAATGAGATCAACCCACGTTTGGGAACTGGTTGATCTTCCAAAAGGACAAAAAGCCATTGGGAACAAATGAGTTCTCAAAATAAAGCGCAAGGCTAATGGTTCAATTGAAAGGCATAAGGCTCGCTTTATTGCGAAAGGATACAACCAACATGAAGGAATTGATTATGAGGAAACTTTTTCTCCTGTGGTTAGATTTACTTCTGTTCGCCTTATTCTGGCAATAGTGGCTAGTTTGGATCTAGAATTACATCAAATGGATGTAAAGACTGCGTTCCTCAATGGGGAATTAGAAGAAGAAATTTATATGGAACAACTCGTTGGGTTTGTTAAAGAAGGTCAAGAACAAAAGGTATGTCGACTTCTAAGGTCGATATATGGCCTTAAGCAGTCTTCTAGACAATGGAATATACGATTTCATAATGGCATAGTGGCTTATGATTTTGAGATGATCAATGAAGATAATTGCATGTATATCAAAAGATTCAAAGGTCACTTTGTGATTTTGTCATTATATGTTGATGACATACTGATTGCTGGAAGCAATATGGAGTTTGTCAAGACAGTCAAAGGTTGGCTATCTTCAAATTTTGAAATGAAAGATATGGGCGAGGCTATGTACATTCTAGGAGTTAAGATTTCGAGAGATCGTTCGAAAAGGTCACTGTCTCTTTCGTAAGAGACCTATATTAATAAAGTCCTTAAACGATTTCGTATGCAAGATTGTAAACCCATTGATACTCCTATTGCAAAAGGTGAAGGACTGAGTCAAAGAATGTGTCCTAAGACTCCACAAGAGCAAGAGCGTATGAAAAACGTTCCATATGCCAGTGCTATTGGAAGTCTCATGTACGCTATGATCTGTACAAGACCTGATATTTGTTACGCAGTTGGACTGGTCAGTAGATACCAATCCAATCCAGGTCAAGCACATTGGACTGCCGTTAAGAGAATCTTGAGGTATCTAAAAGCAACTTCCAATTACTCACTGAAGTACCAAGGAGGTGATCTGCACCTTGAGGGCTACACTGATGCTGACTGGGGATGAGATTTGGATGAGAGGAAATCCACTTCTGGAAATGTATTCTTACTGAATAATGGCGCCATATCGTGGAGCAGTAAGAAACAACAGTGTATAGCCTTATCCACCATGGAAGCTGAGTTCGTGGCTTTATCAGCGGCAGCACAAGAAGGTGTTTGGCTTAGAAGATTTCTGGATCATTTGGATGTTACTAGAGATGCTGCTAACCCTGTAAAGGTTTATTGTGATAGTCAGGCAGCAATAGCATACACTAATGATCCTAAGTTCCATGGCAAAACCAAACACATAGACATTAGGGTGCATGATAACCAACCAGAAACTGTTTCTGGATGAGTTTTTTATTTCTGGAATAGATTTGGACCAGAAATTCGTTTGGTAACGCAAATGCAAGAAACTATTTCTAGAACAATTTTGAAAAACAGAAATAGATTTGAAGAAGAAATGAGAAACAAAAAAAAGTTACTTCTCCGAGAAATAGAAATTTTCGTCGACGACGGCCACCACCGGTCGCACCTCTTTCACCACCGGCCACCCCCTGTCGCCCCCCGCCTATCGCCGCCGGTCGTCGACCGGCCCCCGGAGGTTGCCGGCCGACCGCCAGTCCTCGACCGAACCCTCCGGCCACCGTCAATCACTGGCCAACCGCCGTCGGTCGCCGGCCGGCCTTTGGAGGTCGCTAGGTGGCCGGTCGCCCCCCCCCCCCCCCCCCCCCCCCCCCCCCCCCCCCCGGCCGCTGTCATCTCCGCCGGTCAAATAAATTTCTATTTCAGAAATAGAATTTTTTTTTTTTGCCATTATCAAATGCATTTATTTTGCTTAGAAACTCATTTTGAAATAGAAATACAAAAAACTATTTCTGTTCCAGAAACTCTTTCTGGAACATAAATTTTGTCATGCAAGTATAACTATGTCAAGGACATGGTGGCACGAAAGGAAGTAAACCTACAGTATGTATCTACGCATAAAATGTTAGCAGATCCTATGACAAAGCCAATTCCTAGAGATGTCTTTCTTGGTCATGTAAAGACTCTAGGACTGCGTAGAGGTTGATGTATTGAATATTTATATTTTCCCTAAACATTTTAATAATTGATGATGTTGTTTGTCAATATGGAAGTCTATAAGTCTATTTGATATTTATGCATGATAATGCTTGGTGCATTTTATTGAAAAAGGTATGTCGGACAGATGAGAGATTAGACCACTCACACGGGTAATCACATCTGTTCACTGTGTGACGAATAGAGATGAGGCAATTTTAAGCTTATTATCTAGGTGATAATTGAGAGCTCAAGCTTAAAATATTTATACCGCCTTAACAGAATGTTAGGATGAAGACTTAAAATTTATAATGTCCGAAAGTGAAATAGCACACATATTTCATTTTACCTGTCTTTATTGCCAGATGAGAGTTCTGATGGAAACTCTTGGCTGGAGTTGTTACGTGAACTCAAGTCAGACACTGAGTGTGTCAAAATGATCATTTGTACGGTATTAAAATGAAAAGACATACGCTTCATAGGGAAGGAGAAAATATCGGAATACGTATTTCATATTACGTATGCATAGTCGACCAATGAGAGTTGGCAAAAGTTATGATCTTAACTTTCTTAAGCCGTGTGAGACTCTCGAGGATAAAATTTCTCAATTTTAGTACCCTCATGACTCTTCATTATTCTTAAGATTTCTATTTAGTGTTTGCTATCTTAGAGTCTTGCCTATAGTCATGAAATTGATTCGATCTAAAGGGACACTTCTTGAAAAAGTGAGCTGAACTGAGATTGAGAGGTCTAATGGAGGAGGAAGATTGATTTGGAGTTTTAAGTCATATTATGAATTATATTCACAAACCGGTCAGTTATGATTATTTAGTGTGATCATACTGTGAATATAATATATCAAATTTTAAATGAGATCCAGAAAGAGATATATATGTGACCAATCGATCTAGGGTACAACATACTAAAATCTATATTTGAATATGTCCATTTTTAGAGCTGTCATGTACTCCCAACGGATGTATGACAACGAGCTCTCAAAGTATGCTGGTCGCACGGGTTATTTGCCAATATGAACTTTACGAAAATATTAAGAGTTCTGTTTTGTCCTCTGTGAGCGAGCGGGAGTTGTTTGCCCTGCATGGGCGAGTGGGAGATATTGGATGAAGTGTGGGGTCCACAGGGGTTACGGTATGCGCCCATGCGGGCAATCACACCCCCTTTATCCATTTCAAACGTGAAAAGTCACGTTGATTAGAGTAGGATATAACTGACGTCTTCCCCGTCAATTTCATTGAATCGACACATTCTGTATATCCCAGGAAAACACAGAGAACGACGCTCCTCCCTTTGACTCATCGTTGATTGGCATTGACGATAGAGGAACTCCAAGATTGCATAGGGCTTTTAACCTGTGAAAGTTAAGGTACGTTCTAGTAATGTACTCTTGTCGATCGGTGATTCAAGTGATCCAATTGGGCATGTTTCCGCAAATTAGATCTTAGTGAGAATGGGATTAGTACCCAACAATGCCAAAGGGTTTCAAGTGGGTTTCCCGCTTGTGTGGCTTATTTCCTTTGTTTTTTTTTTTTTTTGGTTTGGCCATACCACACGATTCCATAAGACCATACGATTTTCCCGATCTACTGACTCCTCAGAATTTGGTAACTTCAACTCCATTAACAACCACTTATTCCAAAAAAAAGCTATACTGACAGAAGCTTTTGTTAGAAAACATTGTTAAATGAATAAACAAAACTGTTTTTTAAGAATATGGAGGATACCTACAATTTGAATGGCAATAATAAATGTAAGCAAACTGCCTCAAATATGAAAATACTAATTTGAGCCTTCAGAAGCAGTATTGAAAACTCATCAGATGCAAAATTCGTCAGATGCACCCGTCAGATGCAGTTCAAATGCACCCGTCAGATGCAGTCCTTCTGGACCCGTTAGAAGCATTCCTTCTGAGCCCGTCAGATGCAGTCCTTCTGGACCAGTCAGAAGCAGTCCTTCTGAGTCTCCTTCTGAGCCTCCTTCTGAACTTCCTTCTAAGGCTTCCTTCTGAGCTTCCTTCTGAGCTTCCTTCTGAGCCTCCTTCTGACCTTCCTTCTGAGGCTCCTTCTGAGCCTCATTCTGATGTTCCTTCTGACCTTCCTTCTGAGTAACAAAATCCGAATGGAAATATAACAATATAAATAAATTGAATTTAGAAGGAATACCGAGGCCTATGTCAGACACAGTTTCCTTAAAACAGATTCGTCCCCTCCAGTACGTGCTTTGAGGTTTCGTGGACGTCTGTCTCCCAGGATACAATGGTTTAGCAGCGATAGATGCAAGCACAGCACTCCAACGCTTCCGGCGAACTTGAACAACACGAGAACACTATCGAAAATAATGCAAATGCAGATAATTCAAAGAGGGAGAAGTCCGTAGTTTTTGTCTTGTACTGTATGTCTAAAACAGAATGGGAAGCCACCTATTTATAGGCTAAGTGGGGCATTGCGGAAATAAATAATAACGGCTAAATAAAGCCTGCCGTTTAAAGCCGTTATGTATTTAATTCTGTAACCACAGAATTATAACAGTCGTTACTTAGTTAATATTATTAACACACCGGTAATTAACTTAAGAACGGTTAACGGCTTGAGTTGGAAAAAAATTAAAACAGAAGGCAAGAATGGGCTTGTCGCGAGGCCCACTTTCCGGTCCTGCATTCGCGCCCAAGTCTCAACTTGTCGGGCCTCCGTCGGGGTCTGGGATTTGCACCCCCCTGAGCGTGCGCGCGAGGCATAGTACTTGTTACAATAGTTACCACTCAAAAGGAGTGTAACCACATATAAAGCACTTCAAGGCCTTCTTCATTTCCTATGTGGGACTAGTGCTTTGTCACTTCCCACTTCCAACTCAATGGGTGTTCTTTGAGAAACAATTTCTCATTCACTCACCCATCAAAATACCTCATATTTTCCAACAGCTTTGAGGTACCAGAAGAACATTTAGCACAAAGACAGGAAACCAAGGGATTAGGGAAAGAAGAAGCAAGCATGACCAAGCATTATTATAAAGCATTGGTTGCAATGAGACAAGTTTTCACACGAAAGCCCGGAAGACATTCAAATCCCAATATAGTCGATCCACTCACCCTCCCAACAGCAGAAGAAATATGATAGGCAGAGGTATAAAACGTCCATTTTTTGCTTTACATATAATCCAAGTTCGTTGGAACTTTAAGAACCCTCTCTCCAAGTGTTCGCCATTAGGTAACAACAATAACACACAGATGGTTCAGTTTAAATCTCTCTCTTAGCAATAAAAGGGAAGTTCATCATTGACAGAGTATCAAATCAAAATTGAAGAGTCCGAGATAAACCTGGATTTGTCTTTGATTTTCTGGCGACAAAGGCAGTGGAGAAGAATAGGCAAATAATATTTGCAGGCCATTCATCGGGTGGTCCAATCGCTATGTGCGTGATTGTTCGGTCTCTTGAGGAATGAGGAGTCCATAAGATCAAACAAGAAGCAGACTTTCCGTCCTCTTTGTTTAACATTCACATCACCACTTACCACCGATCGCACCTTTTGCCATGCCGTCTGGTGGCGAGGGTTGGCACGATTGCTTTGTCCACTTTGTTACGAAACTCGACATCGGTCCCATGATTCTAATTGATCATCGCTCTTCCACAACGGAGAGGTTTCTTCTTACGAATTTGACAATCCAGTGAAACAGCCTCTTTTGTTGGTTCACCATGCAATTGCCAGAGTTAGATATGCAGTCTATGGTGATGGTGATGGGGCTTTTGCTAGCTAATGTAGGGCAAGAGTTCGGTGATAAACTTCCATGTTCACCAAAAGAAATCTCTAGAGTTAATAATTTATTCATGAAAAGAAAAGAAACCCCATCTTCGATACTATAGAACCCATCCCTAACAGAATGCCAGATTATATATAATTTCGGCAACAAATTCGTATCCATCATCTCCTTTGGTATCAATTCCTGCCAACGTGATACCCGTCCAATCAACCGCATTCATGACTTCCTTCAAATAAAATTGAGAGAACACTCTTCGCTTGCATTGGTTTGGTTCCACAAGACAATTTCACATCCTCCTCCATCACACGTCTAACTTGCCATCACCAACCACAAGTCGCCATGGAATGCGTAGGAGGAAACAGAAAAGATTACACAGTTTGTATGGGATCGTGTAAGCAAAGTCCGACTCCATTGTTGCACAAATTATTGGATGATCTTGGGCCTCTCTCAACCCAAAAGCTAGCTCAAAGGTTGAGGCTTTTCCTCACACTTATAAACCGACCACCAGCCCCTTCCACAACCGATGTGGGACAACCCAAACACAAATAAATCCTTAAAATTGTTGGAAAATATTGTCGAGAATGAGATGAAATTGAATAACATCTCGCGATGGCAGAGGAAAACGTGATATTGATGATGGAGTGTAGTTTTGGTGGACTTAAGAACAGCCAAGGTCAATACGTTTGTGGGACCTCGTAATTGAGCCGCTGTATGGGTTCAGCCATGCATCAGTTCACACCCAACTGACACGAAAGCGCTCGAAGCCAAGTAGTCCGATCCCCTCGCCTATACCGGATCCATCCGCATGAGAACAGGGTGCAAGATCCTCCGAATAGCAGCAGATTCCTAAGAGATTGAGAGTTTCCTTTTTGGTCCTCCACGGAGCGGCACATAGAGTTCCTGATCTTGATGCTTCCATGAAGTTGTACAAGGATGCATCCACGACAGACATGACAATCAAATTGTCGAAAAATATTGTTGGGAATGGAAGGAAATGAAATCAGATTTTGAGGCGTGATAACATCTGTTTTGCCCCACAAAGTTGCTAATGATTTCTGACAAATATCATCCAGGATACAACAAATTCTCGGTGTGAATAGCATATAGTAATTCTGATATTTTTTCAAAATCTATCTAGGGAAATTATTAGAAAAGATGGATGTATTTTCTTGAGAAAAATGAAAATTGAAGTTCTTTAATGAACGAGGAAAATTCATGAATTTATAGAGAATTTTTTTTGAATTTGGTTAAGTAGTTATGTCCGAACAGACACAATTCAAACACACCTTAGAGGTTGTAAGAGCCCTTTGTGAACAATCACATTATTTCAATAGGACACAATTATAATTATTGATTAGTACTAAATTTAGTCCATATGTGCACTCACATCTTTTCAATGTGGGAAAATGCACCTACAAACAAACTACCAATAGAAGTTAAGATGTCTTGTTGCTTTCTCTGATTTTTTATGTGAGCTATAGAGCTATGGAGGAGAAAGAACTTTGAACCTCTCGCCTTTTTCGTGAAGAGTATCTTCTTCAAAGAGATCTCACTGTCCCTCAATATTCAAAAATTGGAAAGATACTTTTTAAGTTTGAATTTGTACATCTAAATTTAGGTTATCATTATTTACATAATTTTTAATTATTTTCCCATCTTTTTATTTTTTTTCTTTCCATCATTCCTTAAAATGTTTTAGCTATAACAATATACCTAAAGATGTAATAAATTTTTACATGTATACATATAAATGAAAATTAGAATAAACAAAAACGAAAAATGATTGTTATAATGCACTTTCTTTATTAATTTAAGAAGTTTGTTACTCAAGAAAAAAAGAAGAAATTTTATACCATAAATGTAATAAATCCTATATGCCTTTATCTCACATAACCATGAAATATTTTTATTCGGTTTATATCCACTTATTTCCGGCTTTAGCCTATTTTGGGTATGAATTAAACACAGTATATGATAAATTTTATCATGCTAGCTAGCAAACGTAGCCAATAGGATAAAATGCATTTATGCTATACTGCATTTGGTGCCTTCTCAATATAGGATATAGTGAGATATAATAGGGACATATCCCAGATAAAATTATCCCACCGGGAAAGTTGGATAAAGATGGATAAGAATCATGATATCCCTAATGTAAAAGTTATATTTCTCCAATAATTTTTTTTAAATTAAGTAAATTAAAATAATAATTGGATATGAATAATATTTGAAAAATTATAAGAGAAAATAAAATAACAAAAATTTTGTTATTTTTATTTATATATCCGAATTTCTTTTGATCTTATAATATTAATTCTATATATAAATTTAAGTATTTGGTATTTAAATTTACTACTTATTTTAGGTATTTTAAAATTTTGGGTATATTAATATAGTATTCATGATAAATTTATTTGAGAAAAATGGAAGGGAAAAAAAAAGAGAATTAAAAAAAGAGCAGAAAAAAAGATTCTTATCAAACCTATTTGTGCAATTTTTATGCTCATTTAGACTGATATGCCGTTATACAAGCAACGAACATGACAATATATGATTTTATTATTGTGATTCATCAAAAAGTGAATATGATATAACACCTATCCAGTCCTATGTTGATTAGAAATGTAGACGGGCAAATGTAGCTAAAGAGAATAGATTAGGATAAAAACATAATCTTTTACCCATTTAGCCTAAAACAGCAAATTATGCAAGTCAATAAACAAAAAATTCTGACAAAAAAAAACAACAAAAAACTTTAATTAGCGAACCTCCACATGCCATATTAGCAAATTCCTCAATACAATCAGTCAATTTCAGTTACTACTTAATTAACCTCCCCAATCACTTTCTACATTGAATTATATGGTACTTAATCTACTATTTACTTAACCTTCCCAATCTATTCTACAGTAAATTTTGCAAGTCAATAAACAAAAAAACTTTAATTAGCGAACCTGCACATGCCATATCAACAGATTCCTCGATATAATCAGTCAAATCAAACTTTCTTAACCTTGATTGACTTCCCTAGTTACTTTCTACATGATAATATATAGTATTGAATTTATCGTATTATATATGTCGAGAGAAGGGAAATGACAATTCGTGGAAATTGCTGTGATTGTGGACATTAAACAACCATATAAATCAACCCCACATCTTGAAAAGGCTTACGCAACCAGTAAGTCGCTCATTGGTCAGTCAACATACACACAATATAAACATTCTGATTAACTAACTCTCCTTCTTCTCGTCCTCAATACTAATCTTGCTTCCATTTCACTTCAAAGCTTAATGGAAACAGAAGTGCTCTATGATCTGTCTCCATTCGCTAGGATTTTCAACGATGGCCGAGTGGAGAGACTCTGGGGGACCGATACCGTCCCTCCGTCGCTGGACGAAAAAACCGGCATCCGATCGAAAGACGTCACCCTTTCATCGGACTCTGCTGTCTCGGCAAGACTCTACATCCCCGAAGCGGCGATCAACTCTCCCCAAAAGCTGCCGGTGTTCGTGTACTATCACGGAGGATGCTTCATATTCGAAACTGCGTGGTCGCCGACTTACCACAACTATCTCAATGCCCTAGTCGCGGAGGCCAACGTCATCGCCGTCTCCGTCGAGTATAGGAGGGCCCCGGAGGATCCTCTTCCGGCAGCTTATGAAGATTCGTGGACTGCCCTCAAGTGGGCGGCCTCTCATTCCACCGGAAACGGCCCTGAGGAGTGGCTGAATTCTCATGCTTGTCTGGAGAAGGTAACCTTAAATGTTCTCCTTTTCATTTCAGGGTATTCTACGAGTCAGATAGCCTGGACTTTGTGCACCTGGCGCCCGTCGATTTTTAAAAAGTGCACAGTAACTGATACAATACTCTCTCTTGTTAATCTATATTACAAGTTCATTTCTTCTTGTTTTTCATAGGTGTTTCTGGCCGGAGATAGCGCGGGTGCTAACATAATCCACAACATGGGCATACGATCAGGAGAGGAAAAGCTTAATGGAATCGAAGTCCGGGGCGTTATGATGGTGCATCCTTATTTCTGGGGCAACGAACCATTGCCTTTGGAGACCACGGAACCGGAGAAGAGGTCCTTCTACGAAATGCTCTGGCAGGCGGCAAACCCGGTGAGCACCGGCTGTGACGACCCGCTGATGAACCCGGCGATGGACTCGAGGCTCTCGGGTTCGGGTTGGAACAGGGTCCTGGTTTGTGTTGCTGGAAAGGATGTGTTGAAATACAGAGGGTGGTATTACAAGGAGGTGCTGAGTCGGAGTGGATGGAGTGGAGAAGTGGAAGTGATGGAAACGCCGGGGGAGGATCATGTCTTCCATTTGTCGGATCCTGGTTGTGATAATGCTGGGAAGTTGATGAAGAAATTGGTCTCCTTCATGAGTGAAGGATGAATAGGGTTAGACGCTATGGTGTCAGCGACTTCCTTTGGTTGGGCCAATCCTCAGTTATTTCTATCTCTATTTGAAATAATTGCTTGTGTGGACTGGAAAAAAAAAAAAAAGAGTCAAGAGTGTGAACGCCTGTTCGTAACTTTATATGTGATGAACCATGTGGTATGCATCTTGCCGCATGTATATCTTTTGAACTAAATCGTAGTTAAATATATGCGGTTGTTATTAAATAAACTATATCATTTGAATAAATTATTGTCCCATTATCGATAGAGGGGTTCCATTTGAAAGTCTCCACTGCTTGTGGGTAGGAATATTATTCATAGTGCCCGTGCGCATTTCGGACAGTGTTTCGCCTGCCAAGGAAATTTCCTTGGTAGACGATCCCCACCCTCCATTGAAATTTCCTTGGCGGTCCGTTCAACTCAAGATGGAAATCCTTCTTTGTTTTTTTTTTTTGGGTGCACCAATCAACACATACGGTACTTGCAATAAGGTTACCCATGTAAAATCAATGGTGGTTGTAGCTTTTGACTCTTATAAGGTGTGTATTTGACTCCTCACAAGCATATATGTGACAATAGTTTTAATTCTTTTGTAATAGAGAACGTTGTGCTTGAAAATCCATGTGGAGTATCTAAATGTGCAATGGAGTTAGGGCGAGCATAACAACAGTTACTATTTCTCCGTCTTTCTATTTTTCTATTCCGGAAATCAGCATTTTTTAATAGAAATTTGTTTGATAAAATAATTTCAATTTTTTATTTTTAGGATAAATATTTTGCCGAGAAATAGATTTGAAAGAGAAGTGAGAAGTAGAAAGTTTTCAATTTTCTACTTCTTGAATAGAAATTAAAATTTATCTCACTGCTCACTCCCACTCTCTTTCTCATATGCGATCTCCCTCTCTCTCGCGACCCGATAGCCGATTGCCCACCGCCCACCGCCAATCTCCGATCGTCGGCTGCCATTCGCGGTCCACTAGTCACCGACTCTCATTCTCCCATCGCCGGTCTCTAGTCCCTAGTTCTCGACTCCTATTCGCTAGCCACCAGTCGCCGTCTGCCAGTCTACGGTCCTCGGCTGCCATATGCCGGCCGATATTCCCCAGCCATCGGCTACCGTTCTCTAGTCTCCAACTGTTATTCACCGGTCTTCGGTCCCCGATTGACGTTTGTAGGGTAGTTTGCCCACGATCGTCCGCCAGTCACCGGTCCCTGGCCGCCATCGCCTTTTCGCTAGTCGATGTTCGCTGATTGCCAATCTCCGATCCCCATTAGTCGTTTGCCCATCGATCACCGGTCCCTATCTGTTGTTCTCCCGTCATCGGCCATCCGCCATTCTCCCGCTGCTGGCCATCCACCGATCACCGGTCTCCGACCCTGGCTGCCGTTCGCTCGCCATCATCCACGGGTCTCCGTTTCCTAGATACCGTTCACCTGTCGCCAGTCGCCATTCGCCCACCGCTGATCTTCGATCCCCGGCTATCGTTTGCCCACCGCCAACCGTCGTTCGCCGATTTTCGGTCGCTGGCCACTGTCTACCAATCGCCGAAACTATAAAAATCTTAATTTGTTATTAGGGGTATGCAACCAGACCGGATTGACCCGGAACCCGGACCGGCCCACCCGAAAAATAGGGTCGGGAACCGGTTCCGGTTGAAATTGGTCCGGGTACCAGTTCCAATTTTTGGGAACCGGTTGAAATCGGTCCGGGTACCGGTTCTAGGTGAAGGCCCACCCGGACCAATTTTAGAACCGATTCGGTTTTTAGTTACTTAAAAAAAATTATTGAATGAGTATATTACCCAAGTCTTTCTTGATTTTTAGATATGGATTATCTTACTGAAAATGTTATCATTGGTAAATAGACTTTATTTTGTGAAAACTATGATTTTGTGGTAATTAAATAGACTTCATCGATCGGCACTTTTGCAAGAAAAACAGGGTTGGGTCCAAAATAGGGTCAGGACCGAAAAACAATATCGGTTCCAAAACAGGTTCCAAGAAAAATAGGGTCGGGTCTCGGTTCCAAAAACTGTGAGCCGGTTATAACATGGTTGGTTTTAGGGTCTAGGCCTGGACCCAGCCCACCCGGCCCACGCTCACCCCTAGTTATTATCAAACGAATTTCTGTCCTCGAAATATAATTTTTGTGTCGTTATCAAACGCATATTTCTGCTCAGATAATCATTTAGAAAAATATATTTTTAACTAGAAATACGATCTAAGAAGCGAATGACCCATGAGCTAAGGCGAAGATTTGTGCTGATTATGTCTCGAGTTTGATCCTTTAAATGAAATCTAACTTGAGATGGAAATCTGCCCCCGTGTCGAATTTGGCGTTGCAAAAGAAAATCCAAATTATACTAAGTTTCGAAACAAAGCAAGGTTATTAACTTCCTAATCAAGCTTTCAAATGCAAGAGAACATTTCATGAGTTGTTTAATCAAATCAAGCTTTCAAATCACAACTCAATCCACACTCAGCAACCTTAATTTTCCTCCCGCTTTTTAGTTCGCTTTATGTTATGTATCGTACTATGTGTTTAATATAACGTGAAAACTAATTAGATCTTGCAATTAAATAAATACGAGATAAACAGGTGAGGAAAATAAAGAATATAGAAGATTTATATGAGTCGTTGCGAGTATCGATACCTACTTCGTATGAAGAGTTAGTGGCGAATAATCCACCAATCAATAAGAGAATTGCAAAGTTATTATCGCTTATACGCTCAAGTGTTTTCCAAATCCATATCACACCTAATCTCACAAAATTTTCAAATACAAACAACTCAATCGGATGTGAAACTCACTGCACAGATTCTAGAGGTCAAACACGTCGGTCCGAGCAAACGAGAACTTCTCTGCGCGTCTCTTTTATTCTTCGAGTCACGGCAAAAAAATAAAGACAAAAAGCTATCAATTCACAAGTTCTTCTCTTCTCGGACCTGTGCAGTCCAACCATAATAAGGAAGCTTTCTTCTTATCGTTTCTCTGTATGTCTGTTTCTGACCAGCTGCAATAGGAAATCGATCTAGCTCATTTCCTATTCTTCTTACGGCAATCATCAGAAGCCTCCAAATTAACATTCGGATCGGAATTTTTTTTTTCAAGCTCGACACATAATTTAGTATCATAGTACAAAATGTTGTATTATTGATGATTCCTCATCTTCGGTATATGTCTAGAAAAGGGAAATATCAACCGGCTTCTCGTGTCTCGCGAAGAGTTATTTAGTGCAACGAGTAGATTTTGTCACTTATTGGTCGGTCGACCTGAAAAGGAAAGAATCATTGTTCACCTACCTGATGTGGCCGGCCACCCAAAGTTAGAAGCAGTCAATATCATCGTTCCATAAACAAAATTGTATCTCACGAAACAAATTTATCGAGCAAGTAGGTAGGGCATATAAAAATCAGCAAATTAATGCAAGAGCTAGACTTCTGATCAGCTTTCTTTCCTCTCATCCTCAATAGCGAACTCGCTTCTATTGTAATTCAAAACTCAATGGACGCAGAACTGCTCTATGATCTGCTTCCATTCGTAAAGATTTACAAGGATGGCCGAGTGGAGAGATTCGCAGGCACGGAAACCGTCCCTCCCTCGTTCGACGAGAAGACCGGCGTCCAGTCAAAAGACCTTGCCATTTCATCAGACTCCGTCGTCTCTGCGAGGCTTTACATCCCAAAATCTGCGATCGATTCTCTCCAAAAGCTCCCCGTGCTTGTGTACTTTCACGGAGGAGGCTTCATAATTGGAACAGCGTGGTGGCCGCCTTACCACAACTATCTCAATGCCCTAGTCGCGGAGGCTAACATCATCGCCGTCTCCGTCGATTATAGAAAGGCACCAGAGCATCCTCTTCCGGCAGCTTATGATGATTCGTGGATTACCCTAAAATGGGTGGCCTCTCATTCTACTGGAAACGGCCCCGACGAGTGGTTGAATTCTCATGCCTGTCTTAGGAAGGTGATCCCAAATGTTCTCCATGTCTATCTCAAATGTTCTCCATTCTTACTGACATATGTAGGGAAAAATGTCCAAAAAGTCTCATATCTATTGTAGTTTTGCCAATCCATTCCTAAACCTTCGAATTTTGCCAATTGAGTCATAAACCTTTTCATGTTTTAACAATTGAGTTCATTCGACCAAATCTTGGCCAAAACTTGCTAACGTGATCGCCGGCCGTCCTATGTGGCATGATCAGTGCTGACGTGGACAGAATTTAATAATGAAACAATGGTTGGATTTTTTTTTCATGGACTGTAATTGTACGTTCGAATTTCAAAAACTTTTTGGCTGCGTGGGGGTGATTTCAACTTCGTCATCAACTAGATAAAATAATGTTTTACTATTCTATCTAGTGATCCATCGGTTGCTTGAGTTTTCTCAAATAATTGAGAAAAGTTGCCATTTTCGAAAACAATTCTTAATAATATGTAACTTAATTTTCTGTTGTGAAATGTTTATTACAGCATCCTTGAACATGCTCAGCAATTGAGTGTACGCACTAATACAACATTCTCAAATAATTAAGATAATGTTCTACATGGATTGTAAGCTCCGTTTGTTTCGCGAGTAACGAATGATTTGAAAAATATTTTTTTAAAATTAATCACTTGTAGAGCTTATAGAAATAAATGAACGAAAATCACTTTTACCGTCCATCAAAATATTCAAACGTAAATTGCTGGTGATAATGAAAATATTTTTCATTGTCGAGCGATAAATTTTTGGAAATTACTTTTCAAATCATTTCATTTTCCGTGAAACAAACACACCTTTAAAGATTTTAGATTCTCAATTAGGAAAAGATAATTTCATACCTAAAGTTAGAAAAATAAGCCAAAAGGAAAAAAATTAAAGCCACACTATTGATTGCAAGAAGTATTCTTGGAATATGTTTTTAATGGAATAATGGTTAGTTTGTTTTGTCATAAGCACTAAATTGCATGTTCGAATTTCAAAAAGGCTTTGGCTGGGCGATGGAGATTTCAACTCTGCCATTAACTAGATAAAATAATGTTCTGCTATTCTATCTAGTGATCGATAAATGTTTATGCAGCTTAGTTTTCTGTTGTGAAATGTTTATTACAGCACCCTTGAACATGCTGACCAACGAGTGTACACACTAATACAACATTCTCAAAATTCTTCATAGGTGTTTATGGCTGGAGATAGCGCAGGCGCTAACATAGTTCACAACATGGGCATCCGATTGGGAGAGGAAAAGCTAAATGGAATTGAATTTCCAGGCGTTATTATGGTGCATCCTTATTTTTGGGGCAACGAACCACTGCCTTCGGAGACCATCGAACCCAAAAGGAGGTCCATGGCCGAGGACCTCTGGCATGCGGCAAACCCGACGACCACCGGGTGCGACGACCCGCTAATTAACCCGGCAATGGACCCGAGGATCTCGGGTTGGGGTTTCAACAGGGTCCTGATTTGTGTTGCTGAAAAGGATAGCTTCAGACAGAGGGGTTGGTATTACAAGGAGGTGTTGAGTGGGAGTGGATGGAGTGGAGCTGTGGAAGTGATGGAAGCACCGGGGGAGGATAATCTATTTCATTTGTTCAATCCCAGCTGTGATAATGCTGCGAAGATGATAAAGAAATTGGTCTCCTTCATGAGTGAGGATGAATAGGGTCAGAGGTATTATAGTTAATTAGTGGCCGCATTTCTGTCCGGAGGTAATCCTTGTTCCGTGCGTGGTACTTTTCTTATATGCTTTTGTAAATTTGAATATTGTCGGTCAAAATGTGTGATTGGCAACGGTACAGACATGTCAAATGGGTGGATTAGAACGGGTTTGGGTCGGATCATAAATGGTCCGACCCAAATTGACTCATTCATCCATTTTTGACCCATTTTATATGTAATGCAAATTTTTTTACCAATGTCCGCCCCGACTCGTATTGCTAAAATATTTCCATATTTAACTCCATCTATAAATACTTGCTTCCTATGATTTCTTAAGAAAATTATATTTCTAAAACACACTTATGCAATACAAATGGACATATTTGATGATGTAGATCGTAAATGGTTGCCTTAAGAATGGATGGCTCCCTTGATCGGACGGCTCATCGAGTAAATAAGGGAACTCGGGGTTGGGTTATGGACAAGGTCTGAATGCGACAATGAAAGTTCGGCCCGAATCATCCACAATCATGAAATGAATTCGAGTTTTGGTTTTGAATTAGAATGAAACATTCATTGTGTTTTAAAATAATCCTCTATAAAGATGACATGATGTCGACAATGTTAGCTACTGGAGTACACGCACACAAACAGAGATGCTCACCCAACAGAGGAGATAAAGAAAAAATCTAGCCAAGCATGGATTTCTGACTTCCATGTCGACAATTGTCGCAACCCTCATCGAGCACCGTCTCAATTTTGGTGTGGAGGGCTAATGGGTCGTCCATTCTGATCGGACGTAGGCCTCTCCTAAGGCCCGTTACCCAAGTCGCAACGGAGGATATCGTGGTCAACCTTTAGTGTGGTCTAGTGACATGTGTTATGTGTACATGCCAAGGAGTCGCCACTAATCATTTCGTGGAAGATACTATTGAAAATCCTATCGAATAGTTGTGAGCTTCTATTCGATTCTGCGAGAACCAAATAAGTATAATTGGGGACTTAGTTACGCAAATCATCTTAATTGACGCCCTTTCGGTGCCTAAGTTGACTGAATATCCTAACATCAGGATTTCATGCAGATGAGTCGGGTACGAACCTTAAATCTATGAATTCATACAGACAAGAGGGACTGCCCTTATACTCACAATCAATAAAAGAAATGCTTAATCAAGGAATCCATCAGATGCGAAAAAATCACATCAAATCAACATGGCGTTCCTAATAAGTCCATATTGGTCTAGATAAATGTCAATCACAGTTCATGAGTGATTTGGACATGATTTGCCCATGAGGGATAAAATCGTAATTTTGAAGAAATCTGCGACTGTTTGCCAAAAAGGACAAAATCGTCATTTTAGAAGAAATCTGGAGTCAAAAAGCGTTAAAAATAGGATTCACCGCCCAACTGACCCATTTCCCATTATTCAACAATTTTTTTTAGAATTTTCTAGAATTTTAGAAGGCAATTTACGCTATAAGGGGTAAAATCATCATTTCAGAAATAGAGAATGAGACATGAAAATCCTTGACAGAAGGATCGAAGACCCACCTGACCCATCACCTAATTCTGGCAATTTTCACAGATCTCAAATAGAAGAGATTGACCGAGTCAATATTACTGACTTTCTTAGAAGTGAAGGGGACATTCCACAAGAAGTTATGTCTGAAGGGGAGGATACTCAAGTAGACATCAATGCTATTGGCGTATGAGTTTCCCTAAGCAAGTCAGTCTCATCATCTGAGAAATATGCTAAGACTCAGGGGAGTCTTCCCATGAGGGAACTCAGACTGATGACATAGACAATGCAACTGACTCAGAACTTCTGAGGGACTTGATACTGAAACAAAGAGAAATGAACCGAAAACTATTAGATATTTGGAACTCTCTACACTTAGAAATTGCAGGCTTGAGTGCCAAGGTGAATGCTGAATTTGAACTGAGCAAGAAACAACTCAAGACCTCTCAGACTCTCAACTTGGTCAGATGGACAAGGTTATCCTCGATCTGTAGGAGGAGATTGAATAGAAACCAAGCAACATATCCAAGTTTGTCCTGGTCCAAATACCACCGAGCCAAGCTCAATCAACTCCAGCTCCATCCACTTCCCAACCAGCCGAAAAGACTAAAAAGAGTTTCATTTCTTTCCAATGTTTTTAATCTTTTTTGGCTTTTGGCACTGATTATTACTTTGAAAAATCATTTTGATACAGTACTTGACTTATTATTGCTTTAAATGTTGATCTTTGTTTGTATATTTGCATGCGTACCAATTCTACACTTTAGCTGCAATATTCATATGATATACAGTTCAGGGGGAGTAATTCTCCATACTATGTGATATGCTTCACCCTCTTTTGTGCTTTATTAGATAAATCATCAATTCAGGGGGAGTAATACTCCATCTCAATGCTTCTTTAGTAATACTTGATCTTTTTATGCTAATGACAAAAAGAGGGAGATGTTAAAAAAGTACTAAACAATTGAACTCTGTGAATGTTGTTATGTATTATTGAACTCTGTGAATGTCATGTCTCTGTATGTCATTGTGCATATATATACTGTGCATATATCCTATATCAGGTACAACAACACTACAGCAGAAATATTGTGCTGTGAAAACCATGCTTTTCAAGCACAAACAGGATATGCATGTGAAGAAGTGTATACAAGTTCACAGGTTATCAAATTGGAAAAATGAGAACACAAGTTCACATGTTCAACAGAAACAAAATCTGAAAAGAAATATAATTTCTTTCTTAAGACGAACAGGTGAACAAATTCCTTACTTTGAACATTTCATTAATATGTATGTTTGGTAATATAATTGCCAAAACATGTTAACTTAAGAGTGTTACAATTGCTATAATCTAAGCATGTAGATTACAAGTTCTGAGCAAATGTGTAGTAATTCTAAATCACAAGTATCATGCTCTCACTTACTATGTTACACGAACTCGTAGTTTTGATAAAAATTTTCGTGTCGGACACGTGTCGGACTCGGACACGTGCCTGACACGGCTGGACATGATCGGACTCTTCTCGGATACGCAGTCAATGCGTGTTCGAGACCAGACTCGTGGTCAACCAGAAGGACACGCGAGGGACTCGCGTGTCTATCTGGTGGTGCGTTGGTGGCTGAACAGAAGAACGAGAGAGATTGGGTCGTGGCTGCAGAGGAGAAGGGAGGTCGGGGTCTGTCGGAGTTCGGATTTGGCGACGCGGCTGGGACTTTGGCCGGCGTCGGGGCTCTCGGACGCAAGGGGTCGGACTTGGAGCTCTCGAGACAGGGCTTGACCACGGATCTCTCGAGTTTGGGTCACGACGGGCTCGGGTCCCACGGCTACTAGATCCTCGTGGCTGGGCGGAATGGCGAGGGGTGACTAGCAACGGAGGGAGCGGCGGACGGTGGGGGTGCGGTGAGGTGGTGATGCAAGCGATGGCTGTGGTGGTTGTTGGATGAGGAAGTTACAGAAAGAAAGAAAAAGATGAAGAATCACACGAAACGAAAGAAAGGAAGAAGAAGCAGAAGAGGGTGGGGTGGGGTGGGGTCGCATCGCGTCGCTGAGAGAGAGAGAGTAAAAAGGGTGAGCCACGTGAGGGGAAAAATTTTGAGGAAGAGGGTCAGTTAGGTTAAGAAAAGAAACGGGGGAGGGAAAAGAGGGATGTAATATAATGGGGGCCCATTAGCTAAAAATCAAATCTCAAATAATTTTATTTTTTGTGAATAATTTTATTAAGCATGGATATATAAAAATATACATATAATATATACTGTGTCCCAGCGTGTCGATTTTTTTATTTTATTTTTTTAGAACTGACGCATCGACATATCGTGCCGTGTCATGTCGTGAGTCATGTCTCGTGTCCGTGTAATATAGCTAACTTACTATACTGCTCAAGATTATCATAAATGTGATTACAATTATATGAAATCAATTAGAATCACTTGACTATATTCTTAAATGTTCTGAAGCTATACTTGTGCTTAATTCTCAAATTTTAAGAGTTATATCAATTTCTGACCTTCAGAACTTATTCTTGCCAGAAGAACAAATAACAGATTGATAAAATTATCTTTAGCAAGACTCTACTAAGAGTAACTAGACTCTAGTTGCTTATCTTTATTATTTAATCAATTGTTACTTTTGTGGATAGTTTTGTCATCATCAAAAAGTGGGAGATTGTTGAGAAAAACCCTTAGATAATTTTGAAGTTGACAAAACAATGCAAGTTCTTTTAAGTTTCGAGATAATGCCGTGGAATACTTGTTTTGCATATTGTCCTTTGGTGCGGGGATGAACAGGATTGAATCTGACAAAAAGATTTAGCTCAGATGTTGATTTCTGAGGGACTTAGATGTTGTGTCGAGCTCAGACGTTGAGCGGAATAGCTCACACGTGGAATGATGCTCAAGTTCTGAGAGGAGTATTCACGTGCAGTAATCAAAACTTGAAGAGGGTTTCAAAATGTACTTCATTGATACATTACAACGGATACAATCGAGCATGATCATTCTTGAGGATTCTCAGGGATAGAGATCAATCAAGGATACGAAATCAAGGAGACACACACGACTTTTCAAATGTAATTGTGAGGAGGTGTACACAAGAGTATTGATCGTTAGGTGGGGTATCCTACGTTTCAAGGAGTTCATTAAGCTGTAGCCTCTCAAGCAGTTTACTAGTGGAATCCAGCCGATCGGTTGATAGCCGAAGAAGTGGACGTAGACTCAATCAAAGCCGAACCATTATAAACCCTCTATGCAGTCTTCTCTATCCCTTACTCTGATTATATCATATATTTTGTCATAGATGAACTGCATATGAATCGTTCATAGTGATACACTGTGTTTCAATCATTTGAAACGTCATAATAACGCCTATGTAATTTGAATTCTGCAATTAATACTGAAATTGCACTGTAATCACCTATTCACCCCCTTTAGGTGATAAAGCTAGCCACAACACATGAATCATCTAAACGTTTGTTCAGTTCTCAAGATTATATTTGTTTTGGCCATGAACATCGTCTTAGTTCTACGAGAGTTTCTAAAAAATATTCAACCCTCAATAATTCTCCTTTGAAGCGGCCCCACTTCTCTGTCACATAGGTGATCACTTAATTTTGAATAATTGATTTACTCTACTTAAGAATCATTAAAGAAAAAATTGTTATCATTTTCCTCACCATATCATTGATATTTTATAGGAATGGTTTGAGGGATAAACCCTCACAGTGATATCACTCAGTTCATATAATTGGGTTGTCCCTTTGAGCGTAGATCTTGGGATCTCCGATCAATTATGTTGGGTTTTCCTTTATAACAATTTCCTATAATGGGCTTCAATTCCATTCCTATTGTTGATTTTTCAACTAACTCTCTGTTTAACCCTTCGGTTAGCGGATCCACAATATTATCCTTTGGCTTTATGTAGTCAATAGAGATACTTCCAGTTGAGAGTAGATGTCTAATGGTATTGTGTTTACGACGTATATGTCTAGACTTACTATTATACATGTTACTCTATACTCTTCCAACCGCACAATGTATACAGATTGGTGGCACAGATTTTTTCCATTTTGGAATATCCCCTAAGAATTGGCGTAGTGATTCAGCCTCTTCACCACATTTATCCAAAGTTATAAGTTCATATTCCATTGTGGCGCAGAGCTTTTGTTGAACCCTTCTTTTTGCGCGCAGAGCTTCTTTTGAACTCTTTGCATTCAAAGCCTCTATTGAACTCTTTGCGCTCAAAGCCTCTGTTGAACTCTTTGCATTCAGAGCCTTTATTGAACCCTTTGCGTTCAGAGCCTTTGTCGAACTCTTTATGCTTAAAGCCTTTATTGAACCCTTTGCGTTCAGAGCCTCTACTGACTTCTTTGATTCGAAGTCTAACAATTAGCTCATCTAGGTTCATTTCCTTTCGCTTGTGCTTAAGGTAATTCTTGAAATATTTTCACCCAAGAGATAGCTTTTCGATAATAGCAGCCACTTGGAGGGTTTCATTCAAGTTCATTTCTTCAGCCAGAATCTCATGCAAAATCACTTGAATTTCTTACATTTGACTGATCACATTTTTAGAATCCGCCATCTTTTAATCAATGAATCGATCGACAACAAATTTCTTTGATCTGACATCCTCTATTTTATATTTTCGGTCCAAGGATTCTCATAAATCCTTTGACGTCTTTGTTGTACAATAGACATTGTACAATGAGTCATGTAAGTCATTCATGACATAATTCCTACATATGAAGTCAGAATGCTTCCAAGTCTCAACAGCGTTGAAGGCTTGTTCATCCGTTTCTCCATCGGATACCTTAGAGGGTTCCTCAGTCAAAAATCTCGCAAGATTCAAAGTTGTTAAATAAAACATCTTTTGCTGCCACCTTTTACAGTTCGATCTGTGACATTTTGAATTTCCTGCCATTTTGAGACTATGGAATGAGATAAATCTATCGATGTATTTCGGTTATATTTCACTCGGATCTGATCAATCCTGAGAGGACTAACCAAAATGGAAAGGTTAACGTAAGACAAGGGACGTGGACCTAGGGGACTCGAAAAAGAAAATGATGCTTTGACCATAAGGATTGACGAGGGAACATTTAGAGCTAATAAGGACTGCCAAATAACGATTAATGAATCCATTGCTAGCGTTATACGATTGGAGCGTGGGTGATGCCGCTTAACTAATGTATAATTTGTGAAGTTTTTCTAAATCGATCAAAGACGATCGAGGCCGTCAGAACTAGTAATGAACCCTCGCAGATACATGACAACCAAAGCCATCATAACATGAGTCATCCTAAGGGTGATGAGAGTCACATGGTCGATACGCGTAACGTTTGCAAAAGCCACCCGTTAATTCGAGATAAATGGAAGATACGATCGTCGATAGGTTGATCACGAAATGGACGCTCGAAATCGGCAATTGGAATGAAGAATTTCAAAATTGGAAAAGGATTTGACATCGCTTCGCCAATGGTCATTCAAAATTAGAAAAATGAGTTTCGGACGAAAAGTGCCAGATTACCGTTTTGCCCCTCAACCCATTACCCTTGCCTTAAGAAAATTTGAAGGGCAAAAGAGTCATTTGGGACCCCCAAGGAAGCTGCTGAAAATACTTGTGGATATGGTCAAAGGAAATCAAAGTCAAGGGATCAACCAATGGAAGCTTGCCAAGTGTCAACTAAAGAAGGCCTCATGCATTAAATGTCCATTAATTACCCATCTTATCTAATTGACCAAAGTGCATTATTGGGGTGGAAAGCTCTCTCTCTCTCTCTCTTCATTTTGGCCAACCACCTCCTCTCCCTCTTCTTCTTCTTCTTCCTTTTTCTTTCGGCCGAACAGTTTTCTCTCGGACAGAGAAAAACTTATTCACTGTTCTGGCCATAACTTTGTTGTCTAAACCGCCATCTGAAAGCATCTCGTTTTTCCATTCCAACAAGGTATTATAATCTCAATTTGGCCCAGTATTTCTTCCGTAGGTCTGTTTGAGTGGGTAAAGGTAAGAATCTGACCCGGTTTTGGAGAGGAACTATTTTTGGGGGCTTCAGGACTTCAAATGACTCCAAATTTTCGGTGAGACTCTCTTGACTCATAGTATTAGAGTTGGCTGAGCTGTGGTTATAAGTTTAATTGAGTTTAGATGGGTTTTCATGGCTGTTTTGAGGTCGATTTTGTGGAGCAAAATCTGTTCACCTGAGAGCCGAGTAGGATCGGACCGATTGGAAGATCTAGAAGGGTTATCTTACTTCCAAATTTATGGTGAGCCTTCTATACTTGTAAATGGATCTATTGGCAAGTCGGTTTGTGAGGAATTTGGGTTAAGAGATGATTAAATGGCTGTTGGGTGTGTTTAACTCAGAACCGAATTCTGCCCCTGCACTGGACCGTGGGAATCGAGTCGTTTAAAGGTTCGCCGAGGTGTCGTCTTGCACAGAAATTTCTGGTAAGGCTCTTTAAGACATAGTATTATATGTTGGTGAAGAGTATGAGGAGTTAGAAGGAGTTTGGATGAGTTTTAATGGTCGGTTTGCATGAAATCCATAGGACCGACCAATCTGTCCTTGTCGCGCACCGATTTTAAAATGGGTCATTCTAAATCGTCTAGTATCCGAATTGAGCTCCGTTTTCACCCACGCGTCCTAAGATATTGAAGTATAAGATTATGAAATTAGATTTTGTAGAAATTAGAGGGAGCAATGCCATTTTATTTGAGACTGAATCTGGTCGTGGAAGGCCAAATGGACAGCTTGGTACCGCGACGTTGTGTCGCGCGTTTTGTGGAAATTACTTGGCCTAAGCTCGAGGTAAGTTATGCCTAAACTTTTATTAAGATGTTAGGTTACTAAAGGATGGAGTTTTGATTCAAATTGAATGGTTTTATGAACTAATTCTGTGAGAGGCGCGATGAAACCTAAATCTGCCCTATTTCGATGGATTAAGCTTGAATGGGTTCATGGTATGAAAATTGTGAAATAGAGGTTGAATTGAGGAGTATTAATCTGATTGTGGCATGTGGTTAGGCCATTTGGCGTGCTTTGTGAAAATTCTCATTGATTTGAGTGCATTAAGCGGATTGGTTTACCAATCGAGTCTTGAGATGACTTGTGAATGACCAAATTTGAGATTTGCTTGAGTTGAGCCGAGTGATGCTCGTGTTTTACTGAACATGTTCGAACTTGAAATGTGTTTTGTCCAGTGATGGACGTTTGAAAAGAATGCCTTGAATAGATGATAAATGCTTGAGTTTGTTGAGTGCGTTTCTGATTGGAAATTTAGGCATGAATGCGTTTTCTAATGAAAATTGAGGCTTTTATAACAGAATTTCTTACGAATAAATGGCATGTGGGATCACCGAGAAAATCTTGAGTGCACAGGCATGTGGGATCGCCAAGGGCGTGTGGGAGAGCCAGGAAAATTATATGTGCACTGGCGTGTGGGATCGTCGAGGATTATAATTTGGCTAACGTATTGGGAGGGAGTTACTCCCATTTGACCTGACGAGGTCGTGCGGTTAGAGAGTCCCATACCGAAACGATTCATCTAGATTGAAAATGGGCGTCGAGAGTCGTATGGTGACTGAATCATCTCTAGGTTCATACGCGGGAGTCTCATATATACTGACGGGTCATATGGAGACCAAATCATCTCGCAGCCCCAAAGTGGGTGGCTCAGGATAGGCGAATATGGAAAGAACTATTTCTTGAATTATCAAAGAACTGATTTTTGAGAAATTGAAATGCCTCATGAATTGAAATTTAGCCTAGAGAAGGGCGTGAGAGAAAAGAATGTGTTTTCTAGAAATTTCGAGGAATGGTACTTTTGAGAAAGAAATGAAAGTTGCCTCATGTTTTTGAGATGGCGTCGAGTGCTTGCTTCTGATTGAAAACCCTGCCATTGTACAAAGCTTATAGTTATCTTGATCTTTTTTTACTGAGTCAAGCTGTTTTGAAAGTACTGAAATGCCAAGTTTTGTCAAGTACCCTATTTTACCATGCCAAAGCTTTTGATCCCAAAATACCATATTTTTTAAAAGTGTCTAGAGGTGCTGATAGCCTAGTTTAGGGTTAGGTTTGACTTACTGGGATTATATATCTCACTCCGTCGTGGGACAACATTTTTCAGGTCCCAAGCTATGGAAACTCGAGGAATGCCAGGATTGACATTTGAAGACTGAATTAGAGGAAGTGGTTAAGAACCTTTTGTGACCTTAGGGATTGTACAATGAATTGTGGGTTTAGAATTTTAACATTTGACCTATGATAGACCTTAATGGGAAGCTTACCCTTTTGTCTTAAGTCATCTTGTGTTGTTTGATTTGATATGGAGATGTTCTCGCTTTCACTTGCATGCTTCATATAGGTCCGTAAGTTAATGGCAGTTGGTTCTTGGGAGATCATCAATGGTAATGGCGAAGGTGGGATGCTCGCGTGCTCGCCGAGCTCAGGGCGTGACATCCTCGTTTGGTTGTTATCAAAGCAAGGTCTGCTCGATCCAGTGTCATTGAGGTTTGGAGTGATAAGGAGTGATTACTTGGGGACAATTAGATAGTGAGACCTATAGGATTAAGCAATGATCACTGAATCTTGAGGATTATAGGCTTGAACTTGTGTGGTATTATAATGGTCCTAGCGTCAACTTTGATCGATGATCTTGGGTGGTGATATTATTGAGGTTCATAAAGAAGTAAGCGGAAATGAGGGAGTTTTAAGTGTGGATTTTGAGGTCATAATGGTGCTTGGGGCTAATAGAGGATTGCTTATAGGTAAAGGATCGATTGGATTTCATGATCGTGATTGTGGCCTTGAGGTATATGGTGGAACATAGGTAATTGATCTGTGTTATGTGATGGTCTTTTGTGGAAATTAGAAACCTCCTACGAATAAGAACTTATCTGGAAACGAATGTGGTGTGACGAGTATTGAGGACGCTCATTTAGTGCATGAGTTTATGGCATTGAAATGAAAGTTGAGGATGGTGAATGCATGAGCTTGTCATTATTAGACTTGATAAACCGTCGCTTGATATGGGACAAGCTGATGGGATTCCTATAAACCGTAATGAAGCATGTTATGGGACGTGTGGAACGGGACTCTCTTCGTAGATGTATGACTTAGGACAACCTGCAACGACCAGGTCTGATGAGGGCGGGGAGTGTACGCCGGGACAGAGAGGTTCGGACAAGGAGCGGCTCCTGGTAGGTTTCAAAGATAGCAAGGAGGCAGGAATGACCCAAGTCATAAATTGAAAGAGATAGTCTAGGTATCGGGTTGAGTTTGATTTTGGTTAAGAGATGTATTGCACTGAAGTGTCCCTCAAGGTGAATTTTCAAAATTGCATGGCATATGTTATTGGCATGGTTAGGAGATTCGTACATGGCAGTGGGTGTTGTTTTTTTTTTTTTTTAAAAGAAGAAGAAAAATTGACGTGTGTGTTTGGCGTGTGTGGCGAGTCTTGGCATTGAATGTCGTTGGCTAATACCTTTTGAAATTGAGATAGCCTGGTGAGTTATTGCTAAGTCGCAGATACGTCTGGACTTATGATGCGAGCACTTGACCCAATGAGTTGTGATTCAAGAGTTTGCCTAATAGATGGCGACTAGTTGAGGCTGGCTTGATGAGTGGATACTGGTGAAGGATGATTTAAAATCCCTGAATAATTGGCGATTGATTGAGGATTTGTTTAGAACCATTGGATGGTAGATTGCTTGTGATAGATGATAAGATGAGCAGCCTAAGACTGCTAGACCTAGATGAATGACTTAGGTCTTTAATTCCTGAAGGGAATTATAGTGACTCGAATGTCACGAGAACCTAGTAAGGTTGGGTCGAAGGAGTAAAGGCATTTAAGGAGCATTTGGCTCGAGTTTGTGAATTGTATGAGATCCAAGGGACAATGGCATCATGAAAACCTTGAATGGAAATAGGAATCTAAAAGGTGTGAGTAGACTCAAGAAGGAGCTGCCATTGTTGCCCAAGTCACTGATGTGACTGATGCTAGTATTGATGAATTAAGTGATGGAAGTCATGAGAAAGTTGACTCTAAGACTATTTGTTCTTAAATGGAGAATGTGGAAAAGAACCATGAGAACTTTGAATAACTTGTGAAGTGAATCATGAGGTCGAGATCGACTGAGGTTCAATGGAAAAAATGATCTCGAAACTGCCTTTCTCTGGATTGAGAACTTGGAAAGGAAACCTTAGAGGTTCTGGGTACACTGAAGAAAGAAAGTGACCCTAACAGTTCCTAGCCTTAAGAGGCTATTGATGATTGGTGAAAGGTCACCAAAGGAAGAAGTTTTCTTTGAAGGCATCGTATCTGTCTGGATCGCCTTCGTTGAGTTGTTCAATGGAAGTACCTTCCTGAGATTGTTCGAGAACAAAGGTTGCCCGAATTCTGATAATTTTGTGAGAATTTGAGGATGATCGACCAATGTGAGATAGAGTTCTCGAGGTCGCTTAAGTGTACTAAGAATGGTCAGTGACCTTTGAATGAGACGTAAAGTTCCTAAATGGATTGGAATTTGAAAGCCGTGTGGTTAGTTGTTGTTCTTGATTTTGAGGAAAGGTAATGAGACTCAGTAAAATAAGAGAATGATCGGAAGACCTATGAATAAGAGAACTCCTGCTTAAGGATTACGAGCAAAGATATGTTCATTATGGAACATGGAACGTGCCTGCAAGAAATGGCTATTACTTTGGCGTAAGGCTCGTAATAAGAGATTGATATTTTGTTTCTTCCGTCGTGAGGAAAGTTAAGGAAAGAGTTATGCCAGTTGTCTGGCCTTGTTGAATAAAAAGGGGATTGATTGAAGTTGAATCGGAATCCCAAGAAATAACATTGCGAGTTATCACCCCTAAAGAGTAGGGTGTCGTTCTCAAAGAACGATCGGACCATGAGATGGTCGTTGAGGGAAAGGAAAGTGAATGGACTTGATAGTCCTAGATGTTCATAATCTTAATGAATGGTTGAGTAAGCGAAAAGAGCGCTTAGAGTGTAATTGCAGAGTGATTTGAAGTAATCGAGTTGAGTATTCGATACGTGAATTGGTGGAGACCAAGGAAGAACGAATCTTGTCACTTGAGGTGATTGAGTCACTGGAAGGAGAATGCCAAGTATGGTGGTATCTAAATCCCGGAGTATGAACATCTCTATTGACAAAGACTCTAAGACTAACGTCCTATAGAATAAGAAGGACGAGGTGAATTCTAAATGAGAGAATGCCATTGAAGTGTATGGTTTCCTTCATAGGGTAAGAGACCCTAGCGTGAAAGGAAGAGAAAATATGAATTGTCTTGGTATTAAGGTTGAGCGTCTAGACTAAGAAAGAAGACGCAGAACTTGAATAATTCCTAGAAGGGAAGTTCGAGAAACTATCATGTAGACAATGTTGAATTCCAGGATGATGTCGACGTTCAGTTGAATGGACGAAATTGAGATAAGGTCGCATTAGCTGGTTGTGAAACCAATGGGTCAAGGCACTAATGCTTCCTCAAGGAAGAGTGACAAAAATGAGCAAAGTGCTACAGAGTCCAAGTGGGGACTCATGAGAGCAGAGAGCCAATATATGAGCTCTCAGGCGAATGGTACCATGGACAGTTGAAATAATACAACACTTGGTAGTAATGAGGTGGATAACAGTCGGATCGGGTGTCCAAGGAATGATTGAGTTGGTTGTTACCGTTTAGAGAGACGATGATTGGACTCACTTAAGGAGTCATAAAAAACATGAATAACCAGCGAAAGTGTCCTATGGACTTTAAGGAGATGCTCGTTATATGTGGAATATGAAGAGCACGAGCTATGGACCTAATGAGGTGAGATTCCTCAGTCATGAAATTTCTGAGAAGTGGAATCCCTGTTGAGCCTTTGAGGATTGAAATAAGTGATGAATCGACTGAGTTGATGTGAATTGCTGGAAGTTGAAATTTCCTGAGATTGTTGAATTGTTATAGACGGATCGCTGGAAGATTCCTCACAAGAGTTGTTCTATTGATGAAATGGACTCAGGACGAGATGTAACGCGAATGGGTGAATGAACGCGATGAGTCTTTGAGGGCTTGAGTCAACTTGACGACTACGCTGTTAGTGGCGTTCCTGTTCGGAATCAAAAGAGTCAAGAGAATCATAATGACGTAACGTAAGAGGGGAATTTGAGGCGTTGCATGGCAAACTGATACGAACTGCGCCGTGACAATAATGTCATTGAGTTGGAATGCTTAGAGCATGATTGGAATTGATTTGCGAATGTCCTCGCGATAAAGTTTGGGAAACATTGTTTGGGTGGAAGAAGATTTCAAGTCTATAACTACTCCAAGAACATTGAGTAGTAGTTTTCCGAGAGGAATTGAATGAGAAGCAACGTCAATGGATGAAATTGCTTACGGATACGAGAGCGTTGCTCGTGAAAGGAAAGACCTCGCAACTGTGTGAACTGTAAAAGTTGGAAATGTTGACTGCTCCAAGGGGATTGAAGGGGAAGCATAACCGTTGCAAGTTGGTGGATTAAATTGGTCATTGGAGGATCTCGAATGTAATCGAGAAAGAGCTATTAAGGACCCAATCATGAGTTTTCCTGAGAAGTCGAGAAGGTTATGGTTCGATTTGGACAATCGAGGGTAAGATAATGGAATTTGTGCGTCCCCGACGATACAAAAGGATGATTGAATTGGATGATTATGCCAAATGGTAAAGGCACCAAGGAGTACGTTTTCATGATGATCTGGTAATGATCGTGATAGGAAAGGAACATGAATTTAAGGCGACATTTTGGAAAAGCCTTCCGACTGGGAATTTCAAATGCAGGGTTGCAGTGTGATGCACGTATTATGCTCGGACTAATAGGCAAATTGAAAGGAAGATTCAAATGCTCGAAGGTGTATCACCGATAGATATTATGAATGTCAAGAGAGAATAGAGAAAAGCAAGCACAGGTTGAGGACAAAGGGAAACAAGTCCTGGAGGAGGATAACTTTTGTCAGAAAGGACAAATGGGAGTATCAAGTAATGGGAGGAACCATTTTGAAAAGTGAGGATGCGGTGAGGCGTCAGTACACCCATGGAAGTGGATAATCGGGAAATTAAAAATTTCGAGGGCGAAATTTCCGTAAGAGGGGAAGAATTGTGACATTCTGAATTTTCTGCCATTTTGAGACTATGGAATAAGACATATCTATCGATGTATTTCAGTTATATTTCGCTCGGATCTAATCAATCCTGAGAAGACTAACCAAAAGGGGAAGGCTAACGTAAGACAAGGGACGAGGACCTAGGGGACTCGAAAAAGGAAATGACGCTTTGACCATAACAATTGCAGATGGAACATTTAGAGCCAATAAGGCCGGTCGAATAACGATTAAGGAATCCATTGCTAGCGTTATATGATTGGAGCGCTGGTGATACCGCTTAACCAATGTATAATTTGCGAAGTTTTCCTAAATTGATCAAAGACGATCGAGGCCGTAGGAACTAGTAATGAACCATCGCAGTTACATGACAACCAAAGTCGTCATAACTTGAGTCGTCCTAAGGGTGATGAGAGTCACAGGGTCGATACGTGTAACGTCTGCAAAAACCGGCCGTTAGTTTGAAATAAACTGAAGATACGATCGTCGAGAGGTTGATCACGAAATGAAAGCTCGAAATCGGCAATTGGAAATGAAGAATTTCAAAATGGAAAAAACATTTGACGTCGCCTCGCCAATGGTCATTCAAAATCAGAAAAATGAAGTTTCGGACGAAAAGTGCCAGATTACCATTTTGCCCCTCAACCCATTACCCTTGCTTTAAGAAAATTTGAAAGGCAAAAGAGTCATTTGTGACCCCCAAAGAAGCTGCCGAAAATGCTTGTGGATATGGTCAAAGGAAGTCAAAGTCAATGGATCAACCAATGGAAGCTTGCCAAGTGTCAACCAAAGAAGGCCTCATGCATTAAATGCCCATTAATTATCCATCTTATCTAATTGACCAAAGTGCATTTTTGGGGTGGAAAGCTCTCTCTCTCTCTCTCTCTCTCTCTCGTCATTTTGGCCGACCACCTCCTCCCCCTCTTCTTCTTCTTTTTCTTTTTTCTTTCGGTCGAACAGTTTTCTCGCGGATAGAGAAAAAATTCTTCACTGTTCTGGAAATAACTTTGTCGTCTGATATTGGATTGAGGTAAAACCACTGTCATTGGAAATCTTATCGTCTTGCCGTTCCAATAAGGTATTAAGAGCTCAATTTGGCCCAGTATTTCATCCCGTAGGTCTGTTTGAGTGGGCAAAGGTCGGAATATGACCCGATTTTGGAGAGGGACGATTTTTGGGGGTTTCAGGACTTCAAATGGCTCCAAATTTTTGGTTAGACTCTCTTGACTCATATTAGTAGAGTTGGCTGAGCTGTGGTTATAATTTTAATTTAGTTTAGATGGGTTTACATGGCTGTTTTGAGGTCGCTTCTGTGGAGCAGAATCTACTCACTTGAGAACCGAGTAGGATCGGACCGATTGGAAGATCTAGAAGGGTTATCTTGCTTCCAAATTTACGGTGAGCCTTCTAAACTTGTAAATGGATGTATTGGCAAGTCGGTTTTATGAGGAATTCGGGTTAAGATGTGATTAAATGGATGCTGGGTGTGCTTAACTCAGAACCGAATTCTGCTCTTGCACTGGACCGTGGAACTGAGTCATTTAAAGGTTGGCCAAGGTGTTGCATTGCCCGAAAATTTCTGGTAAGGCTCTCTAAGACATAGTATTACATGTTGGTGAAGAGTATGAGGAGTTAGAAAGGAGTTGTGATGAGTTTTAATGGCCGGTTTGCATGAAATCCATAGGACCGACCAATCTGTCCTTGTCGCGCACCTATTTTAAAATGGGTCGTTCTAAGTCGCTCGTTATCCGAATTGAGCTCCGTTTTCACCTACGCATCCATAAGAAATTGAAGTATAAGATTATGAAATTTGATTTTGTAGAAATTCGATGAAGAAATGCCATTTTATTTGGGACTGAATATGATCGTGGAAGGCCAAATGGACAGCTTGGTGCCGCGACGTTGTGTCGGGCGTTTTGTGGAAATTGCTTGGCCTAGGCTCGAGGTAAGTTATGTATAAACCTTTATTAGGATGTTAGATTACTAAATGGGGGAGTTTTGACTCAAATTGAATGATTTTATGGACTAATTCTGTGAGAGGTGCGAGGAAACCCAAATCTACCCTATTTTGATGGATTAAGCTTGAATGGGTTTATGGTATGAAAATTGTGAAATCGAGGTTGAATTGAGGGGTATTAATCTGATTGTGGCATGTGGTTGGGCCATTTGGCATGCTTTGTGGAAATTCTCATTGATTTGAGCGCATTAAGCTGATTGGTTTACCAATCGAGTCTTGAGATGACTTGTGAATGACCAAATTTGAGATTTGATTGAGTTGAGCCGAGTGATGCTCGTGTTTTACTGAACATGTTCGAACTTGAAATGTGTTTTGTCCAGTGATGGACGTTTGAAAAGAATGCCTTGAATAGGCGATAAATGTTTGAGTTTGTTGAGTGCGTTTTTGATTGAAAATTGAGGCATGAATGCGTTTTATAATGAAAATTGAGGCTTTTATAACCGTATTTCTAATGAATAAATGGCGCGTGGGATCGCCGAGAAAATCTTAAGTGCATAAGCGTGTGGGAGCGCTGCGAAAAATTATATGTGCACTGGCGTGTGGGATCGCCAATGATTATAATTTGGCCAACATATTGGGAGGGAGTTACTCCCATTTGACCTGATGAGGTCGTGCGGCTAGAGAGTCCCATACCGACACGAATCATCTCGATTGAAAATAGGTGTCGAGAGTCGTATGGTGACTGAATCATCTCTAGGTCCAAACGTGAGAGTCTCATATGTACTTACGGGTCATATGGAGACCGAATCATCTCGCAGCCCCAAAATGGGTGGCCTAGGATGGGCGGATATGGAAAGAACTATTTCCTAAAATATCAAAGAACTAGTTTTTGAGAAATTGAAATGCCTCATGAATTGAAATTTAGCCTAGAGAGGGGCGTGAGAGAAAAGAATGTGTTTTCTGAAAATTTCGAGGAATGACACTTTTGAGAAAGAAATGAAAGTTGCCTCATGTTTTTGAGATGTCGTCGAGTGCTTGCTTCTGATTGAAAACCCTGCCATTGTACGAAGCTTAGAGTTATCTTGATCTTTCTTGACTAAGTCAAGCTGCTTTGAAAGTACTGAAATGCCAAGTTTTGTCAAGTACCCTGTTTTACCACGACAGAGCTTTTGATCCCAAAATACCCTATTTTTCAAAAGTGTCTGGAGGTATTGATAGCCTAGTTTAGGGTTAGGTTTGACTTATTGGGATTATATTTCTCACCCCGGCGTGGGACAACATTTTTCAGGTCCTAAGCTATGGAAACTCGAGGAATGCCATGATTGACATTTGAAGACTGAATTGGAGGAAGTGTTTATGAAGCTTTTGTGATCTTAGGGATTGTACAATGAATTGTGGGTTTAGAATTTTAACCTTTGACCTATGATAGATCTTAATGGGAAGCGTGAGTCATCTTGTGCTGTTTGATTTGATATGGAGATGTTCTCTCTTTCGCTTGCATGCTTCATATAGGTCCGTAAGTTAATGGCCGTTAGTTCCTAGGAGATCATCAATGGTAACGGTGAAGGTGGGATGCTCGCGTGCTCGCCGAACTCGGGGTGTGACACGATCCGTTGAACTTTTCAAGTTTCTCACCATGATGGACAGAAGCGGCCGCAGAGGTAGAGGTCGTTGAACAGTAGAGGCAGTTGAACAGTAGAGGCAGAGCCTTTGGTGATGTCGTCAAAAGACAGATCAACAACTTCGTTTCCAGTAGCAATCTGAATACTAAATATATATTGTCTTTGTTTGCGTAAATATACAGTACGAAAATCACAATGATAAATCTGGACAAAAACCTTAAGAAAGCAAATCTACCATTAGACTGCGTTGGGTTAGATTTGATGATAGGGTAAAGCACCATGTCAAAGCCATGAATAATACAACTTGGCGTCAGCCATGGATTAAATCGTTGGGGTCACGAACGAAAGTTCATTATGAATCGATGACAACGGTTCGGACTTGCGATGACTCATAGGCTCTCGACTGGTTTGTGGTTCCTAGTGAGATAGGCCATATGGAAATGGCCATAGTGATACTACTTGGTATGCCACAAACATGGCTGGTCGTGGTAAGGAGTCCACCAAAGTATCGGTATGAAAAAGAATGCTACGTGCACTGAGATTTCGCCTAGAAACCCTACGTATAGAAGTATCAAAAGTTTACCAATTTTACTCAAGGGTTTGTTGAACCATTTGACAATCAGATCTCGACCAGAAGACTTCATAAACGTGCTACGAGGCTTCTTGCTTTTCGTCATTTTCTTCTAATTCTCCTGCAAAAGACATTTGATCCCAGAAAGTAATCAAACTGCACTTATGAGGAAAAATTCAGATATCATCGCTCCATCACCATCTTCAATCTCCAGGGGACTCCCTCCCCCCGAAGCTCCTCCTCGTGGTTTTTTATATCGTTAGTGTTCTCCTCAAATCTGCTGAAATTTGCAGAAGAAGGAAGAGAAGACTCTTCTCCTTCACCAAATTTGTCGTGTATGTGATTAATCTGTCTTAAGATTGTTAGGCAAAATATAATATATTCAAATGGCAGAGACAGAAACACTAAAATGGCAAAGACATGAATGCTGAAGTTTATGTTTGGCATGTCTTGAGCGATGTCATTCACCATATATGTCTCATAATTCTTCTTCCTCGAAAAATTACAATCCACAGATCTCTGGCCCATCTTGTCACAATTGAAGCATTTTTCTTGAAACTTGTTCTTGGAAATTCTTCATTTTGGCCCCAATTTTGGCTTCGCAATCTTTTTATCCTATTTTAGGATTGTTGGCAAAACAGTCTTAAACATTGACTGTACTTTGAGATTGTTGGAAGAATTCAAAATGACATTTAGTATAAACACTATGAATAGAGCCACAACAGTATTGAAAGGAAACTGAATTACGATAACGGAACCACCATTATAACAGAACCACAATTAGAACAAACCATAATTGGAAAAAGTATACTTTTAGTGTCAAAAGTTATGTACGAAGATTACTTTAGTGCCAAAAGTTTCAAACGGATCACTTTAATACCAAAAGATGTGTACGGATATCACTTTAGTGCCAAAAGTTTCAAACGGATCACTTTAGTGTCAACTTCTCTTAAAAACGATCACTTAAGTGTCAATTTCTTTTAAAAACGATCACTTTTAGTGTCAATTTTGATGTGCCACGTCAGCTTAAAAAATAATAAAAATAATACATGTCAGATTTTCCACAAGTCACGTCAACTATAGCACTAAAGTGATCGTTTTTAAAAGAAGTTGGACTAAAGTGATCTCCGTACACAACTTTTGGCACTAAAGTGATCTGTTTGAAACTTTTGGTATTAAAATATTCTCTGTACACAACTTTTGGCACTAAAAGTGTACTTTTGCCAACCATAATTATATAGAACCGATACAAAAAACACCGAGGCCTGTGACACAGTTTTCTTAAAACAGATTCGTCCCCTTCCGTATGTGCTTTGAGGTTTCGTAGACGTCTGTCTCCCAGGATACAACGATTGGCAGCGATAGAGCAAGCACAGCACTCCAAAACTTTCAACGAACTAGAACAAACTTGAACACCATCAAAACACAATGCGCATGTAGAGAGTAAAAGAGATGGATAAAAGATTTTTGGTGCTCTCTAACTTGTCCTATCTCTCGTTCTAGTTCTTGTTCTTGTTCTAGTTAAAATAGAATGGAAGGCCACCTATTTATAAAGCAAGTGGGGGTATTGCAAAAATACAAATAGTAACGGCTGATTAAATTTGTCGTTATAGCATTAATTATGTAACATCAAAATAGTAGTAGCTCTACCATTACAGTAGTAATGGCTCTGCTGTTACAGTTTTAATGGCTCTGCCGTTACAGTATTAATTCTGTAACAGTCAATTTTAATGTCATTAACCTGCCGTTACTCAATTAATCCAGTAGCTGTTACAAAGAATAATTCGAAACAATTTGAGGGTGTTCTTTGAGCAATAATTTTTCATTCACTCACCCATCAAAACATCCATATTTTCCAACAATTTCTAGTCAAACTCAACAAAAAAGTAAGCAATTTGAGAAAACCCAATGTCGAGAGATGAAAACGCTGGCCCTTCGAACCCCACTGAGTATGAAAAGCTTGGCTCGTATTGTTAGAGTTATCCTAATATGAGCTTATATTAATTGGGATTGTAATTATTGATTTGGTCTAATAAAGGTTGGATATAATGATTCTTAATGAGCCGAATATGAGCTTGGCTAGTGTGGGCCGAGTTCGGCTCGGCCCATGGTAAGAGGTGTCACGCCCCGAACCCGTGAACATCCCACCTGGCCGTTTCTCACATTACATTTTCCCAAGATCCTTCAGCGTACAACTCTTTAATTCCACCTTACATTCGGAAGCGATAAAACGTCTCCATCCATATACAAAATGCAGATGACTTATGACGGAACAATAGTACACTTCTCATTGTCATCAAAATACACCGTGAATCATTCACTAAGTCAAATACTAGGGATTCAATTACTTCATCCATATAATCAAATACAATCCCTAAGCCCACAAAAGATTCTATAATCAATCGACCATCTTCTTTCACAAATACCAATCCTTAGTAAACTTGGTGTTCCTTCGCCTGGGGCCTGAAAAATGTTAATCCCTAACGGGGTGAGATATAAAATCCCAGCAAGTGAAACACAACATAAACTAAACCACTAGTCCCACCAGATAACACAAAATGCAGATAATGCATGGAATTCAGCAAGTAATGACATATGGCAATTCAGCATCATTTCTCATAGAATAATTTTTGGCATATCAAAACATTAACGAACACACCACATGCTATAAGACCCAAACTTCACGCCTTAGCCCAAAATAAACTTACTGTCTTCAATGAGACAACCAATTAATCATCGCTAGGGCCCACGGTCGCGATGTATCGCTAGGGCTCCAAGCCGCGATATAATCTCGTAGGGCTCACAGCCAAACCATCGTTAGGGCCTACGGCCGCGATGAAATTTCAATTCACTAGAGCATTGCCAGGGCCCACGGCCGCGATGTAATTTCTCAGGGCCAACGGCCAATTCACTAGCAATAACAGGGCCTATGGCCTCAATAACAATAATAGGGCCCACGGCCAATTCAATAACACACTATCAATCATAATGCTTTTAACGCACATTCACGCAACACCAGACAACTATCCATAGCGTCCTAGGGTTCAAGTAAGGGTTTAGGAACCACTTACCTCAAGCAATTAGCAAAAGTCCACTTCGATCAATTTTCCTTAACCCCACAAGTGTTCGGCAACCCAAGGTTCTCGTACCGTCCTAGGAAATTCATCAATTTTGGATCAAAATCCAATCAATTCTCACTTCCTTGATACCAATCCCTCAATAATTAATCAAATGACAACTCAAGATGCCTTATCAATCGATCGGATATACGACAACATCTTTATTCATCCTCCATATATTCAGTTCATATGACAATAATAAGGGCAAATTATGCTTCGAAGGTTTTACACACATTTTAGCCCTTAAATCACCTCTAAATCCCAATCCACTTCACATACCTTCCTCTAACACCTTAATCAACATTATAGGTAGTCCTTTGCACAAATTTGAAGTCAAAATATCCTTCTAACAGCCCCCAACAGATTCGGTACAAATAGAGTATCATCCAAAACAGAACCGATTTTGGGTTCCAACCGCTCAATCGAGCCATAAATCAATTCTAATCCTCAATCATTCAATAATGAACTTGCTAAGACCTTACTTTATGGGTTTAGGAAGCTCACCGTGAGATTTGAAGCAGATTGATACCCCAAAGACGTCGAAACAGCCCGATCTCTTCAAAGTCAGAATCTGTCCAGTTTTGTACCACCCATAATCAGCCATAAAAGTCATTTTAAAACCATCTATTTGTAGCCATAAGACATCCTGAAATAATCTGTGGTAATCGAGCTCGTCCAAAAGACACCAGGAAGAGGGGCTCGATCAGATCGAACAAGAGGGATGGAAACTATCTTCTGGGGCAGTTTTCGGTTGAGGTGAACTTGGAGAGGAAAAAGCAATGAGGTTGAGGGGTGTCGCGACCCGTCCGAAAGCGGACGCGGCTAATGGATTACCGATCGCAGGCCTTTACCCCAGCACCGGAGTGCGGATCGCGGTTTTGGATCGGCGCGGGCCCTCTCAGGCCCATACCAAATCGCAGCGGGAGTTTTCTTTTAATAGGTTCGACGATAAGAGTCGATCGCTTTCGACCTTCAGTGTGGTCATGATGGCATGTGCAACTTGTGCATGCATTTGGAGTCGCCACCGGTCTTTCTTGGAGGGTAGAACGGAAACCTTACTAACTGATTGGGAGAGATCGATCAGTTCTGCGGAACCAGAGATTTTGGGTTCGGGGACTTGGTTACGCTGGTGTCATTACCAACGCCCTTTCGGTACCTAACGCGAGTGATTTTCCTAGCTAAGAATTCATGCAGGCGCAATTTTAGGTGAGGTAGGCTTGATTCAGAGTTTCATGCAGATTGTGAGACTATTCCTATCAATCACAATCAATTTTAATGAAAGTACAATCAAGTGCGTAAATAAATCACATCAACGCACATCAATTCAAATCAATGGCTTCCTAGCATAGCCATAAGGGCTTAGGGAAGGTGTGATTTCGGACCGGGGTAAAATGAGAAGATTTACAGGCGATTTAGCCCGAAGGGCAGAATCGTCAATTTTTGGAAGACTTGGATACCGAATTACCCAAAATATTCCATGGCCAGTTGATTGTGGCCATTTCCTATTTTTGAGAATTTTTTTGGAATTTCTTGATTTTTCTTCAATTTTTGGAAGACAATTCGCCCAAAAGGCGAAATCGTCATTTTAAGAAGGGTCGGGGTTCAAAACACCCAGAATGAGTCTTGGCCAGTTGTTTGTGGCCATTTCCTATTTTTTTGGGATTTTCCTGAATTTTTTAGAATTTTTTTGGAAGACGGTTTGCCGGAAGGGCAAAACCGTCATTTCTGGAAAGATCGGGGGGTCAAATGACCTGGAATAGGTCATGGCCAATTGAATGTGGCCATTTCCTATTTTTTGGAATTTTTTAGAATTTTTCTGAATTTTTCGAATTTTTTTTTGATTTTTTTTATGATTTTCCTTTTTTTATTGAATTTTTAAATTTTTTTATTATTTTTTATTATTTTATGAATTTTTATTTATTTAAAAATATTTTCCGGGCCGGGTTGGACCCGGCCCACGCCTCGCGAGCGCCCGGCCCGACCCTACGGGTCAGAACCGGCCTAAAAACGACACCGTTTTGCATTTTTAAGTGTTTTTGTTTTGTTTTTTTTTTAACAATTTTTATTAACATTTTTTATTATTTCCGAAAATCCCTGGATCTAACGGTCCACATCGTGCCACGCGGCTTCATCATGTTCGTCCGATCTTCCGCTAGATCGGACGATCGACAGAGAGCCACGTGGCCCGATCTCAACCATTGGATCAAATTAATCTATTTTCTTTTTCAGAAAAACCTATGAATCGGACGCCCCAGATTGTGCCACGTGGCTGCTCCTGGTGCGTCCGATCTCAGACAAGATCAGACGCTCCATAGAGAGACACCTGCCCTAATCTAAGCCGTCGGATTTGAATTTTAAATTATTATTCGAAAATCAATTATTAATTCCGAAAATCTTTTAAATTTTCCAAAAATCCCAGATCGCGACACGTGGCGAAGCCACGACCGTCCGATCTGGGCGTTCTACTCTCGGCCCGGGCCCACCAATGCTGACGTGGCTGCTGACGTGGGCCGCCACGTCAGCACGTTGACCCGTTGACCCCGGACCCCCCTGTCGGAGAAGACGACCGGCGCCGGCGATTCTCGCCGGCGGCTCGCCGGAATGGCCGAACCGACGTAAAAAGCCCTGCTTCGCGGCCCGATTTTGGCGCGCAAGCGACCCCCACCAACTCCACATCTACTTGCAACAAAAACATGGCGAATGGGACGTCGGAAAAGCCTCGAACCGGCGGCCACCGAGCCGACTCCGGCGGGGCATTTGCAGAATTTTTTTTTTGCTTTAAAACTTGTTCTATCCATTCAAGAAGCATCGAAATAAGGTTTAGGGACTTACCTGAGGTCGCATAGGACTCGACAACCGCTGGTTTCGCCGGTGCGAGCTCTCGGCTTGGTCCGAGCATGTGGAACTCCGGCCACCACTTCCGGCGCGGTTTCAATGCAAAAGAACAGGTAAGTCGAGCTTAGGGATAGTTCTAAGGAAGATTCAAGGCTAGAATCGTGAGAAAAAGGACCGGGGAGGGCACGGCCGAGAGTCACAAAACGAAATGCTCATTGAGCATTTCGTCGAACACCTAGCATGCACAGACAAAATGGTGGGAGTCGAGGAGATACCGACCTGTTTTTGACTCGCCGACGGCCACTGAAGCTCCGGTGAAGCTCCCTTGAAGGTCTTAGACGTCGGTCCAGCCTCTTCTCTTCTCAACTCCCCCGAACTTGCTCCGCCACCGATCCCTCTCTCTCTCTCGGACGAGTTCCCCCATTAACACAGACATCCCCCCTTTTTTCGTGGCCGACCGGCCTTTTCCGCGGCCTCCGATCCGTCCACTGAGTCCCCCATGACTTGTTGTCGTCCACCTTTCCTCTAAAAAAAATGCCGCGGCTCCACCTTGCTCCCCTGCTTTTCCTCACGTTCGGCGCGGTGGGTCTGCAACTTTGTTGCAGACCCGGTCGGACCGGGTCGGGTCGGGTCTGACCCGACCGGCCCGGTTCGACCAATTCTCTCAAATTGGGCCCCAAATTGACCTATTTTCAGGGAATTGATGGCAAAATCGGACTCCTTGACATGTTTTCTATCAAATATGGGTGTTTTCGCCAATCAATTGATTGAAAATTTAGTGAAAACCCCAAATTGCCCTTAGGATCCGAAAATGATTTTTGTCAAATCGAGGGTCCAAAAGACCAAATTAGCCCGAATTGAAGCCACCAATGGATTCATCATGCTGAAAAATATAGGGTAGAGGTGTTTAATTTTAATGGGTATGCCCGTATGAAATTTAATTTCAAAAATTGTGAAACCGGGGACTAAATTGAAAGAAATTTATGCAATTAAGCCCTTTTGGTTAAAATTGATCAAATTAGAGGGCAAATTGACCTAATTGCACTTCAAGACTTTAGAATCCAATGTCATAGCTTACAAAAAGTGAGAATTGAAAATTAAAAGACTCGAAAAGGATTTTTTTAGGCTCGGTTCGGGTTTATGTTTGTGAAGGAACATAGTGACCTGAGCCGAATTTTCAATATTTTAAGTGACAAACTTGAAGAGGAAATTAAAACAAAATTATTGAATATTTTTTTGTATTTTTCTGACCACTAATGGTATTTTTCTTGGGTATTTTTATAATTAAATAAATTCGAAAAATATTTAAAAAATACCAAAAAACAAATTTGTTCAAAATTGGTTCCTAAGGCTAAGCCAAGGCTTCCAAAGTTGATTTTGTGATTTTATGACCTTTTTTGATATTTTTAATTAATTTTAAAGAATAAAAATCACAATAATAGATGGTCAAAAATCAGGTGTCAACAAGGGGGATGATATCCACGGCTGAAGAGACTTTATTATAGTTGTATCACACCCATTGTTGAACCAAAATTGATTAGACTTGATTAGGTGGGGCAATTAATGCTTGAGGGCCTCAATGGTTGACAAGTGGCATTGTCCAATAATACATCTTAAAGCTTTGACTCAACTTTGACCCCTCGCACAGCAAATTTCGGCAGCCATAAGGGTAGGAGAAATGTCCATTTTGTCCTTCTTGCATTCTTAAGGCAAAGACAAATGGGCGAGGGGTAAAACGGTCATTTGGCATTTTTCGTCCAAAAATTCGTTTTTCTCGTTTTGAATCGCCATTGGTGTGGCGACATCAAACCCTTTTCAAATTTTGAAATCCTTCATTTTCAATTGCTAATTCGGTCTTCCATTTCATATCTCAAGTCTCGAGGGGTCTAAAATCCAGAATGTCACAATTCTTCCCCCCTTAAAGAAATTTCATCATCGAAATTTGCCACCTTCCTACCCACTCCGTCTTTTGAGTATTGGTGCCTCACTGCTACCTCACTCTTTCGGCTACCCTCTTTCATGATTTAACTTTCTTGCTTGTCTTTTCCGGCATACGTCATTTTTCCCCAGGATTTATTTCCTTCAATCCTCAATCTATATTCACTTCTCTTTATTTTCTTTCGACATCCATACTCCCGTTAGCAGTTTACCCTCAAGTATTCACTTCGTTCCTTCCATTTGCCCATCACCATTATTACTAAATCATCGCCAGAATGCACTCCTTAGTGCTCATGCCATCAGCCGTATCATGCTCTTTATACATCCGTTCGTACCAACGGAGATTCAAGGGCTTAATCAACTTGCCATTCATTATCCAAATCGAGCTATAGCCCTTTCGATTCCTTAAACAATTTCACAATTACTACTGTAGTAATCCGCTCTCGATTCCATTCGAAAATTCCCTTGGATCAAAGTAATCCATCTACTTTTATGGTCATGTCTCTCTCTTATAGGCACGTCTAATGCTCAACCACATGTTAGACTATCCCAACTCTCAGTCCACATTACCAATAGTATTAAGGAAAAACAACCTTGGCACATCCTTGTGCCATCTCAAGGGACACCATAATTCTCCATTTGATTTTTCGATGAGGTCATCTCTTTAAGTTCCCCTTCAACACTAGACTCATATCTTCATCCATGGGACCCCAAGGGTTCTATTCATTCCCATAACCCTTTAAGTATCAGGGTTCGATCATGACAATACCTCCATTCCCTTCTGGCCTTCAGGCTAGGTGTTTCCAGTAGTCGTCAACTCGTCAATTGACAAACTTTTAATTTAAAAGTTGAACCTCTTATTTCTTGAGGGAAGATATGTCCCTCTATCACCAATTACACAATCCTCAATTCTCAACCTCTTATAATTCACATAACTTGCGAGGTCTCTCTTTATACCAGCAATGCTTTCATACTCATAAGCAATTTCACTCATTCGCGTTGCCTCTTGCTCAATTCCCCTTGGGAATCTCTTCGTACTACCTTATTTTCTCGTGGTAGACACAGACTCAATATCTTCTTCCACTCAAACAAGGTTTCTCAATCTTCGTCGCGAAGACATTCGCAACCCAACTCCAATCATGCACCAAGCATTTCCTCTCATAAAGTCTTGTTGTCAAGGCGTATTCACACAGCCCATTTTAATCTGCATTGTTACGCCTCAAATTTCCTTTTCACGTTACGTCATTATTATTCTCTTGACTCTTTCGATTCCATACAGGAACACCATTATCAGCGTAGTCGTTACCTTGATTCAAGTCCTTGAAGACTCACCACATTCATTCACCCATTCACATTATATCTTGTCCTTAGTCCATCTCATCAATGGGACCACTCTCGTGGGAAATCCGCCCATGATCCGTCTACAATACATCAATTTCAAGGAACTTCAAATTTCAGTAGCTCACATCGACTCTAGTCGATTCATCACTCATTCCCACTTTCAGAGGCTCTACAGGAATTTCATTTCCCGTAAATCCCACGACGGATGAGTCTTACTTCATCAACTCACAGCTCGTGCTCTTCACCATTAGCACACAACGAGCATCTCTTTAGAGTCCATAGGATATTCTCAAAATCGTTCATGTTTCTCATGACTCCCTAGATGAGTCCAATCATCGTCTCTCTAGACGGTAACAACCAATTCAATCCTTCTTTGGACACCCAATCCGACTGCTATCCACTTCATTACTACCTAGTGTCGAACCATTTCAACTGTCCATGGTACCATCCACTTGAGAGCTCATATCTTGGTCCTCTGCTCTCATGGGTTTCCACTTGGACCATACCACATTTTGTTCATTTTTGTCACTCTTTCCTCAAGAAGCATTAGTGCTTTGGCTTCTTGGTTCCATAACCAGCTAATGCGATCAAGTCTCGATTTCATTCATTCAACTGAATGTCAACATTATCCTGGAATTCAACGCTGTCTACAAGACAATTTCTCGAGTTTCACTTTCAGGAATCATTCTAGTTCTGCGTCTTCTTTCTCAGTCTAGACGCTCAATCTTAATACTAAGACGATTCGGATTTCCTCTTCCTTCCACACTAGGGTCTCTTACCCCATGAAGGAAACTATACACTTTAGTCGCATTCTCTCACTTCGAATCCACCTTGTCCTTCCTTTGCCATAGGACGTCAATCTTGGATTCTATGTCAACAGCAGTACCTCCACTCTAGGATTCAAATTTCACTATGTCTGACATTCTTCTTCCAGTGACTCAGTCACCTCACGTGACAAAATTCCAAAAAATCGAGGTTCTTCCTCGGTCTCCACAAATTCCCATATCGAATACTCAATTCGACTACCTCGAGTCACTTTGTAATTACACTCTAAGCGCTCTTTTTTGCTTACTCAATCATTCATTAGAATTACGAACAACCAGGACTATCAAGTCCATTCATTTTCCTTTCCCTCAACGACCATCTCACGGTCCAATCGCCCTTTAAGAACGACACCCTACTCTTTAGGGTTGACAACACATAATTCCACTTCTAGTGTTCCCAATTCAACCTTAATCAATCTCATAAAATCATCAATGTCAAACAACTGACATAACTCTTTTCTCAACTTCCCCACGACAGAAGGAACGACATGCTAATCTCTCATTACGAGACTCACGCCAAGGTAAAAGCTGTTTCTCACAGGCACGTTCCATATTCCATAATGAACATCTCTTTGCTCGTAATCCAAGAGCAGGAGTTCTCTTATTTACATGTCTTTCAATCATTTACTTCTCTTACCGAGTCCCATTACCATTCCTCAAAGTCATGAATAATCACTAGCCATAAGGCTTTCAAATTCCATTCCACTTTGAGACCTCACGTCTCACTCAAAGGTCATTGACCACCCTTGGCATACTTAGACCACCTTGAGAACTCTGTCTCACACTGGTCGATCGTTCTCCGATCCTAGCAAGACTATTAGGATCCCAACTACCTTTGCTCTCAAGCAATCCTAGGAAGGTACTTCCATTGAACAATTCAACGAAAGCGGTCCAAACATATACCATCCCTTCAAAGAAAACTCTTCTCTTGGTGACACTTCACCAATCATCAACAGCCTCTTAAGGCTAATAACTTCCAGGATTACTTTCTTTCTTTAGTACACCCAAAATCTCTAAGGTTTTCCCATGAAACCCTCAATTTAAAAAAAGACTATTTCAAATTTCATCATTTCATCAGATTTAGTCAATCTCAACTTCATACATAGCTTCACAAGCTTTTCAAAACTCTCGTGGTTCCTGTCCATGTTTCCACTTTGGAAATGAGTAATTTCAAAGTCAGCTATGTTGGATCTAGCAATATCACCTAGAGGGGGGTGAATAGGTAAATCGATGACTAAATTGAAATTTCTTGCGGAATTAATGATAATTTCAATACGCGATCAGTAAATAGGAACAACGGGTGATAGTACAAAAATTAAACACAGCAATGAAGTAAGGAAGAGAAAAGAGCACGTTGAGTTCATAGTGGTTCGGCTTGTCAAGCCTACGTCCACTCTCCCACGATGACAGCCGATCGGCTGGATTTCACTATGAAGAATCAAGAGAATTGCAATCACTCAACCACTTAGTTTTTTCTCTCTTACAGATTCTCACAATGAATGAGATTTTGAGCACTAAGAATATTTTTGGGTAAACTTCGAATCACGCTTGCACTTTTGGATTGTTGTTCGTTACCTTTCTCAAATCACCATGGTTCTTCTTTTATACTCCCCTGCCTCCAAACTAGCCATTGGATACCTGGCCAAGGGAACGCTCTTCAATCCTTGATTGGACGTCATCAATCGTGATTGAACGAGACTGTATCTTAGAAGATATGAAAACCGTTGAAGAAGATATTGAACCCTTCTAATTTAGTCCCCCATACAACTAAATCTCCAATTTCCATAAGTGTGGTAAATCCGTATTTGTCCCAGAAAAGATATTATTGGAAGGTAACATTCAATTGTAGAAGATCCCTTGATTGATTTGAAGGGACATCATATCAGTCGAATATCACAAATTTCCATAAGGAACCTTGCCTTGATCGGAAACCTGTCATTCGTGGGTCTTCATGTTTTGGAGATGCAGAAACTGACTAATTTCAAGTTTCATCTTCATGAAGAGCTTCCTGAATTAGATAAGTTATAGTGGAATGGTAATTCGGAGATTTGATAAGGTCTATCTGTCACTGCATGTAGATCGTTGCACGAAATGTTCAAATAGAAGATCATGTAAAACCTAACCCTCAAAAGCAGCTCCATCTGAAGGTCCTCAGATGCACTCCATCTGACCTCGTCAAAAGTACTTCCATTTGACCCTTGGTCCAGAAGCACTCCATCTGACCCTTGGTCCAAAAGCACTCATTCTGACCCTTCATCCAGAAGCACTCCTTTTGACCCTTGGTCCACGTGACAGAATTAGATCCACACAACCTGTTGCTTACTCATTCTTTCTGCATCATAAAATATTATACAAATCCTTTTGATAGTTTTGTCAGAATCAAAATATAAAGAGAATTGCCACAACAATCTCCCCCTTTTTGATGGTAACAAAACTACAAAACGTTATGAAACAATGTATATCAAAAATTGTAAATAGTGAAACTGTGATCAGTAACAAATAAAAGTAATCACTCAATCGTCTCTTGCAAGCAAATATAATCAGAAAGTATCCTGCACTTCATATCCTACACTGTGGTAAATAGAGAAATCTCTCCCCCTTTTTGTCAACAGCAAAAAGAATATATATAGTAGAGAATAGAATCAAGTCATTTGAGAAAGAATAGGTTAAAAATGTGGCATAACAAATGAAATCCTTGTACTTAAAAAAATTAAGAGGCAAAAGGTGGGGGCATTTTGGAAGAAGAATGAACATCTTCAGGCTCTGCATCAGCCTCCACTGAAGAAGGTCTGACATATCCTGCTCCCATTCTTTGAGCATGGCTTCTAACATCTTGAGTTGTAGGTAGTCCTGGAGTTGCGTTGTCAGTCCTGACCAGCGTGTATGAAGGCATGTTTGCAATCTCAGCACAGAACATTCTACCATACAAGTCAATGGACTTCTCGATATTGGTCACCTGATTTGCCATACCTTGCAACTTCCTATCAATCTTCTGTTCAAAGCTATATAGTTTCTGATCTAGCATTGTTTCCATAGCAGCCAGATTCTGGATAAGGATTTGTTAATGATTCTCTATTTGCTTCTGAAGTTCAACCTGTGGTGCTGTAGAAGATTGTTCTTAAATTGTAGTGCCAATCCTTTTTCTTGGCACATCTTCCCCCTCAGATTGAGCTTTGGGAAAGGCTTGAGAAGAAAAAACTTATGTTAGAAAAACATCAGAGGTTGCAAGTAAAGGCTCCCTCTGTGTTATAGCCCTTTTCCCTTTAGCCTTTGTACTAGGCACAGATTCTATCTCTTCATAAATGTCTATAGGTACTGACTGAGCACTCGAAAGTTGATCCTCTCGTGCAATTGCCGTTGTCAAGCTTGAGGCAGCTTTGTGAATAGTGAATCGGGTAGAGGATATGGAATAAGCCTTAATATCATCTGGCTCTGCCACCTGATCTTCTGAGGCCATCTGTGCTAGTATTTGTGCTGACCACTGCTCATAATCAAAATTAAAAAGAGTATCACCATACTCTGTTTCACTCTATTTTCTTACAGCATCCTCTTCAGTCCACATAGTAAGGAATTCTTCCTCAGTTAGTTCATAGATGTATATAGCACTATCTGTGGACTGTGTTTCATCAACATTTCCTTCTTCTTTAGCACTTTGACTCTCAGTTTGGCTTTCTCCATCTGAGGCACCTTTAGATTGTGTAGCTTCAGAGTCAGATTCTGCTTTACTTTCTCTGGAATGATCATCATATGAGGTGTCTTCTTGTTGACCCTTGAGGGCCATAACCTTTCTTCTTTTTTGAGATTTCTGTTTTAACTCATCCTCGAACTCCACAAGAACTGGTTCATTGTTCTTGGTCTTCCAGCCAGTGGGAGTCATTTTGAATCCCATCTTGCCCATCATAATTTCACCAGCAGTCATCAAAGGAATTTGTTGTTTGATAAGATCTGCAGAAGCCTTGATCTTAAAATAATCTATTATTTTATAGATCAAACCAGCATAAGGTAGATGTCCCTTTGGCTTGAGGACTGTTCTATACATGTGAAGTAGAACTGTGTGGGTAAAATAAATTTTCTTTCCCTACAAGATACCCCACAATAATTTTGCCTCGTACTTTGAGATGTCTGTCTTTGAGGCTACTTTTGGCTTGAGGCATTCAATGACAACCTTATGCATCATGGTGTGCTTCAGAGGGAAATCATTGTAGGCAATGTGTGATTTTGACTCTTTGGAGAAACTTGTTTTCCCAGTAAGAAAGCAAAAAGCTTCTTCAGCAGTAACATCCATAGGTTTGAAAGCCCTTTTACTAGTTCCCATAATGGATGCCAATTTATCAACATGCAATACATATTGCTTTCTACGCACAGTGATGAACATATAGTTGAAGTTGGCAAAATGAAGATTGGAGTAAAAATAGGCTACCAAATCAGGAAAATTGTAACTCCTTTGGTTTATAAAGTGCTCTAAGTTGACCTTTTGAAGATGATTCCGAAGAGGGATACCATTCCTGTCAAAGTACTTCAGTTCAAACACCATGTGTGGTATGATGCCTCTCTGTTTCAAGGACTCAAACTTGTCCTTATGTGCTTGACTTTGGAACAGAAGATCAGGAAAATTTGCATCTATAGTAAACCCAATGTTTTTCACAAAATCATTAAACATAACATCATCATCATTTTCAACCTTTGCCTTAGTGCCGCTAGGCCTTATTGGTGAGGGTTTTCTTGTAGTTGATTTCGAACTAGGCCCTGCTACTTTCTCTTTTCCCTTTCTAGAGATAGATTCAGGTACTTCAACAGCAATCGGTTCGACAATCTTTCCAGGCAAATTAAAGTATTCTAGCAATTCGCTCTCACTAGCGAACTTGTGAAGATCTAATAACTTTCGTAGTTCATCATCAAAATTCCCGGCAGCCTTAATGCTATCAAACAGGGGCTTAACAGTATGTGTCGTTGCTTCTTTTCCTCAAAGTCAGATACAGACAAACCTTTTACTTGTCGAAGGGCCTTACGTTGCTCATTGATTTCTGCTACCGACGGCCCGGTGGAACTCGCATCCGGAGAGGAGAATTTTCTCTTCATCTGAGTGGGCTTCCCTAAGGCGGAGGCTGATTTCGGAGCCATAGGGATGAAAAAGTTTGGACCTTTGAGAGAGAATGTGTAGTGTCGAGGAGAAAAATTGAGAGCGAGAGAGATTTTGAACAAGTTTAGGATTTCGAGTGAAATATGTGTGAAGGTGAGAGACAGGAGTGACGGGTCGTGGTCTTATAAAAATGGCGGTTATTTTTTGAAACAAAATCAAATTTAAAATATAGGAAAGAACTTTTCTAGTAAGTAAATCAATTACCAGCATTTAAATATTCGTAGAGAGATATGAGAGACTTACCTTAAAAAGAATTTTTAGGAAATGACTGACCTTTGTTTTGTGAACTTCCCTTAAAAAAAATGATGATTTGCTTTTGACATTCCTTCTAACTCTCCTTTTGAGTCTCATTTTGATGCTCCTTTTGAGTGTCCTTCTAACGGTTCTTCTAAGTTTCCTTCTAATGCTCCTTCTGAGTCTCCTTCTGAGTCTCCTTCTAACGCTCATTCTGAGTCTCATTCTGTTCTAAAATACACTTAAGATGGAGGGTTAATGATGGCTAATTTGTTTCTAATAAAATTAAAGGATTCTTTATCCAAGAGTTTTGTGAAAATGTTAGCAAGCTGATTTTTTATATCAATATATTGAATGTTAACATCACCGTTCTAAACATGATCACGTATGAAATGATGTTTGATCTCAATGTGCTTTGCTCTTGAGTGGAGTATGGGATTCTTTGTAAGATTTATGGCGCTTGTGTTGTCACACTGGATTTCCACATTTGTATCTCCAACACCATAATCTTTGAGCTGCTGTTTTAGCCAAAGAATCTGAGCGCAGCAACTTCCAAGTGATACATATTCTGCTTCAGCTGTGCTGAGTGCCACTGTACTTTGCTTTTTGAAATACCATGAGATAAGCATATTTCCCATGAGCTGGCAAGTTCTAGATGTGCTTTTTCTATTGCAAGATCTGCATCTGAGTAACCTCTTAGTGTAAAATCAGAAGTTTTATAATACCACAAACCATAGTTGGGATAAGTCCCAATGTATTTGATTATTCTTTTGATGGCTGAAAGGTGTGATTCCTTTGGACTTGACTGAAATCTTGCGCACAAGAAGACACTGTATAGGATGTCTAGTCTTGAGGCTGTGAGGTAGAGTAGTGATCCAATCATGCTTCGATATAGCTTGGGGTCAACTTTTTTTCCATCTTCATTTTTGTCTAGTTTGGAGGAGTGAGACATGGGAGTTTCTGTCTTCTTGCAGTTTTCCAAACCAAACTTTTTCACTATTTCCAGTGCATACTTTTCTTGAAATATGAATGTTCATTTCTGAGATTGATAAATTTGAAGTCTGAGAAAGAAACGCAATTCTCCGATCATACTCATTTCGAATTCATCCTGCATCATTTTTTTTGGATAAAGAGGGTAGTATCTACATTACCTTTTGTGAAGTTATGTTTGGATAGAAAATTGTTCAACCTTTCATACCAAGCACGAGGTGCTTGCTTCAGTCCATAAAGTGCCTTTTTTAACACATAGACTAAATCCTTTCCTCTAGGTTCTTCAAAGCCAGGGGGTTGCTCAACATAAACTTTTTCTTTGATGTAGCCATTAAAGAATGCACTTTTCACATCCATCTGAAAGAGTTTAAAGTCATTGTAACAAGCATAAGCAAGTAGTAGCCTGATAGCTTCTAACCTGGCAACATGTGCGTAGGTCTCATCATAGTCTATTCCTTCTTCTTGAGAATAGCCTTTTGCTACAAGTCTTGCTTTTTTTTCTTACAACTTTTCCTTTGTCATCCAGTTTATTTTTGAATACCCACTTTGTTCCAATTACTGGACGATTTTTGGGTATATTGACTAATGCCCAAATATTGTTGACTTTGAATTGATGTAGCTCTTCCTGCATTGCATTTATCCAGTTCTCATCTGCTAGTGCTTCTTCAATTCCTTTTGGCTCCAATTCAGATACCAATGCTATGTTACTCATTGCTTGCTTAAACTTGGATCTTGTCTTGATGCCATCACTTATGTTTCCCATGATGAATTCCTTTGGATGACTTGACTTATGCTTCTAGTTTTTGTCGAAGCAATCATTTGAGGAAGTTGTGGGTTCATTTTGTTCAGCTTCTGGCCTTTCTTCATGAGTTTCCTTCTGAACATTCTCCGAACCAGTATTTGCATCCGAGTCTTGCTTTTCTTCTGATTTTTCCTGTGAATCTAGGACTTGAGGAAGTACATAACTGGATTCAGGTTCATCATTCTGACAATTCTCATCAAACTTGATGTTCACCGACTCTTCAACAACATGAGTGTTTTTGTTGTAGACTCTATAGGCTTTGCTCGTTGTTGAGTATCCTAGAAAAATTCCTTCATCTGATTTCTCATCAAATATATGAAAGTATGCAACAACAGGCTTTCTTTCTTTGAAGATTTCATAAGGGGTTTTCTCAATGAGGGGTCTGAGAGAAATTCGGTTCAAAATATAACAAACTGTGGAAACAGCTTCCGCCCAAAAATGAGATGCAATCTTACTCTCAATCAAAAGAGTTCTTGCCATTTCTTACAAAGATCTGTTTTTCCTTTCTACTACCACATTCTGTTGAGGAGTATACAGAGCAGAGAAGTTATGCTGAATTCCAAATTCATTGCAAAAATCTGAAAAACTTTGATTTTCAAACTCTCCCACATGATCTGTTCTTAAGCTAGAAATGGTACATCCTTTTTCATTTTGAATTCTTTTTGCCAATTTTGAAAAGGATGTAAAAGCCTCACTTTTGTGAGCAAGAAATAACACCCATGTAAATCTAGAGAAATCGTCAACAATAACAAGACAATATTTCTTATCTCCAAGGCTTAAGGTTCTGTTTGGTCCAAAGATATCCATATGAAGCAACTGCAGACATTACTTAGAGGAAACTTGATTTAAAGACTTAAAAGTACTTCTTACCTGCTTGCCTAGTGTGCATGCATGACATAGTCCTCCTTTTTCAAACTTCGTTTGAGATAACCCTCAAACAAGTCCATTTTTGGAAAGCTTTGACATATGCTTTACACTAATATAACCTAACTCTCTGTGCCAAAGATCAGATTCATCCTTAACAGAAATAAGACATTTAGCATTTTCAGGGTCAGAATCAATATCTAAGAGATAAATATTTCCATATCTTTGACCCGTGAAGGATTGCTTCTTGTCCTTACTCATACCTATGCACTTTAGGTCTTGAAAGCATATTTCATAGCCAGAGTCACAGAGTTAACTTACAGATATCAAGTTGTAGTCAGTCCTTTGACAAGAGAGACATCTTTAATCGTCAAATTTCCAATCATGACATTTCCTTTTCCAATGACCTTTCCTTTGTTCTTTCCTCCAAATGACACACTTCTACCATCATATTTTGAAAGAGATATAAATACATATGTGTCGCGACCCGTCCGAAAAGCGGACGCGGCTAATGGATTATTGATCGCGGGTCTCGGATCGGCGCGGGCCCTCCCAGGCCCATACCAAATCGCGGCGGGAGTATTTTTCAAAGGATTCGACGATAAGAGTCGATCGCTTTCGACCTTCAGTGTGGTCGTGGTGACATGTGCAAATTGTGCATGCATTTGGAGTCGCCACCCGGTCTTTCTTGGAGGGTAGACCGGAAACCTTACTGATCGATTGGGAGAGATCGATCAGTTCTGCGGAACCAGAGATTTTGGGTTCGGGGACTTGGTTACGCTGGTGTCATTACCAACGCCCTTTCGGTACCTAACGCGAGTGATTTTCCTGGCTAAGAATTCATGCAGGCGCAATTTTAGATGAGGTAGGCTTGATTCAGGGATTCATGCAGATTGGAAGACTATTCCTATCAATCACAATCAATTTAAATGACAGCACAAACAAGTGCATAAATAAATCTCATCGATGCACATCAATTCAAGTCAATGGCTTCCTAGCATAGCCATAAGGGCTTAGGAAAGGTGTGATTTCGGGTCGGGGTAAAATGGGAAGATTTGGAGGCGATTTAGCCCGAAGGGCAAAATCGTCAATTTTTGGAAGACTTGGATACCGAATTACCCAAAATATTTCATGGCCAGTTGATTGTGGCCATTTCCCATTTTTGAGAATTTTTTTGGAATTTCTTGATTTTTCTTCAATTTTTGGAAGACGATTCGCCCGAAGGGCGAAATCGTCATTTTTAAGAAGGTTCGGGGTTCAAAACACCCGGAATGAGTCTTGGCCAGTTGTTTGTGGCCATTTCCTATTTTTTGGGATTTTCCTGAATTTTTAGAATTTGTTTGGAAGACGGTTTGTCGGAAGGGCAAAACCGTCATTTTTGGAAAGATCGGGGGTCAAAAGACCCGAAACAGGTCGTGACCAGTTGAATGTGGTCATTTCCTATTTTCTGAAATTTTTTAGAATTTTTTAGAATTTTTCGAATTTTTTTGAATTTTTTTAGGATTTTTCAATTTTTATTGAATTTTTGAATTTTTTATTATTTAATTATTTTCTGGATTTTTTTAATAATTAAAATTACTTCCGGGCCGAGTCAGATCCGGTCCACGACCCGGACCCGCGACCCAGGCTTGCACGCCCACAGCCAAAACGACGCCGTTTTTGGTTTTCTTTTTTTTTTATCATTTTCTTAATTTAGCAAACGGACGCCCCAGATTTTGCCACGTGGCTGCTCCTGGTGCGTCCGATCTTGGACTAGATCGGACGATCCAGAGATAGCCACTTGGCAGATTCTTGACCGTCGGATCATTTTTAATTAATATCCGAAAATCATTTAATAAAACCGAAAAAGCCGAGATCGCGACACGTGGCACACTCTCCACCGTCGGATCTGGTCTTTATTTTATTCGAACCGGCCCCATCGCTGACGTGGCTGCCTACGTGGCATGCCACGTCAGCATTTGACCGTTGACCACCGGCGACCTCGCCGGAGAAGACGATGAACAGTGGAATTTCCGGCGAGGTCGCCGGAAATCTCGCCGGAGAAACACGAACCGGCCCCAAAAATAGGTATTTTTCGCCCGTTCTCACGGCGATCGACTCCCCACCGGCCCGGCATCGATACTCAACAAAAACATGGCATATTTTACGTCGGAAAACGGCCAAACTGACCCCACCCGAACCGGCGCCGGCGAGGGGATTTGCAGAAAAAAAAATTTGCTCCAAAATCGATTCTGCTAGATCATACGGCATCCAAATGGAGTTTAGGAGCTTACCTGAGTTCCCATTGGTGTCGGCGATCGCACGAATGTCCACGTCGAGCTCGCGGTCCGAGTCTTGGCCGGCGAAGCTCGGAGGCTCGGTTTCCACCGCGATTTAATGCAAAAACAAAGGCAAGCAGAGCGGAGACTAAGCTCTAACAAAGCTTAAAGGTAAGTTTCGCACAAATAAGGCTCGGGGACAGTTCGGCCGAGGGTCCAAAATGAAAAACCCATTGAGGCATTTCGTCAAACATCTGGCATGCACAGAGAAAGAGGTAGGAGTCGAGGAGATACCGACCTTTTTGGAGCTCCTCGACGGCCGCCAAGCTCCAGTGATGATTCATCAATGTCGATGAAGGTCTGGGATCGCCGTTCGTCCGTTGGTTTTCCCCCAACTTTCTCTGCCAAATTTTTTTCTCTCGGCCCGCTCTCTCCCTCAACCGAGAAGATTCCCCCCGCCTTTTGTCCGTGGCCGACCGTCCTTTTTGGTCGTGGACTGTCCACCCGCGTCCACCACCCATTGGCATTTGCTTTTTACTAAAAAAATGGCAGCCTCCCCCACGTTTGATACCCGCTCTTGGTGCTTTCGGCGACGTGGGTCTGCAACAAAGTTGCAGACCCGGTCGGACCGGGTCGGGTCGGGCCTGACCCGACCGGCCCGGTTCGACCAAATCGGTCCAAATAGGCCCCAAATCGACCCATTTTTATAAAATTGATGGCAAAATCGGATTCCCCAACATGTTTTCTATCGAAAATGGGTATTTTCATGAATCAATTGATTGAAATTTAATGAAAACCCCAAATTGCCCTTAGGATCCGAAATTGATTTTTGCTTAATTGACGATCCAAATGATCGAATTAGCCCAAATTGAGGCCACCAATGGATTTGGCATGATGAAAACTATAGGGTGGAGGTGTTTAATTTCAATGGGTATGCTCACATGAAATTTAATTTCAAAAATTGAGAAATCGGGGACTAAATTGAAAGATTTTTATGCAATTAAGCCCTTTTGGTTAAAATTGATCAAATTAGAGGGCCAACTGACCTAATTGCACTTCAAGACTTTAGAATCTAATGTCATAGCTTATAAAAACCAAGAATTGAAAATTAAAAGACTCGAAAAGGATTTTTTTAGGCTCGGTTCGGGATTATGTTTGTGAAGGAACCCCATGAATCGAGTCAAAAAATTATTGAATATTTTTGTGTATTTTTATGACCACGAATGGTATTTTTTCGATTTTTTGGGTATTTTTAATAATTAAATAAATTCGAAAAATTATTAAAAATTACGAAAAATATTTTTTGTTCAAAATTGGTTCTTGAGGCTAAGCCAAGGCTTCCAAAGTTGATTTTGTGATTTTATGACCTTTTTTTATATTTTTAATTAATTTTAAAGAATAAAAATCACAATAATAAATGGTCAAAAATCAGGTGTCAACAATATGGATTTCCAGTCATGTGACTCAAACATCCACTATCTAGGAACCACTTGTTCTTCCTTTTCTTTGGTACCTACAAGAAATGAGCAACTCACTGTTTCTTTGATACCCATGCTTTCTTGGCTCCTTTTGTGTTAGTAGGATTTGACATTTTAACAGGTTTCCAGACTTTCTTGCAATAGTCTTTAGTGTGGCTAGGATCACCACAATTTACACAAGGCTGATGTATATGAGATTTGGTAAAATGTTTGTAAAAATGCATTCTATAAACATTAATAATAGGCTTTTGGAAATTCGTTTTGCAAAAATCATTTTTGAGAACACTTCCCTGTTTAAAACCCAAACCTGATCTATCATTAAAAGGTATTTGTTTAGATATAATATTGTCCAAAGTCCTTGAACTTTGTAAAAACCTTTTTGAAGTCACATCAATTTTCTCTTTTAGAGAAACATTCTCTTTTGAAATATGATCATGACTTTCTTTCAATTGATGAAATTCGTGTTGTAGAAACTCAATTTTTTTTTTCTTTTTGAGAAATATTTTGTTGTTTTAAAGAGGAGTTTTCCTTTTTCAAAATAGAAACTTTTTCAAGAGTTTCCTTGTAACTTTTGCAAAGCTCATCAATATACTCCGTAACTTCATTAGGAAGATTAAATGGACTTACCTCAGTCTCTGAATTTGAGTTTGAATCTGATTCTGAATCTGACGTAGCCATCAAACAAATATTTGCGTAGTTATCTTCACTTTCATAAGAATTACTCAATGTTTCTGCCTTTAAAGCCTTCTTGTACTTCTCATACTTGAGCTTGTCTCTCTTTAACATTGGACAATTCGGCTTGATATGTCCTGCTTTCTTGCAAAGAAAGCATATCACATCTTTACTTTCTTGAGATTCATGTTGAGATAATTTTTGATCACTTTTCTTCAAAGGTTTCTTTCCTTTGAAGTTTCTGGCTTTTCGAGCCATTTTTCTAAATTTCTTCACCATAAGTGCAAGTTCTTCATCATCCGTGTCAGACAAACATTGAGCAATTTCAGTTTTCAATGCAATTGATTTCTTACCTTTTTGATCCCCCCTTTTGTTTGCCCGTTCTGTTTCATAAGATTGTAGTGTCCCAACTAGCTCATCCACCGAAAGTTGTCTGATTGTTTTCCATTCTTGTATGGAAGGTTTGATATAGTTCCACTCGTCTGTGAGTCCTCTAAGTATCTTTCTCACTTGCATCGCCTCAGCAACTGGTACACCTTGTCTTGCAAGTCCACTTGCTAGACTTTGAAACCTGTCTATCATATCAGCAGTAGATTCGTCAGATTTCATTTGAAATGCTTCATACTCACTCAGTAAAATGCTGAGTTTTGTTTCCTTCACTCTATTTGTTCCTTGAAAGGTGATATGAAGCTTATCTCATATTGCCTTAGCAGATTCTTCCTCTGAAACACGGTTATAAAGAGGAGTTGATAAAGCACAAAATAATGCATTGACAGCTTTGGAATCCAAGTCTCGTCTTTTGGCTTTTTCAGTCTCAGTCATGGTCATGGTATGATTTGCTTCATTTCCAAATGTTGTACTTGCAGCAGCATTAGGTATAACACTATTTGTGACAACATCCCACATTAAATCATCATACGCCTTAAAGAACCATTTCATCTTGTTACTCCACATATTATAGTCATTCACATCAAAGTAGGGTGGCTTAGAGATGCACGGTTCAACGGAACTGCCGGTTCCGGTTCCGCCAAATGGTGGAACTGGACGGTTCAGGGCCGATTCCGGTTCCGAACTTTTAATTTTATTTTTTAAAATAATAAAATAAAATAAATAAATTATTAATTAAAAGTTATAATGAAATTGTAGATTGTAAAAAAATTTGAAAAAAAAAAAAGATGAGGAATGGGCATGAACTTAATGAATTATCATTAAGCGCCTACATATCTTCTTGGAGATAGAAGAATCAAAGCCCATGTAGTTCTCTTACCTTTGTTAACCCCAACTTACCTCATCCTCAATCGTCGCTACCTGTTGTTGTTGTGGCGGTAGTATCTCTACAATCATCACTGAAGAATTCATGTTCTCGATCCAGCTCTTGTTGTCGAAGCCTAGCCCTTGTCCAATCATCGACGCAAGCTTGAAACTCCACACTTTTCGAATTTAATCTTGAACGGCGGGAGTCCAAAATTAATCCTCCAACACTAAATGCTTGTTCAACTGCCACTGTTGAAGAAGGGGTCGCTAATATTTGTCTTGCGATGAGGGAGAGAATTGGATATTGAATTGAATGGTTCTTCCACCACTTAAGAATCTTGAAATCTACGCTGTGTTCGGAATCACTAAACTCAAAATAAATTGTTAAATAGTTTTCTAATTCGAAAATATTACATGTTGTCCCTTTTTTGTTTTTTTTTTTTGCCTACTCATGAGCATTTTATGCTCACTACCAAGTGAAATACATGTATTGCTTCGTGAGACACTATGCTGGATAGATTCACATCCACTGTCACTTAAACCATATTTACTACAAAATTCATTATATAATTCTACTATAACTTTTTTAACATCTACTTATATACTTTGAATATCTATTACTTCATTCAAATGTAAACAATCATAATAATAAGCATTCAAATAATCTAATAAACCATCTAATTTAGTACGTGGATCGAAAATAATACCAACTAAATAGACAAGAGGAATGTTCAAGTAATAATGCAACCATTTTTCTCGTATTACTAAAATACTCGAAGCTAATTCAGTATCTTGTTCACATTCATTAAAAATACCAGTAATGTTAACACACTCTATTAAAAATAAATGCGTGGTAGGATAATAAACACCAGATGAAATATTAGTAGCATCATTAAAAACTTTCAAAAAATCTAAAAAAATTTTGCAAACTTCCCAATGTTGCGGGAGCAAAGCAATATCGGGAACATTATTTGAAATAAAGGAACATAATAAATCTTTGTAATCAAAAGTTTGTAGAAGCATCTTGTAGGTAGAATTCCAACGAGTCAGAATATCTTTTGGAAACCTTCTTGCCTTTCTCCCATTTTTTTATAATATTTTCCCCACTCTTTCATAAGTTGAGGACGGCTCCATAAATATCTAATTGCATTATTTATTGGCTGAAGAGATGTTGCAAGAACTCGTAAACCATTTTGAACACATAAATTCAAAACATAGCAAGCACATCTAATGTGAAAAAATTGTCCGCCAAAAGAGGGTTTACAAAGTTTTTCTAACTCAAGAATGGAAGCAGTATTTGCGGCGGTATTATCAAAACCAACTGAAAAATTTTTATCGATCAAATTAAATTCTTCTAAAACTTGCCTAATTAGTCTATAAATATTATGGGCCGTATGCCTTTCAGGAAAAACTCGAAAATGCAAGAAGTCTTTTTTGAATAACCCAATCATTACATATCCAATGGCACGTGACGCCCATATAAGAATTAATATTCCAAGAATCAGTCCAAATATCACTACCTATATGTATACGTCTATTGAATTCTTTAAAAAATCTTAACAATTTCTTTTTTTTGTTTTGTATAAACATGTTCAAGTTCGCGTTTAAGAGTATTTCTCAAAACAGATGGTGCTTGCGGAACTAACGCAGTGTTTACCAAATATTTAAAATTAGGATTTTCACCAGTATTAAACGGAGAATGTTCAAGGGCAACATATTCAGCTAATGTTTCTTTGTAAAGTGAATTAGTGAAACGAAATAAAGGATGAGCATTAGGATTGGCGAACCCGGAAATTTGTTGTTGGCTAGTGTCGATCCCCGCTTGCATTGAATGTTTTTTCATCACATGCCGACGAAATGTTCCATAGCCATCTCCTTTACCAAGTTTGTATGTCTGCGGACAATATTTACAGCTTATATCAAACTTGCCTTCATTTTCATTCCATACTTTGTTAAAGTGTAGCCACAAATCGGATTCTCGGCTCTTCCGTCTCGGCTCCTTTGCTATCAACGATTTTTCGACACCACGAGGACGAAGACTTTCTTGCGTTGGGACGCGCTTGTCGGGATTGGAAGCATCGTCGTCTTCCCAACATGCATATTCATGAGGATCATATTCATGAACGGGATAATCGGATTCTCCCATCTCGATCAGCATCGGGCTCTTTCCCTTTCCAGTATTTCTTCTTCCACTTGCCATTTTGTGAGAAAATTGATCGAAAAATTGAGACGAAATTTAGAGAGAATAGCAGATTGAGAGAATTTGAGAGATTGTGAGACTTGAGAGTATTAGAGAGAATTGAGAGAACTTGTGAGAAAAATAAATAGGGATTGAGAGGTATTTATAGATTTATTTATTTATTTTAATTTTTTAAAAAAAAAAATTTGCCTTCGGGCCGTTGGCCTGGGGGAAGAGCGACGGCTGTTTGTGGGAAGAGCCAACGGCTCTTTCCCCAGGGCGAAGGGGCCCACAAGGGGGGAGTTTTTTTTTTTAATGAACAGGTCGGAACCGGCCCGGAACCGGTGGTTCCGGGCCGGTTTCGAAAAATTAGGAACTGTGGACCATGTCAACGGGCTGGTTCCGGGTCCGGGACCTATTTGGCCATGTCTAGGGTGGCTTATTGGCAAAGTGCGAAACGCCTACTCCTGAAGAGTGATTGCTAGACATAGTAGATCGTTAGCTCAGAAGTCAATAAACACTTCGTAAATATGAGCAACCTACTCTGATACCAATTGTTGGATATAGCAATATCACATAGAATGGGGTGAATAGGTGAATCGATGACTAAATTGAAATTTCTTGCGGAATTAATGATAATTTCAATACGCGATCAGTAAATAGGAACAACGGGTGATAGTACAAAAATTAAACGCAGCAATGAAGTAAGGAAGAGAAAAGAGCACGCTGATTTTATAGTGGTTCGGCTTGTCAAGCCTACGTCCACTCTCCCACAATGACAGCCGATCGGCTGGATTTCACTATGAAGAATCAAGAGAATTATAATCACTTAACCACTTGATTTTTTTCTCTCTTATAGATTCTCACAATGAATGAGATTTTGAGCACTCAGAATATTTTTGGGTAAACTTCGAATCACGCTTGCACTTTTGGATTGTTGTTCGTTACCCTTCTCAGATGACCATGGTTCTTCTTTTATACTCCACTGCCTCCAAACTAGCCGTTGGATACCCGGCCAAGGGATCGCTCTTCAATCCTTGATTGGACATCATCAATCGTGATTGAACGAGACTGTATCTTAGAAGATATGAAAACCGTTAAAGAAGATATTGAACCCCTTCTGATTTAGTCGCCCATACAACTAAATCTCCAGTTTCCATAAGTGTGGTAAATCCGTATTGGTCCCCGAAAAGATATTCTTGGAAGGTAACATTCAATTGTAGAATATCCCTTGATTGATTTGAAGGGACATCATATCAGTCGAATATCACAAATTTCCATAAGGAACCTTGCCTTGATCGGAAACCTGCCATTCGTGGGCCTTCATGTTTTGGAGATGCAGAAACTGACTAATTTCAAGTTTCGTCTTCATGAAGACCTTCCTAAATTAGATCAGTTATAGTGGAATGGTAATTCGGAGATTTGATAAGGTCTATCTGTCACTGCATGTAGATCGTTGCACGAAATGTTCAAATAGAAGATCATGTAGAACCTGATCATCAGAAGTAGCTCCATCTGAAGGTCATCAGATGCACTCCATCTGACCTCATCAGAAGCACTTCCATCTGACCCTTAGTCCACATGACAGAATTAGATCCACGTAACCTACTGCTTACTCGTTCTTTCTGCATCATAAAACATTATACAAATCCTTTTGATAGTTTTGTCAGAATCAAAATATAAGGAGAATTTCCACAACAACCTTTCTTGTGACTTCCATCACTGAACTCATCAACACTAGCATCAGTCGCCTCGGCGACTTGGGTATAAGGGCAGCTTCTTTTCAAGCTTGCCTGCCCATCAAATTTCCTCATTTCCATTTAAAGTTCTCACAACCCATTATTACACTTGGGTCTCGTACAATTAACAAAATCGAGCCATACTCTCTTCCAATACTCATACTGGAGTCGTTCATCTTTACTCAATTCTCATGATCCACCTCAGTTCTTTGATCTTCTCATATCTTGTACACTTGAGCCAAATGCTCCTCTAGCGACCGTGCTCTGGTCTTTCAACCTTATCAGGTTCTCATGTCACTTGAACCACTGTGATTCCCTCCATGAATCAAAGACTTAAGTCATCTACTCAAGTCTAGCAATCTCGGACTGCTCATCTCAGTGTCTTTCACCATCAACCACCCAGTGGTTCCCAAATAACTCTCATCTAGTTGCTCATTACCCAAGGATTCCAGATCCTCCTTAGTCAATGTCTATTGAACAGGCCAGCCTCAACAAGGCGATCTCTCTATTAACAGCCATTACTAGGCAAGCCTCAACTAGGCTAAAACTCATGTAGGTCAACACCAAGCAAGTACTCAAAGTGTCATTTCACTCGTTCATGTCATAAATCCAGGGGCATCTGCCACTCTAACATAAACACAACATGTTATCTCAATCTTAACAGGCATCAGTTCCATAGGTATAAACCTCACATGCCTTCTAATCTCTCAGTTAGACCTCGACCACAATAATTACATGATGCCAATTACAACATATGCCAACTAGGCCAATCACAACATCAATTTTCTTTTTCAAACGGCACTCACTGCGAAATACAGGGCTCTCAGCCATGCCTATCACATGTGCCATTACAAATGCCATGCCACTTTTGAACATTCATTGTAAGAATCAATCATGTGCCATACATCTCTTAACCACAATCAGACTCAACCTTGATACATATGTTTTCCCTTTCAATTTATGACTTGGGTCATCCCTGCCTCCTTGCTATCTTAGAAGCCTGCCAAGAACCGCTCCTTGTCCGGACCTCTCTGTCCCGGCGATCACTCCCCGCCCTCATCAGACGTGGTTGTTATAGGTTGTCCCAAGTCATACATTTACGGAGGAAGCCCCGTTCCACACGCCCCATAGCATGCTTCATTACGGTTTATAGGTATCCCATCAACTCGTCTCATACCAAGCGATAGTTTATTAAGTCTGATAGTGATAAGCTCATGCATACACCCACATCAACTTTCATTTTAATGCCACAAATATGTGCACATCATGACTGTCCTCACTACTAGTCATACAATAATTACCTTCAGATCAATTCTTGTCCATCGAAGGTTTCTAATTCCACCAATGACCCTCACATCACATGGATCAAGGGTCTATATTCTATCATATACCTCAAGTCTAGTCGTTATTCAAGTCAAATCCTTATTCATTCGATCTCAACTGACCTTTAATACCAAATATTCCTTGTATACATCTCACCTCATATCATTCAAAGTTGTCAACAACCATCGATAACTAAAACCATCAAGGTATAACACGATTCAAGCCTGAATCCATTAATACCAATCGTCTCTTTATAACTCACACTCCTCAAGTTAGGTCATTGACAAATCACAATCACAATCACTTCAATTGACCCTTTAATCATAAGCAATTCTCTACTAACCTCAAGCATAATTACTACCTCAAAATCCATGCCTATATCTCTTTAGTTCAGCATGCTTCCACTTAAACCTCAATCACCACATCACTCAAGATCATCCATTAAATCGACGCTAGGACCATTAGAATACCTCACAAGTTCAAGCCTATAGTCCTCAAGCTTCAGTTATCAATACTTAGTCCTAAAGGTCTCACTATCTAATCATCCTCAAGTCATCACTCCTTATCACTCCTAACCTCAATCACACTGGATCGAGCTGACCTTGCTCTGATACCACTTAAACAGGGATGTCACGCCACGAACCCGAGAACATCCCACCTGGCCGTTTCTCACATTACATTTTCCCAAGATCCTTCAGCGTACAACTCTTTAATTCCTCCTTACATTCAGAAGCGATAAAACGTTTCCATCCATATACAAAATCCAGATGACTTAGGACAGAACAATAGTACACTTCTCATTGTCATCAAAATACACCGCGAATCATTCACTAAGTCAAATACTAGGGATTCAATTACTTCATCCATATAATCGAATACAATCCCTAAGGCCACAAAAGATTCTTTAATCAATCGACCATCTTCTTTCACAAATACCAATCCTTAGTAAACTTGGTGTTCCTTCGCTTGGGCCCTGAAAAATGTTAATCCCCAACGGGGTGAGATATAAAATCTCAGCAAGTGAAACCCAACCTAAACTAAACCACTAGTCCCACTAGATAACACAAAATGCAGATAATGCATGGAATTCAGCAAGCAATGGCATATGGGAATTCAGCATCATATCTCATAGAATAATTTTTGGCATATCAAAACATTAACGAACCCACCACATGCTATAGGACCCAAACTTCACATGTTAGCCCAAAACAAACTTACTGTCTTCAATGTGACAACCAATTAATCATCGCCAGGGCCCACGGCCGCGATGTATCGCCAGGGCTCCAAGCCGCGATATAATCTCGTAGGGCTCACAGCCAAACCATCGCCAGGGCCCACGGTCGCGATGAAATTTCAATTCACTAGAGCATCGCTAGGGCCCATGGCCGCGATGTAATTTCTCAGGGCCCACGGCCAATTCACTAGCAATAACAGGGCCCACGACCAGTCTTAATAGCAATAATAGGGCCCACGGCCAATCTCAATAACAATAATAGGGCCCATCGCCAATTCAACAACACACTATCAATCATCATACTTTTACCGCACATTCACGCTACACCAGACAACTATTCAATAGCATCCTAGGGTTCAAGTAAGGGTTTAAGAACCACTTACCTCAAGCAATTAGGAAAAGTCCACTTCGATTAATTTTCCTTAACCCCACAAGTGTTCGGCAACCCAAGGTTCTCGTACCATCCTAGGAAATTCATCAATTTTGGATCAAAATCCAATCAATTCTCACTTCCTTGATACCAATCCCTCAATAATTAATCAAATGACAACTCAAGATACCTTATCAATTGATCGGATATACGACAACATCTTCATTCATCCTCCATATATTTGGTTCATACGACAATAATAAGGACAGATTATACTTCGAAGGTTTTACACACATTTTAGCCCTTAAATCACCTCTAAATCCCAATCCACTTCACATACCTTCCTCTAACACCTTAATCAACATTATAGGTAGTCCTTTGCACAATTTTGAAGTCAAAATACCTTCTAACAGCCCCCAACAGATTCAGTACAAATAGACGATCATCCAAAACAGAACCGATTGTGGGTTCCAACCGCTCCATCGAGCCATAAATCAATTCTAATCATCAATCCTTCAATAATGAACTTTCTAAGACCTTACTTTGTGGGTTTAGGAAGCTCACCGTGAGATTTGAAGCGGATTGATACCCCAAAGACGTCGAAACAGCCAGATCTCTTCAAAGTCAGAATCTGTCCAGTTTTGTACCACCCATAATCAGCCATAAAACTCATTTTAAAACTATCTATTTGCAGCCATAAATCTTATGAACATATAGTACTAGATGTTATGCAGCTCTCCTAAAAAATTTGAGGTCATTGGAATTTCTAAAAGCTAGAACCAACACTTCTCCTCAACTAGCTCGGAATCTGTCCGCTTTTCTTCCAAAAATCATCATAAATTAACCAGACCTCCAAACATTATGAAACCAATGGAAAAATGTCAGGGACATCCTAAAATAACCTGTGGTAATCAGGCTCTACCAAAAGACACCGGGAAGAGGGGTTTGATCAGACCGAACAAGAGGGATGAAAACTATCTTCTGGGGCAGTTTTCGGTTGAGGTGAACTTGGAGAGGAAAATGCAATGAGGTTGAGGGGGATGATATCCACGGCTGAAGAGACTTTATTATAGTTGTCTCACACCCATTATTGAACCAAAATTGATTAGACTTGATTAGGTGGGGCAATTAATGCTTGAGGGCATCAATGGTTGACAAGTGGCATTGTCCAATAATACATCTTAAAGTTTTGACTCAACTTTGACCCCTTGCACAGCAAATTTCGGCAGCCATAAGGGTAGGAGAAATTTCCATTTTGTCCTTCTTGCATTCTTAAGGCAAAGACAAATGGGCGAGGGGTAAAACAGTCATTTGGCATTTTTCGTCCAAAAATTCATTTTTCTCGTTTTGAATCGCCATTGGTGAGGCGACGTCAAATACTTTGCAAATTTTGAAATCATTCATTTCCAATTGCTAATTCGGTCTTCCATTTCATATCTCAAATCTCGAGGGGTCGAAAATCCAGAATGTCACAAGAGGGCCCGTCAAAAACTCTATAAAAAGCGCTCGACCTCCTCATAACCCTCACTTTTCTCATAAGCCATTCACCTCTCATAAAGCAAGTAAGGAGAGAATTTTGGGCGGTTTCATCGTCGCCAGGCATTCGGAGGGCAATGGGGGGAAGAGCTCAAGCTTCGGATCGTCAGATTCCACAGAAATAGCCATGGATCCCAAATCAAGTGCACAAATCCTTTCCTTCTATAGTATTGTTTCTAGTTTTCGATTACGGCGATCCTAGCGAGTGATTTATGATGTCAGTCGGCCATTTTCGCCGGCCAACACGTATGTGCTGATCAGCCTCCTTTCGAGCTACAAGAGTCGGTTCATCAAGCCAAGTAAGATGAAGACCAAATACTCCATTGTCATTTGGAGAGCGAACTGCATGAACACACGCCGGTGGCTCTAGGGGTGGCGGGAGTTGAGGCGGTGGTGGCGGATTTGTAGGCTTAGATAGTCCTTAGGAATTCGGTGGCGGGAGAGATTTATCCACCGGAAACGGAGGTTAGGTTCTGCAAGAGGTGCAGGACAGGCGGTATCGTGACGATTAAGTTGTCAGAGAACCTCCACTCTGAGACATGGGCGGCGCAAAGTCGGTGATGGGCGGCACAAAGTCGGTGGTAGGCGGTGAAAGCGTGGAAGTGAAGAAAGAAGACCATGAAGTGAGTCGGTCATTTCATTGAGAAGGGGCAAATGGGTTCTGACTATACCCATTTAACATCCATATATTTTGGGCGCCTTATTTTAAAACCATTATGACTGATTTGGGAAATAAAAGTTATCCGTTAATTATCCATTTAAATAAATCCGGGTTCGTGAATGGATTTTGGACTATTTTGACCGGTCTAATGATAATTTACCAATAATGTCAGCTACTTAGGTACGTCAAATGCAATTATTTTTCATAACGCATCGACTTTTTCTCATCTCCCTCCGTTGTCTCCTTCAACCTTCAGCTATGGGGGAGGTTTTGAGCTAGTCTCACCCTCCCCTCCCTCGCTTTTTAAGTTCTCTGCCTCCAGCTTCAATGGTGATCGCAGGATTTTTAGTGTTTTGCTGAACCATGAATATTTGCTCTCCCAAATGTTAGATCTCTGTTCATTCAATCTGTTTTGGTTGTCTCTTGATCGTGCAGAAGAAGCCAACCAGGTACGTACTACCAGCTGACGATGCCATAGTTAATAAAGGAGGAATTTGTGGTATGTGCTCATCATTAAAGAAGATACGAGTTCTAACATGATCAATCGCCAATATCGCTTGACAGATCCATTTTTCTGAAACGAGTGTGTACTTAACACTGCTGGTGCTCTGCTGATCCTCTTTGTTTGTGGATACCGATTTGCATTACTGCATTATGGGGTTTTTTCTACTTCCATTCACTTTGTTATGAAGTTATATGTACTTCTGATGTATCCTTAATGAATACAATTTTCGTCCACAAAAAGAAAAGAAAAATTGAAATTATCGACCTTTTATGAAAGAAACTATTACCGCTCAAAACAAAAACTTAGCGATGAAATTGTAGTTTACTTGCGATATTAATACTGACCACATAAGGCCACTTTTGATGTAGTAAGTGACAACCTGGAATAAGGAATTCACCAACTTTAAGTGGACCAAACGAAAACTTAGCAGTGAAACTGGTAACTTACGTACGAAGGTCCTGTTACAGGTTAGATAGTTACCAATGAAGTAAGAAACATGTAATTATAGGTCAAATTTTGATATTAGTAACTTCCAGTTGAAATACGCAACGTAGCAACATAGTGTTTGGAAATATTGTGGATAAATGGGAAGAAATGGAATCAGATTTGAAAGCGTGAATTCACTTTCTTTAATGAATTATTTGTCCCACGATGTTGCTAATAGTTATTGGCAAAAATTCCCCATGATACAACAAAATCTCAACTGAGAACATTAAATAGAAATTTTAATATTTCTCCAAGAGCTCTAAAAAGAAACAATTGAAAAAAATGGGTGTATAAAAGAAACAAAAATGGAAGTTGTAATTATAATGATGAAGTGAACGTAATTCGTTGATTGGTGCCAATTTCGATCCGCGACCGCTCAAGCATGCAAAGTGCGTCTTATAATTGCGCATTCGCAAATGGGTATAGTGGGATCTAGCCCACTGTACCCATTTGTTCATTTGAAAGGGCCTTTCACTAATAAAATGTCTTACACTCTCAATTTTCCTACGTGAGACATAGAAAAGGTACTTTTTGTTTGTTTTACAAACAAACATCAACACACAGGCCCATTTATGCTTTACTGAATTACCAACACTCTTTGACGAATTTATGAATGCCAAATTCAATGACAATATACAGTTTTTTAGATATTTGCTATTGAAACATAGAATCTAATCGTTGAAGTTAGCAATGTAATAACCAATCAAGTGATTGGTCAAGTGGCTTAAGACTTAGTTTGCAAGCTAAAGGTCACAAGATTGTATTCCCCAAGATCTCCATTGTCTCGGAATACCATGTTTGCCTGCAAAAGACGGGCTTTCGCTTAGGTGTTCTGCCAGTTTGGACGGTTGATATTTCATTAGTGTCTTAAACCAAACATTCTAGCAACGCATCCTAACAAACGATAGTAATGTATTGAGGAAATCACTTGCTTACCATGCCAATATAGGCTTGCATGTTGTTTTTGGCGATGAATGCTTCCTTTAGAGAAGTATGTTACCAACCTAGTAAATAATTTACAACATCAACCTATTTATTTGCTTGACATTGTAAACAAATCTCATTACTAAGTTGGTAATTTATCTAAGAAACCAGTTACGTAGCAAGTTACCAATGACTCAAGGAATCCATTAACGTCAAAATCAATGTGCTGTTTGATTTTATTTTATTTTTGGTCGGAAACTAAAAATTTATAAGCAAAATACTAAGAGTTCATACATAAAAAGCCCAAGAGCGGTGCATCTAAACAGAGAAGATCCCAAAGAGGTTGAGGTGGTCTAGAAACCCACAAAGGTGGGATGCAATTTAACCGGGGAGACTTTGCCGACCAATCCGCAACCTGATTAGAACTCCTACTACAGTATTGAACCGAAGAATTGCCATCCTGGCCCAACAGATTTTGGGCTTCAAGTATTAGGGTTTCCGTCTCCCACCCAAGCTCCACATCCCCATTGACTTCAGAGGCTAAAGTACAATAGTCAGTTTCAATAACAATCTTCGTGTCTTCCTCTCTCTTCGAATCTAGATGCCACTTTTCCAGAAACTTCAACGCCTCCCACAGAGCTAGGGGTGTCAACGAGGCTACCACCAACTGTAGCGTCAATATTTAGTTTCAGGTCATATCTCGTCAAGGGTCTCCATTTTTAGTAAATCTTTGATCTTAGCCATTTGATTTCCTATAGCTTCGCAACATAGCTTGTGCTTCACAGATTATGGACTCTAAATCTGGCTTTCTTCCTCTAAAAACAAAGCTATTTCTTGCCTTCCAGATACACCAGAGAAGGACAATTGTATAGTCGAAGAAGGGGGAGCTGTTGGGGCTCTCGATTAGCTCTTGGAGCCAAGCATCCATCCTTGTGCTATTTAGAGGGGGAGTATGACCCGACAACCTTTGATCTCGCCATATCTGTTTGATGGAAGGACAAGAAAGGAAAATATGTTCAGAGGTTTCCACCTGAGAGTCGCATGAGGAACAAAAAGGCTGTGGTATGATTCTTCTCCTGAATAAATTCTCTCTAGTTGGTAGGGCATTCTGACACATTTGCTAAGTAAAAATACGTACTCTTGGAGAGATCTTTGCTTTCCAAATTCTATTCCATAGTCTGCCGGAGGGTTGGAATGAAGAAGAGGCTTGATCTGTACTTTGATTCTTCTCTCGAATCTTGTTATAGGCACTCTTGACAGTGAAAGCACTAGAGGATCTTTCTATCCAAACTAGTTTATCGTTTCTGGGGAAAGGGTTGATAGGGATTGATAGGATTTCCTCTGTTAACTCCTCGTCGAACATACTTCTAAACATAGTTTCTTTTCAGTTTGCTTCCTCTTTAGATATCAAGTCCGACACTAACCGCGGTTCATGCTTGTTAGCTGGACCACCAATTATGCCCCTTTTCAGCCACAGATCTTCTCTAATGTTTACATTTTCTCCATTACCAATGGACCATCTAATTGACCCTACGATGTTTTCCCTTCCACATAGGATAATTTGCTAACCCCAAGAGGGTCTGTTGCCCCTAGCAACTTGTAAAAATTTCCCATTTGGGTAATAGACACCTTTCAATAACCTGCCCCAAAGAGATTTTTGGTTCTGAAAAAGCCTCCAAGCCTGCTTTCCTAACATCGCTTTATTGATAGAGATCAGATCTCTAAACTCGTGACCCTCTTTATCCTTTTTTTTTTCAGAGCCTCCCAGCTAGAGATGGGCGGTTCCACGGAACCGGCTATTCCGGTTCCACCAAAAGGTGGAACCGAAGCTTCCGGGTCGGTTCTCGGTTCCGATTTCGAACTTTTAATTTTATTTTTAAAATAATAAAATAAAATAAATAAATTATTAATTAAAAATTATAATCAAATTGTACATTGTAGAAAATTTGTAAAAAAAAAAAGAGGAGGAATGGGCTTGAACTTAATGAATTACCATTAAACGCCTACATATCTTCTTGGGGATAGAAAAATCAAAGCCCATGTAGTTCTCTTACCTTTGGTAACCCCAACTTACCTCATCGTCAATCGTCGCTACCCATTGTTGTGGTGGCAGTAGTATCTCTACAGTCATCACTAAAGAATTCGTGTTCTCAATCTAGCTCTTGTTGTCGAAATTTAGCCCTTGTCCAATATCGACACAAGCTTGAATCTCCATACTTTCCGGACTTAATCTTGAATGGCGGGAGTTCAAAATTAATCTTCCAGCACTAAATGCTTATTCAACTGCCACTGTTGAATAATGGGTCGCTAATATTTGTCTTGCGACGAGGGAGGAACTGAAAATTGAGTTGAATGGTTCTTCCACCACTCAAGAATCTTGAAATCTGCGATGTGTTCGGAATCATTAAACTCAAAAGAAATTGTTAAATAGTTTTCTAATTCGGAAATACTACATGTTATCCCTTTTTATTTTTTTGCCTACTCACGAGCATTTTATACCCTCTACCAAGTGAAATACCCGTATCGCTTCGTGAGACATTATGTTGGGCAGATTCACATCTACTGTCACTTAAACCATATTTACTACAAAATTCATTATATAATGCTACTATAGCTTTTTTAACCTCTACTTCTATAATTGAAATATCTATTACTTCATTCAAATGTAAACAATCATAATAATAATAATCCCTAAGATAATCTAATAAACCATCTAATTTAGTATGTGGAACGAAAATAATACCAACTAAATAGACAAGAGGAATGTTGAAATAATAATGCAACCATTTTTCTCGCATTACTAAAATACTTGAAGCTAATTCAATATCTTTTTCATATTCATTAAAAACACCATCAATATTAACACACTCTATTAAAAATAAATGTGTATTAGGATAATAAACACCCGATAAAGTATTAGTAGCATCATTAAAAACTTTCAAAAAATCTAAAAAAAATCTGTAAACGTCCCAATTTTATGGGAGTAAAGCAGTATCGGGAATAGTATTCGAAATAAATGAACATAATAAATCTTTGTAATCAAAAGTTTGTAGAAGCATCTCGTAGGTAGAATTCCAACGAGTCGGAACATCTTTTGGAAACCTTTTTGCCCAATATCTTTTGAAAACCTTTTTGCCTTTATCCCATTTTGTTTACAAAATTTTTCCCACGCTTTAATAAGATGACGACGGCTCCATAAAAATCTAATTGCACTATTTATTAGGTTGAGAGAAGTCGCAAGAACTCGTAAACCATCTTGTACACATAAATTCAAAACATGGCAAGCACATCTAATGTGAAAAAATTGTTCGTCAAAAGAGGGTTTACAAATTTTTTCTAACTCAGGAATGGAAGCAATATTTGTGGCGGCATTATCAAAACCAATTGAAAAAATTTTATTAATCAAATCATATTCTTCTAAAACTTGCCTAATTAATCTATAAATATTATGGGCCATATGCCTTTCAGGAAAAACTCGAAATGCAATAAGTCTTTTTTGAATAACCTAATCATCACATATCCAATAGCACGTGACACCCATATAAGAATTTATATTCCAAGAATTAGTCCAAATATCACTACCTATATGTACACGTCCATTGAATTCTCCAAAATTTTTTGTCAATTTCTTTTTTTGCTTTTTATAAGCATGGTCAAGTTCGCGTTTAAGAGTAGTTCTCGAAACAGATGGTGCTTGCGAAACCAATGCAATGTTTACCAAATATCTAAAATTAAAATTTTCACCAGTATTAAATGGAACATGCTCAAGGACAACATATTCAGCTAATGTTTCTTTATAAAGTGCATTAGTGAAACGGAATAAAGGATGAATGTTAAGTTTGGCAAACCCGGAAATTTGTTGTTAGCTAGTGTCAATCCCCGCTTGCGTTGGATGTTTTTTCTTCAGATGCTGACGAAATGTTCCATAGCCATCTCCTTTACCAAGTTTGTATATTTGCGGATAATATTTACAGCTTATATCAAACGTGCCTTCGTTTTCATTCCATACTTTGTTGAAGTGTAGCCATAAGTCGGATTCTTGGCTCTTCCGTCCGGCTCCTTTGCTATCGACGATTCTTCGACACCACGAGGATGAAGACTTTCTTGCGTTGGGACGTGCTCGACGTTGGGATTGGGAACATCGTGGTCTTCCCAACTTGCATATTCACGAGGATCAAATTCACGAACGGGATAATCGGATTCTCCCATCTCCATCGGCATCGGGCTCTTTCCTTTTCTAGTATTTCTGCTCCCACTTGCCATTTTTTTGAGAAAATTGATCGGAAAATTGAGACGGAATTGAGATAGAATAGCGGATTGAGAGAATTTGAGAGATTGAGACTTGAGAGTATTAGAGAGAATTGAGAGAAATTGTGAGAAAAATAAAGAGGGATTGAGAGGTTTTTATAGATTTTTTTTACATATTTTTGTTTTTTTTTAAGGAAATTGCAATTGTCGAATGGCCATTGCAATTTCCAACAGGCCTTCGGGCCGTTGCAAGGCCCTTGGAAGTTGGGCCCCGGGGGAAAAGCTGTTTGGCTCTTCCCGAGGGGCGGGCAGGGCCCACAGTTTTTTTTTTTGTTCCGAACCGGCGGTTCCGGTTTCGGTTCCGAACCGTGGGCCCGGTCAACGGGCCGGTTCCGGGCCGATCAACAGGCCGGTTCCGGGTCCGCGGTTCCGTTTGGCCATGTCTACTCCCAATTACGCCAATGCACCCCAGTACCCGTTTCGTTATTTTTCCACAAGAATGAAGCTATCCTTTTTTCTATTGATATGCAAATGGAGACCGGGATTTTGAAAAACGACATTGCATATTGAGGAATAGCTTGCACCACTGTTTTCAACAATATTTCCTTTCTCGCCTTTGAAATCAAATTCTCCTTCCATCCTTCCAGTTTCGTATTGACTCTTGCATTGATCCAGGAGAACATTTGCCTCTTGGACTCCCCCCAATTAGATGGTATTCCCAGATATCTTCATGTTTTCTCAATAACTGAAACCCGTAGGAAGTCTGCTAGACTTTGTTGAAGTTGTCTTTGACATTTTGTTCCCATAAACAACCATGAATTGTTAAGGTTAATCTTCTAGCCTGAGGCTACACAATACTGATTCAAGATCTGAGCTAGATTCTGACATTCTGTGAAATTTCCCTCTAGGAAAAAAATGGAGTCATCCGCAAATAGCAACTGAGATAGAGTAGGGCACGATCTATTCAGTTTCAACTTTGAGGGTTCCGTCAACCAGCGCTTTCCTGATTAGCATCGAAAGACAATTTGCCATGAGGATAAAAAGATATGGAGATAAAGGATTTCCTTATCGAAGTCCTCTTGATGACTGAAAATAAGGTAAGGGTTCTCCATTGAATTTCACACTAAGGACCTATATGGATCGTAGCCAGGGAAACTGTTTCTGTTCTAAAAGTGTTTCCGGAACACTTTTGGAACAGAAACGTGTATGGTTCAAAAATGTTCCAAAAGTGTTCCGTGCAACACTTTTGTGCTAGGGAACACTTTTGAAGAAACAAAAAAAAAAACACATGCTTATGAGTTTTGCAACATTTTTGGAAGAACCACCACCCATCGCCGCCGACACAGCCACCACCGGTCGCCGGCCTCCGCCACCGGTCGCCAGCCGCCGACGGCGAAAAAAGTGTTTTGTTTTTACTTACCAAACGTATTTTTTTCCTAAAAATCGTAGCCGAAAACAGAAACACAAAAAAGTGTTTCTGTTCAAAAAATGCTCCAAAAAACAGAAACGTTACCATACGCAGCCTAAGAGTCACGGAAGTTACACATGTCATAACCCTATCCACCCACATCGAACAAAAACCCATCTTTAGTAGACATGCTTCTAGAAAATCTCATTTCACTCTATGGTATGCTTATTCAAATCAAGTTTCAAAACAGCCTGAAATTTTTTCTTTCTTTTTCTCACTCGAGAGGGGTCAAATCGTGATTTGATTGCTATGTTGCAAACATAGAATGGGCCCAATCATAAAATTCAAAAGAAGTTCGTAATCTAGAATCGTAAAATCGTTACCTGGTTGATATGTTACTAAATCATGAGCCGGCCCACTTGTAAAACTTAATAGTAGTTGGTTTGAGAGCGGTAAAATCAAAATATCGTTGGCGTGATTGAAAAAATGATATGCAATGTGCAGCCTCTAGGACGATTGGGTATACAGAAGAATCTTACCTATCAGCCTAAATCAGTAAATTATGCATATCGATAACATAATTTATAATTTGTAAAAGGGATTTGAGAAGTTGGATAGTATAATGGTGCATTCTCAACCACAAGTGTTATGAATAACAAAAAATATATAGCAATCATTGCGGGATCCACATCTAATTTTTGTCTAGCAATTCACGGTCATGTTAGCAAGACATTAGGTAATATTTGGACTTTCACCCGATCAAAGACGTGCGCGGGTGTGTGTGTGTGTGTGTGGAGGGGTGGTGGTGGTGGTGGTGGTGGTGGTGGTGGTAGAGGGGAGAGAGCAAACAAAAAGAAGAAAGGTGCACGTTCAATATAAAGGGAAAAGGGGAGCACGCGCAAATCGACCACGACAAAGAAGAGGAAGACAAAGTTACCCGTGTCCGAGAAGACCGAGATGTCGAAGCTACCCGTGGCCGAAGCGATCATGGAAAAAGGGTCTTCTAAACATCCCATACCAAAGGGAAACCGATCCCGAGGTGACTTCAGCAAAGAATAGTTTAAGAAGCCACTGACATCCCATGCTTCATTTGCGACGATCTCCACTGGATCAAGGGTGCCCGAAGAACGACAAGCTCAACGCATCACTTGCCATAGAAGAGCCGTAATAAGAAAGACGGCGAATGCGATTCGGAACCTTTTCAACTCCATCAATTCTGTGAAGTCCCAAGCACTGCCCAAAAAGAGCTTCAAGCTCAAGTTTGACGAGATACAACGCTCCATGGCAAACTTGATACAATGTTGTTGCGCGGAACAAGCGATCGATCGAATAAAATAGACAGAATAAGTAAAGTAAAACGGACACTAGATATACGTGGTTCGATCGTAAAGACCTATATCCACGGGGAGAGCAGCAACGAATTCCACTATAGAACGAGCGATACACGGAGATTACAATCCATACTCGAGTTACGCAAATACACTTTTGGTGTTTCACAGCCCCAATTACATCCAAGAACGCACACAGTGTTTAGCCCCCAATTCCTAGCGAAATAATCTCTCAATCTCGCAAAGGGTTTAAAACACAAATCTAACCTCAAGATTTAATCGGCTTTGACACTTGAATTCTTGATATAATTCCGTAAACAAAACGAGAACCCAATGCCAAACACTCGCGTAAAACGACGCTTCCGGAACGACGCGAAGACCCACACTCAAGCACTCTCAAACGGCGCTTCTACGATCCCGATCTTCGTAAAAGGTCTTCGCAACGTCCTTCGCTTCCAGACCTCTAAAAGCTTTCCTCTGCGATTTTTTGGTCTCAACCCATCGCCCTGTTCGGAAACAATATATATATATACTATAATATGTCAAACCAAGTTGGCCACTTGCACTTTCCTGTTTTGACCTTTATTTTATTTCTTGTTCTTTCTCCAACTTGGAAATAGGAATCTGTGGATGCCAACTCAACACGAAAAATAAATCATGCACAGATTCTGTCTTTCCTTTTGTGCTATTCCTAGACCAATTTATTTCTTGCCGATTTCTTCCTTGACGAGATTCAATTATATCAAATAGGAAATATGATTTCCACTGAGGGTATATTTCTTCGCTTCGGGCTCAAATTCGAGATATATTTTGAGCAATCTCCACCTTGGCTCGACGTTTGTGCCAAGTCGCAATTGCTTCGTTGATACTCGGAACATCATCTGCTACTCTCCCAACAGCCCCAATGGGCTCAACCGCCACAGACATCATCCAAGTCCAAACCGCGCTTGAACTTCATTATAACCGAGGACCTCATCAGAGCACCAATTGAACATTCACCTTTAACTACTCCACAAGGACTATCTGACACAAGCTCCTCAACCATAGATAAAGCAAAACCACCGTTGCATCCATATCTGTCAGGAGACCGAATACGTACCTTGTCAATTTTAGCAGTTACAGCAACTGTTGGCTCTATAGGCTCCACCTCGCTATAAGCATCATCTATGTCGATTACCACGCTAGTACCCGCTACCTCAAGAGTTTCTGATTGCAACTCCACCTCAAGCTGAACACCTTCTAGATCCGTATAAACACTGCCACAATCACTCCTAGCTAGAAGTACTGGAGACTTGTCAAAGGTAACTTCTCTACTGCAAGCAAGTGAATTTATAATCGGACACCACAACTGATCGCCACACTCACCTCGTGCATAGCCATGGAATATGCACTTTGCCTCCACATCGAGCTTACCATCACTTACTCGATAATAACACATGCAATTAAACATTCTAAAATTAGAATAATCAACAACGTTACCTGACCACACTTCTTCGGGAGTCCGATATCCAATCGCAGTCGATGTGGATCTATTCACCAGATAGCTCGCCATACTAAGCGCATTCGCTAAAATTCTCCTAGCCATACCAGCACTAGAGATCTTTTCACGAACCGTCTCTAGTAATGCTCTACTCATCAATTCTGCAAACTGTTGTGGTTTACTAGCACTAGTGCGGTGTTTCACTATGCTCTTTTTCATGCAGAATTCATTTACCAGCTTCGAGCAGGACTCCATGCTACTGTCAGTTCGCACATGCTTGATCAACTTACTAGTCTCCGTTCCGATCAAAGCTCTCGACCGCGTATTCCTGACAAAAGCATCAATCTTGTGCTTTCGCACAAACACCCAGGCCTTCCTTGAGCAGTCGTTAGACTCTCGAACAGATGTCGACGTCTCAGGAACGAAACTTATCAATGTCTCACCTTGAAGTTTATACAGGCCACTGTGCTTGATTCCTTTCATTATCACCAGGGCACCTCGAACAATTTTCAGGACTCCACCTCGTGAAGAATACCTGCATCCAGCTGAATCTAGTGCACCCAAGGAAATTAAGTTCTTTTTCAATTCTGGAATATGTCGCACTCCAGTCAATGTCCTCACAATACCATCATGCATTCTGATTTTAACATCACCAATACCTATAACATCGCATTCAACGCTGTTCCCCAACTGCACTTTACTACTATCCATGCATTGATAAGAAGTAAACCAGTTCCTATTTGGTGTAGCATGAAAAGAACAACCAGGATCCATAATCCATCCGTCAAACGACTAATTCTTAGTGACAGACAAGACACAATCGACACCATCAGAATTTTCAGCTACATCTGCATCATCATCCGCAGATTCAACTCCAATTCCCTTAGCCCTTTCGTTTTTCAGCTTAAAACAATTTTTTCTAAGATGTCATCTCTTGCCACAGTTCCAACAGACATCACCGCCAGTCTTAAACTGACTGCGTCTATTCATGTTCATACTACTTTTGCTAACACGAGTACTAGTTCTTCATCTTTCACCTACTAAAGCAGTAGATACAGATTCGCCAGATTCTCTTCTACGGATATCCTCACTCAGAATTAAATCTTGAATCCCATCAAACGTCAAACTTGTCGACCTAGATGAATTACTAACAACAGTAACAGTAGTATTCCAACTATCAGGCAATGAGGATAATAGAATCAAAGCACGTACCTCATCTTCAAAGTCAATCTCAACTGAACTCAATTGACTAACGATCACATTGAATTCATTGATATGATTAGCAACAGATGTACATTTGCTCATCTTCAAGTTAAATAGACGTCGTATCAAATAGACCTTGTTGATCGCAGAGGGCTTCTCGTGCATGTCCGACAAGGCTTTCATCAAACTCGCAGTGGTCTTCTCCTTGACGATATTAAATACGACGTTACGAGCCAACGTCAGCTGAATAACACCCATCGCTCGTCTATCCAGCAATTTCTAATCGGGTTGCTTCATCGTTTCTGGCTTCTTCCCAGACAGGAGCTCGTGCAGCTTCATCTGATATAAATAATCTTCTATCTGCATCTTCCAGAAACCAAAGTCCTTCCCTTCAAATTTGTCGATTTTCCCTTTAGCTTCTTCTGTCGCCATCGATTCGCTTCAACTCAAGCAAACCTGGCTCTGATACCAATTGTTGCACGGAACAAGCGATCGATCGAATAAAATAGACAGAACAAGTAAAGTAAAATGGATACCAGATATACGTGGTTCGGTCGTAAAGACCTACGTTCACGGGGAGAGCAGCAACGAATTCCACTATAGAACGAGCGATACACGGAGATTACAATCCACACTCGAGTTACACAAACACACTTTTGGTGTTTCCAAGCCCCAATTACATCCAAGAACGCACACAGTGTTTAGCCCCCAATTCCTAGCGAAATAATCTCTCAATCTCGCAAAGGGATTAAAACACAAATCTAACCTCAAGATTTAATCGGTTTTGACACTTGAATTCTTGATATAATTCCGCAAACAAAACGAGGACCCAATGCCAAGCACTCGTGTAAAATGACGCTTCCGGAACGACGCGAAGACCCACACTCAAGCACTCTCAAACGGCGCTTCTACGATCCCGATCTTTGTAAAAGGTCTTCGCGGCGTCCTTCGCTTCCAGACCTCTAAAAGCTTTCCTTTGCGATTTTTTGGTCTCAACCCATCGCCCTGTTCGGAAATAAAATATAATATGTCAAACCAAGTTGGCCACTTGCACTTTCCTGTTTTGACTTTTATTTTATTTCTTGTTCTTTCTCCAACTTGGAAATAGGAATCTTTGGATGCCAACTCAACACGAAAAATAAATCATGCACAGAATCTGTCTTTCCTTTTGTGCTATTCCTAGAACAATTTATTTCTTGCCGATTTCTTCCTTAGACGAGATTTAACTATGTCAAATAGGAAATATGATTTCCACCAAGGGTATATTTCTTCGATTCGGGCTCAAATTCGAGACATATTTTCAACAAATGCTCTATGCCTTAGTATACAGACGCGTCAAACATGTTCTTGTCAAGCGAAGTTGCAGAGAGTTTGGGACTTTGTGTGGAGCCAACTTGGATGACGTACCAGCCATTGGCGTTGCTCCAACACAGAACTGCAAGTTGAGTGGAAGGGCAAGCTCTCCTTCGAGGTAATTTCACTCGACGAATATGACCTTAGGTTGGCTTTGGAGTTCTTTGATAGTGCAAGGGCCATGTTAGACATGTCGATCCTTACCACCGACCCGAAATGCCCATTGGTGGTGCCTATGATCAATAAGTCGACGGAGACCAAGTGCTTCTTCACGATCTGACTCGTGAAAGAAAGACCGATAATTGAGAAGTTCGCAACTGATTAAGCATGAAGCCACGACTTTGTAAAAGCCGAAGGTAGGACACCACCCGAACATGGGATGCCGACCATGTGCTCTTTGTGGAAGAGGAAAGCTTGGAAGCGGATGAAAGTCGCTTGAGGATCGAATTGGGGTTCAAGAACCGCGTAGCCATCAAGTCAAGAAGCGAAAGACTAAGCGAATTGGAAGATGGGATCGAGAAGCCGCCAATCCAAATGAAGGATGCGGTCAAACAAGTGAAGGACTTTGAGTTGAGAGCGCCAACGACGTGGTTCGAATGGGGGGAGGAGAATGCCACAAACCGGAGGTTCCGTGACCAGACATAGCTGGGATAATCAACAAAACTTGAACTATCTTGATTTTAGGGTTTTTTTTTTAGTTCTCCAAAATATTCTTAAGGATGGGCGATAGGCGATATGGTAATTGTAATGTTCTAGATAGATGGGGAGATGAATCTCCTCCATTAGATCTAGAGGAAATCAACAGAGGTAACAAGAGGGAGTCTAGTATAAATAGGGGTGTACTCCTCGTCGTTTGTATGCATCCGACCCTCGACCAATACAATCCATTCTCTCTCAGAGCTACTCTCTATAAACACCTTCTCTCACCATGATTCGGGTAAGCAAGCAACTAATCCTTGATAGAGGTTTAGCTTAGATGCTCCAACGAGATCCAAAGAAGCCTAATTTGCCGCACGGTCTCTAGTCTCATTTGTAAATTTCTTTTCCATGATGAAATCGCTGCGGTTGGGATGAATCACATGTGAAGTGCATAATTGAAGAAATGTCCCCTACGCAATGCTTTCTTTCAGTCCATATGGACAGAAGCAGCTTTTAGGACAACATTATTCTGCATCTGGAAAAAGTTAGGTATAGTCTCGAGTGAAGGCTTCCGTCCCCGAAATAAAATAAAAAGTTGGGTCTAGCAAAATTGACATGGTAATAATATCAAGTAAAAATTAACTAGACGGAGAGATGTCGCATATAGGTGAAAGCTAAATGGATCATAAAATTAATAGCAAACAATAAAATGTGAACAACAAATAGCAAGAGCATAAGATGTAAAATTACAATTTCCAAACCTATAATGCAGCTTTTCCACCTCCAAGTCTCGGAATCTTTACCGCTTTTGACAGCCTGTCGAACACGCTCAACGTATCGTGATGAAAACAACAACTAATCCTGAAAAAGAGAGCAATATTTAAGTAGGGGCTTTATAATTGAATCGTATTAGACAAGACCACAAGACAGCCCTTGTACAATTTTTTTTGAAAACTTGTCGGATGACAAGACATGACACTGGACGAAAGGTTGTCTAAGAAGAGTAGATAATGCAGAAATTATAATTCTAACACCAGCCTAGAAGATTTTTCTTTATGTTATGCTGGCATTATTATGTGCTATCAATCGTCTAATGGACCTCCGTATAAGACTTAAACTTTCAAGAGGACTCAAAACCTGCCTGAATTATCAGGTTGGTAATTTTCTACTCAAGAACTGAAAAAAGCCAAAGAAAACCTTACGCACTGACAGCCACTACAAAGGAAAGGGGCCTATTATGTTCAGGAAACTCATTCATCATCTATTAGAAGCTGGCCAAATAGGATCTGGAAAAAAAAAAAAATCTGGCATAACCAACAGAAAAGGATATGCTATATCTTATAACCGTAATAACCATTTGAATATGGACATGAATGTAAGTGAAAAGCAATAAATTGACAGCCATGTAAAATTAAGATAATCCAATAAAGTATACATACTCTCAAAGAAACATTTTAACGATTAGGAAGACGAACTTGAAAATATATGGTTGAAACTACGAAAGAGTAGATCCTCAGGGAGTGGAGGGATTACCTTGGTATTTTCACAAACCCTTTGATGTACATCATGTTTAGATTCTGACCCACCAGAAATATATTTTGCATGAAGCTGGAGATGTACAATTCCACATCTTGTCTGAGAAGTTCCATAGACAATATTAACAACAAAGTTTTGCCTAAATCTACATCAGTATGATTTCTGAAGAGAGAGCAACTTTTTAGCATATACAATTTTCGATTTCCCAATAATCTATTTTTACTTTGCTAATGTTCATTCCATTAATGAGCAATGAACTTCTTCGGAAACATATATATATCTGATCTGCATCGTTTCAATGTATTTTCAGTAAACATGAAGGTAGAAACCATGTTTGCACTAAGGTTAAACGAACGATTAAACTTTTTGTTTCCCTTTGTCATACATGAAGTGATGACGTATGGAATCCTCTCCTTTTGTGTTTTCATTTCAAAATTGTGTGCTTGGATGGCCACAAACAGTTTAGATGGTGGAACCTCGATGAACGAGAGGTGCAGCATTCAGCTCTTAACAAATGCAGCACCACAGGAACAAAGTACACGTGAGACAATTCTCTCACAGACAGGGCAATGCATGCTAGAATAGCTTTCTTCTATTGGAAGCTATTTAAAAGGGTCCTAACTTCAAAAGGTGTCACAGAAATAAGAATGAGGAAATGGTGAATAATCTTCAGTTGCTTCTTAACCAGACAAGAAGCTGAAGAACTTGTCTAAGACATATTATACAGCTGCTTTGTCAGGGATTTGTCATGCCTAAAAGCCATAGGCATCAAACCAAGTGAAAGATGCAAAATGAAAAGTGGGGTACCTATCTAGAAGTTTTCGCAACTCCATCATGTATGATGGAATCATCCAAGATTTGACTAAGACGGGAAGATAGATCAGAAAGGGGAAAATTAGATGACATGAACATGCTATGGTTGATATAAATGCTAAGTGTCAATAGGCTCTCGTGGACTTATTATATCTACTTTTTAGCTCATATATACGTCCTTCATACCATCCAGAGAACACTCACCTAGTTTACATCTAAATTCTGACTACCAATTTACTCATTTATATAAAAAAAAATAAGGGCTAAATGGAGTCTCTAACAAAAATATTTAAACCAATTTCCATATAATTTGCATTCATACATTTGCATTTAATTAGACCGACGGCAAAAACGGACCTGAAACAGACACGCAGACGGACCCAAAATCTCTCAGAGAATTTGGCCAACATAAGGGAGAAAAGTACCGAAAATTACAAGGCGCTAAGCCATTAAATTATAATTAGGAAGAAATGCCTTTTAATTAAAGCTTAATTAATTAGAAAAATGTCTAAATTAAGCCAACAAGAGATAGAACAAGCCGGCATGAGAAATTGGGCCAGCCCATAATAAAGGGCTTGGCCGAATTCCTTAATGAGCAACATGATCAGTTTGACATAATTTTATCCTTTAGGAAGAAATAATATTTCCATTTAGAGTTAATTTTGCAAATATTAAAAAATTGAGACCAACCTAAAGGGCATCTATATAAACGACGTTAAGTCAAAACAACCCAGGTTGGCAAAATTCGTTCTCTAAAGACGCGCAAGACACACGGAGAGAAAGTCTCTCGGCTGAAACTTTTTCGGCCGAGACCCCTCGGCGGCTTCCCCGCAAGCCGCCAAGGGACGTCGACCCGACAGTCCGCTGCTGCCTCAGCCTCAATCATTCCCCGTGCCGGCAAGCGCAGCTCAATCTCTCCGTCTGTCTCGATTTCCATCGGCGCGGTTGATTTTCCTCGAGAAACCTTAGATAACGCGATTTCCTTTGGTGATTCCCCTTGAAATTCGCTTTCTTTACTATGTTCTTCATCGATTGCACCATGAAGCGGGATGTGCGATTGTACATATTGACTTAGCCACGTTGTTATGATCTGATTGCGTAATTCTCGTTGCACTTCTGTGGAATTGATCTCATGTGTGTGCTTACTACTGTGACGAACGTAGGCTTTGTAGACTTGTAGTCTGTTTTCACTCCATGCACTTCTTGCTTTTATGTTTGTCTTGAGCTTATGATAACAATGTTCGAGTTTTGATTACTTCTTAAGTTCGAGGAACCTGATTGGAGCAAGTGAGAAACGTGAGGGTCTTTACTTTCTCAAGAGAGTGACTTCGGTACATGTTTGCAAGGTGGCTGATATGGGATCCTTTGAGCTTTGGCATAAGAGAAAGGGTCATCCTTCTTCTAAGGTGGTAGAGGTAATTTTAGAAGCTGGCAAAATGGTTAGGAAAATCAATAAAACTTGTATGGTTTGTTTTAGAGCAAAACAAACAAAAGATCTTCTTTTTTAGCAACAATAAAGCTAAAGATTATTTTGAATTGATACATTGTGATTTGTGGGGACCTTATAGAGTCCCAACTTCATGTGGAGCAATTTATTTCTTGACAATTGTTGATGATTACTCTCGTGCTGTGTGGATATATTTGCTGAATGGAAAAAATGAAGTGACTCGTGTTCTTAGGAAATTTATTGTGATGGTTAAACGCCAATTTCAGAAAAATGTGAAAATCGTTAGAAGTGATAACGGAAGTGAATTTTTGTGTTTGAAAGAATATTTTGATGAACATGGGATATTGCATCAAACTTCTTGTGTTGGAACACCACAAAAAAATGGCCGAGTGGAAAGAAAACATTGTCATATCCTTAATGTGGCAAGAGTTTTGCGTTTCCAAGCAAATTTACCCATAAAATTCTGGGAAGAATGTGTACTTGCAACTAGGTATTTGATTAACAGGACTCCATCTATGTTATTGAATGGCAAAACCCTATATGAGATTATCTTTAGGCAAGTTCCTTCTTACAAACACATTCGAATTGTTGGTTGTTTGTACTATGCGCATAATCAGAATCGTGACAAAGACAAATTTGTTAGTAGAAGTCATCGGTGTATTTTTGTTGGGTATCCATTGGGAAAGAAGGGGTGGAGATTGTATGATTTGGAAACTGATGAATACTTTGTATCAAGAGATGTTGTGTTTGCATAAATAGAGTTTTCATATGCTGATGAGAAAACAGTAAGTGATGAATTCATTAAAAATAGAGTTATGGAGTTGGGTGATGAAGTTGAGGATTTAAAAAGTGACTTAGGAGGGGTACACGATGAAAGTGTAGATAGAGAAAGTAAGGTGAATCATGAGATGGAGGAATTGATACATACAAACGGTGAGGAAGTGGAAAGAAGTGAAGTCGTCAAAGAGCAGCTAGGCAGGGGACAAAGGGTCAAGCAAACTTCTGTCTGTTTGAAAGACTATGTAATAAACGCCATCAGAATAAGCCCCTCGGCATGCTCATCTATCCGATCTGATTCCTCAGGTATGCCTTACCCTATAGCACATTATGTGAGTTATGAAAAATTCTCTGCACAACACCGGTGTTTCTTGACAGCTATTGGATTATATTAAGTAGGGTCCACAAGGTTACGGTGTGGGCCCATGCGGGCAACCACACCCCCTAACCGTTATCTACAATGTTGAACGAAAGGATACGTTCTTTCGTTCAACAGACGTTGTGACATTCTGAAATCCGACCCCCATTTCGAAGTAAGATTGCCACGAATTGGACTTCGGAATTGGGCATCGGATATTCGAGGATTCCAACAGGAATAAATTGGACGTCGCCTCATCGGGGACCATTAAGATTATAACTCGCCCGTTAGCATTTAGAAAAGTGGAATTCGGACTGACAAGAGAAAACGACCATTCTACCCTTAAGTTAGTATTCCTTCTCTTGGATTTAAGTAAGGGAAATTTGGACTTTTGCCATCCCCTAGCTTTGGCCGAAAATTTAGGGGTAGTATGGTCAATTGGTCATTGGATATTTGATGATAAGAAGTGACAAGAATGGACTAGACATTTTCCCTTTCAACCACTTCTCACCAACTTGTCAATCCAAGTTACTATTCATGTCCTTACCCCTCCAACCACTTCTCTCAATCACTCTCCCTCTTGGACTTGATTTGGATGAAGCTCTCTCTCTCCCCTCCCATTTCTCTCATTCGGCCGACCCTCTCTTCTCGTCCTCACTCTCTCATTTTCTCTCTTGTTTCCTCTCCCTCCCTCACGGCTCCCTCACGTTATCTCTCTCTCGCTCACTCCCTCGGCTCTCTCCCTCTCTCGCCTCACCGCCACCGAGCAAGGAGAAGCCGCGAAGAACACGGGCCGTTCTTGGAAGTCTCTTGTCCAATTTGAGGGAGAACCAAGCCTCGTCATCGCCGGACAGAATTGAACCTTAGACTTCGCCGCCTCTTCGACCGACTCGTCGCGACTCTATCGCTTGGTAAGTTAGTTCTAACCCTTTGTTAGGACCTTAGGTAACCGAAGGAAGAGTTATAGAGGCTATTGAGAGATTTTCGTGGTTGAATCCCCGATGGATTTGTGCTAGACCGAATCTTCCCTTGAGGGAATGCTAATGCTTTGTCGTCCTAAGGCTTGATTTTATTGCATACTTGATGAGTTGTGATGCTAAGGATTTGAGTAGGTCGATCCACGAGCATTAAATTGCATAGGGCTACTCTTTGTCGTGAAGTTTCTTGATTTAGTGACTTAAATATTTATTTGATCCCTAGTGTATATTCGGTCTTGATGAGATTACACGTAGATTATTTGGCACGTGGATTTTTGGCACATGGATTATTTGGCACGTGGATTATTTACGTGTGGATTATTTGGCACGTCGATTATTTACGTGTTTTATTTGGCACATGGATTATTTGGCACGTGGATAATTTGGCACGTGGATTATTTGACATGTGGATTATTTACGTGGATTATTTGACACGTGGATTATTTATGTGGATTATTTGGCTTGGCAATTGGCTATACTAATGTGTTAATGGCCACAGATAAAAAAAAATGGTAATTGATGTATTTCCTAAATCGAATTATATTCGATCACAAGGTATTAAAATGATGTCACCTAGAATAAATTCTATTAGGTGATTTTGTGGTATGGGATTGAAAACGTGGTAGTCGTTAATGCCTTGAATTGTTGGAACGCACGTTTTAATAAAGTTAGCTATAATTGTTTGAATTATGAGCTTATGAGTGCGTGGTATCCTGATGCGCCTATACGACGCGGGATTGAATGATGTGATATCCTGATGCGCATATACGACGCGGGATTGAATGATATGATATCCTGAGGCACCTATATGACGCGGGATTGAATGATGAGAAGTGCCTGATGCGCCTAAGTGACGCGGGCTTGATTGAGGAGAAATACCTGATGCGCCTATATGACGCTGGTAAATGATGAGGTAGTATCCTGATGCGCCTTTATGACGCGGGATTGACTGATGTGATATCCTGATGCGCCTATACGACGCGGGACTGAATGATGAGAAGTGCCTGATGCGCCTATACGACGCGGGACTGAATGTTGAGAATGCCTGATGCGCCTAGGATGACGCGGGTTTATTGATTGGGATAACATGAGGCGTTAATACGCGGGCCTAGCCTTGGAAAGTGCAATTGTATCGAGTATAAGTACGATCCTTTATGGTATGAGTAATTGAGTGCCAAAGTACGAAGCTTAGACTCATTTATGAAATAATGGTTGGAGTAGGATTGAATTGGAATGCCTAAATGTCCTGCCGTATTTCCTTGTTCTTGTTGTCATGCTATTTGGGGACTTTGCCATGTTTGTATTGAAAATAGAATCGCATGTGTTTGGGAATGTCTGGAAGTACTAAGTGCCTAGCTTAGGGTTAGGATTAGCTTATTGAGATTTATCTCACCCCGTCGTGGGACCCATTTTTAGACCCCAAGGCGTGACCCCGATGATATACTAGAGAATCCCGATACTGATCTTGAAGTTGGAGAGTCTGTACCAAAGTCGATGGCTGTTATCAAATCGGATGCGTAGGAGTAGTTTTACCACTTCTTTTCGGATGTTTCCTAGAAAATAAAATATTTTGAGGTTTAGGACCGACCCAGTCATGTGTTATGATTTCAAGCTGAATATTGTAAACCGACATGTTGTAATTGTGTAGATTGCATCCTAAGTCATCTTATCGTAGTTTTATGTATGGAGTCTATTTATCGCTTCCGCATGTGCATCCCATTTCGCGAGTTTATCATTAAGTGTTTTCGATCCTTGCGACCGACCGCGAAGAAAGTACAGTGAAGGGATGTCTGCGCGCTACCAAGGACGCGGGGCATGACATCGCCGTTTATTTGGTATCGGAGTAAGGTCAGCTCAATCCAATATGATTGAGGTTTGGAGTAATAAGGAGTGATCACTTGAGGACAATTAGATAGTGAGACCTTTAGGATTAAGCATTTATCACTGAATTTTGAGGATTGTAGGCTTGAACTTGTGTGCATTTTAATGGTTCTAGAATTGATTTTATTTGATATTTTGGGTGGTGATTTTATTGAGGTTTACAAGGAATCAATCAGAAATTGAGGAGCCATGAGCATAGATCTGGGGTTGTGGAGGTGCTTGAGGGTAATAGAGAGTTGCTCATGAGTAGAGGGTCGATTGGATTACGTGATCGTGATTGTGGCCTTGAGGTATATGGCTAAACCTAGGGAAAAATCGATTTGTGAGAAGGTCATTTGTGGAATTAGAAGTCCTCTATGGATAAGAATTGATCGGGAAATGACTGCGATGTGACGAGCAATGAGTACGATCATGCACTGCATGTGTTTATGGCGTCAAAATAAAAGTTGAAGAATGTGCATGCATGAGCATATCATTATCGGACTTGATAAACCATCGCTTGGTATGGGACAAGCTGATGGGGTACCTATAAACCGTAATGAAGCATGTTATGGGACGTGTGGAACGAGACTCTCCTCGTAGGTGTATGACTTAGGACAACCTGCAAAGACCAGGTCTGATGAGGGCGGGGAGTGAACGCCGGGACATAGAAGTTCGGACAAAGAGCGGCTCTTGGCAGGCTTCTGAGACAGAAAGGGAGGCATGAATGACCTAAACCATACAATGAAAGGGATGGGTCTAGGTATCGGGCTAAGTCTGATTCTTTTATCAAAAAGATTTATTGCATTAAAGCTGATCCTCAAGATGAATTTTCAAACATTGCATGGCATTTGATATGGCGCATGTGAATGGCACTATTGGTTTGTATCGCCGTAGGCGATTAGTGGTCCTAGAGCTTCGTACTTGGCACTGTCGCGACCCTCTCGAGGTTGCATGTGGGCTCTCGAGGGCTAATGGGCCGTCCAGTCTGGTCGGACGCGGGCCTCTCCCAAGGCCCGTTACCCAAATCGCAACGGAGGTATGCGTAGTCGACCTTCAGTGTTGTCTGGTGACATGTGCTAAGTGTGCATGCCATGGAGTCGCCACCAATCATTTTTTGGAGGGTATGATTGGACCACCCTATTGAATAGTCGGGAGTTTCTATTCAATTCTGCGATAACCAGAGAAATGGGTTCGGGGACTTAGTTACGTCAACTGTCAGAGTTGACGCCCTTTCGGTACCTAAGTTGACTGAATTTTCTTACCTAAGATTTCATGCAGATGAGTGGAGTACGAATCCTAAATCTAGGAATTCATGCAAATAGGAATGACTATCCTAGCATTCACAATCAATAATAAAATGCGCAAATCAATGAATCCAAATATGTAAAATAATCACATCAAATCAACATGACACTCCTAATAAGGCTCTATTAGCCTAAATAAGTATCAATCAAGCTTAGGAATGATTTAGACATGATTTTACCCATCAGGGGTAAAGTCGCAATTTTGAGACAAAAGGGACGATTTGCCTAAAAAGGGAAAAATCGTCATTTCGGAATGAATCCGGAGTAAAACAATGTCAAAAATAGGTTTGGTCACTCAATTGACCCATTTCCTATTTTTTTGCAATTTTCATGATTTTCTGGAATTTTAGAAATCGATTTACCATTCGAAGGGGTAAAATCGTCATTTTCTAAAAATGGGAATGAAATGTGGAAATCTTAGACATAAGGTTTAGCCACCTATCTGGCCCATCACCAAATTCTAAGCAATTTCCACAATTCATCGGAATATCAAAGACGATTTACCCTTTGAGGGGTAAAATCGCCATTTTGGATTAAATGGGAGAAAATCCAAAAAATGGAAACAAATCAATTTTTTTGTCATTTTCAGCCTTCAAAAATTTTTATAATTTTTTTTAGGAATTTTCTGCAATTTTTCTCAATTTTTTTTTTGAATTTTTCCTTAATAATTCATTTTTTTGGAAATTTTTTTATTCTGAAAATCACCTAATCACGACACGTGGCTCATCTGCAGACGTCCGATCTAGCATTTTTTGTTTTTGTTTTTATAGGACGCAACACAATGCAAAAAATAAAGAAGATATTAAGTCATTATACAACATAAACATAAGCAAAGGAGATGGGATCCGGTGAATTTTACGACGTCGGAGTCCGTCGGTGCTCGTGCAACAATGTGTGGGGGGTATAAACCACCAGCAGGAGGCTCGGCCTTCAGATTCTGGGGTAGCACAATATAATTTACAGAAAATAAATAAATAAAACACCTTGGACGCCAATAGGAGGCTTAGCCTTCCGATTCTGGGTCTTTTATGCGAAATATAGAAATGCTATGACATAAAGTAAATACACAACAAATATTTAGACACCAACAGGAGGCTCGGCCTTCCGATTCTGGGTCTTTTATGCGAAATATAGAAATGCTATGACATAAAATAAATACACAGCAAATATTTAGACACCAACAGGAGGCTCGGCCTTCCGATTCTGGGTCTTTTATGCGAAATATAGAAATGCTATGACATAAAGTAAATACACAGCAAATATTTAGACACCAACAGGAGGCTCGGCCTTCCGATTCTGGGTCTAATAGGTAAAATGTAAGGAGTGAAAGGTGGTCTTACCAAGATTGAAACCAAAACAAGCTCGGAAATCCAATTTGGCACTCGCGGACTCAAGTCTGATCAGTCTGACCTTTGCTCCTTCAAACAGCTCTACGGGACAAATGGCTTGGCCAAATTGGACTCACGATATGTCATTAGAACGGCAAAAGAATAAGCTTTCTAACAGTATATGGCTCGTTCCCATACGATTCCTAACGAAAGAGTTATGGCCGAAAAACCGGACGGTTTTCAATCGCCCAATGACCAGAATCTGTCCCAGAAAACTCCTTCAATTCAACCATTAAAACCCATCCAAAACTCAACTAGACTACAATCTCAGCTTGCTAGATTCCTAATTTAGGTGCTAGAGACATCTTATCGAATATTGGAAGCAAGGCAAGCCCTTGAATCACTCACAATGTTCACGGCACCATCTTGACAGAACCGGTTCAGATTTTTCGAACAAAACAATAAGGGATCAGCCCTTAAATCCAAATATAATCCATCTTCAAACCATAAAACACAATAATATATGTCTTAACAAGGAGTGAGAGGTGGTCTTACCAAGATTGAACCCAAAACAAACCCGAAAATCCAATTTGGCACCCGCGGACTCAAGTCTGATCAGTCTGACCTTTGCTCCTTCAAACAGCTCTACGGGACAAACGGCTGGTCCAAATTGGGCTCACGATATGTCATTAGAACGGCAAGAGAATAAGCTTTCCAATGGTATATGGCTCGTTCGCATACGATGTCTAACGAAAGAGTTATGGCCGAAAAACCGGACGATTTTTTATCTGGGCGGCGAGCTGAGCGAGAGGAAAAAACGAAAATGAAAGAGAGAGAGTTTGAGGGAGAAGAAGAAGAGGAGGAAGAAGAAAGCTGCGGAAGAAGAAAAGGGGGGAGAAGAGAGGGAGCGGCCGAAGAGAGAGGGCTCATCCTATCTCTCTCTCAATTGAGTGCACTCAAGTGCACTTGAGTGCACTTGAGTGCCTTCAAAAAGAGAGAGAGAGGAAAAGAGCAAAAGAGAGAGGGAGAGCGTGTGAGAAAGAGAGGGAGCGGGTGCGAGAGAGAAAGGGAAAGAAAAGAGGGACACATCGTGATGACGGTGGTCCCCTCTTCCAATCATCACGCTCCTTCTTTCGTCAATTTCGTCAGTTAGGTCGGTTGCCCAATTCGCACAATTGTACAGTCAGCGAACAATCGGACTAAGGTGCAACATAGAGCACTCAAATTGACTGCCAAGATTCGAAAACTGTAAGAACTGCAAATAAATAAATAAATAACTCAAATGGCATTTTTTTAGCCAAATTCAACTTCATATATTACGAAGGAACACATGCGATTGAACTTGATTTTTGACTTTTTATGAGGTCAAAATAAAAAATACAATCAAAATAAAATATTGACTATTTTTATAAATTTTTGAGAACTCAAATTCTATTTTTTTGATTTTTCATGTATTTTTATATTTTTCAAAAATAAAAATAAAAAAAATATGAAAAAAATATGAAAAATTAATTTTGTCAAAAACGGTTCCTTTAGCTTGGCCAAGGTTACCAAAATTATTTTTTGTAATTTTTTAACTTTTTATAGATTTTTATGATTTTTTTTTAAATAATAATAATAATAATAAACTAGAAAAGACTTATCAAAAATCAGGTGTCAACAGGCACTAAGCGTTGTTTGCTGAGTGTTTGGTTGGATAGCTGATTGTGGTTGTGCTAACGGGCAATGCATCTAGGCTTGAGGTACGAATGAGAACTTCCTGGTATATGCCTCTGATTGCTTGATCTATGATTGGCTTACTTCGCACCGAGTTGTTGTTTGGCTGAGGCTTATTTGAGAACTGAATAGCATGGTGTAATTTGCTAAGTCGCAGGTGCGGCAGGACTTAAGGTACGAGGAATTATCTCATTGAATTTATGCCATGAGTGTTTGCTTGATGTTTGCCTAGTTGAGACTTGTTTGATGATTGACTCCTAGCTGAGTGTTGCTTGTAATTACTTGGTAATTAGTAGCTGGCTTATGGTTACCGTTGTGGTGAGCAGTTTAGGACTGCTAGACTTGATTAGATGGTTTAGGTCCTTGAATCATTTGGTGGAACTGTAGTGGCTCTTGTGATGTTAGAGCCTAGTGGGAATGAGCAATTGAGATAAAGGTGTCAGAGGAGCGCCTAACTCCAGACCACAAGTTGTGAGAGATTCAAGAGTTGATAAGGTCGAGAGAACCTTAAAAGAAATTGAGGATGGGATGAGTAGGTAGGCTCGAGATTGGGCTGCCTTGTGACTTAGCCAGTTGAGGCTATTGCTGTTGTGATTATTAGAGCAAATGGTGGTGATCGGAAGGATGATCTTAGAGACACGAATAGGAGTCGACATATGGACTAGCTTGTGGAATAGTTTGTGAAGTCGAAGTCGACTGAGTTAGCAGGAAATGTAATTATGAGGTTACTCCTATCTGGAATGAGGATGTGTAAAGGAGCCTTAGAAGCGTAGGTATATTGAGGAGAAAATGACCCCAATGATTAACACTCTAAGGTATTGCTAATGATCGGTGAATAGTTACCAAAGGAAGGATTCTTCGTGAAGGCATAGCACTTAATTGGATTACCTTCGTCTAGCTGATCGATGAGGAATACATTACTGAGCTTGTTAAGTGGCAAGAGTGTTATAATCCCTGACGATCATGAGAACTAGAGGTGGATCTGCCATTGCAGGGTAGAGTTCTTAAGATTGTCTAAGCACGTACCAAAGGTGGTTAGAGACCTTTTGGATGAGGCAAGGAAGTTCAGGAATGAAGCAAAGTTCGAAGCATCGTGGCGAATTAGTGTTCTCAAATCTGAAATGTTATGATGAATTTCATCCCGAAGGGAAAAATGACTAGAGGAACCATGAGTAAAGAGGATTCCCACTTATAGAACATAGAATGTACCTGTAAGGAATGGTTGATGCCTGAGCGTAAGGCCTAGAGGGAATTGGTGGTCCGTCTCCCTTGTCATGGCAAGTGTTAAGGAAAATCAGCGTGCTAGCCTGCTTGAGTTCAATGATTCTATGAGGTTGGTTGAGATTGAACTGAACCATCGGAAAGAGAGTTATGAGTTGTTGTCCCCTAAAAGATAAGGTGTTATTCTAAAGGACGATTGGACCATGAGGTGGTCATTACTGGGAAGGAAAAGTGAATGGGCCTGATGGTCTTGGTCACACGTAATTTTAATGGACAGATGAGTAAGCAAAAAGGGGTGCTAGGGTTATGACCGCAAGGTATTTTGAGTCAATCGAGTTGAATAATCAAGGTATGGACCGATGAAGGCCGAAAGAGGATCTCGATCCCTTAGAACCTTGTTGTTTGAGGTAATAAAGTTATTGGAAGGAGAGTGTCAAGCATGATGACATCTGAGTCCTGGAGTGAAGGTACCGCTGTTTGTGCAGGCTCTAAGATTGACGTTATATAGAACGAGGAAGACAAGGTAAGTTCGAGGCATGAGGATGCTGCTGAAGTGTATAGTCTTCCTCATAGGGTAAGAGACCCTAGCATGGAAAGAAGAGGAATTCTATTTGTCTGGGTGTTAAGAGCGAACGTTACCAGGTAGTGTCTCAAGAACTATAGGCTTGAATCCTTGTTGCATTCTGATGGTTTTAGTATCGGCTTTAATCGATGACCTTTATGGTTACTTGTGGTTATAGCCCAGAGATCGATAGTGGATTAGACAATACGTCGGAATGGAAACTGCTGACTGATAAGCATCATTTGTGAATATGAGTTTTAAAAGAGACGACTGGTATTAATGGACTTAGGCTGGAATTGCGTTGCATCTCGATGGTTTTAGTTATCGATTGTTATTGACGGCTTTAGATGGTGTGAGACGAGATGTATGCAAGGAAGTGGACAAGGAATATTTGGGTTAAAAGGCCGGTTGTAATCGCATGCATATGGACGCGACTTGAATAACGACTAGACTTGAGGTTATAGATTTATATTAGGCAGTTGATTTTTGGAGATGTGATAGTCACTTGTGGAATTAGAAATTTTCAACTGAAAGAAATTGATCGGAATCAAGGAGTCATGAGGAGCATGAACGACCTTTGGAAGGTATCCCATAGACCCTAAGAGGACGCTCGCTGTATGCGGAGCGAAAGAGCGCGAGATTTAGGCCCAATGAGACGAAGTGCTTGGTCGTAAAGTTTTTGAGAAATAGAATCCCTTGGGAACCCTTGAGGATTAGAATAAGTGATGAATTGACTAAGGTCAATATGTGTTACTAAAGTTGGAAGTTTCCTGGAGTTGGTGGTTTGCTATGGACAAATTGTGGGAAGATGCCCCGTAAGAGCCGTCATGTTAACGAGATGGACTAAGGACGAGATGTGGCGCGAATGGATGAACGGAAATGAAAGGAGTTTTTGGGGGCTTAAACCTAGTTGGTGACCGCACCAACAGTAGTGTCCCATTGGGAGTCGAAACGTTGTGAGAGTTACGTTAACGTGTCATGAAAGGGATTAAGGTCCATAGGAATGCAACGTGAAAGGGTGGTTGCTTATGTGTCGCGATAGTGAGACATAACGAGATGGATGCCCTAACAGGTCATTTAGAACTGACAACTATCGCCCTTATGGTGGAAACTTGGAGATATCCCTTACGTGGTGAGTGGATTTTAGACTGATGGAGGACATAAAGGGCAAGGTCATGTGGGGGAACTCATCGTGATGATTATAGTGTCCATTAGATGGTAGAAAGAGGTATCAGGACTTGCGTTGGTACCAGTGATGGAATAGAATGAAAGTAGAAATAGCCAAGCTCGTGGCTAAGAATCGGGCGTGCCAACAAGGGAAGCATGACTTGGATAGTTTGGCGAGTTGCTCTAGTCGTGGAAAACTATCGAATGGAACCAAGAATGGATTGTTATGGATTTGGCTATGGGATTATCTGAAAAGACAAGAGGGCCATGAGTCGAATTGTATAATCATGAGTACGCCGAATTGCTTAGGCATCAGGTAGTTCGTATGGAATCTCGATGACTACTATGCCAAATAGAGATCCTAAGTCCACCATAACTTTTGGAAGAGTCTTTAAGACGTCATGAGGACGAAGTCGTGATTTAACGCACCCTATTTCACGTAGACAGGTGGACAATCTGAGAGGTCGGATCAGACAATTGAGAGTATGGTGCAAGTGGGTACTACAAGCTTTAAAGGAAGTAGGAATGAAGAGCTACACCTGGTGGAGTTGCCTGCAGTGACAATTGCCTGCAAAGAGACTTGATGACTGGTTAGTGATTAGTCCTTACCTGAGTCAAGATTACTTGAGTGAGGACTTTTTGAATGATCTACCTCGATTTGAAATGACTTCATTAGAGACTGGCGGATGATGGCATCGGACTGTGTTAAGCCTTTTGAGTAGCATGGGATGGGTCCCTAGAGTACCTTGTGGACCAAATTGCTTGAATTTGTGTTTAGGTCGTCACGTAATGCCCTGAAGCGTGTTGACGCGGGGATTTGTGCCCTTCTTGATGCGTTGGTGCGTGAGATGTTAACCTGAAGCGTTGAGGCGCGGGTTTCGGGAAAGTATACGGATCTGAGGAGTGCTACGCGGATCGTGGGTGAGTTTGACGGCCGGTGCGCCATTACGAAGGCCTTGGCATCGACATAGGAATTAAATAGGCAGACGGTATAGATCTTTAGAACTTCAAGTGAGAGATTATGTTTTTCCTTAAAATATCACTCATGCGAGGCCTGTCCGATTTGGAAAGTCGAGTCCGAGAGATGTAGACCTATTTGGGGATTTTGACAATAAAAGGGGACCGCCGAGGAAGATGAAGTAGTGATGAGGCGTTATCACCCAGTTGTTAAGCATGGCGGTATTTATGATAAATTTCGAGGACGAAATTTTTATAAAGAGGGAAGAGTTGTGACATTCTGAAATCCGACCCCCATTTCGAAGTAAGATTGCCACGAATTGGACTTCGGAATTGGGCATCGGGTATTCGAGGATTCCAACAGGAATAAATTGGACGTCGCCTCATCGGGGACCATTCAGATTATAACTCGCTCGTTAGCATTTAGAAAAGTGGAATTCGGACTGACAAGCGAAAACGACCATTTTAACCTTAAGTTAGTATTCCTTCTCTTGGATTTAAGTAAGGGCAATTTGGACTTTTGCCATCCCCTAGCTTTTGCCAAAAATTTAGGGGTAGTATGGTCAATTGGTCATTGGATATTTAATGATAAGAAGTGACAAGAATGGACTAGACATTTTCCCTTTCAACCACTTCTCACCAACTTGTCAATCCAAGTTACTATTCATGTCCTTACCCCTCCAACCACTTCTCTCAATCACTCTCCCTCTTGGACTTGATTTGGATGAAGCTCTCTCTCTCCCCTCCCATTTCTCTCATTCGGCCGACCCTCTCTTCTCCTCCTCACTCTCTCATTTTCTCTCTTGTTTCCTCTCCCTCCCACACGGCTCCCTCACGTTATCTCTCTCTCGCTCACTCCCTCGGCTCTCTCCCTCTCTCGCCTCACCGCCACCGAGCAAGGAGAAGCCGTGAAGAACACGGGCCATTCTTGGAAGTCTCTTGTCCAATTTGAGGGAGAACCGAGCCTCGTCATCGCCGGACAGAATTGAACCTTAGACTTCGCCGCCTCTTCGACCGACTCGTCGCGACTCTATCGCTTGGTAAGTTAGTTCTAACCCTTTGTTAGGACCTTAGGTTACCGAAGGACGAGTTAGAGAGGCTATTGAGAGATTTTCGTGGTTGAATCCCCGATGCATTTGTGCTAGGCCGAATCTGCCCTTGAGGGAATGCTAATGCTTTGTCGTCCTAAGGCTTGATTTTATTGCATACTTGATGAGTTGTGATGCTAAGGATTTGAGTAGGTCGATCCACGAGCGTTAAATTGCATAGGGCTACTCTTTGCCATGAAGTTTCTTTATTTAGTGACTTAAATATTTATTTGATCCCTAGTGTATATTCGGTCTTGATGAGATTACACGTACATTATTTGGCACGTGGATTATTTACGTGTGGATTAATTGGCACGTGGATTATTTGGCACGTGGATTATTTGACACGTGGATTATTTACGGGGATTATTTGGCTTGGCAATTGGCTATATTAATGTGTTAATGGCCACGTGATAAAAAAATGGTAATTGATGTTTTTCCTAAATCGAATTATATTCGATCACGAGGTATTAAAATGATGTCACCTAGAATAAATTCTATTAGGTGATTTTGTGGCATGGGATTGAAAACGTGGTAGTCGTTAATGCCTTGAATTGTTGGAACGCACGTTTTAATAAAGTTAGCTATAATTGTTTGAATTATGAGCTTATGAGTGCGTGGTATCCTGATGCGCCTATACGACGCGGGATTGAATGATATGATATCCTGAGGCACCTATATGACGCAGGATTGAATGATGAGAAGTGCCTGATGCGCCTAAATGACGCGGGCTTGATTGAGGAGAAATACCTGATGCGCCTATATGACGCGGGTAAGTAATGAGGTAGTATCCTGATGCGCCTTTATGACGCGGGATTGACTGATGTGATATCCTGATGCGCCTATACGACGCGGAACTGAATGATGAGAAGTGCCTGATGCGCCTATACGACGCGGGACTGAATGTTGACAATGCCTGATGCGCCTAGGATGACGCGGGTTTATTGATTGGGATAACATGAGGCGTTAATACGCGGGCCTAGCCTTGGAAAGTGCAATTGTATCGAGTATAAGTACGATCCTTTATGGTATGAGTAATTGAGTGCCAAAGTACGAAACTTAGACCCATTTATGAAATAATGGTTGGAGTATGATTGAATTGGAATGCCTAAATGTCCTGCCGTATTTCCTTGTTCTTGTTGTCATGCTATTTGGGGACTTTGCCATGTTTGTATTAAAAATAGAATCGCATGTGTTCGGGAGTGTCTAGAAGTACTAAGTCCCTAGCTTAGGGTTAGGATTAGCTTATTGAGATTTATCTCACCCCGTCGTGGGACCCATTTTTCAGACCCCAAGCCGTGACCCCGATGATATACTGGAGAATCCCGATGCTGATCTTGAAGCTGGAGAGTCTGTACTAAAGTCGATGGCTGTTATCAAATCGGATGCATAGGAGTAGTTGTACCACTTCTTTTCGGATGTTTCCTAGAAAATAAAATATTTTGAGGTTTAGGATCGACCCAGTCATGTGTTATGATTTCAAGCTGAATATTGTAAACCGACATGTTGTAATTGTGTAGATTACATCCTAAGTCATCTTATCGTAGTTTTATGTATGGAGTCTATTTATCGCTTCTCCATGTGCATCCCATTTTGCGAGTTTATCATTAAGTGTTTTCGATCCTTGCGACCGACAGCGAAGAAAGTATAGTGAAGGGATGTCCGCGCGCTACCAAGGATGCGGGGCGTGACAAACGTTACTTAAAAGAACGTCGTTCTCTCCCAGAGAATCGGTATCATTACTCTCGACTCACTCCCAAAAATAGAGAACAAAGAACTCTCCTCCCGACCAACTGCTGGTTAACGTTCGTCAGAGCAACTCCGAGATCGCAAAGGGCTCTTAACCTGTGACAATTAAGGTATGTCCTCGTGATATACTCTTCACGATCAGTGACTCAAGTGATTCATATGGGCATGTTTCCGCAAATTATATTGAATATAGAATGGGTTTAGTACCCAACATTGGTATCAGAGCGAAAGTTACTAGTTTCCTGATTGATTTATCTGATTAATTTCATATGATTAGCGCTAATAACGTGTATTGTTCATGCGTGATATTCTGAGTTTGGTTCGTTGAAAATGTGTTTTGAATATACCATTAGAACAGGCTCGTTGATACGATCATATTGAGTGGTCAACTACGGCCCCAAGAGGTCGCAGGAAACGGTAGCACGCGCGCCACGCCCCGCGACGGGGCGGAATCCCTTGAGGCATGACCATTCGTCCGTTTTTAAGCCACTTTTTGTTCGTCAAATTTGAGGTCTAAATATACCATTGTGTTCATCTCGACGAGACGAGAATTTTGATAGGTAGATGGTCACCAAAGAAGGCCAGGCAGCGGCTCACGCGCCGGCACGAGTCGACGGAGCCATAGTCGTTGCCCCCCACGAGCCACATGCAGCGCACGTGGGGGAAGCGTCGTCGCGTGACTAACGTCAGCCACGTACGACGCACGTGGGAGCTTGGCCCGCGCCCGTTTTGGGCCTGGATCGGCCCATTTCAAAGCCCATTTTTTTTTTAAAAAAAAAAAAGAGAAAGGATCCGGCCCATTTTTTTAATAATGACCCAGCCTAATATTATGAACTGGATCTGACCCGGCCCGTTTGAAGGATGACTCGATTGACCCCTTGACCTGTTGACTTTGACCGTTGACTGTTGACTGTTGAACCGACTGACCATTGACCGTTAACTAAAAAAAAAAGGTCGGTCAACTTATTTGGGCTTGTTTGATATCTTGTTTTTCCTATTGTTTGTTACGATATATTCGTAATAATTGCATAAATAATAGATTTTAGTAATCCACTTTGTTCTGCATTCGTTGCAGGAACAATGCCCTCAAGAATAGCACCTCAGAATAAATGGAGGGTGCTAAAAGACAAGAAACCTCCAAAACTAAGGAGGCGAAGGCAAATACAAGCCCTTAATGAAAAGATTGAGATATTGAACAATTATGAATGGGATAATGTATATGACATTGTAACCCATGTTACAAAGGTCAACAATATGATCCAAGAGATCATTTGGGATGGATGAATAGTGACTGATCGAGAAGCGTTTAATGCACTTAAAAATTCCATGCCTGAGGATTGGCACGATCAGCTCGACTGTACTTGGGATGAACAATGGTCATACAAGACGTTTGTACTACATTCTTACAAAAGATTGTAAGGGTCGGGACGGCGAAGACGTCGTCACTTGGGATGGAATGATCACGCAGACAGAGTGCACCCTGGCTTAAGACCAAGGGTCCTTAGAGGGGTTTTCCTAAAGTGGCGATATGGGCTCATGATTTAGTCGAAAATCCCCCTAGAGAACTTGCGGATTCCCTACCTTATATAAGGAAAATTACCTGGGTCAATCGTCGAACCTTAGAGGAAATCACAACGCATGATTATCTTTAGACATTAGTGATTTGCTATTGTTATATTAATGTTATTTGTAACTATTGTAAGTTCAGTTTATGAACATGGAATTTGTTTGATGTAATGATTTGTTATATATGTCTGAGTGGGAGTGTTCATAAGTTTTAGTGACTGTATGATGAGTACATATGGATGATTGTATTGATATAGGTTTTAGATTAGAATATCTAGATGATGATGGGGAACTTAGTGAACTGTTGATTTTGGAATCTTTTCTGAAGTAATATATCAGTATAATCAAGATGCATAAATAGAGTTGCATTTGTTGCATACAAATAGACTTAAAATCCGTGCAAAATGTCTAATATTTGTTGTCCACTAAGAGGGTATACGTGCTTGAAGTTCGTATATAAAAAATTAAGGTTGATAGACAAACTTGAAATCAATCGCAAACGAGTAATCTGAACGGAAATGAATGATCCGAGCCCAACGAAATAATGTTGTGCACTTAAGACAAATTTGCCCCCTCAATCAGTACCCGATGGCGTTGGACAATTGTCTCCCAGGATAGAACGGATCGCGTTCCTCTGAAGCGGTACTTCTTCAAAGGACTCCGGCGAACGTAACTTCGCGAAATAATCGCACAAGATGATGACAATGATGAATGAATGACGAACATAACAATTGTATCTAATGCTCGTGTCTAATCCTCGTCTGATACTCGTATTTGATGCGATGGTCAATGCTCTATTTATAGAGAGTGAATCGAAGAGTTACGTAGACATATGGCTTCGTCGAAAGGGTTCGTCGACAAAAATGCATGATTTCGTCGAAAGGATTCAATGAAACGTCACAAAGTCGCACGGTTTCATCGAAATGATTCGACGAAACGAAACAACTCTTCATTTCTATTACGAACCGAAACAACTCTTCATTTCTCATTCAACTTCATATGAGACTTTGAAATCAAAGTTCCAACAATCCCCCACATGAATGAGAATTTCAACTATCAAAACTCTCCATGAATGCATGACATGCAATGTGCGAATATTCCATGAGAGATCATAGCATCGAGATAAGTAGTCTGAAACTTTGAACTTACCCTAGTGGAGACCTATCGGACTTACTCGGTCAATCAGTAGACTTGATGTCTTTGAACTGTCGACCTTTGGTGTAAGCCTTGACAATAGGAAACACACAACTTTCCCTCTAACAAAGTTGGTTCTCACTGTTGTGTTCGTTTTGGCCATGAACACTGCCTGGTCTCATGAGTGCTTTAGAGAATTCGGCATTTTCAATTCTCACAGAAGTGGCCCTCACTTCCCACTCACATAGGTGATTTATGAATGTGCGGTATATCATATACTTTATTCAGAATCATTAAAAGCTTACGCTTAACCTTCACATATTAATACTGTCTATATACAGGAATGAATAGAAAAATTCACAGTACTCTACACCGCCTTCATAACTTGGTTGTCCCTTTGAACCTAGATCTTGGGATCTCCAGTCAACAAGGTAGGGTTTCCGCTATGACGACTTATTATTGGCCTTAAAACTCATTCCTCTTGATGTTTCCACAATCATCTCTCTAGTTAGGCCTTTTGTTAATGGATCCACAACATTATCCTTTGACTTCACATAGTCAATCATGATAATTCCACTAGAGAGAAGTTGTCTTACAATATCGTGTCTTCGACGTATATATCGAGCCTTACCAATATACATAACATTTCTCGCCCCCACACTTTGAGATAATTCTTGAAATCTTTTCAAGACGGTGGTAGCCTTTCAATGAAAGTATCCATTTGAAGTGATTCACTTAGAACCATATCTTGGGCATGAATGTTATGCATAATCACTTGGAGTTTTTCAGGACTTGATTTAGGACGGTTATGAAATCAACCATGTCGAAGTCTAGAAACTTGCCAACGATGAATCTTTTCGATCCATCATATTGTATTTTGTATTTCTCGATCAGACTTTCCCATAATTTATTAGCCATTTTCAGTAGACTATAAACGTCATATGGGAAATTGTCTAGACCCTTGACGATTTAGTTACAACACAAGAAGTCAAAATGCTTCAACACATCTACAGTAACAATCCTTTCCATGTTTATCTCTTTTTCATCCAACTTAGGAGCATCATTATTGATGAACCTTGCCAAATTCAATGTCATGACATAGAACAATATTTTCTATTGTCATATCTTAAAAATCAGACCATTGAACTTTTCTGGCTTCTCTTCAAGAGTTGGGATAGACGCAATAGGCATTATCGATGATGAAGCCATTTCAGAAACTAAGTCGAAATATCCCAAAATACCCTTGAAAAATACACATACATAGGGTTTCATATGCATCCTAATAATTTTATATGTATCAAGCAAAATCAAATGCGGGATACAAGATAACATAATCTCCTACTATTGTTCGAGTTCGCTTTGAATTGAAATTACAAATTCTAAACATATAATATAATTAGAGATGTTGTGATTAATCTCTAATTAATTAAATATGTATAGATCACTTGGCATTTAATTACATAAAAAAATATGCATCAAATTGCATATAACGGTAAAACAGTAAGCAAATTAAAAAAAAAAAAAACCCAGAATGGTAAATAATCAGACTAGCAAAAACTGCGCCCAGCAATATATATATTCATGCATTGTTCGCCGAACTAGTGCACCAAGAAAGTAGATCTATCCGAAGACAGTGGTGCCACCAAAAAACGTGGACTTTCGTTCTTTCGAGTCCACGAAAAAAGATTTCTCGTTTGATGTTTAAGACCCGACACGACTGTTCAATTTTTTTTTAAAAAAAAAATCTCCAGTGTTTGCGAACCAGCGAACCAAATTCTTCACTGTTCGTCTGGCGTGAGTCGCAACAGTACATTTTCTTTGCGTATCCATCCCATACGACGTCCCCCATAGGCCTATCACCATTTTTTTTTGTCTCAACAAGATCTATCTCATCATGCGATAAAAAAAAATCGCTGAACAAAATTTTGAAGAAAATCGTCGAACAGTATGGTGGTCTAAAACCTTTAGACAAGTTTTCCAGACTCGTTTCGTCTTGAAACATACATGCAGTAATCTCAAATCAACAAGCCAAAACTCAATAGAAAATAAGGCATATATTTTAACCAAGGCTCTGATACCAATGATGGAATCGAACATCGAATGCGACCATTCATTTTTTCTCGTATCCTCGAGAAGAATCCGAATATGCAATCAAATATAATTTCCATTGCACTAAACTAATAATAATACGCCAGAACAGAATGCGTACAACAAAAATAACTATATGAACCCAGCACAGGAAATTCAAAATTTTGTCTTAAGATTATTGTCTACTAAGAGGGTATACGTGCTTGAAGTTCGTATATAAAAAATTAAGGTTGATAGACAAACCTGAAATCAATCGCAAACGAGTAATCTGAATGGAAATGAATGATCCGAGCCCAACGAAATAATGTTGTGTCCTTAAGACAAATTTACCCCCTCAATCAGTACCCGATGACGTTGGACAATTGTCTCCTAGGAAAGAACGGATAGCGTTCCTCTGAAGCGGTACTTCTTCAAATGACTCCGGCGAACGTAACTTCGCGAAATTATCGCACAAGATGATGACAATGATGAATGAATGACGAAATAACAATTGTATCTAATGCTCGTGTCTAATCCTCGTCTGATACTCTTATTTGATGCGATGGTCAATGCTCTATTTATAGAGAGTGAATCGAAGAGTTACGTAGACATATGGCTTCGTCGAAAGGGTTCGTCGACGAAAATGCATGATTTCGTAGAAAGGATTCAATGAAACGTCACAAAGTCGCACGGTTTCATCGAAATGATTCGACGAAACAAAACAACTCTTCATTTCTATTATGAACCGAAACAACTCTTCATTTCTCATTCAACTTCATATGAGACTTTGAAATCAAAGTTCCAACAATATTTAGAAACTATGGCAACAGCTTCAAAGAACATTGTTGCTGAGCTCAACAAGGGTAAAAAATTGAATGGGGATAATTATGAAATCTAGAATATGTAAATCCAGTATGTGCTGGAAGAGCAAGAGGCACTAGAAGCTCTTATCCAAACCATGACTGAACCAGAGGATGGTAATACTGTACAGCATAGAAGGGACAAAGAAGACTTCGCTGCCTGGAAGAAAAAGAATTCAATTGCTCGCATTACGTTGTTGAGTAGTATGGATAATGATATTATGCGAGAATTTAGGCAGCATGAAAATGCTAAAGACATGTGGGATGCCTTAAAGGCTCGATTTGGACAGACTTCTGTCACTAAGCTGAGGCAGCTTATTATCAGGTTTGATACATATAAGATGCCACATGGACTGAATATGAGACAACATCTAAGTAAGATATCAAACATGATTAGCGAGCTGAAGGATGCAGGTCACACATTGTCTGATGAACAACAAGCGCAGGCTGTGATCCGCTCTTTGCCTAACAATTGGGAACACATGAAGGTTAACCTGACCCACAATGTGAATGTCACGACCTTTGAGGATGCTATGCTCCATCTAGAGCTGGAAGAGGACCGCCTTCTGGCGGCTAAAATACAAATTGATGTGTATTTTGCTTACTCTAGCTCGCATGGAGTTTCGGGTTCCAAGCGCAAGCACCCTGGTAATTTTAAGAAGTGGAAAGGTAAATGAGTGGAACCATCTAGTAAGAAACCAAAGTTTGAGAAAAGTGGTAATGGGAAGCGTCCCATGAAGAAAAACATTTCAAGGATGAAATGTTACAACTGTGGTAAGAAGGGTCACTTTGCTCGCGACTGTGGCGAGCCAAAGAATGTAGAAACTCTGAACACACTTAACAATGTAAGTTTTGTATCAAGTTCTATATTTTTAACTGAATCTCATCCTTTGTGAACTGTAAATTTAGGTGCCACAGACCATGTAGCCAGAGATAGAAGTACCTTTATGGAATTTCGACAAATTCCAAGTGGAGTAAGATGGATTTATGTAGGAAATAATTCTAGAGTGGAAGTGAAAGGAATTAGTACATGCCAACTTATCATGCGTGATGGACGCACTTTATTCCTGCACAATGTCTTGTATGCTCCAGAGATTCGTCGAAACCTTATCTCTGTGTTGGTGTTAGTCAAACTTGGTTTTAGTATGAATTTCCATAATAGTGGTGTGGATTTGTTATTAGGTACAACATATTATGGTTCTGGTTTTTTTGTGGATGGCTTTATTGTAATGGATATTGAACATGCTAGTATGAATGTATGTTATTCCCTATTTGCATCTTCCAACTCTAGTGATAATTATGTGAATATTTGGCATGCTAGGCTTGGTTATATTGGCCAACAAAGAATGAATATATTAGCCAAAGATGGCTTATTAGGCAATATTGAAAAAGTCGAATTGTCTGTTTGAGAACATTACCTTGTTGGGAAAACTACACGAAAGCCATTTGGAAAGGGTACGAGAGCTGAATTTCCTTTGCAACTAGTCCATAATGACATATGTGGTCTAATGAATGTAAAAGCAAGACATTGTGCTGTTTATTTCATCACATTTATTGACGATTATACTCGATATAGACATGTCTATCTGATTTCTCATAAATCGGAAGCATTAAGTTGTTTCAAGAAATTTATGACCCTAGTAGAAAATCAGTTAGATAAGAAAATAAAAACTTTGAGATCCGATCGAGGTTGAGAATATTTATCTAATCAGTTTAGATGTTTATGTGATGAAAAATGAATAGATAGACAGTTATCAATTACATACACTCCGCAACAAAATGGAGTAGATGAAAGAAGAAACAGAACCTTACTTGAAAATGTTAGGTCCATGATGGCCCAAGCTAATTTACCAATCACCTTTTGGGGCGATGCTTTATTGACTGCTGCCTATGTACTTAACCGAGTGCCTTCCAAATCAGTCTCTTCTACCCCATATGAATTGTGGATAGGTAGAAAACTTGATTTAAGCTTTCTTAAACCTTGGGGTTATGCTGCCTATACTCATGAGTCCTCTCATAAATATGGAAAATTGGGACCATGAGGCAAAAAGAGTATCTTCATAAGATATTCAGAACACTCTAAAGGATATGTGTTCATAGGTGAGCAAGAAAGCGGAAGCGTGACTGAATTTGAATCAAGAGATATCACATTCTTAGAGAATGATTTTTCAAGAAATGGAGAAATAGGTGAAGATTGTTCCCTATTTGAGATCTTAGATCAGGATAATGGAACTGCTGACGATAATGATCCAAGTGGGAGCAATGTGAGAAGTGGGAAATTGTGTACGAATCAGTCTCAATTGCAACCACTTGATGAATCGATACTGTTATTTGGTCCAAGTAGGGACATAATGGAGAATGGAGTACCTTTGGTGCAATCTTCTCTACGGCGAACAAGTCGCAAAAGCATTCCTCGACAACGTTTTGAAATTGAAGGGGAAGCTTTCATGATCGCTCCACTAGAAGAGGATGAGCCAGGAAATGTAAATGAGGCTCTATCATGCCTTGATAAGGAAAGCAATGGAAGAAAAAATGGAGTCAATAAGATCAAACCACGCTTGGGAACTGGTTGATCTTCCAAAAAGACGCAGAGCCATTGGGAACAAATGGGTTCTCAAAATAAAGCGCAAAGCTGATGGTTCAATTGAAAGGCATAAGGCTCGCCTTGTGGCAAAGGGGTATAATCAACAGGAAGGAATTGACTATGAAGATAATTTTTCACATGTGGTAAGATTTACCTCGATTCGTCTTATTCTGGCAATAGTAGCTAGTTTGGATCTTGAGTTACATCAGATGGATGTTAAGACTGCTTTTTTCAAGGGAGAATTAGATGAAGAAATCTATATGGAACAACCTGTTGGGTTTGTTAAAAAAGGCCAAGAACAAAAGGTTTGTCAACTCTTGAGATTGATTTATGGCTTTAAGCAGTCTTTTAGACAATGGAATATACGCTTTCATAATGCCATAGTGGCATATGATTTTGATACGATCAATGAAGATAATTACGTGCATATAAAAAGATCTAAAAGTCACTTTGTAATTTTGTCATTATATGTTGATGACATACTGATTGCTGGAAACAGTATGGAGTTTGTCAAGACAGTCAAAAGTTGGCTATCTTCTAATTTTAAAATGAAAGATATGGGTGAAGCTATATATATTCTTAGAGTTAAGATTTCGAGAGATCGTTCGAAAAAGTTATTGTCTCTTTCGCAAGAGACATATGTCAATAAAGTTCTTGAACGATTTTGTATGCAAGATTGTAAACCCATTGATACTCCTATTGTAAAAGGTGAAGGGTTGAGCCGAAGAATGTGTCCTAAGACTCCACAAGAGCAAGAACGTATGAAAAACGTTCCATATACCAGTGCTATTGGAAGTCTCATGTACGCTATGATGTGTACAAGACCTGAATATTTGTTACGCAGTTGGACTGGTCAGTAGATACCAATCCAATCCAAGTCAAGCACATTGGACTGCCGTTAAGAGAATCTTGAGGTATCTGAAAGCAACTGATGATTATTCGCTGACGTATCAAGGAAGTGATCTGCACCTTGAGGGCTATACTGATGTTGACTGGGGAGGAGATTTAGATGAGAGGAAATCCACTTCTAGAAATGTATTCTTACTGAATAATGGCGCCATATCGTGGAGCAGTAAGAAACAACAGTGTATAGCCTTATCCATCATGGAAGCCTAGTTCATGGCATTATCAACGGCAGCACAAGAGGGTGTTTGGCTTAGAAGATTTCTGGATCATTTGGGTGTTACTAGAGATGCTGCAAACCCTGTGAAGGTTTATTGTGATAGTCAGGCAACAATAGCTTACACTAAGGATCCTAAGTTCCATGGCAAGACCAAACACATCGACATTAATTATAACTATGTCAAGGACATGATAGCACGAAAGGAAGTAAACCTACAGTATGTATCTACGCATAAAATATTAGCAGATCCTATGACAAAGCCTATTGGGGTTTTCTTGGATTCATAAAACGCAGCGGAACGAAACCCTAAACAGGATCCATGTATATATCAAATCAAAATAGGTTCAAGACGTACCCTTTTGATGTCGGCAATAAACTGACTGTCGGTTGTGTCTGGATTAGCGCCCCAAGTGTTGCGCCTCTACCTGTATCCATACACACGAACTACAATCTCCAACGATCCAAGTGCTAGCTATCAGATCTTGAAGTTCCTCTTAGGATCGCCTTGAATAGAGAACCGTTCACAGTTTTTCTCCTTTGGGATAATCACCAAATCACAGTATGAGGTGTCTCTAGGGTTATTACTCATAACCCTACACTTCACGGTTTGGGCCCCACGACGTCCTCTAAACCGTCCACTCAATCGTGCGTTTAATCGTTATCTCATAACGCGCCCTATCTCGTAAATATTTGTAATAGGAGAATAAAATAAACTCTACTTCTTAAGTAGATCAAGGCGCAGAGAAAATATTAAATTAGTTCGCTATTGTGTGCGACCCTGTAGGTTCACTAGACATTAGCAGCGTGCCCAAAACACTTTTGGCCCACAAGTTATAAGCGGTCTCTAGTAAGACATTATAACTACCTAAGTATAGTGAATGTCAGTTTTCCGACACAACCTGATCTACAACTAATGTTAGAGTATCAACCTTAATTGGTTCTTAGGGCAGACCACTAACAATCTCCCACTTGCACTAGAACCAATTATATAAACTAAATCCCTTTGCCACTTGATATCGGAGTTAAGCATAAGGCAGGACAAGTGTCATCCTTATATAGCTCAAACTCATTTTCTCGATACCGCAGTTAGACTGTCAAAACAAGTAGTTGACTCTTCAACTCACTTGAGCATGGCCATGCATTTCACAGTCTCAACTCTACGGGAGGCCAGGATATCATACTCTCGTTATATGAGAGGGACAAATTCCATCTTGTCTACTCACATCCCTCTGCATGATTCATGACATGCCCAGCCATCACCTTTATAATCACCAGTTACGACTGACGTTTGGTGATGTTAAAACATGCCAATCCACGTTTAGGAAACCATGGCAGACTCAGGTCAAAGGACTATACTCTATAGCTGTGATGAGAAACACTAATGACATCATATAACAATCCTACAGTATTCTCATAGAGGGTCTATCCAATACAATGTTCTCCAACATGTATTCCATGCGATCAACTTTATATCTCTATATTCATGACCCGTGAAACTTGGTCATCAGTTGACTCACATGCTAGTCTCAAATACCATTGGCGTCCCAATGCACAATGACAATTGACTAGGGATATTTAGAATATTAATACCCATTCTATTAATAGAGTTTCACGATCAAATCACGTATTTGATTATCTATCAAGGATATTCAATATTCATGGGACTAAGATTTCGCATTTAATCATATACTGAAACTAGATTGAAATCAAATATAAGATGTACTTTATTAATGAACAATGAAAATGTATATAACATATACTCCCACTCATATCAAGACCAATCACTAATGTGTCGAAGGCCTAAAGCGTTACAATGACACTCATGCTTAGGTCGTGGAAGAGTTTTCGTCAACGGATCAGCTACATTCAACTCCGTTGCAACTTTGCACATTTTGACATCGCCTCTTTCAATAAATTCTCGAATGAGGTGATACTTCTTGAGTATGTGTTTGGTTTTCTGGTGAGACCTAGGCTCTTTAGCCAAAGCTATAGCCCCATTGTTGTCACAATAGAGCTCTACTGGATTTGAACTAATGGGATCGATTCCCAGTTCTTCTATGAGCTTTCGAATCCATACAACTTCCTTTGATGAATCTGAAGCAGCAATATACGCAGCTTCTATTGTAAAATCTGCAATAGTGTCTTGCTTGGAACTTTTCCAGCACACCGCTCCACCATTCACGCAAAATACAAACCCTGACTGCTATCGAAGGTCGTCTTTGTCAGTTTGGAAATTAGCATCAGTGTAACCACTTACAGTGATCTGTTCCTCACCTCCATAGACTAAGAATAAATCCTTAGTTCTTCTCAAGTACTTAAGGATATTTTTGACAACTATCCAGTGAGATTCTCCTGGATCTGACTGGTATATGCTTGTCATGCTCAATGCATAAGAGATATCAGGACGAGTGCACAACATGGCATACATGATGGATCCTACGGCTGATGCATAAGGAATCCTACTCATGCGGTCTCCCTCATCTTGTGTTGAAGGACACTGAGTCTTGTTAAAACTTATGCCATGTGACATTGGGAGAAAATCTTTCTTGGAATCTTGCATATTAAACCTATTGATGACTTTGTTAATGTATGTACTTTGACTTAGTCCAATAAGTCTCTTTGATCTATCTCTATAGAGCCTGATTCCCAAGATATAGTTTGCCTCATCCATGTCCTTCATGGAGAAACATTTTCCTAGCCATGTCTTAACCGACTGAAGCATAGGAATGTCGTTTCCAATGAGTAGTATGTCATCTACATACAACACTAGAAACACAATTGCGCTCCCACTAGACTTCTTGTAAACACAAGCTTCTTCTTTGTTTCTGATGAAGCCAAACTCTTTGACGGTTTCATCGAAACGAATATTCCAGCTCCGTGATGCCTGCTTCAATCCATAAATAGAACGTTGAAGCTTGCATATCTTTCCAACATTATCTGGTGATGTAAAGCCTTTAGGTTGTGTCATATACACATCATCCTCTAGGTTTCTATTAAGGAAAGCCGTCTTTACATCCATTTGCCATATCTCATAGTCATAATATGCGGCAAACGCTAGGATAATCCGAATGGACTTAAGCATGGCCACTAGTGAAAAGTCTCGTCATAGTCAATACCATGAGTTTATTTGAAACCTTTAGCTACCAGTCGTGCTTTATGAATGTGAACATTTCCATCCATATCAGTTTTCTTCTTGAAAACCCATTTGCACCCTATAGGTTTGACACCTTCGGGTGGATCAATCAAAGTCCAAACTTTATTTTGATACATTGAGTTCATTTCGGATTTCATGGCCTGAAGCCATTTATCAGAGTCTGGGCCCATCATAGCTTCTGTATAGGTCGTAGGCTCATCATTTTCTATTAGCAATAGATGACGATATTTTGTCACATGAAAACCATATCTCATAGGCTCACGATGTGTTCTTTCAGACCTACGAACTATAGGTGCCACTGGAGTAGACTCTACAACTCTTTGTAGATCCAATTGAGGTTTCTCATGAACTGGAACACTCTCTTGTGGCACAATAACTTCTTCGAGGTTTACCTTACTCCAACTGGTTTCTTTATTAAGAAACTATTTCTCTAAGAAGATACCATTTCGAGCAACAAACACTTTGTTCTCTAATCGGTTGTAAAAGTAATATCCCTTCGTTTCCTTAGGATATCCTACAAAGAAGCATTTATCAGATTTGGGCCCAAACTTATCAGAAAATAAACGTTTTACATAAGCTTCGTAGCCGCAAATCTTTAGAAAGACATACTAGGAACTTTTCATGTCCATATCTCATATGGTGTCTTCTCTACAACTTTTGATGGAATTCTATTTAGTGTGAATGTAGCTGTCTCGAGTGCATATCCCCAGAAAGATAACGGAAGATCTGAATGACTCATCATTGATCGAACCATGTCTAACAAAGTTCGATTTCTCCTCTCAGAAACACCATTTCACTATGGTGTTCCAAGAGGAGTAAGCTGTGAAACAATTCCACACTCCTTGAGATGGTCATTGAATTCTTGGCTTAGATATTCTCCTCCTCGATCAGATTGAAGAGCCTTGATATTCTTGTCAAGTTGATTTTGTATTTCATTCTGAAATTCCTTGAACTTTTCAAATGACTCAGATTTATGTTTCATCAAATAAACATATCCATATCTACTGAAATCATCAGTAAATGTAATGAAGTACTGATAACCTCATCTGGCTGTAGAACTTAGTGGTCCACACACATCAGTATGTATAATGGCCAACAATTCTTTTGCCCTATCACTTTGATTAGTAAAAGGAGTTTTTGTCATTTTGCCAACTAAACAAGATTCACACGTATCATATGATTCAAAATCAAATGAATTTAATAGCCCATCACTGTAGAGCTTGTGAATTCTTTTCTCGTTTACGTGGCCTAAACGACAATGCCACAGATAGGTCGGATTCAAATCATTAGATTTAAACCTTTTTGTATTTATATTATAGATTGGCACATCAAGATTTAGAACATATATCCCATCCACAATATGGGCGCCTCCATAAATAATCCATTAAGATAAAATGAACAACTGTTGTTCTTTATATGAAAACAGAAACCTTCCTTGTCCAAACAAGAAACAGAAATAATATTCATGCGTATAGCAGGTACATAGTAGCAATTATTCAATTCTAAAATCATGCCAAAAGGTAAAGCTACATCATATGTTCCTACGGCTAATGCAGCAACTCTTGCGCCATTTCCAACACGTAGTTCCACTTCACCTTTTGCTAGCGTTCTACTTCGTTTCAGTCCCTGCACATTCATACAAATGTGAGTACCACAACCAGTATCCAATACCCATGAAGTAGAACTAGTAGTAACATTTACTTCTATAACATAAATACCTGAAGTGGAAGTCTCACTTCCCTTCTTCTTCAGATCCTCCAAATATTTCTTGCAATTCCTCTTCCAGTGTCCCTTGTTACCATAATGGAAGCAGACAACATCAGCAGTTGGAACCGTTTTGGTCTTGGATTTGGGTTTAGGCTTAGTGCCCTTGCCCTTACCCTTGACCATACTTGGCTTCTTAAAGCCTTTTCCCTTTTGAACTATGAGAACATTAGGGGTAGGGTCCTTCTTGATATTCTGCTCAGCAGTTTTGAGCATCCCATGCAATTCAGTCAAAGTCTTATTCAGATTATGCATGTTATAGTTCATAACAAACGTGTCGTAATCATGAGGCAGTGACTGAAGAATAATGTCAGTAGCCAACTCTTGACTAATAGGAGAGCCCAGTCGCTCCAAGTTTTCAATTTGACCTATCATCTTTATGACATGTGGGCTAACTGAACTCACACTTACTAGTTTGCATTCAATTAAGGCCTTTACAGTCTGGTACCTTTCAGTGCGTGCCTGCTCTTGAAACAAATTTGTCAAGTTTATGATCATATCATAGGCATCCACGTTCTCAAACTGCTTCTGAAGATCTGAGTTCATGGTAGCTAGCATTAGACAAGATGCATCCAATGCATCATCTTTATGCTTCTGGTAAGCATTTCTTTCGGCATGGGGAGCACTGAAAGTAGGTGCCTTTTGAGGGAGTGGTTTCTCCAGGACATAATCCTTTTTCTCTTGCTTGAGAACAATTCTCAAACTTCTATACCAGTCCAAGAAATTTGAACCATTCAATTTGTTCTTCTCAAGAACAGATCGCAGTGAAAAGCTTGATGCAGAGGTATTTGACATTATCTACAACAAATATGCAAAGTGAATTGTTCATCAATATAATTCATAATCAACTCCCACTATACTTTTATAAAAAAAATATGCCTTATAAGTATAGTGGACCAAGATCCATATTTCACTAAGACTCGAGTAAACTTTGGCTTACCACTCAAGATTTAGTTATTTAGGTAGATAACTCTTTGTCAATTGTATCGAATACAACTCTTAGTTGTTGGGGTTGACATCTCATGTATTACCCCCCAAACTCTATGCCTCAAGGCCCAAAACCATTTTGATAGCCTCGTTAAGTAAACCAATCTTGGCATATGGATAATCATTATCCATCCTACCTTACTCAAATAGTTAAAGACACCCTGCTTTGGCAGACCCATCTTTTGACGATTCAAGCGTCGATAGGTGTATGATTGAAAAGACATTGTCTTACTACTTAATTTTATCAGGGACTTTTACGGTGTTTTTATACAATGATGAATGCATGCATGTTATGAACATAATCACTTATCATAACAAAGGTATAACAATTATACTAGGAACGAACAATCCATGCATGCGTCAAGGGGGCTGCGCCCCCTTGCGGGGTTCGAGGGGCAGCGCCCCTCGCGGGGTCAAGGGGCAGAGCCCCTTGCGGTGGTCTTGCTGAACGTTCAACGAGCGGGGTTCGAAGGGGTAGCACCCCTCGTAGGGACTCGGAGGCAGCGCCCCCGAAACCTAGACATAATTCTCAATTCTATTTTCTCATGAAACTGTCCATCCCCTTGAACCGACTCTGCTAGGGTGGGTGATATAAACTAAATCATCCCTAAGGTCGTCTATGCTTCGTTCCTTCTCAGAACCCTAAACAGAATTCGTAATTCTGTTTACTTAACAGAACGCCTCTAGATCAATCACATTAATCCACATCATCGCAGGAATTCAAGTTCGTCTCAGTGTGAAAATACTCAAATTGATCATATCAATTCGTGTTCCCAATTCATCTAACCCTAATTTCATGGAATCAATTCAGGCATACATCATATGTATCAACAATTAGGGTTTCCTATTCAACTTTGATATAACACAAGAGGCTCTGATACCACTGTTGGGGTTTTCTTGGATTCATAAAACGCAGCGGAACGAAACCCTAAACAGGATCCATGTGTATATCAAATCAAAATAGGTTCAAGACGTACCTTTTTTATGTCGGCAATAAACTGACTGTCGGTTGTGTCTGGATTAGCGCCCCAAGTGTTGCTCCTTTACTGGTATCCGCACACACGAATTGCAATCTCCAACGATCCAAGTGCTAGCTATCAGATCTTGGAGTTCCTCTCAGGATCGCCTTGAACAGAGAACCGTTTTCAATTTTTCTCCTTCGGGATAATCACCAAATCATAGTATGAGGCGTCTCTAGGTTATTACTCATAACCCTACACTTCATGGTTTGGGCCCCACGACGTAATGGTTTGGGCCCACGACATCCTCTAAACCGTCCACTCAATCGTGCGTTTAATTGTTATCTCATAACGCGCCCGATCTCGTAAATATTTGTAATAGGAGAATAAAATAAACTCTACTTCTTAAGTAGATCAAGGCGCAGAGAAAATATTAAATCAGTTCGCTATTGTGTGCGACCTTGTAGGTTCACTGACATTAGCAGTGTGTCCAAAACACTTTTGGTCCACAAGTTATAAGCGATCTCTAGCAAGACATTATAACTACCTAAGTATAGTGAAGGTCGATTTTCCGACACAACCTGATCCACAACTAATGTTAGAGTATCAACCTTAATTGGTTCTTAGGGCAGAGCACTAACAAAGCCAATTCCTAGAGATGTCTTTCTTGGTAATGTAAAGACTCTAGGATTGCGTAGAAGTTGATGTATTGAATATTTGTATTTTTCCCTTGAACTATATAATTGATTATGATGTTTGTCAATATGGAAGTCTATAAGTCTATTTGATATTTATGCATGTTAGTGCTTGGTGCATTATATTGAGAACGTATGTCGGACAGATGAGAGATTAGCCCACTCATACGGGTAATCGCCTCTATTTATTGTGCAATGAATAGAGATGAGGCAATTTTAAGCTTATTATCTAGGTGATAATTAAGAGCTCAAGCTTAAAATATTTTTGACGCCTTAACAAAATGTTAGGATGAGGACTTAAATTTTACAATGTCCGAAAGTAAAATGACCCACATATTTCACTTTACCTGTCTTTATTGCCAGATGAGAGTTCTGATGGAAACTCTTGGCTGGAGTTGTTACGTGAACTCAAGTCAGACACTGAGTGTGTCAAAATGATCATCTGTACGGTATTAAAATAGAAAGACATACGCTCCATGGGGAAGGAGAAAATATCGTAATACGTATTTCATATTACGTATGCATAGTCGACCAATGAAAGTTGACAAAACTTATGATCTCAACTTTCTCATGCCATGTGAGACTCTCGAGAATAAAATTCCTCAATTTTAGTACCCTCATGACTTTTTGTTATTCTCGAGATTTCTATTTAGTGTTTGCTATCTTAGAGTGTTACCTATGGTCATGAAATTTATTCGATCTAAAGGGACACATCTAGAAAAGTGGGCTGAACTGAAATTGAGAGGTATAATAAAAGAGGAAGATTGATTTGGAGTTTTTAGTCACATTATGGATTATATTCACAGACCGATCAATTATGGTTATTTAGTGTAATCATAATTGTGAATATAATGTATCTAATTATTAAATGAGATCTAGTGAGATGTACAAATGTGACTAATCGATCTAGGGTACAGCATACTAAAATTTATCTTTGATTATGTCCATTTTTTTAAGAGTTGTCATGTACTTCCAACGGATGTATGACAGCTCTCAGTATATGCTAGTCGCACAGGTTATTTGCCAATATGAACTTTACGAAGATATCAAGAGTTATGTTTGGCCCTTTGTGGGCGAGTGGGAGTTGTTTGCCCTGCATGGGCGAGTGGGAGTTGTTTGCCCTGCATGGGCGAGTGGGAGATATTGGATTATATTAAGTAGGGTCCATGGGGTTATGGTGTGCGCCCATACGGGCAACCACACCCCCTAACCGTTATCTGCAATGTTGAACGAAAGGATACGTTCCTTCGTTCAACAGACGTTACTTAAAAGAACGTCATTCTCTCCCAGAGAATCGGTATCGTTACTCTCGACTCACTCCCAAAAACAGAGAACAAAGAACTCTCCTCCCGACCGACTGCTGGTTGACGTTCGTCCAAGCAACTCCGAGATCGCAAAAGGCTCTTAACATGTGACAATTAAGGTATGTCCTCGTTATATACTCTTCACGATCAGTGACTCAAGTGATTCATATGGGTATGTTTACGCAAATTAGATTGAATATAGATTGGGTTTAGTACCCAACAGCAGCAATTACTGCAGGACATGAACCAAGCTCTTGTGCAAAAGCAATTAAAGATGAAAGGTGGAGAGAGGCCATGAGTAAAGAAATACATGCTTTAGAAAATAATGGTACATCGATAGTCGAAAATTTGCCACCTGGAAAGAAAGCAATTGGGAGCAGGTGGGTGTATAAAATTAAGTACAATTCTGATGGAAGTGTTGAACGATACAAGGCGCGGTTGGTGATACTGGGAAATAATCAAATTGAAAGCATAGATTATCAAGAGACTTTTGCTCCAACAGCAAAACTGTGTACTATGCACACCTTTCTTGCCGTTGCAGCTGCAAATAGTTGGGAACTCCATCAGAAGGACGTCCAAAATGCTTTCTTACATGGAGATGCAGAAAAAGATGTTTACATGAAAATGCCGCCTGGATTTGCCTCTCAATCACTATGGAAGGTTTGTAGACTCCGGAAATCTCTTTACGATTTGCGGCAAACACCTAAATGTTGGTTTACAAAATTGGCTGCATCTTTGAAAGCTTATGGATTTCAGCAATCATATTCAGATTACTCCTTGTTCATTTTTCGAGTTGGGACTGTTCAATTAAATGTGCTAATTATGTTGATGATCTCATTATCTCCGGTAATGATGTTTCAGCTGTGCAAAAGTTCAAGAATTATCTAAGTCGTTGTTTTCATATGAAAGATTTGGGGAAGCTGAAATTTTTCTTGGGGATTGAAGTAGCGAGAAACTCGGATGGTATTTTCTTGTGTCAATGTAAGTATGCATTGGATGTGATTTCTGAGGTAGGATTACTGGGTTCCAAGCCGGCTAAAACTCCTCTTGAACAAAATCACAGGCTCGCCCTTATTGAGAGTGATGATGTGGGCAACCCTGCTCAGTATAAGCGCATGGTGGGTCGGCTTATTTATCTAACAATAACTCGGCCCGAATTGTCTTACTGTGTGCATATCCTTGCATAATTCATGCAGCGGCCGAAGAAAGCTCATTGGGAGATAGTTGTCAGAGTTCTGCGTTAATTGAAAGGAAATCCATGTCAAGGTATTATGTTGCGTGCCAATTGTGACCTCAAATTGTCTGTTTACTGCGATTCTGGTTGGGCTAGCTATCCTTTGACGAAACGGTCTTTGACTGGTTATTTTGTTCTTTTGGGAGAATCACCTATCTCATGGAAGACTAAGAAGCAACAAACAGTGTCTTGCTCATTCGCTGAAGCTGAATATAGGTCTATGACCACTACAGTTTGTGAACTTAAGTGGTTGAAAGGGTTACTGGATTCTCTTGGTGTGGCACATTTTGAACCTATGCACTTGTATTGTGACAGTCAGGCAGCTTTGCATATAGCCGCTAATCCTGTCTATCATGAGCCTACCAAGCATATTGAAGTGGACTGTCATTTTATTCGCAATGAGATGATAACATTCAAATAGACTATTACGTAGTTCAATGCAGCCTGCTGATATCTTCACGAAGGCGTTGAGTAATGATCAATTTGACTTTCTTCTTCGCAAGTTGGGCATTCGAGATCCCCATGCTCCAACTTGAGGGGGTATTGGAAAGGCAGCTGTCAGCTGCCTTTATTTAGGTCGTTTACTTAGAAAGTTTTGTGTGCATATCTTTTTATTACCTTTTATTGTCTGATCCTTGTATATTTTTTTTTGGTAGTTTAGCCTAATTAGGAGTTTGTTTGATAGCTGTAACTTCTCTTGTATATATGTTATGTTTCTGTGGCAATGAATATCATGATTCTCATTCCAACAACGGCCTTTCCAATAATAATTGAATTGGACTGAAAAATGACTTTACCTGAGGCAAAAGAGGCACGAGCTAGTTATTCACTAGGTTGAGCATGTCTAGAAACTGAGAAAATGGAATCTCGAACTCGCGATCAACGGTGTATAAAAATAGGGGATAAGTACACAAAAAGTGTCATAACTTTTGTAAGGTGTTCACTTAAGTGCTATAATTTTCAAAACGTTCACTTAAGTGCCATAACTTTTAAAAAATATGTGACTTGGCAGCTGGAAAAAGGTGACGTGGCTATTGGAAATGATGACGTGGCGTCGGAAATGCTGACGTGGCGCAAGCGAAGCGATTTTTTGGAATATTTTATTGTACCCGTGGAAATTTTTATAATTTTTTTATTTTTAATATTATTAAAAAAAACCATAGAAACCCTTGGTTTCTCGATGGTGGCCAGCAAGATTTTTTTAATATTAAATAACAAAAATAAAAATAAAAACATCAAAATGAGTAAAATTTTAAAAAAAATCAGAAAATATTAAAATATCCATGTGGCACTCAGAAATCAATAAAATAATAGCATGTCACTCAAGTGAACGTTTTTTGCGGGAATTGGTACTCACCTGAACGATTTTGCTTTGACATGGCACTCAAGTGAACGTTTTGAAAGTTATGGCACTCAAGTGAACGCCGTACAAAAGTTATGACACTTTTACTGTACTTATCCTGAAAATAGAGAAAGTTCTTATGTGATCTTTTCTGCGTCAAATAGTCTTGAGTCAATTTAATATGCGTGGAATGACACGTCAATATTTTACGGCATAAATGGATGGGAACTCAGCAGGGTCAGATTTGTGTATCAACCGATAAGTTGATATCTTTTTTATGAGGACGAAAAAAAGTTTTGAAGAAAACTTGAGATTCAAATTATAATCAATGCTTTTTAATGTTTTAGTTCGTTCCAATCCCAATTTTTGTGACTCAAATTTAATGAGCTCGTTTCAATATGTATAACTTCTTTTTTGTTTTTTTACGAATGACCCACATTTTGGTGCTCATGACAATATTTCTGAAATAGATTTTTTTGCTTAAGAAGTGCTTTTTAGGGGTGATCGGTTTCAGGATGGGTGGTTCCCAATTTAGAACCAAGAACTGTACGCTAGGGACTGGTTCCGCAAAATGCGAACCATGAACAACCCACTCATTTCATGGATTCATCCAAGAACCGAACCAACGGTCCGAATCGATTCTTAGTTGGATCCCTGTTATAGTCCTACTGAGCAGAAAATCCACAAAAACAGATTAAGAAATCTTCTGGTTCTGGATTCTGTGGACTTTTTCATGACAGAGGTTTACCTGTAATTGTTCGACCAAGAGTTTGCTTTGTCAAGAAGATCTGGAAGCATTTTAAGGAGTTGACATGGGTCAGGAGATGGAGAAATTTTTATTGGAGAAATTGAGCAAGGGGCTGGAGCGTAAAGAGGGGAAGCTGTGAAATACATCACTATCATATATTTTGATCAACACACTAGCATATTAAGCTTCATTCATGTGGTTTTTGAAGGTCTCTAATGTGAATTCTATGATAACAGATGAGTAGAATGTGAAAATGGAGCAGAGGTTTGATTTTTTTTTTTTTTGGACGGATGGGTCCGGACTCTGGACTCTAGGCCTTTGAGGGAGATGGCTTCGGTCTTCAATTAAAATAATATATATTTGTATTATATAAAATAATCGATCCGATTGGACCGGTTGGATGGTTCTCATCCAAAATGGGAACCAAATCGATACCCATCGGTTCTAGAAAATTGAAATCAGGCACCCGTCGGTTACCATTCAAAATCAGCCAGTTGGATATGATCCGGTTCGGTTTAATTGAGTCATGATTTTTTTGCTCACCATTAGTGCTTTTACAGCAGAAATTTGTTTAGCTACGTAATTTCATTTTGAATCATTTTTTTTTTGCTCCATAAATAATTTTCGAGCCACTTAAAGAATTCCTCTTTGAAAGTGGAAAAATTACTCCTGCTCAAAAGCCAATTTCTAATGAGATGTTGATGGCAGAAGTGTCGCCATGCGCGTCCAACTATTTTTCCAAGGCTAAAAAAATAAGTCTGAGATGGATCACATATTTTAACCATTTTCCCAAAACCCACCCCAGCATATTTGAGGGCAATTTTCCAAATTAATATTTTTTAAAAAAATATTTATCAAATTAGTATTAAAAAAAATTACCGTATTAGGTCCCGCTCGGCAGCCCAATTGCCGAGCGGGGCCGTTATTTAATTTTTTTTATTTCATATTTTTTTGGAAAAATAAAAAATAAAATAAAGAAATAAAAATTTAGAGATGGAACACGTTGGAAATGGAACCCATAACAACCAAAGAACTTCACCCGAACGACAACCAACAAGGCAAACAACACAATTGACAACATTATTTGCAGATTAAATAATCTATACACTCATTAAAAGACGTGATATTCATTTGGACATAAAAAACTGCCTACACCCCTTTCCCACTACAAAAGACATGATATAATAAGTCAGGCATGGAAAGATTGAAGGAGGAAAGAGGAAAAGGACGGTTCATTCGTGATCGAGATGTGGCATTGGAGGAAAAAAATGCAAAATTGACAAGGAAAACGGCGTTTTTTGGGGAAAAAGGCTAGCCAAACCGCCCTTGCCAATGGATTCGTCTCGGAAAATTACGCGAAAAAAAAAAATCGTCCAAAATGGACACGGACACCCGAGCGATGAGATATGTCCTTCAATGTTTTTCCCTTTTTTTACTCGTTTTCACTTTTTTACTGCGGTTTTCCATCTTTCCATGCGATTTTTAGCTATTTTGCTGCGGTTTTCATTATCAATTACTGCGGTTTTAATCTTTCGCTGCGGTTTTATATAATTACATAAATACAAATTATTTTTTAATTAATGATTGATGATTATCTTATAAAAAAAATAAGCTTCAAAAGATAAATAATTATAAATAAAATAATTATAATAACTATCAATGAATTTTTTATTTTTCCAAAAAAAGACGAAATAAAATAAAAAAATTAAATCTCGGTCCCGCTCTGCAATTGGGCCGCCGAGCGGCACCCCGAGAGGGCCAATCGCCACAATTGGGTGCCGTTCGGCGGCCCAATTGCCGAGCAGCACCTAATACGGTAAATATTTTTTTAATATTAATTTGGTAAATATTTTTTAAAAAATATTAATTTAAAAAAATGCCCCATATTTGAACTCCTTTTTTGAAAACCCCCCGGGCCAAACCAAAAAAAAAAAAAAGCCACGTGCTCGGATTCGCAAATTAGGGCCTCCTCTTCGCTTCCTTTCACTTCGACAAAGTCCTCGTTTCCTTCTTCTTCTTCGTCGTCGTCGCCGAGGAAGCTGCTGCATACATAGCCAACGTGCCTCCGCAGGACTGCTGCATCCATTTGGTAAGCTAGATCTTAAGCTGCTGCATTCACGGTAAGGTACGACTCCATGGAAGCTTGGAGTCGAACCTAGCCATTTGCGACGACAATGCTTGTTCTACATAACCATTCCATGCCTTCTCGTTGCAGCTTCACCTCGCTGTTGTGTCGATCAGTGCCTTTGCGCGACGCGTAGCTATATCAGGGGCTGCACGCTCAAGATTCAGTCAACTCCGACCAGACAAATGTTATGAAACTACTCAGAAGCTGCTGTCTCTATCTCTCGCTGTCTTATGAGGTAAATTTCGCTCTTCAGTCTCTTGCAGAATCTTGGGAAATTTCCTGCGGTCCCTGTTCATCGCCCTTATTCGGTTTTTTACGATCGATTCTCTCCGAGTTTCCAATTCCACTGTTCCGTGCGTTGAGGTTTCAATTGCGGGTTGCGTGTTGACACACTAGATTGATCTTCGTCCTCACGGAATTTTTGGTGTTGCAAAATCGTAGCTTCATGCTTAGTTGACTTTTTTTTTTGGTTGTGGATTTTTTTTTTTTGGGGGGGAAGGGGAAAAGAGGGGGGGGGGGGCGTGGGGAGAAGGGGGTGTGGTTTAAAAGGAAAAGGAGTATGATGGAGCCAGGGCAAAAACCCTAAATTCCGGGGGTTTTTCAATGGGATTTGCGCCACGGTCTTATTATTCCTGTTTTATACGCAAGATAAGATAAATTCATTAGAGGTGCCTATTCGGGGAATTCGTCCTCGCTCCTTGCCCCAGATTGTCACTCAAAAGGTTTTGCTGATCAAGTTAACGCACAGGAGGATTGCTGAAGTTAATGCTACTGGGTCAAATGGTACTACGAGTGCTAAATAGTCCGTTGGTAGTAATTTGACCCTGAAGGATCCTAGACTGTGTGCCAGTTTATATGAGCACAAAGGTTGTAGGAGCAAGTGCGAGTATCTTATCGCCAAATCCTGAGTGTTACTCTCGTGGGTTGTTCCATCACATTTCATTCTTTTGCTGTGTGAAGGGAACCAATCCCGATTAACATACAGCGGAATTACATGAATTAACAGTCCTAAGATCAATCTTGAGTCACAGATTGGAGAAGCATATCACAGAACGGACATTCCCCGTAGCCATAGATTAAATGTCACAGTGCAACGAGAGATTCGAGTCGATTTGATGTTTCGGGGAGGAGAATGGCGTCGTCGTTCGTCTTTGTCTCTCTCTGTGTTCTTCGCTGGAAGAACGTTTGTTAATGACGTTTTTTACGAACATTCTTATAACAGAACGAAGGGACGTGATCTTTCATCACGTTCGACCGCCAAGGGGTGTGATGGGTGTGATACCCTACATGGGCGGATCACGGTACTTACCGTGCACCCCCATATAATCCAACATCTCCCACTCGCCCATGAAGGGCTATCAGTAATTCTCGTTTGCCCACGAAGGATCAACTCTCACTCACCCATGAAGGGTTAAATATAACTCTCTTTTTTGCAAAGTTCATATCGATAAATAATCCGTGCGACCAGCATACTGCGAGAGCTCGTTGCCACACATCCGTTGGAAGTATATAGCAGCTCTAAAATGGCATGTTAACTCAGAGTAGATTCAGTATGCAATACCCTAAATCAATCAGTCACATTTATATCATATCTCTTTTGATCTCTTTGATCTCTTTGAGCACTCAAATACAATACATTGTATTCATAATCATGATTAACTCAAATAATCACAATGGATCGACCTGTAAACACAAAGATTGAATGTGACATTCAAAACAAATTGATCTTTCTCTTCCCTTAAACCTCTCAATCTTATTCCAGCTCACTTTTCTAGAAATGTCCCATTATTTCGAATCAATCTCATGACCATTGGTAACATCCTAAGATAGCGAACACCAAAAAGAAATCTTGAGAATAAGTAAGAGTCGTGAGGGAACTTAATTTGAGAAACTTTTGTCCTCAAGAGTCTCACACGGCTATAGAGTTGAGATCAAAACTCTTGCCAACTCTTCTTGGTCGATTCATGCATACGTAATATAAAGTACGTATTACAGTATTATCTCCTTTCCCATGGAGCATATGTCTTTTCATTTTTAATACCGTACAGATGATAACTCAAATATACTCAATATCTAGCTTGAGTTCATAAATCTACTCTCTTTAAAAGAATTATTCAGAACTCACATCTAGCATTAAAGACAGATAAAGTGAAAATGTGGGCTATATCACTTTCGGTATTTCACTTTCGAACATAATAAATATTATGACATCATCTTAACATTTCGTTAAGGTGACATTCATATTTTAAGCTCGAGCTCTCCTAGATAATGAGCTTAAAATTGTCCTATTTTTATTCATCACGCAGTAAATAGAGGCGATTACCTGTGTGAGTAGGCTAATCTCATCTGTCCGACATACTTTCTCAACATAATGAACCAAGCATTAATATGCATAAATGTCATACAATCACGTATGCATCAATAATGATAATAAATACCATTAACTATGAACATTGGGAAATATAAATGTCCAGTACTCCCACTTTTACGCACTCCTAGAGATTTCAATATATGAAACTAATCATTTTGCTAACACATGACTGAGGAGAAATATCTCTAGGTACTCACTTCACAGAAGAGCTGCTATCATTCTGTGCATGTATGTATATTGTATGTTCACATCTTTTCTTACAACTATGTCTTTCACAAAATATATATATCGCATGTCTATTTACTTGGTTTGGCTATGGATCCTTAGTGTAAGCTCTTGTTGCTTGGCTGTCACAATCAACTAATAATTGTGCCTGCAGCATCTTTAGCAACACCTCACTGATTCAATCATCTCTTGAGCCAAACATTCTCTTGTACTGTTGTTGATAACACCACGAGATCAATTTCCATCGTGGATAAGGCTATACACCTTTGCTTCTTACTACTCTAAGACAATGCGCCATTTCTAAGTAAAAACGTAAATCTAAACATTTTCCTCAGTCAACATCAGCATAGCCTTCAAGGTGCAAATCTCTACCTTGATAACTCAATAAAAATTCAACAGCACTTTTCAAAAATTGGAACATAACCAATTCTGACTATATCAATTAACTCCATACTGCTCCTAGCAATTAGTAAATCATCAACATATAATGATAAGATCACATATTGATCTTTAGATCTTTTGATATATACAAACGATCTTCATCAATCATTACAAATTCATATGCCACTACAGCATTACACACACAGACACACACACACACACACACACACACATATATATATATATATATATATATATATATATATATATATCATTGTCTCGAAGACTGCGTAAGGCCATATATCGATCTCAAAAGTCGATATACCTTTTATTCTTGGCCTTCTATAACAAACCCAATAGGTTGTTTCATAAAAAATTCTTCTTTTAATTCTCCATTGAGAAACACAGTCTTTACATCCATTTGATGTAATCCAAGATCCATACTAATCACTTTCAGAATAAGACGAACTGATCATATTATTTCACCACAAGGCGAGCCTTATATCTCTTAATCGAGCCATCGGCTTTACGCTTTATTTTGAGAACACACTTGCTCCCAATGGCTTTGCGTCCATTCGAAAGATCAACCAGTTCTCATACTTGGTTTGATCTCATTGACTCAATTTCTTTTTCCATTGCACATATCCATTTTTCCTTACCCGGGCAAGTCGAAACCTTATTTACATTTCTTGACTTATTCTCTTTTTGTGGAGCAACCATGAAAGCTTTATATTCATTGTCTAAACGTCGACAATTTGACGGAGAAAGCTTTTTGCGACTTGTTTGCCAAATTGGAGATCGTACACTTAGTACATCATTCTCCATTACGCTCCAACTAGGATCAGACAACGACGACATCTTCTTCATATCAAGTTGTTGCAATTGAGACTAATTCGAAATAAATTCCCCACTTCTCACATTGCTCCCACTTGGATAAGATGCCCCAGAAAAAAATCATTGTCACTATCCTAGAATTCAAATAGAGAATAGTTTTTTTTAAGTATTTCGCCATTTTTCGAAAATTCATTCACTAAGAATGCGACATCTCATGATTTAAATTCAGTTACACTTCATACTTTCTTGCTCACCTATAACACTTGCCCTTTCGAGTGCTCTTAGTATTTCACGAATATACTCTTTTTGCCTCTAGGGCCCTATTTTCCCATACTTGTGGGAAGACTCATGTGTATAGGAATCATATTAAGATTTGAACAAACTCAAATCTCATATTCGACCTGTCCACAACTCATATGGAATAGGAGTAACTGATTTACAAGGCACACAGTTAAGTATCTAGACAGTCATAAACAAAATATCACCACAAAAGGTAATATGCACAATAGAATGTGCCATCAAAGACTTAACCATATCTATTGGAACTTGTTTTCTCTACAACTCCAATTCTATTAAGGAATCGCTGAAATAAAAAACTATTTTTCTATTCCTTTTTCATCACATAAATATTTAAACTGATCAGATAGATTTTCTTGACTTCGATCAGTGTGACTAAATAAACAGCCTCATGCCTTGCTCTCATATTTATTGAACCACATATGTCTGAATGGATCAACGCAAAGGAAACTTAGCTCTTATTTATTTTCTAAATGGTTTCCTCATTATTATTCCCACTAGGTAATGCTTACAAATAGGCAAATTGACATTTTCGATACTGCCCAATAAGCCCTCTTTAGATAATTTTATCCAGCATAGCATGCCACATCTTCACATCATTACAAAAAGGTGAAAAAAATAGGGAATAACTATCATTCACATAATTGTACTCAACAATCTGCACATTGAAACCATATAGAATTCTAATAACTTGTTCCTAACGACAAGTCATCACCATTGTTATGAAAGTTCAAATTGAAATCAAGTTTAACCAGAACTTATACGGAAATTAAATTCCGTCATGTTTTGAAGCATAATACACGTCATGTAGGAATAGGGTGCGACTATCGCGCATATTCAATTGGCAGGTGCCAATTTCTTTAATTTCCACTTAGGAATTATCTCCCACATTTATTCACTTTGCACCATGTGAAAATTGTTGAAATTCCACTAAGGCATTTCTATGATTTTGGACATGGTTTGTGATCCCTAAGTCTACAATCCATAAATGATGAGATTCAGTTACGAAAACTGAACTGAGACATATGTACACTTCTAAGTGCACAAAGGGTTTCCACCTTTTTTTTTTGGCTCACTACAATCATGAGCAAAGTGACCCTCATTGTCACAAATATATATATATATATATATATATATTTCACATCTGATATGTTTTTCTTGAAAAGACGCTTTCCTTTCACATATTGGTTAAACGTCAATTTCGTTCATGAAGAATTTATTTCTTTATCGTTCCACTTCTCAAATCCACCTTGACGTATATACCTAAAGCAGAAAGCCTCATTTGAGCTAGAACCAGCACAACGAATGTCGATTTGTGGTTTCTCCGTTAGAAGGCGATTCCCTTTAGCTCAAGACTGTGCATAACATTTTCAAAAAAGTCTTTACTTTTTATTGTGGATCAAGTGAAATATTCATATGCACACAGCTATGAGGCAAAGAACTAAATACTGCTTGCACTTGCTGTTAATCAGTCAAAATGTGGTCTGCATCTTACAATTCACTTCTCATGTTTGACACAAGCCATAAATGCTATTTTAGATTTAGCCCACAAGGCATCATATAGGCGTCAAACCTTATAGTGATCTGTCTCAAGTTGGTACCGATGTCTAGCCAAACTCAGTTTTCATTGCCTCCCACTTGACTATGGCATTTTCATAAATGCTTGAACTCATGCATAAAACTATTTTCATGCTACTCAACAACATAATGCGAGTAAGAGAGTACATCTTGTTCAATACAGCAAATGCGTATTATGCAGTATTTCCATCTTTAGGTACTTTCATAATTAGGTTAATAGCTTCTAGTGCTTTTTGCTCTTTTAGCACACACTGAATTCTCACATTCCAAGAAGCTAAAGCCATTATATCTGAACACAAAGTTCTCGCCATCTAATTTCTATTCTAATCAGGCTTAGTTACGATATTCCAAGAAGCTAAAGCCATTATATCTGAACACAAAGTTCTATAGACATGTATTCAACTACTATTGATGCCTAACATTTATGCATCTATTTTACAATAACTAATTATATTAATGAATAATTTCACATAAGGTCTCAAAGTCGAAAAGTTCACTATGTTCCCAATCATCATCTAAGAATCCTCGCTTGAAATTATCATTAACATAATTATTTATATAAAATTGAGTTCAGTGAAATTACTAAAATTTTCTAGAACTCCCCACTCAAATAAAGATCATAATTCATACTATGATCTCGATATCTTGTAATCATAGCAAAATGACATGGCATGATTTGAACTAATGCACCAATAACATATGCATCAAACCATACTCTAATTTCATGATACAAGATAGGTAACAAGCATTCGAAACTTTATACATGCTATCATCAATCAATGTAATCATGCAAGTCATCCTCAATATTAAAAAAAAAACGACTGAAAATACTCGAAAAACACCCAAAATATGTGTATCATGAGGATTCATATGTATTTTATAAATTTACATGTAGAAAACATGCTCATATAATATATCAAATAGAAGAAATTTCGATACGAACGTAATGGTATCTCGCACGTCCCAATCGGAGCTAAAACAAGCCCGTACGAGCCGGTCAAAGTTTCAGCCCATTCGGTCAACGCGTGGTCAACGGCCAAAGTTGACTTCAGAGACCAAATTACAATTTCAAAAAATTCAAGGACAAAATCATAATTTCAGCAAAGATCAGGGACCAAATTGTAATTTTCAGAAAGTACGAGGACCAAATTGCAATTTCAAAAAAGTTTGAGGATCGAATTAAAAATTTTCGAAAGCTCGAGGACCAAAATGCAATTTTCAAAAAGCTCAGGGATCAAAATGCAATTTATGAAAATTTGGCACGACGGTCAATGGTCAACGTTGACCAGTCAACGGTCAAACATGGTCAATGGGCGGTTCAAAGTCAAATCCAGGTCGGGCCGGACGAACTCCGGGTTTAACCGAATATTCGGATCGTTGGTCGGGTCAGATCTCGGTTTGCGAGATCGAATCGGGTCGAATCGGATTAGTGGACTGGGCCTGTTCAAATCCGGGGAAGGTCTGGTTCTGTACCGAGTGACGTCAGCATGACATCAACATATGTTAACGACACTTCAGCACGCGCGTAGCACGTGGTCCATGAGTCCCACGCGCAACGCGACTCTCCGACGCCTCCGGCGGTATTCGGCGGCGATCCACCCCGCAAACTGCTCGTATTGACGAATGGAATTCGATGGTATATTTATTGTCCACTTTCACCGAGCGAAAGTGCATGAAATCACGTCGCTTCGCCGCTGCCCCGGGAATCCTATCTCGTGGCCGCGTGTGTCGCGCGTGCAACGCCTTCTGACTTCGTCTCGCGAGGAGCGACCACTCCAAATTCTCGTCTCTTCGAGCCCGTTCCGATGATGTGTTCAAAAGTGGTTTTCATCGCACAGAGCAGAACAAATCCCCGATGAACATTACGGTCGGATACCCGATTTTTTTTTTTCGTTAAATTCGTCGATTAAACACAATAGATCAGGAAATAAGAACCGGTGCTCTGATACCAATAAAGGGAACCAATCCCGATTAACATACAACGGAATTACATGAATTAACAGCCCTAAGATCAATCTTGAGTCATTGATCGGAAAAGCATATCATAGAACGGATATACCTCGTAGCCACTGATTAAATGTCACAGTGCAGCGAGAGATTCGAGTCGATTTGATGTTTCGGGGAGGAGAATGACGTCGTCGTTCGTCTCTGTCTCTTTCTGTGTTCTTCGTTGGAAGAAAGTCTATTAACGACGTTTTTGACGAACGTTCTTATAGCAGAACGAAGGGACGTGAATCTTTCATCACGTTCGACCGCCCAGGGTGTGATGTGTGTGATACCCTACATGGGCGGACCACGGTACTTACCGTGCACCCCCATATAATCCAACATTGTGGTTGCAAGAAATTCACGGGTGTTGGGTATGCCGTGCTGGCATTGTGGCGGGCTGCTCTGTTTTACTTGTTGGGCAACACTGCAGTGATCTGCTGCTCTTGTAGTTTGGAGAAGCTTTCTAGTCTTCTGAAGTTGCTATCCATGGTTGTAGTGGTTTCTGTGCTTCCGCTTGTAAACGGAGTTCCTGATTTGTTTGCTAGCATTGCTACGTTTGTGGGGGAAGATGCAGGGTAGGTGGGTCTTTATAGCCTGTTGGGTGGTGCAGTTTTTGTTGCTTGTGTTGTCGTGCGGGCTGTTTCTTTCTGTAGCAGAAAAGATGTGCCTTGGTATGATTTGGATTGTTGGGGAGGTCAGTGTTGGGGGTGTTGTTGCATTTGTTTCCTTGATTTTCGTCTATTGTTTTTGCTTAATTCTGTTCCGTGGGCAACGAACTTGACGCATGTTAGAAGCGTACCTATATGCAAAATTTATTTTCATGTCAATGGTTAGATGATTAGATTCTCTTATCAAGAGTTCTATATAAGTATTTCAATTTATAGTTTTTTTGCATAATATTTTATTTATTGATTTATTTATCGTTTAATTTACTTTTTTTAATTTTAAAGTGACTTTTACCAAGTAACATGTTCACTTGAAGAGCTTAAAGTGGGTTAAATGGGTTGGGATGGGTTTTCCTAGTTTGGCTCAAATATTAATATGTTTTCGTAATATGGGTTGGGTGGGGTTAGGTTGGCTATGGGTCATCAAATTTACATGTACTGAAAATGGGTCAAAACGGGATAAATGGGTCAATAAGGGTCGGATCATTTTTGCGAACCATTTGATGGCCCTATGCTTAGGTAGTCTTCCTCTTCCCTAGTTTAATTCTATTTCTTATTTTGTCAAGAATAAGGTTCATTTGCTGCATTAGCCCCTATATACTTATAGATTTTTTCTTTCATTGCGCACAGAACAGCTGTGATTGAGGCATAAGTTGGCCCCGGAGGAGATCGTACGACAAAGTGGTCTGTTGGTGATAATATCTTTCTCCGGTTCATATTGTGTCATACAATATACGCAATAATGTCGGTTACAGCAGGAGTGAGTGACACTGTAATTGTCGTTAGCGATAAACTTAGGGGTAAAATTGGACAGACTAAGGTGAAAAGGTATTGGCATGCTAAAGTTCCGGAGTGGGCAGATGAAGCTGATGAAGAAAGGGATATGAGGATGGCCAGGGGCAGGGTATTGGCCTGCCCACCATAGTCGTGTTTTAGTTTTCTCACCCCTAAAGCGATGGAAGGAGCGTTGGCCTGAGTTTATTGTTTAAGATTGAACAAACATGGAGTTCGACCTGGATTGAGTTAGAAAATTTCCGAAGTACTTGAACTAAGCATGAGTTAAACTAGAACTCTAGACTCGAACTCAAATCCTTGTAAGCAGCTCGAAATATAGGAGCAACATTTACAAAGTACGTACTCAATTAGAGCACATAGGATTGCAATTATCTAAATAGACTCGTGGATGTATATCCAAACTCAACTCCAATTCCAACTTTTCGGACGAATCAAGTTGAACTCGCGTAATTTTGGAAATCGAATTTAAAATTTGAGTGGCGTTTTGGGCAATGTGCTGTATGGTTTTTGTTTTATTTAAGAAAAATGCAATCTTGGTTCCGCGCAACGCATAAACCCACACCCGCTCTCAAGGTTTATTTTTTTCGTACAGAGGAATGCTGAGAGCAACGAGAGGAATTTGGAAGCAGCAGCCCCATTGCTTGTTCAACCTCCAGAGTCTCCTCGCTCGCTCTCCCCGCATGGCTGCTCCTCCTCCCGCTTCCCCTTCTAGGGTTTCTGCTTCTTCCTTCGCCGCCAGGCTGCCGCTGAAGCGCGTGGGCACCCACAACGGCAGCTTCCACTGCGACGAGGCCCTCGGCTGCTTCATGATTCGCCTCACCAACAAGTTCTCCGATGCCGAAATCGTCCGCACCAGAGACCCCCAGGTCTTTCCCTTCCTTTCGCTTCTCCCCCTCTTCGTCTTCTTGGGCTTTCTCAGAGAAAAACAAAGATGCGAAATTTAAATTGAAAAAAATAGTATCTTTAGTAGCTCAGCGGGTGAAAGCGACAATCTTTTGGCTATTGTTTTACGGGTATATGTTAACACTTGGTTATGAGTATCTCTTGGCCAGAATGATTGTGTGCTGTTGTTCTTATGTGATGTGTTATTGGGATTAATTGAAGTGGAGAATGCAGGTGCTGGAGGATCTTGATGCTGTTCTTGATGTTGGGGGTGTGTATGATCCGAGTAGAGACCGTTATGATCATCACCAGAAAGGTTTTGAGGAGGTATTTGGGCATGGGTTTTCCACCAAGCTCAGCAGTGCTGGTTTAGTTTACAAGGTACTTGTTGGACTCTGAGTATTTACCACATTTCCATTAGGCTAGCCTTTGTTGTTTCGGTTTTTTGTTTTTGCCTTGATGGTGGTCTTGATTTCGTCGATTGTTAACGTGGTTTGTGTCTTATTTTTCCCATTTTCAGCATTTTGGGAAAGAGATAATAGCTAAGGAGCTTCAGGTTGATGAAAATCATCCGGATGTGCAACGGCTGTTTCTTGCTGTGTATAATAGCTTTATGGAGGTACGTGTTTTTGCTCTCCTGACGCTTGTTTTCCTTTCCCTCTTTGGATGTTTACTGACTGAATCAAATAGAGAGGGATGTACTTGCTTTTCCCTCTGATCTTTAGCTCAGAATTGTGTGGTTGGAATTTCACATGTGCTTTTGCTGGAGTATAATCTCTGTTGGCAAAATTAATCAGTTTGGCTTTGGTCATTCATTTGTATTAGTTGCATCAGTAGAAAGGCTGTGTAACTTTTTTATGCGTTATTATGGGCAAGAAACATCTCTTTACTAAGCTCTAGAAAACAGTGTTGTTGAGTCGGGATTTGAATTAGGAATCGTAAACGTCTTTTCCCCAGTTGTGAATCGTAAGATCAATTAAATTAGATAACATTCTTATGCAGAGCTCATGTCATTGCTATTTTCAGACATCTACTTATCTGTACCTTGCTCAGTCTGTTTCCTTGGGGTTCTTTTATCTTACCGATTCATAAATGCATGTTAAGACACTGTTTGCTGGTTGATGAGTTTGATCTTTTAAATGGATAATGGCAGGCAATTGATGCTATTGATAACGGAATAAATCAGTATGACACCGACCTGCCTCCAAGATATGTGAATAACACGCATTTGTCTTCGAGAGTCGGAAGACTGAATCTGGACTGGATTGATCCTGATCAATCTTCGGAGAAGGAAAACGAGGCATTTCAGCGAGCTATGTCCTTGGCAGGCAGCGAATTTTTAGATGTAAGGTTTACTTAAGCGGTCTTGATGGTGGTATGATGGTCATCAGTCGTTTTAACAACTCCTATGTTGATTCTCTTACCCTTTTTTTTTTTTTTTTCAGAGTGTACGATTTCATACAAGGTCATGGTTACCAGCAAGGTCCATTGTGATGGAGTGTCTTGCAGCTAGATATAGTATTGACTCAAGTGGAGAAATTATGGTTTTAAATCGATTTTGCCCCGTAAGTAACCGAATCTGTTATGATATTGATTCCTGAACATGCTTGAGAATTGACTAATTGTTTCGATAGAACTGGATTTTGTATGCAAATGAGATGCATCATAAGCAGCAGTTTGTTGGCAGATTGTTAACTTTCGTAGTTATTAGGCTATACTTTCTTTTGTTTCTCATCTGATGACAAATACTTCTTGATAGTTATCAGCCATGGACTTTTTGTCTAATATGTTTGATTTGATCTATCTTTGTAGTGGAAGCTTCATTTATTTGAGCTGGAGGAGGAGATGAAAATTGGACCTTCCATCAAATATGTGCTTTATCAGGTACCAACACAGAGTAGGAAATCAACATAGAGTAAATGGCTAACTTATTTGTGCACATCCGTAATGGAAAAGCTTTATGGCTATGGCGACTGTGTGCTTTAGTTCATGGGTGAATGAATCATTTTAAGGGTGGTATACAACTTGCCACTCGAGTCAAAGAAATCAAGTTCATAAGTGGATCAAAGCTAGTATTCTATGGATGCATCTCGTTACTGCAAATGCTCTCTGTTGCACCATGACCAAGAGCATTTTTTCTTTTCTTTCCTTTATTTTTTTTTAAAGCTTTGCTCTTAGAGAAGTAGTAGGACGGCAACTGATAATGTGAGTACTTTTTGAACAAACAGTAATGTCTCTGCATGTGCAGGATGACCGGAACAAAAACTGGCGGGTGCAGGCAGTTGCAATGGCTCCCGACAGATTCGAAAGCCGGAAGGCTCTTCCAGCTCAGTGGCGTGGTCTGAGAGACGACGATCTCTCCAAGAAGTCGGGCATCCCTGGCTGTGTATTCGTGCACATGAGTGGGTTCATTGGCGGGAATCAAACTTATGAGGGTGCTCTTGCGATGGCCAGAGGCGGTTTAAAGCTCTAACTGGAAAGAAGATTGGATTCACCATCTCGTGGGAAGCGAGCTTTATAGAGAGCGGTTCTCGTTCCGCTGCGATTTTCCTCACCTCCCAATGCCCCTGTAGCTTTAAGAGGAGGTTCATTTGATTGAATTGGTCACTCCATAAGGGATAATTACTACAGAAGTAGAGCAGGATTGGCGATGGAATTCTTTCGAGTCCTCTAGCTTGCGTTTTTTCATTGGCAAGTCCTGTAGCTAAAGGATTACAATGATGCGATCATGCAATCACTTGAAATAGTTCCAGAGGAACCACGTTGTTGTGACGTGAAAATTGATTCGAGATAAATGATACTATAAAAATTGACTTTAAAGAAAACACGTTTGCTTTCTATTTGACCGGATTAAAAAGGACGCTTATGCTCGGGCAATACATGACAAACTCGCTCGTGACAAATCTGCGAGCCATTCTTCATCATCTGATGTTCTGACTTCCAATCTCCTCACAGACAACATATGGCGGCCACCAACTACCACCACTGCTGCCTCCGTCGCGTATCACATGTTGTCGGGTGTGGTGGACGAGGTTGTTCAGCGATGCCATTGTGAAGGACGTGAAGAGGTTGGAGGATCTGAGTAGCAGCAGCAACTGCAAGAGGGTGGATGGGAAGGAAAGGATGCTGATGAGTGTTAGGAATATTATAATTCATTTTGATGTACACAAAACCATTTATGTTCTGGTGTAAAGAACTTGGTTGCTTCTAAAGGATTTACACTTCACTATGGTTGATCACTGACACTATCCTTCCTGATAGAAGCAGGCAAGCCATATGGCAGAAGCACACTGGCTCAGAATTCAAACAAGTTACTTGTGAATTCTTTCTAAATCGATTAATCATATTTTCTATCTCTTAGCAGATCAAACTTTCCCACTAACGGTCGATGATCTGGAAAAGATTTCGATGCTAAGTCATATTATTTTAGTGTCAATCAAAATGATTTCCTAAAGGTTTTTCCTTTTATAGGATATCTTGATTGTCTTTCTAATGTTAGGCAAATACCTTATTTATACTCTTTGTCTAAAGGTCTTGCGATATGTTTGTATGGGCGAATATATCTTTCCAAATTTCTGGTGAATCTTATCGTAAACAACTAGTGTTCTTTTATCAATCAACCAACGGCTAGTATTGGTGATTGATCCTCGGAGTGGATTTGTCCAGCGGGAGCTTGGAGGACGAGGACTATAAAGGACACGAAGTTCAAAAAATGGAAGACGACCAAGAGATAACCGACCTCATTCAAAGAGAGAGCTTTATTATTGTCAAAGATCACCTTTGTGAATCCCGTAAGAGAGAGTGAAGTAGAGAAAGAGTGTTGAGTGAAAGATCTTGGTAGAGGCATAGCTCGCTTATGTAGAAGCAATAGAAGTTCAAGCAATCACTCTTGTTCCTGTAATCTTTTATTCGGATACTTAGTGAAATCCAGCTAGTAAGCTGTTAGTATGTGAGAGTGGACGTAGGCCCTCAAAAGTCGAACCACTATAATCTCGTGTGCAACGCTTTCCTACTCATTTTGCCTCTATTAACTGCATCTATTAACTGTCTGGCAGAAGCTCTACAGTACTTTTGCTATCGCTTGTGTTATCTTGATTTCGATTATTTTATCAATTCCGCACTATTCATCAAAATTCGATTGATACACCTATTCACCCCATCTAGGTGTATAGCCTAGCCAGGAACAACAATTGGTATTAGAGTCTAAGGCTTGTTTTTGGAAGTTTATACTTCTAAGCTAACGATCCTCAATGGCTAGTATTCTTGGAGCAGGTATTGTGGAAGGACAAAGCAACACGCGACCTCCATATTTTGATGGAAGAGACTACAACATCTAGAAGAACAAGATGAAAGCATTTATCAAATCTGCAGATCCACTAATATGGGATGTTGTGCAGAATGAGGCAAATCCAACAATCTCCTCGTCAAAAGAAAGTAGTAAAGAAGAACCAAAGCATAGTGCCACAGAAATCTCCAAGAGAGAAGCTTTAGATTTAAAAGCAATTTATTCTTTCTATTGTGCTCTATCCCCATCTCAATATAATCGTATATGCTCTTGTGAAACAACAAAGGAAATCTGGGAAAGTCTGCAACTTACCCATGAAGGGACTGATAGAGTCAAGGAAACAAAGACGAATATTTTGCTTGGAAAGTATGAATCTTTTAAGATGAAATCTAACGAATCTGTTTCTGATATGATCAACAGGTTTACAGATATTGTGAATGGCTTAACATATTATGGCAAGCAGATCTCTCAAACAAAAAGGGTCAACAAAATTATGAGAGGATTGACAAAGGAGTGGAACAACATCAAAACCACTATTCGTGAAACTTTGAGAATCTCACCTTTGACTGTTGATGAACTTGTAGGTACATTAACATCCTATGAGTCTGAGCGCCCGAATGATGAAGATGAAACAAAAGGAAGAAAAGAAATTGCCCTGAGATAAAAAATGATTAATTCGAGTGACTCTGAATTAGAGGCAGAGGATGACGATGAAGAATTGGCACCGATGGTCAAAAAATTTAGAAAGATGACTAGAAGAGGGAGAAACTTCAAAGGAAAATGTCCTTTCAGACAAATTGAAAAATCTGCTGCTGAAAAAGATGAAGTCAAGGAGGTAACTTGTTTCGAATGTGGTAAACGTGGACACATCAAGCCAAACTGTCCTTCTTTGAAGAAGACTCGAGGAAAATTTGAGAAGAAAGAGAAAGCGTTAAAGGCTGAGACATGGAGCGATACCGAGTGTGAAGAAAGTGATGATGAAGATTGCGTAAATATTTGTCTTATGACAACTTCGGATTCAGAGGATGAAAAAGAGGTAAGTTCTTTTGATATTTCTGATGAAGTATCTGATTACATTAATGAGTTATGTTCGGATTTGAAAAAGGCTCTTAAAAGGATCTCTGATTTGAAAAAGGAAAATTCACTGTTAAGAAAACATGATCTTTCCAAAAATGAAAAGGATTGATTTTCTTCAAAAGGAATATTCTGTGGTGCTTCAAGATCTTGATCTTCTCAAAAAGGAAAAAATGAGCTTATCCGAAAAACATGATTCTCTAAAAAAGGATCTCTCACATTTACAACGAAAATGCGATTCTCTCTCAAAAGAGAATGCTTTTATCAAACAAGATATTTCAAACATAAAAAATAATTTTTCGACAGGTTCAAAAATCTTGGAGCATATTCTCTCTATTCAGATTCCTTATTATGACAAAAATGGTCTTGGAATGGAAAAGAAAACAGTTTTACAAAATACATTTCCTAGATATGAAGAAAGACAAAAACAGAGACCTTTGAAGAAAGAGTACAAAAAACATTTTCAAAGACATTTCATAAAACCTGTTGGTTATGAATTTTTCTGTTCCAATTGTGGAGATAAGACCCATTTGAAAAATGAGTGCTCCAAAATCTGGAAACCTATCAAATGGCCTTTTATCAAATTGATGGAGTCTACTAACACAAAAGGACCCAAAAAGATTTGGGTACCAAAGAAACCGTGAATCTTTCTCTTGTTTGTAGGTACCAAAGAAGAAGAACAAGTGGTACCTTGAGAATGGCTGTTCAAGACATATGACAGGTGATGCAAGCAAGTTTATGGAAATTTTCAAAGTAAATGGTAGAAGTGTGTCTTTCGAAGGAAGCAAAGGAAAGATAACAGGCAGAGGAACTGTCAGAATTGGAAAGCTAACGATAAGCAATGTATCACTTGTTGAAGGACTCAACTACAATCTTTTGAGCGTAAGTCAACTTTGTGAAATTGGTTATAAGATATGCTTTCAAGAAAATAAATGCACAGGTGAAAGCAGTGACAAAACTCAAATCTTCACTGGAAGAAGACATGGGAACATCTATCTATTAGATGTGGATACAGAAGAAGAAAAATGTCTGATCACAATCAAGGAAGAGTCTGATCTATGGCACAAGAAACTTAGGCACATTAGTCATAAACAAATTATCAAGCTATCTTCCAAAAAGCTTGTAAACGGATTACCCAAAGTCAAGTTTGACCAAGCTGAATTATGTACAACCTGCACTCTCGGAAAGCAAGTAAGAAGTTCCTTCAAATCAATCAATTGTGTCTCTACTAATCGAGCATTACAGGTTCTACATATGGACATTTTTTGTCCTACCCGAAGTCAAAGCCTTGGCGGTAAGAGATACTGTCTAGTGATAGTAGATGATTATACTCGGTTTACATTGGTATATTTTATTGCTCACAAAAATGAAGTATTTTCATATTTCTCTAGCTTTGCAAAAATTATCCAGAACGAAAAAGGTTATATAATTTCTTGCATTAAAACGGATCACGGTGGAGAATTTGAAAATCAAAATTTCTTTTCTTATTGCATTGAAAAGGGTTTACAACACAATTTCTCTACTCCTTACACTCCAGAACAAAACGGGGTTGTAGAAAGGAAAAATCGTTCTCTACAGAAAATGGCAAGAACACTCTTAATTGAGAGCAAAATTCCTTCATACTTTTGGGCAGAGGCAGTCTCAACTGCTTGTTATATTTCAAACCGTTTGTATCTCAGACCACTTCTTGATAAAACGCCTTATGAACTCTTTAAAGGCAGAAAACCGAACATCTCCTACTTCAAAGTGTTTGGTTGAAAATATTTTGTGCTTAAAAATGCAAATGATAGAGTTGGTAAGTTTGATGAGAAGTCCGATGAAGCAATCTTTCTTGGCTACTCCACAACAAGCAAAGCATACAGGATCTTCAATAAAAACTCTTACATTGTGGAAGAATCAATGAACGTGAAGTTTGATGAGAAGAGCACTCTCTATGTTACTCAAGTGGAAGGAGATACAAAACATTCGTTTCAACAAGGAGTACAGACCAACTTGTCCGGAGACTCTACTCAATCTGATTCTATTAAAGCTCAGTCTGCCTCTACAGATGAAAAGCAGAAAGAGAAGTTTGATCACAATTGGAAGCATAAGTCCAGTCATCCTCTACAACTTGTCATTGGAAACGTATGAGATGGAATCAAAACTCGAGCCTCTATCAAGGAAATGACAGGTACTTTTGCTCTTATTTTTGAAATTGAACCAAAAGACTTGACAGAAGCACTTTCGAATGAAAGTTGGATAGAGGCGATGCAAGAAGAACTACTACAATTCAAAGTAAATCAAGTCTGGGAACTGGTTCCAAAACCAAAAGATCGACCAGTCATCGGTGCAAAATGGGTGTTTCGAAATAAGCTTGATGACAAAGGAAGAGTCACAAGAAACAAGGCAAGGTTAGTTGCAAAAGGATACTCACAAGAGGAAGCGATTGACTACGACGAGACCTATGCGCCGGTAGCCAGGTTAGAAGCTATAAGATTATTATTAGCATATGCATGTTATTATGGCTTCAAGCTTTTTCAGATGGATGTCAAAAGCGCGTTCCTGAACGGCTATATCAAAGAAGAGGTATACGTAGATCAACCACTAGGTTTCGAAGACCCGAACAGATCTGATTATGTTTGCAAACTGAACAAAGCCTTGTATGGTCTAAAACAAACACTACGTGCTTGGTATGAGAGGCTGAGTACTTTCCTCATTTCAAATGGTTTCGAAAAAGGTAAAGTAGACACTACTCTGTTTATTCAAAGGGAAGGTAAGAACATTCTTCTAGTTCAAATATACGTTGATGACATCATTTTTGGTTCTACTAATGGAACTCTGTGTAAGAATTTTTCGCAGATTATAACAAATGAGTTTGAAATGAGTATGATGGGTGAGTTAAATTTTTTCCTTGGACTACAAATCAAGCAAGGAAATGAAGGTACGCTTATCTGTCAAGAAAAGTATGCAAAGGAACTTGTAAAAAGGTTTGGGCTTGAAAAATGCAAAAAAATCGAAACTCCTATGTCTCATTCTTCAAAGCTTGAAAAAGATGATACTAAGAAAAATGTTGATAAAAAACTCTATAGAAGCATGATTGGATCTCTACTGTATCTTACTGCTTCTCGACCAGATATTTTTTTCAGTGTGTGCATGTGTGCTCGTTTTCAATCAGATCCAAGAGAATTACATCTCTCTGCTGTCAAGAGAATCATTAGATATGTCAGCACTTTTTCTTCACTTGGATTGTGGTACCCTAAAAATTCAAATTTCTCTCTTATTGGATATTCTGATGCTGACTATGCTGGGTGTCGAATTGATAGAAAGAACACATCAGGAACATGCCAACTAATGGGAAACATGCTGGTATCTTGGTTCTCCAAGAAACAGAGTACAATGGCTCTATCCACGGCAGAGGCAGAATATGTTGCTCTGGGAAGCTATTGCGCACAAATTTGTGGTTGAAGTAACAACTTCAAGATTATGATATTGAGGAATTCAATGTTGAGATTAAATGTGACAACACAAGCGCCATCAGTTTGACAAAAAATCATGTTCTTCACTCAAGGGCCAAGCACATTGAGATCAAGCATCATTTCATAAGAGACCATATGCAAAACAACGATGTTCATATTCAGTTTGTTGATTCTAAAAATAAATTGGATGACATCTTTACGAAGCCACTTGAAAAAGGTAGCTTCAATTTTATTAAAGAGAAGCTCGGAATTACTAACTTTCCCATGAAATCTTGAGCAGATGTAGGAAACAGGGGTTGAAAGAAAGGAAATAAAATCCTTTCCAAATTGCTAAGAAGCAAAGGTATGATCTCAAATCTCCTATGATTTTATTTGAATATGATGTGATTGATTGACTGAATATTATTATGCATATTCACCTTCCAAGAAAAACTACATGTTACCATTTCTCACAAATCCCTATTTTCTCGGCCATCTCGAAAAATCTCTTGGAAAGTTGCCTTTAATAATCGTTCTTTACACTCTCCTTATAAAAGGAACATTTTCTCACTCTTTACACACACAATCGCCCTTCGAAAAGCTATCAACTTTCTCGTATCTTCTAAAAAATTCAAACTTTCCACAAGAAAACCGTTCATCTTCTCCATCATGCCTCGCAAACCTGTCTCCCTCGAACCAAAGAAAATCTCCACCTCTGTTCGCCGGTCACAAAGAACCTCTGCCCAAGTCGCTCTCAAAACACGAACCTTCACACATTTTTTTGGTGGACGAAGAATCAGATAGCATGGAAGTCTCCTCTGAAGAGCAAGCATCGAGTGGGTCTGCTAACTCACCGCCAAAGGAGGAAACTTTACAAGTATTTCACACTCCTGACACTCGTCCGAGTCCAGGTTCGAGTATTTCTACTCCCTCTTCATTACAAACTCTTGAGGGAATACAAAAATCTATAACCCTCATGCGTGAATCCGAGATGGATGATTGTGCTGTGGAAAATTTTTTGAAGAATTTTGGGTTCGATTCTGAGTCAGATGTTGATACTAATGTTAGGAAATTTACAAGTCCTTTTGGCTCTGCCAGTGTTGAGAAAAAGAATGTTGGTACATCGAAAGGCAAGGAAAAGATAAGTGCTGATGTAGAGGAAGCCTGCGATTCTACGGAAAGAGGAGATGACATTGAATCTAGGGTGAGGACTACTGATGACGATGATTTGCTGTTTGAGAACTTTCGAGCATTTGGTGGGTTTGCAAAAGATACAAAATTTCGGCCCAAACTTTTTAAGAGTCAACAACATCATGACTCTTTTCAAAGCTTTCTGGCAAGAAATGTAATGCCACATAAGACAGTCGATTTTGACTATCTTGATGGTCATGGTATTCTTGTCTCTGAGATGTTTGAGAAGCTAGACCTGCTAACTTTTTGTACTGACTCTAAAGTTATGTATCTTGAATTGGTGGCTCTATTCTATTCCAACTTGCATTTCACGAAGAACCCAAATAGGATGACTTTTACTGTTGGTGATTTTTGGTATGTTGTGTCTGCCGAACTCATAGCATCTCTCATTGGGGTAAGAGCTTTTGATTTTGTGAAAATCGAGATTTCTTCTAATGAAGCTTACAAGTTGATCACAGAAGATACTGACTATCGACGAAGCATCGAGACACACATCAACTATGCTGCCATGCCTCTGATATACAGAATCGTGCATAAGATTCTCATTGGATGTATTCGTCCTAAAGCCACATCCACTACAGATGTATCAAGGTATGAAGCTCGATTGATGGCAGCAATTGTCAAAGGCAAATCCTTTTCTCTGGCACATACCATCATCTTTCAGATGTATCGCACTGTCATACCTGGCAGAATCTCTTTCTTCATTTTCGAGGGAGATTTGACGTCCAATGCTCGAAACAGCTTAGTAATCAAAGCTCCATAAGGAAGTTGGCCAGCTTTTGTTTAAGATGTATTTTTCTGTTACCCCTGATGGCTGGATATATAAGGATGGCCAAGTCATCAAGATAGGTTGTGATCTTGATGATACTGCAAAGAAGATCATTGGTGCGACATTGGTGAAGTTGAAAGGAAGACCAAAGAGAAAAGCTTTAATGAAAGCCTCTGTGTCCCCAAAGAAAGGAAAAAGAGTCAGGAAGGATTATGTCTCTTCTGACTCTGAAAATACTCTCTCTGGCGATGCATCACCTCTTAGCCACAAGTCTAATCAAGGTGCGATAGATGCACAAATTGCCGAGGAGATGGAAAAGGGAGAAACTACTCTCATGGAAAAGAGCACTCAATTGGCAGAGAGTGCCATAGCCTTGTCTGCAGCAAAGGAGCAGGCTATTCAGCACACTGAAGACAAAATTCGAGATTTGGATACTCAAATTCATGAGGAAGCTAAAGAAGAAGCAGCAGCATAGGCTCACTTGGAAGCTACGACTCATGCGAGATTACTTGAAGAGGCAAAAGCAGAAGCAGAAGCTACTGCCAAGGCACATGCAGAAGCAGATGCCTTATCTGAGAAGGAAAGCATCGCCCAAGCCCAACTTGCAGCCACCGCAGCTGTTACGAAAGTAATTGAGGATGAGAAGAAAAGGAAAGCTGAAGAACTAGCTGCAGCAGAGGCACTAATAACAAAAAGGGAGGAGGAAAAGCAACAACTTCGAGAGGAATACTTTGAGGCTCTTCGAAGTGACAGAGCTCACCGTGACGAGGACCGGACTGTTCTTGTTGAAGAACTTGATCTTGCAGGTCTTAAAGAAGGAGCTGGCGTTCAGGGGGAGAAATTGATCAAAGCACTTGAAAACTTCACACAGCATCTCTTCAACCTTCAGTAGGGACAAGAGAAGATGCAGCAACAGATCAATATTCTCCAGGAAGAATTATTCAAGCAGACTGAAGCTCTTCAAATACGCCTGAAATCCATTGAAAGCTGCCTACCAGTAGAGGTCAAGAAAGCTCAGGACCAGGTGTCGGGAGATCTCGTTATGTTTGCACAAAATCAAGTCTTGCTGGCCAGAGAAATGAAGAATTTGACAGAGGTGTTCGATATGAGGCTGCAGGACTCGACCACCTTCAACCTTGTTCGCGTTCCCTTCAACATTGCCACATCCAAACCATCCTCTTCTTCACAACCTCCCAAATGATTCTCGAGCCTTCATGTTTTATTTCATTTTCGATCATGGTTATGATTGCTAGACACATGCAATGTACTAACGTACTATAAATTGCATGTTTAAATAAATTGCTATTTCCCTTGCTTTATGACTATCTCTTATCTTTTGATGCTGACAGAAAGGGGGAGAGACGCCAGATCTTCCTGCTTTGTAAGTTTTCTTTTTTTAAATTCTATCGTTGCTGAGAAAATGGTTTTGTCTCCATCAAAATAGGGGGAGATTGTTAGGAATATTATAATTCATTTTGACGTACACAAAAACCATTTATGTTCTGGTGTAAAGAATTTGGTTGTTTCTAAAGGATTTGCACTTCACTATGGTTGATCACTGGCACTATCCTTCTTGATAGAAGCAGGCAAATCATATGGCAAAAGCACACTGGTTCGGAATTCGAACACGTTACTTGTGAATTCTTTCTAAATCGACTAATCCTATTTTCTATCTCTTAGCAGATCAAACTTCCCCACTAACGGTCGATGATCTGGAAAAGATTTCGATGCTAAGTCATATTATTTTAGTGTCAATCAAAATGATTTCCTAAAGGTTTTTCCTTTTATAGGATATCTTGATTGTCTTTCTAATATTAGGAAAATACCTTATTTATACTCTTTGTCTAAAGGTCTTGCGATATGTTTGTATGGGCGAATATATCTTTTCAAATTTCTGGTGAATCTTACCGTAAACAACTAGTGTTCTTTTATCAATCAACCAACGGCTAGTATTGGTGATTGATCCTCGGAGTGGATCTGTCCAGTGGGGAGCTTAGAGGACGAGGACTATAAAGGACACGAAGTTCAAAGAATGGAAGACGACCAAGAGATAACCGACCTCATTCAGAGAGAGAGCTTTATTATTGTCAAAGATCACCTTTATGAATCCCATAAGAGAGAGTGAAGTAGAGAAAGAGCGTTGAGTGAAAGATCTTGGTAGAGGCATAGCTCGCTTCTGTAGAAGCAGTAGAAGTTCAAGCAATCACTCTTGTTCCTGTAATCTCTTATTCGGATACTTAGTGAAATCCAGCCAGTATGCTGTTAGTGTGGGAGAGTGGACGTAGGCCCTCAAAAGCCGAACCACTATAATCTCGTGTGCAACGCTTTCCTACTCCTTTTGCCTCTATTAACTGCATCTATTAATTGTCTGGCAGAAGCTCTACAGTACTTTGCTATCACTTGTGTTATCTTGATTTCGATTATTTTATCAATTTCGCACTATTCATCAAAATTTGATTGATACACCTATTCACCCCCTCTAGGTGTATAACAATGAGAAGTGCTGGAATGAGTGAGAGCATGAAGATGAATGGCATTTCACGCTGCAGAGACCCCAAAAAAAAAATCCGAGTTTTTCAATTTTTTTAGGTCATTTCTAGCAATTTTGTAAATTTCTGGAGTACTTATTCTGGAGAAACGCTTTGTCAGATGAATTTTGCTTACTTTCATTGACTGAGGAGCAAACGGCCGACGTCCCAGGCAGTGACATTGCAAAGAGTCACACCGATATTTAATTACACTTCATGACACGCCACTGGATGGCCATTCTAGCTCACCGTATCGACCTCCATAGCTCCAGAAACTGCAGGTTCTGAAAACTGGGCGGAAGCAGGCTTGTGTTCCGCTGCTGCAAATGGACTCCTCATTTGAGCAGCAGCAGCAGCCGAGTCTCCTTCCATCGCCGCCGAAGCCCTTGGAGGAGACGGAGGTTGCACCTCCACATCGTGGTAAGCTGCCTTAAATCTAGCTCGCAGCCCTTTTTCTTACTAATCGCGTGCCGTTCAACTGATTACCAAGAGACACCCACCTGAAAAATAGACACAGACCATCAAAAGAGACCTTCAAGGCAACGATGGTATGCAGGATGAGATTCTTTTGCTGAAAATAAATCAATATACATGACAAGGGGGAAGGGCCTTCACCATGGAAGAGTGACAATCCTAAGGTTCTGGGGCAAAAACATGCATCACTCTGAAATTGTTTGTTCATCAAATATGCACAGTTGTCCAAAATGCCTAGACTCTTCCACCGTTCATTGTCCATAAGAGGAATATGCAAGTTTCATCACGAGTGTTGTGCATGCGAACAAACAACTCTAATTTTCTCGTCCTCGGGCTAATCCTCTCCAGCATTGGATAGATCTGCAAAAACAGTGCTTTTCTTAGCTTACAAGGGACATTCTATAATATTTGAAAAACTCCAGAGATGTGGCTTCTGCAGTGCACAAGTTAGGTTGTACCGGCATCTTCAAACATTTTAAAGATCGTAAAGTGCTATAAGCAAACCCAGAAGACAGTACAGAAACAGATTTCATGCAGTTTGGATCAGTTCCAAGAATTAGTGTGCATGTATGTAATTCACTAACCTCGTCTGGCTTGCGGCTAGTCTCTCGAACCTCCGCGACAACGACGTCAGTATCAATGTTCCTATTTACTTAAGGATTTCCCTTAATACCAACAAGGCAATGCTCTTTACTGTGATTGAGCCAATGACCCGTGCGGCCTGTTCTCATGATCCGCTAAAGCTGATTGGTCTTCTCACCCAGATGATTTTCTCAACACGCTTGTACCCCCAAAGTTCCAAACTGTAACATGTGGATAGAATGATTACGCAAGAGCATGATAAATGACACACAGCAAGATTCGATTCGTAAATAGCATCGTGAGCTCTATCGTCAGGTCCCTCTGGAAATGACAAACCATCAATTACTAGCATAGTATTAGCGGAATTCAACAAATCTGAACAACTGGACAGCCGCTATCTCATCTAGTAGTGACTTCCACAAAAGCACCTAGGTCCTACGCAACCTCCGTAGAGTTCATCACTTGTATCTAGCCTTTCTTTTCCCATGGAGAGACTTCATCAGTCAAATGAGGGCTTTTTTCCAAACCATGCCAAAAAATACAAATATTTACCAAAACAGGTTTAATTTTTTTTTTACCAAACCAGGCCCGGCTCGGCAATCAAACTGCCGAGCCGGCCTGGCTACAGTGCCGCTCGGCAGTCACACTGCCGAGCGGCACTGTTCATCCCGCTCAGCATTTTTTTTTTCGCGTAATGTGACAGCTATTAAAGGCATGAGTAGTGATAGTAGTGAATTTGACTGTTCACGTTTATCCAGTGCAGTGATTCTCTGTGTTGTTGTGAATAGTTTTTTCTCGCTTAAAAAAAAATGCTTGGTCGCAACGAATTTTGTCACGAAAACTCTGGCAATGCGACGAATTTTGTAACGAAAAAACCCTCGTGGCTAAAAAAGCGTTGTAAATATAACGACGACAAATATTAAATTTTGGTTCGTTCGAGCAAGCGAGCCTCAACCCCGGGTGCTCAATTTTTCGATAGTTCGTTCGCTCGTTAATACAGAACATGATATTTTATACGAATTTCATTAACATTTTGTCCATTCTAGAAAACAAATTTAATAATAAAAAATTGATTAAAAACACAGGAAAGAGAAATTAAAAATGATTAAAAAAGAAAAACAAAGGTGAGTGCTTGCTCGGCATTGACAAGGAAAAAAGGTGAGTGCTTGCCCCCACAATGACAGGAAAAAAAAAACAGATCCTTGTCACCGTACACTTGCCCCTCTTTTTCTTAATCCATCTTTTCTTCATTCACGACAAAACGTGAACAGTTAAATTCACCATTATTACTACTCATGCCTTTAATAGCTGTGACATTACGCGAAAAAAAAAAAAAAAACGTTGAACATGATGATCAATGCCGCTCGGCAGTGTGACTGCCGAGCCGCACTGTAGCCAGGCCGGCTCGGCAGTTTGACTGCCGAGCCGGGCCTGTTTGGTAAAAAAAAAAAATTAAACCTGTTTTGGTAAATTTTTATGTTTTTTGGCATGATTTGGAAAAAAGCCCGTCAAATGACAAAGGCACATGCACTTACTTTATCAGTCAAATTAAAAAGGCACATGCACCAAAAATGTTGTGAATAAAATCAGTCCATCCAAACAGACAAGCACATACCATTCATGTCCTAGCTCCATGGCACGTCCAGTGAGCCACAGAAAAATCAGGCCATCAGTCTGCAATGCAGGAACATTGAGATTTCGCATCTCATCATCCGTCATTGTCCCATAAGGCAATTCCATGTAGATGTCCCATGGAGGATCCACCATTATAACACCGAATTGCCATATCACATCCATTCTAAAGTTCCGGATATCACAATTGATACACTCTGCTTCACCAAGTTCTACTTCTGAGCAGTATTCTGCACGCTGTGGCTTCAATGGCTGGGGAGGTGCTGCTGCTGCCCCCATCATCATTGGTGGCGCATCTGGTGTTGGGTCAAGCTCGTAATTTGCATGCCTATGGAAAGAAAAATCAATTAGATTAGTTAAAGCTGCAACCAAGGATGCCCAAGGAACAAAGATAGAGATGAAAAAGACCTTCATGTGCTGGCAAGTATCAACGAAAGAACAATCCCCTAAGTTGACGTCAGCATGTGGAGCAATTATTTGCCGAAAATGAACCTGAAAGGACATTTTCTTAAGGCCAAGACAGAATCTGAAAACAATGAAACAACGGTGAAGTAGTCACAAGAGTAAAACATGGGGAACACATAACAAAAGCTTGTGGAGGGTCAACGTCTCAGTTTACACGTCTTTATAACAGGAGAATAATAGGAGTGTCAATGGGCCGGGTCGGGCCGGGTCTCGGCCCGGCCCGAGACGGCCCGAAATGAACAACACCAAGGATGTCCCGGCCCAAAGAGAAGCCAGTGCTCGCCACGTTGTTGGTGTTCTCATCGTTGTCGTCCCCTCTTCGGAGTCGTCGAAATGGATGTGACAGCCAGACGGAGGTCGAGCCGGAGGAGGAGGAGCGGGAGACTTCGACGTCGAGGGAGACTCCGATCGGAGAGGCGGTGAAGAGCGGCGCCGAACAAGCGGAGGGAGGCCATGTGGGCGTCGGCAAGGGCGTAGCTTCGGTGGAGCGCGTCCTCAATGAGCTCAGTGCGGTCGCGACAAAGGGAGATGGTGGGCAGGCGGTCGAGCTTGGAGCTGCTGCATCCCATGAGCTGTTGGCTAAGGACGATGGCGCGGCTGAACTGGAAGCTCAGTTGACGGCTGCGACGAACTCGGGTCCAGCATGGGGAGGCTCCCGGCTTGCAGATCTGGTGGCTCGAGGTGGAATCGGCAGTCGGGCGGTGGCGAGCTCGACGGAGGCAAGGGGTGGCCGACGAACAACAAAAAACCAAGAAGTAGTAGGAGACGAAGAAGAAAACCGAGAAGAAGAGAGAGGATCCCTCTGCGGCGTCCACCAAGAGAGAGAGGGAGAGGATGTAATAAAACCCTACGAGGAAGAGGTGAGAACACTGAGAAGTGGGCCGGCCCATTAAGGAACAGTACCGGTACTGTGCTGAAACAGTACCGGATCCGGCCCGAAAATTTCTCAATTTTAGAGACTGGGCCGGGTCGGGCCGGGCCGGGCCAGCGCGGGCCCATTTGACAGCCCTAGAGAATAACACATTTCAAAACACTTAAAATTGCTAAATATAGTTTGCAGATGTATTGGTCTGTTTCAAACTTTGTTCCTCCAAACAAACCGTTTGAAGCTATAGCTCGTAAGTTTGTCTGAGATGACAAGCTTAAGTTATAAAGGAGAAAGACCCACCCTAGAAAAGAACACACTGTTGACACCTGATTTTTGACTATCTTTTATTATAGTTTTAATTTCTAAAATTAATTAAAAATAGCAAAAAAGGTCAAAAAATTGAAAAATCAACTTTGGAAGCCTTAGCCTAGCCTTAGGAACCAATTTTGAACAAAAAATATTTTTTGAATTTTTAAATATTTTTTGGAATTTATTTAATTATAAAAATGCCCAAAAAATCAAACAAATACCATTTGTGGTCAGACAAATACACAAAAATATTCAGAAATTTTATTTTAATTCCCCCTTTAATATTTTCACTTTTTATCAGGGACATTTGGCTCGATTCATGGGGTTCCTTCACAAACCTAAAACCGAAACGAGCCTAAAAAATCCTTTTCGAGTCTTTTAATTTTCACTTCTCGGTTTTTATAAGCTATGACATTGGATTCTAGAGTCTTGAGGTTCAATTGGGCCAATTTGCCCTCCAATTTGATCAATTTTAACCAAAAGGGCTTAATTGCACAAATCTTATTCAATTTAGTCCCCGGTTTTACAATTTTCGAAATTAAATTTCACACGGGCGCACCCATTAAAATTAAGCACCTCTACCCTATATTTTTCATCATGCTGAATCCATTGGTGGGCTCAATTTTGAATAATTCGATCGTTTGGACCTTCGATTTGGCAAAATTCATTTTCGGATCCTAGGGACCATTTGGGGTTTTCACAAAATTTCAATCAATTGATTCACGAAAATACCCATATTTGATAGAAAATGTGTCAAGGAGTCCGATTATGCCATCAATTTCATGAAAATAGGTCAAATTGGGGCTCAATTTGGCGAAATGATCAAACCGGGCCGGTCGGGTCAAACCCGACCCGACCCGGTCCGACCGGGTCTGCAACAAACAGACCCGGTTTCTTCTTCCTTTGCGTGGCCGACAGAGGAAAACAGGGGCGCGGTTTCGGGAAGAAAGAAAAGGCGAGCGAGCGTGGGGGGGACAGGAATGGGTGTCCATGTCGGTATTTTGGCGAGGGAGCGGGCGTCGAGGCGGGCGGTCGGCCACGAACCGGCGAGATTCTCGGTTAAAACCGAGCTCGGCCTTGGGGTGCGAGGGGACTTTTTTTAGCAAGCAACAGGGCGAGAGGAGCGACGGGGAACCTTGAGCAGACCTCACCGATCACCACCGGAGCTTCAGCCGCCGTCGACAAGCCACCACCAGGTCGGTATTCTCCCCCGACCTCTATTTCCATAGTGCACGCCAGGTGTTCGACGAAATGCCCAAACGGGCTTTGGATTTTTGGCTCTCGGCCGAACCTTCCCCGAGCTCTATTCATGCGATTCTAGTCTTTAAGCTTCGCTAGAACATGTCCTAAGCCTCGTTTGCCCTTTATTTTGCATCGAACGCCACCGAAAAACGAGGGCCGGAGCTCGCCGAGCTATACCCCGGCCGAGGACTTGCTCCGGCGAAGCCGACAGTCGTCAAGCTCAAAATGAGCTCAGGTAAGCTTCTAGACTTTCTGTGGATGTTGCTTGATGGCTTGGAACCGAGTTTAAGTGATAAAAAATTTTTGTAAATGGGTTCGCTGGAGCCGGTTCGGTCAAAGCTTCGTCCGGCCGTTTTCCCACGTCACGTTCTCCATGTTTTGCTTGTTTATTGTTGCTGAGGTGCTAGGGAGTATAATGCCGAAAAAAGGAACAAGAAATACCAAGATTTGGCTCGGTTTCGAAAATTCCGGCGAGAATTCCGGCGAAGTCGCCGGAATCGACACTGTTCATCGTCTTCTCCGGCGACTTCGCCGGTGGTCAACGGTCAAACTGCTGACGTGGCGTGCCACGTCGGCAGCCACGTCAGCCAGGGTGGGGGCCGCGGCGAATAAGCAAAATCAACGGTCCCGATCATGACACGTGTCACGATCTCGGCTTTTTAGTAATTAAATAACTGATTTTCGAATAATCGATCCGGTGGACGAGGATATGCCACGTGGCTCACTGAGGGACGTCCGATCTTGTACAAGATCGGACGCACCAGAGGAGGCCACGTGGCACGATCTGGAGCGTCCGATTTGAATGGTTTTATAAAAAGGAAAATAAATTAATTTTTGATCCTGCGGTTGTGGTTGAGCCACGTGGCTCTCTATGGATCGTCCGATCTAGTGGAAGATCAGACGCACAGGATGCGGCCACGTGGCGCGATGAGAGCCGTCCGATCCGGGGGAATTTTCGGATAATTAAATAAAATAGATAAAAAATCAAAAAATTGTTAAAAAATAGAAAAATGTTTAAAAATATAAAACGGTGTCGTTTTAGGCCGGTTCTGACCCCTAGGGTCGGGCCGGGCGCCCGAGAGGCGCGGGCCGGGTTTGACCCGGCCCGGAAAATATTTTTTAATATTAAAAAATTCAGAAAATAATAAAAAAATAATTAAAAAAAATCAAAAATTCAATAAAAAATGGAAAATCATAAAAAATTCAAAGAAAATTCGGAAAATTCAGAAAAATTCTAAAAAATTCCAAGAAATAGGAAATGGCTACATTCAACTGGCCACGACCTGTTTCGGGTCTTTCGACCCCCGATCTTTTCAGAAATGACGGTTTTGCCCTTCTGGTAAATCGTCCTCCAAACAAATTCTAAAACATCCAGGAAAATCCCAAAAAATAGGAAATGGCCACAAACAACTGGCCAAGGCTCATCCCGGGTGTTTGAACCCGGTCCTTCTTAAAAAAATGACGATTTCGCCCTTCGGGCGAATCGTCTTCCAAAAATTGAAGAAAATCAAGAAATTCCAAAAAATTCTCAAAAATAGGAAATGGCCACAATCAACTGGCCATGGAATATTTTGGGTAATTCGGTATCCAAACATTCCAAAAAATGACAATTTTGCCCTTCGGGCTAATTGTCCCCGAATCTTCCTATTTTACCCCCTAGCCCTAAATCACGTCTTCCCTAAGCCCTTATGGCTATACTAGGAGGCCAATGATTGAAATTGATGTGCATTGACATGATTTATTTATGCACTTGACTTGCGCTTTCATTTAAATTGATTGTGATTGATAGGACTAGTATTCCAATCTGCATGAAACCCGAACCATACCTATCTCACCCAAAATCGTGCCTGCATGAACTCTTAGTCAGGAAAATCACTCACGTTAGGTACCGAAAGGGCGTTGGTAATGACACCGACGTAACCAAGTCCCCGAACCCAAAATCTCTGGTTCCGCAGAACTGATCGATCTCTCCCAATCGGTCAGTAAGGTTTCCGGTCTACCCTCCAAGAAAGACCGGTGGCGACTCCAAATGCATGCACAAGTTGCACATGCCACCACGACCACACTAAGGTTGAAAGCGATCGACCCTTATCGTCGAATCCTTTGGAAAATACTCCCACCGCGATTTGGTATGGGCCTGGGAGGGCCCGCGCCGATCAAAGGCCTGCGATCCACATTTCAGAGTGGGGGCCGCGATCGGTAATCCATTCGCCCGTCACGCAAACGAAATTACATCCCCTCGCTGCCGAATGGGGGAAAATTTCGGACGGGTCGCGACAGCTGGCGACTCCACTGGGGACTTTGTTCTAGAACACTTGGTTCTAGACCTCAAGTGGATTTAGGCCGTAATTAAAATGTTGAGTGATTTTTCTAACCTTGCAGGCGCTCTTGAAGGTGAGGTAAGTCCGCTCACGATAGGTGTTATATGTTTTTGCAGATTGGAGTGATAAGGGGTGTAGTCTGTGATTAACATAGTCTTATGCAGGATGGGCGTAGGAATGTATGTTATATGGATGATTTGAAGCGCTGATTGATGTATAAATTGTTGCGCATGATTCACTGCATATTTGAGGATCACGACACTTTGCACAAAACGCCCAAACCCAGGCCGCGAAATCACCTTTTTAGGTAGCCATAGATCAGGGATCGATATGCAACGCTCTAGCGTGGATTGCGCTGGGGTCGACCATATTCGATCCCACTCACTATCCAAGTCGAGACTTTTATCCATTTGTTGTGGATTGCGCTCATGGACGAATTTATCGACTCGGATAGAGGGAAGCCTCTAGGTTCCTCACCTAAGCCCTTTTGATTTTTAGAGTCAAGCCTCACTTGTCTCATGCGCATGTGTATGGATGGTTGGTATACCTAAAAACCAAAAAAATCATCGGGTACCTCTTATGGTAAAATCTTTCCATTATTGTTTAATTCACCTGTAGCCCTCTATTTGTTGCACAACATGTTGCATTCATCAAGTCCGATGGTTGGGTCTAATTCCATTCTACAGTCTAGATAAAGTAGAGATGGTCTCCTCAAATTTGTCCAAGGTCCCAGAGGCATTTCAGTACGAGCGACGCGTCGTCCGTCATGAAGCCACTAAGACGTTCAATGGATTCCACTCCTTCCGTTTCATCCAAGGAAGGGCACTTACTGGACGCAACCTTATCCGAGGAACGAATTGTTTTTACACCAAGTCCGCGGAACAGCTCGAGCGCACACAAGTTCGAACACGACAGGGATAAGATGTGGAATAGCTATCTGAAACTAAGGGACATGTTTAGCAGGATAGGGGCGACACCGACACCCCCTCCAGAGGTTATCGAGATCTCATCGGATGAAGAAGAGTCTCCCGAAGGACATTCGTCACCTTTCCACCCCGTGGTCGTTTCACCCAATGAGGAAGGAGACCTGACCTAGACAGGGCAACAGGGGGCACCCGACATCGTCTGACGATCTGACTTGGGGCATCTCTTTAGGTTCCTTAGGGTCGCTTTCCGGATGTATTTTAGAATTATTCAGTTTTTCGAGTCTGTAAAGGGAATCCGTTTGTGGATCTCCCTCCTATCCCCTGCGCTTTAACTCTCGAGTCGTTCATAGGCGTCTTAATACCGGAATGCGACATTGGAATTTCACCCAACCATTCGAACTTTTCTGTTTCGATCATACGTCGCTTCCATTTGAAATCTGGGTTAGAACTCGCACTTGGTTTGTTCAACACAGGTGCGAGGATCTAATTCTCGTTTCATGGCGTATGCGACATATGATTGAAGTGGTCCACGCCATGCATAAGCATATCATTTGCATAACATCATTATTTTTGTCCAACTCATTATGCCCATTGATGGGATTGGCGTTGGAACCCTAATTTGGCATTCCCTTTATCCAAATATGGGAGCCTAACCCTCGTCACATCACGGGAAAATAGTGATTTGAACGAATCTAATGTCCGAGTAATCCATGGATAATTAATCACATTCTCATATTCTAGACTCGATGGGAAGAGGTGACATCCAAATTATGCCGGTCCCGCACAGAGAGTTGCTGGTTTGGTGGGGACGCCTCAACAAGACCAACCAGGCGTATGTCAAGCGAAGGCTGGGGCACCTGGTTGACCTCCTCGAAATCAAATACCAACCGGCACTGATACAAGCAGCAGCACGGTTCTGGGATCGCACCACACTAACATTCAACTTTGAAGGATTGGAGATCACACCCACAGTGGAAGAATATACAGCCGTCATCGGAGTCGAATTCAAAGGACAGTTAGTTCATCCTCCTTTAGGCCTTGACCCATCCAAACTGCTCTCCCAGTTCCTTCGTCTCAAGATCGTCGAGATTGAAAAAATTCTCGGATCCAACTCTGGCAGATTCCCATTCTCATTCCTATTCGACAATTACTAAAACCTACCCATTGACACTGGCCATAGGGCAGGAGAGGTCTTCATCCTGGCTTTCTTTGGATTCGTGTTATTCCCCACATCCAGGACCACATTCAACCCTCTCATTGTCTGAATAGTCCAGCAGGCATGTAATCAACTGGATTATTCCTACATGATCCTTGCTGAGACTTTATTGTCCCTGAATCGCTATAAAGCCGCACTGGATGATTCCAAATCCACCCGGAAAACCATTTTCCAAGCCTCCAATGGCCTTCTCTTCATGTGGATCACTTCCCATCTTAAAAAACTCAACCTTCGCGATGGGTGCACTCGAATCGATGAAGACGTCCACCCTATCCAATCCTTCCTCAAGTGCCAATCACTCATTGCCAATCGCTCTTTCAACGACTGGTACAAACTCTTGGAAAAGTTAGAACCCGAACAACTCCGATGGCGGTTGAGGCGACCAAAGATGCACAAAGCACGCATCGCCACCAAGACCGGTGGACCGATTCCTCTCTTGGGGTTCACAGGGGCCGTGTCGTACTACCCGATCAGAGTCGTCAGACAATTCGGCATGCTGCAGCAGATACCGCCCCAAAGTCAGCTGGACGAATTCGCCTTCGACATTCCCCAAGGCCCAATCACCAAGAGGGTCAAGGCGCGCCTCCAGATGATGATCAATGACTTAGAACAGGCACTGAAAGACTCCCCACCTCAGGATGTGGAGTGGCCGGACCAGTTGGACCCTGAGATGAACATGCACCGGGCCTCCGAGGAATATATCCGGGCTTTCAAAAGAATCCGACCGACTCCTGTCGAACCATATGTTCCAGAATATATTGTCACGTATGTACCAGGAGTGGAACCTTATATACCGGAGAGCCTCGAACCGCCGGCCTATCCCGAAGATGAAGAAGTCCAGAGTCGAAGACTCGGCTCTCCTAGCAAAATCGGAGGATGACAGAGGAGCCAGCCTCCCCCATCGAGTTTAGAATAGTCAAGCATTTTCATTTCCCATTGTGATCAAACTCCTTCGGGGGCTCTTTGCATTATCGAAGCATCCTTTCAATAGAACATACCCTAATTATCATGGATTACTCTTTGCATAACGACATGCTTGCCCTGACAGACTGTGGCAGGACACCGCGAGCATGATCAGACCGCCGTTCACTTTACGGCGCATGATTTCTCTCCCGTATCCATAGGCCTAACTTTTAATTTACCACCAGGTAGCTCTCAATCACGAGGACTCGAGCCCAAGCGCGTTCTCAGGCCCGTATGGAGCACGAACAAGTTGACGCCCGTCTCGGGACTCTGGAAGCACGATTAGACCAAGTAACTCAGATGCTGGCCGAAATGAAGGACATGTTCATCGCGGCTAACGCCAGGCCCACTCTACCAGTTGATCTTAACCAAGCTGCAAACCCAAGCACGCCTGCTGGTTCCGACACAGGTGGACCCGCTGGGACGAATGCTGCACCTGGCACTGAGCAAGCTCCAACTGTTGGAGTACCGACAAGAGCCCCACCTGTCATCATCAACCTAGAAGGGAAACAGAGTGAGAAGTCTGTCAAGGTCGATGAGGGAGTAAGAAGGATTGCCAAAATCGAGGAATGTCTCACCAGCCAGGGATTTGAGTTGTCAAAGTACGATAAAATCATGCCTTTCACCAAGATTGAGGTCCCTGTGGACTACAAGGAGCCAGATTTCTCAAGGAAGTATAATGGGACAGGCTGTCCCAAGACCCACCTGAAGTACTACTTGTACAAGATGGCCAAATACTCAGATTACACGCCATTGCTGATCAATACCTTTCAAGAGAGTCTGGCTGGCGCCGCTCTGTCTTGGTACGTGGAGTTAGACATACAAAGATATGACGACTGGGACGAGTTTGCAGGAGACTTTCTATCCCAGTATAAGTTCAATGCACTGACCGCTCCAACCAGAGAAGACCTACTGCGGACCGCGAAAGGGAGGAATGAAAGCGTTCGTTTATACGCCCAAAGGTGGAGGGCGCTCGCCACTCAGGTGAAGCCACACATCCCGGAGGAAGAGTTGGTAGACATCTTTCTGAAAGCGCTGCCGTATGACTACTTTGACAAACTAAACACCTCTAGGTGTCAGACCTTCGCGCACTTAATCAAAGTGGCGGAAAGGCACGAGTGGGCTATAAGAGAAAGGCGTGTGCCGGAAGTGACTCTGAAGCGACCGTTCCCCGCAAAGAAAGAACGAGAATCTACTGCAGAGGTTGCCTTCGTTTCCAATCCCCCAAGAGCCAAAAAGTTCGAAAACTCCACCCCGACCCAGGGGAACACCTCTTGGACGGCCCAGAGGATCTTAGCACCAAGAGGAAGGGGTCCTCCCTCTTTTACCCCGCTCCCAGTCCCGATGTCAAAGTTACTCCCTAAGCTTCTAGACGCAAGGTTGTTAGCCAAGAAGCTGCCGAGGTCAACACCGCCAAGGTTCATAGGTTTCGACGAGAGCCGAACTTGTGCATATCACATGGGCGAAAAGGGACACAACATAGACAATTGTCGGGCCCTACAATACGACATACAGGCCCTTATCGACAGTGACTTGCTGAAGTTTGATGGAGCAGATCCAAACATCCAACAGAATCCACTACCTGACCATACCGCAAACGGAGGAATCATGCCCTGTTGAATCGATCTGCATGGTGGAGGGTATTGACCCCGCTGATAATAAACCTCGCTGAGTTCAACCTCACACAAGAAGATCGTAGTGACATCGAGGTAGAGGCGACAAGGGAGGCCAGCAGTTCTCACAAAGACGAGGTCACGCCCTTAGTAATTACACTCCCCGCAGTAGAGACTTACAACCCCAAAGCAGTGCATTGGAATTACGGCACCAGTGAAGTAGATGCCATTACTCGCTCCGGGAGGTGCCTAGTCCAAAAGGAGGGAGAGGTTGAAAAGAAAGGGATAACGGAGGAAGACGCCAAGCAGGTCCTAGCCATCATTAGAACCAGCGAGTTCGAGGTGGTCGAACAGCTGAGAAAGATGCCCGCACAAATCTCACTCTTGGACCTCTTCAAAACATCTAAGAAGCATCGAAATGCCCTTTTGAAGGTGCTGGATGAGGCCCACGTGCCTGAAACAATCAATGAGGCCCAGTTGGAGGACTTCGTGGGGGCAATCCTCTTGAAAGATCAAGTCTCATTCTCAGATGAAGACTTCCCACCAGAGGGGCGAGGACATAACAAGGCTCTCTACGTGTCAGCAATGTGCCACGGCAAACGGGTATCTCGAGTCCTCGTAGATAATGGGTCCGCATTCGACATATGCCCTTTAAGCACGCTTAGAGGCCTCGGGGTGAAAGAAGATTTAATCAAAACCTCGAAGTCCACCATTCGAGCTTTCGATGGGGCTAAAGGCGAGGTAACTGGAGAGATAGAACTACCTGTCCTTGTGGGCCCAATAGAGTTCCTGATCAATTTCCAAATCATGGATATCCCAGCGTCATTCGGGTTTTTGCTTGGAAGACCTTGGATTCACACGGCTGGCGCCGTGCCCTCCAGCTTACACCAGAAGGTCCGGATGGTCGTTCACGACAAACTAATCACCATACACTCAGAGGCTGATCACTTAACGAGCCACATCGACACTATTCCATTGGTGAAACCTTCGTCCGGAGAAGAATCAAGCTTTCGTGCTGCGGAGAGAATGTACATTATGCATGTACCAGCCGGTACAGCCATGAGGCCGCCAAATTGCTCCAAATCCTCGATCATGGCGGGAAAAATACTGACGCGACATGGTTTTATCCCGGGCCTTGGTTTAGGCAAGCACCACCAAGGTATTCAAGAGCCAGTTAGCTTGGCGACAGTGAAGAACCGCCGAGGGCTGGGTTATAAAGGAGAACCGAGTCGACATTTCCAACCAGAAGGTTATGGGAGAGGTAGGGGCCGTGGTGGCCGCGTCCTAGGGTCGAATACATGGAAGGGCAAGGGAAAGATGTTCGAAACTCCCCTGAGTCGTTTCTTCGATGAGACGTCTAAGTGGCTGAAGGACGAGAAGGTGGACTTTACAACGGAGGACCCCCAGTTGGCCAGCCTGTTCCTGGAGGATTCTGTCAACGTCATTATCGAGGGAATCGACGACGACGCGTCCGTCATTGAGTAAAGAAATTTCCATCCCCCTCTGATGCATCTGAATCTACATCAGATGCCTCGAACTATCACCCTTGTTTTATGTCTTTACGTCAAAAAATCATCATCATAAAAAAAAAAAATCAAAGAACCAAAAAATCACCATAAAATACAAAAAATGAGACGTGGGGGAACCACAAATCAGGTCGATGACGATCCAAATGAGAGAAAAGAAAAGATGCAAGGAAAAGAAGAGATGAAAAGAAAAGAAAAGAAAAGCCCTGAGACCTGATTTCCCACACGTCTCCCAGTTTTCAAAATTTTGGGAGGCAATGACGTCCAATGATATGAGGACTAGCCCCCATCTCGCCTTTTCAGTTTTAATCTTTGTTCTTAAAACATCTCCCAAAGAAATGCATCGTCCATGAGCCTTATCTACTATATGTCAACTAACCATTTTCATGACATTTCAGGCATACCATTCCACACATACATAGCAGGTTGTTAAGTTATCCCAGCTCTCAAAGGGAAGCTACCCTCCATATCGAAGGAGAGGAAGACGACCAGGTCGAGGAGGGAATCAGAGTTGATTGGAAACGCTATGAAGACTCCAAGCCACCCACTGCTGAGGGCACTACCTCGGTGAATTTAGGGACTCCAGAGAATATCAGGGAGGTGAAGATTGGAGAAAGTCTACCGCCGACAGAAGCATTCAGAATAATTGAGCTCCTGCGAGAATACCAAGATGTCTTCGCATGGTCATACGCGGATATGCCAGGTTTACACCCTAGTATCGTGGAACACGCGTTGCCAACCGACCCCAGCATCTTGCCCAAGAAGCAGAACCTCAGGCGTACGAAACCCGAATTGGCAAAGAGAATTGAAGAGGAGGTGATGAAGCTCCTAAAAGTGGGGTTCATCGAAGTGATTGCTTACCCAGAATGGATCGCTAATATCGTCCCCGTCATGAAGAAGGACTGGAAGGTCCGAATCTGCGTAGACTACAGAGACTTGAACAGGGCTAGCCCCAAAGACGACTTCCCATTGCCGCACATTGACGTCTTAGTAGACAGCACAGCCGGATTTGAACGATTCTCTTTTATGGATGGTTTCTCGGGCTATAATCAAATCCGCATGAGAGAGCAGGATAAAGCTAAAACATCGTTTATCACACCTTGGGGAACCTTTTGCTATAAAGTCATGCCATTCGGCCTGAAGAATGCAGGGGCAACTTACCAGAGGGCGATGGTTACCCTATTCCACGATATGATGCACAAGGAGATAGAGGTGTACGTGGACGATATGATAGCAAAATCCAGACATGGTGAAGACCACGCCCTAGTACTAAGGAAATTGTTTGAACGACTCAGGAAATACAAGCTGAGGCTGAATCCCGCAAAATGCGTATTCGGGGCGAGATCAGGCAAGCTATTGGGGTTCATAGTTAGCAATCGTGGCGTCGAGATTGACCCCACCAAGGTTCAAGCTATCCTCAACCTTGAGGCCCCTTCAACAGTTAAAGATGTAAGGAGCCTCCTGGGAAGATTAAACTACATCGCCCGCTTCATATCTCACCTTTCAGAGTCAGCCAAGCCACTCTTCAAACTTTTGAAGAAGAATGCCAAAATCAAGTGGGATCACGAATGCCAGCAAGCTTTCGAGGAGATCAAGGGACATCTGGTCAGTCCGCCAATACTGGTGCCCCCGGTCCCGGGGATCCCCCTAACCCTTTACCTCACTATCCACGACGAGTCCCTAGGGGCCTTACTCGCTCAAACAAACCCAAAAGATAGCAAAGAGCGAGCTGTGTATTACCTAAGCAAGAAGTTCACCGCGTCAGAGGCAAGGTACCAGGAGGTAGAGAAGACATGCGTCGCGCTAATCTGGGTACTCCGCAGGCCAAGGCAGTATACCCTTCACCACACCATCCAGTTAGTCACAGAGAGTGACCCAATCAAATACTTGTTAGAAAAGCCGTCATTGATAGGGAAGCTGGCCAAGTGGCAGGTGCTCCTTTCTGAGTTTGATGTCAGGAGCTCAAACCAGAAGTCAGTAAAAGGGCGAGCCATTGCTGACATGCTAGCCGAGAATTCCCAAGACCACGATGCCCTTGAGGAGGAAGAGAATAAGGCGGAAGGCCAAGTTCTGACACTCTCGGACGACAAATGGACCATGTATTTTGACGGCGCGGTCAATTTAGCTGGGGCAGGTACCGGAGCCGTCCTCATATCTCCAGACGGCCAACACTACCCCGTGGCCGCAAAGCTGACATTTCCATGCACCAATAACGTGGCTGAGTATGAAGCATGCATCTTCGGTTTGCAGCTCGCCACTAACTTGAAAGTGCGGAAGTTACAGGTCTATGGAGATTCAATGCTAATCATCCTCCAGACCCAAGGCGAATGGAAAACTAGGGACTTCAAGCTCATCCCGTACCATAAATTCCTAGAGGAGACGATCAAGGAATTCGAAGTAATTGAGTTCGAATATCTGCCGAGGACGCAAAATCACTTCGCAGATGCATTGGCTACTTTGGCCTCTATGCTTCAAGTAGCGAACGGCATAGATATTGAACCGTTGCGCATAGGCATTACCCGAGAACCTGCACATTGCATGGTATTTGAGGAGGGGTTCGAGGACCTACCGTGGTATCATGATATAAAGAACTACCTGGCCAAAAGGGAATTCCCTTCGGGTGCTCAAGCAGGAGACAGGAAATACATTGCAAAGGTGGCGGGCAAGTTCTTCCTCAGTGGCCCAACTCTCTACAAGAGGTCTTATGACTCGGTCCTCCTCAGGTGCGTAGACGCCAATGAAGCTAGGTCGCTTATGATCGAAATACACGAGGGGGAATGTGGCCCGCACATGAACGGCCATCTTCTCGCCAAGAAAATCATGCGACTAGGTTATTTCTGGATGACACTAGAGTCAGATTGTAATCAGCACGTGAGATCATGCCATCAGTGCCAAGTGTATGGAGACAGGATCAATGCGCCCCCGAACGAGCTTCATCAAGTGTCCGAGGCCTGGCCTTTCTCAATGTGGGGCATAGACATGATAGGGCCAATCAACCCTAAGGCCTCGAACGGACACAGATTCATACTGGTGGCGATAGACTATTTCACCAAATGGATTGAGGCTGCGTCATATGCTAACGTGACTGCGAAGAACGTGGCTAAATTCATCAGGCGGGACATCATCTCAAGATATGGGACCCCTCAAGCAATCGTGACTGATAATGGTTCGAACCTGAACAACGAAACGGTGGACAACCTTCTGAGCAGTTTCAATATCCACCATCTCAATTCATCGCCTTACCGACCCCAAATGAATGGAGCAGTGGAAGCGGCAAACAAGAACATCAAGAAGATATTGGCTAAAACGGCAGAGAATTACCGTGATTGGCATGAAAGACTACCTTACGCACTGATGGCGTACCGAACTTCGATCCGAACTTCTACAGGGGCAACGCCCTACTCCCTAGTATACGGTATGGAAGCGGTCCTGCCAATTGAAACAGAAATCCCATCGTTAAGAATTTTGTCCCACGTCGAGCTCAGTGAGGCGGAATGGGTACAGCAAAGGCACGAACAGCTGAACTTGATAGACGAAAAGCGTCTAAAGGCAATTTGCCATGGCCAAGCATACCAGAAAAGAGTCGCCAGAGCATTCGACCGTAAAGTTCGACCGCGAGTGTTTGCGACTGACGACCTGGTCGTCAAGAAGATCCTCCCAAATGTGTCGCACCCAGGGGGCAAGTTTACCCCAAATTACGAAGGACCATATGTGGTTAAGAAGGCCCTACCTGGAGGGGCCTTAATTCTTGTAAACATGGATGGAGAAGAGCTAGGACACCCTGTAAACGCCGATGCAGTCAAGAGGTACTATCCATAAACGAGCCAGCGAGGAGGTCGGTGGCACCAAAAAGCCACAAAAGAAAGGATCTCGCCCAACGTGGAAGCGAAAAGAAATATCCGTTGTAAGGGGCAAGCTGCCAAAAATGGAACCCCGCAAAGTGGCGTTAGAATACGTCCAAAAGCACAAATTGATCTCATCCGGTTCAAATCCTAGAGAAGGATTCGTTGCCAACCAGACGGGTAGATCATGGCCACGAGCTAGATGGCCGACTTCAACAAGCCTTACATTTGCGTTCAAATGGAGGCGCGAAGCGAGAGTAAAGCAGTATCGTTTCGATTTGTCTTGAATTTCGAAACACGAACTGACACTTGATGTTTATTGTTGACAGGGATTCGCCGTCAAGATGGACAGAAAATTGTTGGCGCCAAAAGCCGCAAAAGAAAGGAATTCGCCGACAAGGAGGCGAATAGAATTATCAACTTTGGAAGCCATGACTTCAAGAAGCGGTCTTTGATTGAACTTTGAAGATTGGCGTGGGAATGCATCCAAAAGCATGAATGAATCTCCTCCAGTGCAAATCCTAGAGAAGGATTCATTGCCAACCAGAGTTAGGGATCATGGCCACAAGATAGATGGCCAACTTCTGCAGGCCGCACGTTTGTGTTCAAACGGAAACACAAAACAAAATAAGACGGTATCGTTCCAATTTATCTTGAATTTTGGAATACAAACTGACACCTAGTTCCTGTCCTTGACAGGGGCTCGCCAACAAGGCAAAACAGGATTCTGACATCCCATGTATTACTAGTTGGAGCACATGACCAAGGGTAAAGCAGTATCGTTCCGATTCTTGAAAGATCCGTGAACATACAATGACATGTTTCTTCTACATTTTCAGGGACCTCCAGCCACGGTGGACAGGTAAGTACCCCTTTCCCCAACCCAAAACAAAAAAAAAAGAAAAAAGAGAAAAAGAAAAGTTTTCAGAATCTAATGTCTAGAAAAGACATAGAGTTCTAACTCCATTAACAATCATGTTTTGAAAACAGGAGGTTGTCTAAACATGATTAGAACATGCATGGTGCAGCATAAAATCCCCTTGACGGGTAAAATTTTTGGAGAAGATGAAAGAGATTTTTTCCAATCAAAAGTTGTTCAAAACTTTCAAAAGGACGTTTTCTCAAAAGACGAGATGCAAAACCTAATCCAAACACGTCCTATACACACTTGAGAGAGAAGTGGAGCGAATCAGATAGCAAAATCTGAACCTACGGGAGTAGGGACCATTCGCAGCGATTACATGGATTGGGACGACGGAGGCATTCGTTTCATATCCCCAAACACTACAGGTGACTATTGACAACCCCTTTGAACGGCGATTTTCATTCTCAACCCTGTCAAGAACCACCCCACATCGGGGCAAAATGGAGGTCAGTCCAGCAGCATCAGGAGAAAATGGTTAGAAATTTTCTTGCTCGGACTAACATTAATCTTCGTGTGTTGTTTATATGGTAATCCAAGTGCCATAGGATGATGAGAAGCATTCATTTCTCTATCCCACACACCGAATCCTTTGCATAGCCAAGTTGAGCCTGCAAAATCATTTCATAAACCCGTTGGTGATCATTGCACATTCCAAGACGGATGCATCATCACTTCAGAAACGGAAGAGTTCAAGACTTAGGGTTTGCGAAGAAATTCCTAAGTTAATGCTTAAAGTTGTTAGACCTTTGGGCACATGTCTAACACGATCTCCCGAAGATGAGAAAAAGCGGGATTTCAAAAGAAAAAAAAATGATGAGAAAAGCCCCCAGCATCAAGAAAAAGCAAAGTGCCTGGTAAAAGCAAGGCCGATGCTTGAATGAACAATTTGCGTTGATCCCCAATGAAACACGACTGAAAAGGGGAGGGAAAAATCCAAAAGGAGTCAGATTCAAAAGACTACTCCAAATGAAGTCAAGCGTGGAAGAAAGACGCAGACAGAGTTGTCAATCCCTTAATGTAGCCAGAGATGCTCTCTAAAGAATTCGTGCACACCTCAAAAGCGGTTGCACGCCTCAAGGACTGAGGATGCAGAAAGGAAAGGACAGGTGGCAAATGTGCAATGATCACCAATGTCAGTCCCCTCATGAATTCTGGGCCAAAAACAAGCCTTTTTTCGGTCCCTAATCCTACCAAAGTTACGACCCTGAAACAGTCTTCTCTGATTAAGACACTTGGGTTAACATATGGCTTAGCTCGAAGAGGTACGAGCAAGACTATTTCTTTCTCATTTTGCAGGGTTCTTGACTTGTAAACCCGGAGCAGATGGTGAAAACTTTCGTTCAATGGCCTCGACTCCAAAGCGGGTCCCCCTTGAAAACAAATATCCAAGCCCAACATTACGGCCCCGTGGAAGACATCCCGACCGGTCAAAATGTATGCGCTGCGAATGAGCCTAAAACCTAGGCACAGGTTAGTAGGGAATTGAGTGTGTCCCTTATAAAAAAAACCACTATCGCAAAACAGGTGAGAAGACCTCCTTGTCGAGAAATATTCCAACTGATGTTTTGAACAAACTCTTTTTGGAATTTTCAAACCATTGATCCAGATTTTCCGTGCATGGGATTTGTGATCACATTTGCATGTTGCAAGAATGCTTTGGATAACCTCCAGCATCAAAATGCACATTTCACGATTAAAACTTAAGTCATACGGTTTTTGTCAAATGGACAGCCGTGGTCTTCCCAAAGATTACTAACGTTTTCTTGGTGAAGAAAAATCTTTCAGGCTCAAACTTCCGCAGGATACCTGGAGAACCCAGCTCCCAGACTGTCGCCTCAACAAACCAAAGGTAGATACCGCCTGAAGGGTCAAATCATGGTAGAAACCGCCTGAAGGGTCAACCAAAGGTAGAAACCGCCTGAAGGGTCAACCAATGGTAGAAACCGCCTGAAGGGTCAAAACAATGGTAGAAACCGCCTGAAGAGTCAATCAAAGGTAGAAACCGCCTAAAGGGTCAAATAAAGGTAGAAACCGCCTGAAGGGTCAACTCAAGGTAGAAACCGCCTGAAGGGTCAAACCAAGGTAGAAACCGCCTGAAGGGTCAACTCAAAGGTAGAAACCGCCTGAAGGGTCAAATCAAAGGTAGATACCGCCTGAAGGGTCAAATCAAAGGTAGAAACCGCCTGAAGGGTCAACTCAAAGGTAGAAACCGCCTGAAGGGTCAACTCAAAGGTAGATACCGCCTGAAGGGTCAAATCAAAGGTAGATACCGCCTGAAGGGTCAAATCGTGGTAGAAACCAAGTATTCCCATCGGACGTAGAAAACCTCCGACTTGGGAACCTTCTGAAGAACCAAACATTCCCACCGGACGTAGAAAACCTCCGACGTGGGACATCTTTTGAGAACCAAGCAATCCCAGCGGACGTGGAAAACCTCCGACTTGGGACCCCTTTTTAAGGAAATCAAACAATCCTACCGGACGTGGAAAACCTCCGTCTTGGGAATCTTTTTCAAAAATAGGCAATCCCATTGGACGTGGAAAACCTCCAATTCGGGAACCCATTTCAAAAATCAGGAAATCCCATCGGACGTAGAAAACCTCCGTGTTGGGAACTCATTTTAAGAAACAAACCATCCCAGCGGACGTGGAAAACCTCCGACTTGGGACCCCTTTTCAAGAGAACCAAACCATCCCAGCGGACGTGGAGAAACCTCGTCATGGGACCCCTTAAAAAAAAAACAGGTAATCTCATCAGGCGTGGAGAAACCTCGTCATGAGACCCCTTCCCAGAAAAACAGGTAATCTCATCAGGCGTGGAGAAACCTCGTCATGGGACCCTTTTTCAAAATTCAGGTAATCTCATCAGGCGTGGAGAAACCTCGTCATGAGACCCCTTCCCAGAAAAACAGGTAATCTCATCAAGCGTGGAGAAACCTCGTCATGAGACCCCTTCCCAGAAAAACAGGTAATCTCATCGGACGTGGAGAAACCTCGTCACGGGACCCCTTTTCAAAAGAACAGGTAATCTCATCAGGCGTGGAGAAACCTCGTCATGAGACCCCTACCAGAAAAACAGGTAATCTCATCAGGCGTGGAGAAACCTCGTCATGAGACCCCTTCTCAGAAAAACAGGTAATCTCATCGGACGTGGAGAACCCTCGTCACGAGACCCATTTTCAAAAATCAGAAAATCCCCTTGGACTTGGAGAACCCTTGTCCCGTGAACGTTTTCAAAAGATCAAACCATCCCAGCGGACGTGGAAAACCTCCGACTCGGGACTCCTTCTCAGAAAAATAGGTAATCCCATCGGACGTGGAAAACCTCCGTTTTGGGAACCCTTTCAAAAAATCAGGAAATCCCATTGGACTTGGAGAACCCCTATCCTGGGAACCTTTTCAAAAGATCAAACTGTCTCGCCGGACGTAGCAAACCTCCGACTGAGAAGTCCCCTCTGGCCCCGCTAGTCAGCGCCATGGGATCCCCTTTCAAGCCAAAAATATCCCCTCTGTCACCGCTAGTCAGCGTCATGGGATCCCCAAAGCTCGGGGTGCTCGATAAATCTTTCTGTGAGTGTTTCCTGTCAGTAGCCGAGAAAGGTTTTCGAGGAATAAAGCCTGAGATAGTGTGTCAGAAGCTACGAGGGCCTATATTAAAAAAAAACAAACAAAAAAAAAAGAAGAAAACAAAAAAAAAAAGGAACAAGCCCCTCCTTTTTCCGGCATCTTGAGAGCGCAGTGATAAAACCTCAGACTCCGCATGCGCAGGACCCAATGGGCAGACTTCAGGTAAGCCGCTCTCCCTCAGGCCCACGTTCGAATTGCAAGAGTAAACCGGTGATTAATTTGAGCATTCATCAAAGGACTTAAGGGTTCGATGTCATAGCATTTCTTTTCCCCAGTCGAGTCGGTTAAGATTCAGGTGTCATTTTGTCTTTGAAAGCAACCTCTGACGAGCTCACTCTCAAAGAGGGGCAGCTGTTGACACCTGATTTTTGACTATCTTTTATTATAGTTTTAATTTCTAAAATTAATTAAAAATAGCAAAAAAGGTCAACAAATTGAAAAATCAACTTTGGAAGCCTTAGCCTAGCCTTAGGAACCAATTTTGAACAAAAAATATTTTTTGAATTTTTAAATATTTTTTGGAATTTATTTAATTATAAAAATGCCCAAAAAATCAGAAAAATACCATTTGTGGTCAGACAAATACACAAAAATATTCAGAAATTTTATTTTAATTCCCTCTTTAATATTTTCACTTTTTATCAGGGACATTTGGCTCGATTCATGGGGTTCCTTCACAAACCTAAAACCGAAACGAGCCTAAAAAATCCTTTTCGAGTCTTTTAATTTTCACTTCTCGGTTTTTATAAGCTATGACATTGGATTCTAGAGTCTTGAGGTTCAATTGGGCCAATTTGCCCTCCAATTTGATCAATTTTAACCAAAAGGGCTTAATTGCACAAATCTTATTCAATTTAGTCCCCGGTTTTACAATTTTCGAAATTAAATTTCACACGGGCGCACCCATTAAAATTAAGCACCTCTACCCTATATTTTTCATCATGCTGAATCCATTGGTGGGCTCAATTTTGAATAATTCGATCGTTTGGACCTTCGATTTGGCAAAATTCATTTTCGGATCCTAGGGACCATTTGGGGTTTTCACAAAATTTCAATCAATTGATTCACGAAAATACCCATATTTGATAGAAAATGTGTCAATGAGTCCGATTATGCCATCAATTTCATGAAAATAGGTCAAATTGGGGCTCAATTTGGCGAAATGATCAAATCGGGCCGGTCGGGTCAAACCCGACCCGACCCGGTCCGACCGGGTCTGCAACAAACAGACCCGGTTTCTTCTTCCTTCGCGTGGCCGACAGAGGAAAACAGGGGCGCGGTTTCGGGAAGAAAGAAAAGGCGAGCGAGCGTGGGGGGGGACAGGAATGGGTGTCCATGTCGGTATTTTGGCGAGGGAGCGGGCGTTGAGGCGGGCGGTCGGCCACGAACCGGCGAGATTCTCGGTTAAAACCGAGCTCGGCCTTGGGGTGCAAGGGGACTTTTTTTAGCAAGCAACAGGGCGAGAGGAGCGACGGGGAACCTTGAGCAGACCTCACCGATCACCACCGGAGCTTCAGCCGCCGTCGACAAGCCACCACCAGGTCGGTATTCTCCCCCGACCTCTATTTCCATAGTGCACGCCAGGTGTTCGACGAAATGCCCAAACGGGCTTTGGATTTTTGGCTCTCGGCCGAACCTTCCCCGAGCTCTATTCATGCGATTCTAGTCTTTAAGCTTCGCTAGAACATGTCCTAAGCCTCGTTTGCCCTTTATTTTGCATCGAACGCCACCGAAAAACGAGGGCCGGAGCTCGCCGAGCTATACCCCGGCCGAGGACTTGCTCCGGCGAAGCCGACGGTCGTCAAGCTCAAAATGAGCTCAGGTAAGCTTCTAGACTTTCTGTGGATGTTGCTTGATGGCTTGGAACCGAGTTTAAGTGATAAAAAATTTTTGTAAATGGGTTCGCCGGAGCTGGTTCGGTCAAAGCTTCGTCCGGCCGTTTTCCCACGTCACGTTCTCCATGTTTTGCTTGTTTATTGTTGCTGAGGTGCTAGGGAGTCTAATGCCGAAAAAAGGAACAAGAAATACCAAAATTTGGCTCGGTTTCGAAAATTCCGGCGAGAATTCCGGCGAAGTCGCCGGAATCGACACTGTTCATCGTCTTCTCCGGCGACTTCGCCGGTGGTCAACGGTCAAACTGCTGACGTGGCGTGCCACGTCGGCAGCCACGTCAGCCAGGGTGGGGGCCGCGGCGAATAAGCAAAATCAACGGTCCCGATCGTGACACGTGTCACGATCTCGGCTTTTTAGTAATTAAATAACTGATTTTCGAATAATCGATCCGGTGGACGAGGATATGCCATGTGGCTCACTGAGGGACGTCCGATCTTGTACAAGATCGGACGCACCAGAGGAGGCCACGTGGCACGATCTGGAGCGTCCGATTTGAATGGTTTTATAAAAAGGAAAATAAATTGATTTTTGATCCTGCGGTTGTGGTTGAGCCACGTGGCTCTCTATGGATCGTCCGATCTAGTGGAAGATCAGACGCACAGGATGCGGCCACGTGGCGCGATGAGAGCCGTCCGATCCGGGGAATTTTCGGATAATTAAATAAAATAGATAAAAAATCAAAAGAATTGTTAAAAAATAGAAAAATGTTTAAAAATATAAAACGGTGTCGTTTTAGGCCGGTTCTGACCCCTAGGGTCGGGCCGGGCGCCCGAGAGGCGCGGGCCGGGTTTGACCCGGCCCGGAAAATATTTTTTAATATTAAAAAATTCAGAAAATAATAAAAAAATAATTAAAAAAATCAAAAATTCAATAAAAAATGGAAAATCATAAAAAATTCAAAGAAAATTCAGAAAATTCAGACAAATTCTAAAAAATTCCAAGAAATAGGAAATGGCTACATTCAACTGGCCACGACCTGTTTCGGGTCTTTCGACCCCCGATCTTTTCAGAAATGACGGTTTTGCCCTTCCGGTAAATCGTCCTCCAAACAAATTCTAAAAAATCCAGGAAAATCCCAAAAAAATAGGAAATGGCCACAAACAACTGGCCAAGGCTCATCCCGGGTGTTTGAACCCGGTCCTTCTTAAAAAATGACGATTTCGCCCTTCGGGTGAATCGTCTTCCAAAAATTGAAGAAAATCAAGAAATTCCAAAAAATTCTCAAAAATAGGAAATGGCCACAATCAACTGGCCATGGAATATTTTGGGTAATTCGGTATCCAAACATTCCAAAAAATGACAATTTTGCCCTTCGGGCTAATTGTCCCCGAATCTTCCCATTTTACCCCTAGCCCTAAATCACGTCTTCCCTAAGCCCTTATGGCTATACTAGGAGGCCAATGATTGAAATTGATGTGCATTGACATGATTTATTTATGCACTTGACTTGCGCTTTCATTTAAATTGATTGTGATTGATAGGACTAGTATTCCAATCTGCATGAAACCCGAACCATACCTATCTCACCCAAAATCGCGCCTGCATGAACTCTTAGTCAGGAAAATCACTCGCGTTAGGTACCGAAAGGGCGTTGGTAATGACACCGACGTAACCAAGTCCCCGAACCCAAAATCTCTGGTTCTGCAGAACTGATCGATCTCTCCCAATCGGTCAGTAAGGTTTCCGGTCTACCCTCCAAGAAAGACCGGTGGCGACTCCAAATGCATGCACAAGTTGCACATGCCACCACGACCACACTAAGGTTGAAAGCGATCGACCCTTATCGTCGAATCCTTTGGAAAATACTCCCGCCGCGATTTGGTATGGGCATGGGAGGGCCCGCGCCGATCAAAGGCCCGCGATCCACATTTCAGAGTGGGGGCCGCGATCGGTAATCCATTCGCCCGTCACGCAAACGAAATTACATCCCCTCGCTGCCGAATGGGGGAAAATTTCGGACGGGTCGCGACACACACAGATCTGATATGCATTCAATTTGTCCCAGTTTGATTGTGGAAGGCAAAGAGGGAGTCTCCGAATTAAGAATTCTGACAGAGGGATGAAAAGGCTGAGGGTATGTTTTAAGGAGAAAACCAACACAATAGTAATAGTCCCTAAGAGCATATGAAGCAAATAGCAGTCTCTAAGCTGGTTAATAATGAAGAAAAATTTCGTAGAAGCAGCCATTCATAGGAAAGATATGTACACATACAATAGCCCAACAAGTAAAGACTCGCAAGTTGGAGCTGCATGCATTGCTGCTTTTGCATCACCATAGCAGTTAGTAGGGGTTTGGTACTGATGTAGAACAATTGGCGCATAATTATCTTGAAAAACGTGATCGGCAGAAATCAGGGCGATTTCACTGATCGGGATGTTCCCGATTTCGGGAAGTTCCCGAATAGTATTATCTTGCCGAATCTCCCACTTACCGAATATCAGGTCCAGTACTCTGTGATTTTCGGCATGTTGCAGAGCTTCCAATTTACCGAATTCGGTTACCGAATGGATTTTTGGATTTCGAGATCATTTAGGTAGTTTTTTCTATTTTTTGTGAAATAGATAATCGCAATATTTGATTTCTATTCCGTTTGATTAGATTAGATTAGATTTGATTCGTTTAATGTTATCTTTATGAGATTCTAATTCCTTAAGGAGTGCTATCTATATAATGGACGTCCATCTCTATAATATACACAATATCATTCAATCGAATTTGAGAATTACTTTGGAATCATTTTCAGTTACCATTTCCTATGCGTCATTTGGTATCAGAGCAGATTTCCCCTGTGACGATGTCTCATAACGTGAATGTCAATCTCCTGTAGCTGAGGGCCGTGAAAACGAGCCTATTACACGGGCTGAGTTCAACCAATTCGTGAGTCAAACTGATAGGAGGTTTCAAGAAGTCCTTGACGCCATCCAGCGTTTGTCCACAAACTCCATACCTAGCGTTCTTCTAGTCGAGCGAATTCTTGTCGCTCGTGATCCAGTAGCAGCTGTAGAGCTTAGGGAAAATTCTTGACAATGACGACAAGGCTATGTCAAGAGTTCTGAAAAAGAAGAAAAAGATGAAGAAGATTTCCAAGACATACCTATTCGTGGAGGCCGCCGACATGGGGGATTTCAGTATGAGCATGTTCGTGGAGGCCGCCGACATGGAGGATACCGACGAGATCCCGAACATTATCAGTTGAAAGTTGATCTCCCTACCTTCAATGGTAACTTGAACATCGAAGATTTTCTGGATTGACTCTAGAAAGTCGAAAAATTCTTCGATGTCATGGATATCGAAGAGGATCGCCAAGTAAAATTGGTGGCCTACAAGTTGAAGGGCGGCGCTTCAACCTGGTGGGAGCAGACGTAACTAACTCGATGTCGACAAGGAAAAGCCCTCATCCGAACGTGGAATTGGATGAAACAAATGTTGAAGGTGCGATTCCTCCCTACTAACTTTGAACAAGTCTTGTTTAAGCAATTCCAGGACTGCAAACAAGAAAGTCGGACGGTTCAAGCCTACAAGAAGGAATTCCTTCGACTTTCGGCCCGCAATAATCTTATTGAGTCAGAAACGCAACAAACTACCAGGTATATCAATGGCCTACAAGATCGTGTTTCGTTGCATCGTCAATATTCTGTCGATGATGCACAAGAGATAGCCAGAAAAGTAGAGTTGCAGTTGGGGGCGAAATAACTTTTGAAACAGAGTGAGCAATTACGGCAACTCGGACGAGGAAAATCATAGGAGGGTGCTGAGTCCTCTAATTAGCAATTTGATAATACGAACCGAAATTCGGAGAGTAATGTCGAGGCACCCAAACTTTCCGAGCCCCCTGCATCAAAGGTTCGTGATGTTACCCCGAATCTCTACGCGAAGCCCTACCCAGGGAAGTGCTTTTAATGCAACGAACCTGGATACCGTTCTAGTGATTGTTCACGATGGAAGATGGTGAATCTAGTCGAACTTGAAGATGAGCTTTATGAGAACGATTGGGAGGACGAAGAAGAAGTGGCTGAAGAAGAAGGGGGACATGTTAATTGTGTGGTTAGACGGCTGCAGTTAGCTCCACGAAGGGAGGATTCGCAGCGGAATAACCTTTTCTGCACCCGTTGCACTATCAGCGGAAAGGTCTGCGATGTCATTATTGATAGCGGCAGTTGCAAGAATATTGTATTTAAGGCCCTTGTCGATCATCTCCAACTGAAGACAGAAGCTCATCTCTTTCCTTATACGATTGGTTGGATTCATAAGGGACCAGAACATAAGGTAACTCAGACTTGTCATTTATCTATTTCTATTTGAAAATTGTGCAAGGATACAATACTTTGTGATGTTATTGAGATAGATGCATGCCACGTCTTGCTAAGACGACCGTGGCAATATGATATCAATTTTACTCATCTATCGCGTGAGAATGTTTATTCCTTTCTATCACAACGAAATGATGGAAGAATATCATGCTCTTCTGCAAGAAAACAGAGAAGATAGTACTGAAGAGGGAATTCAGCTGACTTTGAATTACTCATCTATCGCGTGAGAATGTTTATTCCTTTCTATCACAACGAAATGATGGAAGAAGATAGTGCTGAAAAGGGAACTAGTTCTTAGGGAGAACATATGGAAATTGAGTCAAAAGAGGATGAAGAGGGAGAAATGAGCCTGAATACGGACTCTGAATTACTGAAAGATATCCTATACTTTCAGAATGAGTTAAAACATCAAACTCAGGAACTATAAAAGATACTCTTTCAGAAGACAGGAGGATTGAGAGAGAAGCTGGTAGATGAGTTCAAAGGGTTAACGGACAACCTATAAGAAAAAGGCTGGTTTGATCTTTCTCAAAGTGGATCACATAGGGAAAAGAATGGACAGTCTCAAGGAAGCCATCAATCAAAAACTGGAAGAGTTTTCAAAATTGGTCTTGATGAAATTTCCTTAAGACTTGACACTGTGCACATCAGTCCATCAAAACTCAAATCAAGTAAGAGTCTGAACGGCTTACTAACCTTGTAAAACCTTTCACTGCTGAAAAAACTATTTTTTTTTATCTTGAGTGAAAAATAAAACTTTCCAGGGCTGTTAGAAAAGCTGTTCTAAAGGATAAGGAACAAGGAGACAACAAAAAATCTATGAAAGCTTTGATAATGAATAACGGGTTTGTCTCGGAGGATGATGTCGTTGAATTTGCATCCAAGTCAACTGAAGAAGAGTTGAGGAACGCCTCATTAAAGGGAAAAAGAAGCCCAACATAATATTAACCCCCTTCTAAGTGACTTCAGTATTCCAAATCTCATAAAATTATGCAAGGAAAACAAGCAAGATATGGCTAGAGCAGAGTACGACAGGTTTATAGTTCAAGAAAACTAGCTTGACCCCAGTTACATCTTAACTGGAATACATGCTTTCGAAAAACTGTTGGCACAGATGAATGAGGAAATAGATGAAGAAATCAAGCAGAAAGAAAGTGTCAAGAGTCAGGGGGAGATGTATGACTGCTGGGAGTCAAAAAAGAAAGAAGAAAACTCGGAGATAGACAAACTGTGGGACATTCTGTTCAAGCAAGGAGAATATAAGAACGATATGAGAAAATTTAGAACAGAAAATTTAGAACAGAATTAAACAAGCTGAGTCTGAAAGGTTAAAGCTTAAACGAAGACATGAGGAAGAAATGTCATCTCACGTGCCTAGAGTTTGAGCAAGTTGAAAAGAAGATGGACAAGATGAAAGAAGAGTTCAATTTGAAGCTATCTCAAATGTCCAAATCTGCTATATTTCATATTTATTCTAAATCATCCAAAAATCTCTCAGACTAAATCCTAAATCTTCATCCTACCCAAATCAAGTACTCCTAAATAAAATCTGCTTACACAAATATTATCTCATCACACTTGATTTTGTCTAGGATTTGATTATGTCATTACAGATTAAGCTGAACACTTCACTGTTAATCTTTGAGTTACTATTCTACTATTCTAACTCATATTTATTCTTTTGGATTTTAGACTTATTACTCTTTGATCAGTAGCGAGTTGTTATTAGATGATTGCTCAATGTTTATCATAATCAATACCATAACCCTCAGTCGCTTTTAACAATCATCAACATCAACTCCAGCTCCAAATCCAAAAGACTAAAAAGATTTTTATGTTTTCAAATGTTTTTAATCTTTTTGGTGTTTGGATTTATATTTGAATATTATCATTCTGGATGTTGATGACCATTTTTAAGCTCTATTCAATTATTGATTAAAAGTTTAACAAATGGGGAGTAGTACTCTTTATTCTATAAACATGCATTGTCATTTGCTTCGACCCCTTTATACTGATGGCGAAAATGGGGAGAAGTTACAAAAGTGATGTACTGTACTATGAATGATATATATGAAAATGCACTATGATGTGCAGTGAATGTATATCTGAAATAGGGGAAGTTAAGCAATAGTTAAATTGTGAATGTATCGTGCTATTGTGTTGCGAATGCTATGATTGTACTGCGAATGCTATGCACTACAAGTACAACAAGGATAAGCACAAGGAGAAGCATACACAGGTCCATAGGTTGATAGATTGAGAAAGTTGAAAACACAGGTTTCTATGTTCAGCAGAAACATGATCTGAAAAGAAATATTTTTTCTTAAGCAGAACAGGTGAACAATTTTTTTTTATTCTTAGCATTTCACTTCATTGATCTGAGCACATGGAACATTCTGTGCAAAATAGATTAAGAAGAATGTGTTACAATTGACATAATTTGAACAAGTTAATTAGAGAACAACAAGTTCTGAGCACTTACTAGGACAAGATCTTCTGACCATTTGAGTATAAACTTTAGATTACAAGAATTATGCTCTCAATTATTGTGCTTCTCAAGATTATCATTCATATGACTGAAAATTATTAAAATCACTTAGAATCAGATGATATTACAACTCAAATGCTCTAAATCTGTATACGTTCTTAATTCTAAATCTATTTTTGAGATACCACAAGTTCTGAGATCATTCATGATATTGCAAAGTTAACTTTTGAACTTCAGAACTTATTTTTGCTAAAAGTACAAAGGACGGATGGATAAAATTATCCATTAGCAAGATTCTACTAGAGTAACTAGATTATAGTTGCTCACTACTTTTTATCCAATATCTTATACTTTTGTGGATAATTTTTTCATCATAAAAAAGGGGAAGATTGTTGAGAAAAACCTTAGATGATTTTGAAGTTGACAAAATAATCCAACTACTCTTAAGTTTCGAGAAAATACTGTGGAATAATTATTTTGCAGATTGTCGTTTTGGTACGAGGATACACATGATTGAATATGGCAAAAGATTTTTTTAGATGTTATTTCTGAGGAACTCAGATGCTGTGTCAGGTCAGACGTTGGAATGATGCTCAAGATCTGAGAGGAGTACTCACGAGCAGTATCAGAACTTGAAAAAGACTTCAAAATGTAGTTAATTGATACCCTATGGGTGCGTTTGGGAACAACATTCCCAAAGCCCCTTAGACCCTAAAGGCCATTGGGGAAATACAAATGGCAAATGTGGTGTTTGGCAAATTTTTTCTAAAACCCCTTTAGCTCAAAATGAGCCTTCTGAAGGCTGAAAGCCCAAGGCAGCTTGAAGGCTGCCTTGGGCTTTCAGCATTTTCGGGATGCAAATGACACTGTTCAAGTACCCAATTTTTTTTTCAAAACTACCCTCGTCTATTTTTTTATTTTTCGATTTGGCCTCGTCTGGCCACTATTCATCGTCTTCTTCACCCAACTCTGCATCGGCGTGGTTGTGAGGGAACGTCGACCAGCTGGAAGGGGGCCGGTGTTGTTGTGCAACCAACAACCGTCCCCTTCGTCGTTCCTTCAACCAGCGACCGTCCCCTTCAACCAGCGACTGGTCTGAGATCTGGGTGGCAGCCGTGAAACCCAGGTGGGGTGGCGCGCGCGAAACCCAGCCGCGGGACGTCAGATCTTGGTAGCCGGGGAGGATGGCGGCCGTCGTTGAAGGTCGAGCGACCCTCGGCTACCCAGATCTGTTCACCTGGGTTTCGCGACCCCCGGCTACCCATATGACAAACTTTTTTCGCCTGGGTTCGCCTCGCTCGTTGAGGGTCGCTCGACTCGAGGTGGCCCTCGTCGGTGGTAGCCGCAAACCGTCTCCTAAAACGTGCACCCCACTCGTGTCTCCGGTGGATCGAGGGTTTTCGCTGGTAATCTTCTCTCTCTCTCTCTCTCTCTCTCTCTCTCTCTCTCTCTCTCTCTCTCTCTCTCTCTCTCTCTCTCTCTCTCTCACTCACTCCCTCTGGCTTCAGATTGCAGAGGCACCCTCTGGAGTCTGACGATTTCTGCATCACCGTCTATCTTAGTTTGCTTGTGCTGGTTTGGCTTTGAAGTTTCAAACTTGGGAAATTTTCTCTTGCTTCGAATCTTCAGCCGAATTTTCTTGGGTGTTTCACCATCTGGGTAAGAGATGCTAAGATAGTTGTCTCTGATCTATGGATTTCTTCGCGGTTCTTCGGTTCCATCGCTGAAAAATGAGACTGCCTAGTCAACTAAGCGTATGGTGATCTTTTAGTAGCTCTAAAGGGTTTGCTTTGGCAGGTTCATCGGGTTTAGTTTTTAGTTGAGATCTCGTCTTTCTTCATTTCATTCAGACGGTGGTCACCGGAGCCAAATTTGGGTCGCCGGCCGCCACGTGCCCTTCACCAGCCGGCGAAGGGTTTCAACTTTTTTATTGGACAAAAAATGAAAAAAATTACCTTACAAGTATAATTTTTCCAAACGCTATTTTACCCAAAGTTGCTTTGCAATGAATTTTTAAGTTACAACTTACCAAACAGCTTTTGCATTTCACCAAATCTCTTCAGACTAAAGGCCTTTGCATTTTCCCAATGACTTTTCCCAAAAGTCTTTCCAAACGTTGCCTATAATGAGCACAATCGAGCTGGATCATTCTTAAAGATTCTCGGGGATAGAGATCAATCAAAGACGCGGATCTTAGGAGGCGAACGAAACTTGTCTATTGAAGGAATCCATCTATGGAAACTTAGGATCATAATTGTATAGGCGATTTGATACAAATGGGAAAGACTTTCCTTTGGCAATCCTCAACGGTTACGAGATCTTCTTTTGGTAATTTTCTCGTCTAAATGGGAAGTTTTGGAGAGATCTCTTCTGGATGCCATACAACGGTAAGATTGGAGGCGAAGGAATAAAAAAGATATCTCAAAACCGAAGAGAAAAAAAGAAATTGGTGTTAAGAGGGAAAAGTATTCATAATTCTTAGATCGAGAGTACTTCAAATCATACATTCTTCTTGATCTATCGATTGTAATTGTAAGGATGTGTACACAAGAGTATTGAGCGTTAGGTGTGGAGTCCTGCGTCTCAAGGGAGATCACTAAGCTGTAACCTCTACGTAGTTCACAGTGAAATCCAGCTGATTGTCTGATAGCCGAAGAAGTAGACGTATGCTTAAACAAAGCCGAACCACTATAAACCCTTTGTGCAGTTTTCTTTATCTCTTACTCTGATCTTGTTTTATATCTTGTGATAGTTGAACTACACACTCAGAGCTAGGGGTGTACAAACTGGACCGGACCGGCCCGGGACCGGCCCGAACCGGGCGGGTTGGTCCGGTACTTGAGGTGGATGGGTTGGTCCCCGGTCCCAATAAATGGGACCGGTGACTGGGCGGTCGGGTCCTCGGGTTCTTGTGTTGGGACCGAACCGGCCCGGCCCGGCCCGGACCGGACCGCTAATAATATATAATTATTTATATATATAAATATATATAATTACAAAAGAAATTGAAAACAAAACGAAATCTCTTAAGAGTAAGAAGAATCCGGACCGGCCCAACAATTTATATGTATAACTCTCGGACCGGCCCATCATTCATATGTCATTCAGTATGCTATCCTGGTAGTGTTTTGGCATTCGGTGACTCAAGTTGTTGAGCCCCAATGTGGAATACAATAGTCGTTTAATATATTTTAATATTTTCTGGGATTTGTTTTTTGTTTTTTTTTTCTCTTTGTTCTTTTATTTTCATCTTCTTCTAGCCAAGATGAGGGCCAACGAAGCTCGCCCCCACCTCTGGTTGATCGCTGGGCTTGGCGGTCAGCTGGAGGAAGAATAAAAATGTAGTAATAAGCTTTGTAGCGGTTGGGCCGGGACCAGGACCGGACCGGGACCGGACCGGACCGACGGTCCTGGTCCTGTTCGGTCCCGGTCCGGTCCATGGTCCCGAAAATATGGGGACCGGACTATTGGTCCGGTCCTCGGGTTCATGCCGGGACCGGACCGGCCCGGACCATGCACACCCCTACTCAGAGCACACGGTGATAAACTCTGTTTTGGTTATTTGAAATCTGACTTTAACATATGTGCAATTTGAATTATGTATTAAATCTTGAAAATTGTACAATAATCACCTATTCATCCTCATCGAGGTGATAACACTAGTTACAATAGCACCGGCGCCTGTCATCTTCTCCGGTGAGCGTTGACTTTGGTCAATGCTTACGTGGCGCTGACGTGGCGCCGCGTGGTATGCCACATTAGCATGCCGTTGGGGGAATCCTTTTCTGTTAGACAATCGGACGATCCAGGTCGTGTCATGCAGAGGAGTGTCGACCGTCCATTCAGTAAATAGGTTTTTCGGTTATTTTGCTAATAAGAAATGATTTTCAAAAATAAAAATAATAATAATTCGAACGTCGTCGTTTTACTCCTAGGTCTCGCGCAAATAGGGCCGGTCATTAGTGGGTCGGCCTCGCGCGAATTCTTGATTGGGCCCGACTTGATTGTTGTTGATCGGGCCGATCGCCCGCAGGCCCGTATGGCCTCCACACAGACCGAGAGGGTCTAGCGAGCGTTGGGCCAGGTTCATAAACTCGGTCTGGTGTGACATTTTGAATTCCGACCCTTTTCGAGGCTATTGATTGGAAAGGTATCGATCGGTGTGTTTCAGTCATATCTCGCTCAGAGCTGGCCACTCTCGAGTTGACTGACCGAAAGGGTAAGACTAACGCAGAGTTAGTATATGGACCAAGGAAACTCGAATGAGAAATGACACATGACCATAAGGATTATTGAGGGGATATTTTGGGCCAGCAGAGATCGATCTAGGAACGATCATGGAATGCCTTGCTAGTGTTATACGTTGGGATGTGGGCGATTCCGCCTAACCAATGTGTAATTTGCGAGAATTTCCTAAATCGGATTTCGACGATCAAGACCGCAGGAACTAGCGGTAAACCCTCATAATCACATGACAATCAAAGCTGCCACGACTCGAGGAAATTCTAAGGTCGATACGCGTAACACTTGCAAGAGCCGCCTATCAGTTTAAGATAAACTGGAATCACAGTCGGCGAGAACTCGACATGAATATTGACCTCGGAATTGAGTATCGGACATTAAGGAATTCTAACATTGGAAATAATTGGACGCCACCTCATCGAAGGGAAATTAAGGTTGTGATTCGTTCCATAAGATTAGGGAACGAGAAATTGACTGAAATTGGAAAATGATCTTTTTGCCCCTCAAGATTACTCATGCCTTAAGAATTAAACAAAGGCAATTTAGTCATTCACTCCACCCCTATATTGGCCGAATAAGTGAGGGCAAAATAGTCATTTGAGCCCTAGATTTTTATGTGGTAAGGACAAGTGTCATGAATTTGGATGATGAACCTACTTAGACCATAGGTTATAGGCTTTATGTGTATTAATTACTTGTCTTGTCCCACCTACCAAAGTATTATCTACTCTCTCTCTCTTGGATTAAGCAAAGTCTTCATCTTCATCTTCTCCTTCTTCTTCATTTTGCTGGCCGAAACTTCCTTCTCCCCCATTTCCCTCTCGATCAGCTCGCTATTCTTCCCGTTTCTGCCCACTGTTTCGATCATAACTTCTCCGTTCGACGTCGGATTGAGGTAAATCTACCTCCATCTGAAAGCTTATCCTCTTACCGTTCCAACAAGCTATTATGAGCCCAAATCCACCCAACCATTTGTTCCATAGAGCCGTTTGAAGGAGCAAAGGTCAGACTGGTCAGATTTGGACTCGAGAGCTCTAAGTGGGATTTCCGAGCTCTTTTCGCTCCAACCTTCGGTAAGCCACTCCTTGAACCTAGTTAGGAAATTTAGTAACTTGTATTTGAGGTTTAGATGGGTATTTGAAAGATTTTTATGGTTGAACTCTTGCCATGTTTCGAAAGGACAGAATCTGTCCGCAAGAAGAACCGGTGGAACCCGCAAGCTTGCACGACCCTTTGGTGGATTTCCTTGGCTCAAAATCTTGGTAAGACCTCTTCAAGACATAGAATAACGGTTTAGTGACTTGAGATTTAAATTTGGTTGGAGTTTTGAGGGGTTTAGATGGTTGAATCTTTAGGAACTTCAAGAAGACAGAATTTGTCTTCACCGACCAACAGGGGAACTGAAGCACTTTAAGACTTGTCGAGGCATCATTTAACTTGGAAATTATTGGTAAGTCATCCTAAGATGTAATACTATGTGTTAGCAAGGAGTATGTGAGTTGCAATGGAGTTAAAATAAGTTTTAATGATCGAGTTCGCTTGATGCCTTCCGAGAATAGAATCTGGCCGCTGCAAACTAACAAGGGAAACTATGACATTTGAGCATCGCCAAGGCCCCGTCTTACTTGGATTTTCATCGGTAAGTTGCCATGGGACATGTTATTTTGTATAGGCAAGGTGTGCATGGGTTAGAATGGCATTAAACGGTGTTTAATGATTGGTTTTAGGTGATTTTCCTCAAGGGCAGAAGCTGCCCTGTATTGGCCAGTGTAACCGAAGGCTTTGTGAGACCATTTGATGAAGTTTGCTTGCTTGGATAGCTCGGTAAGCTATTCCTTAACCTTTACTAGGGAATTAGGGTACTAAAGGACGACCTTGTTTGAGAAATTATTGTTTTATGGACCGATTTAGGCTAGGAGCGCTAAAACTGATTCTACTTTTGTTGAGATGAATTGTGCTTGAGGGATTCTTGGTTTGAAATCGATGAATATGAGTTTAATTGACAAGCCTCAAATCTGGTCTTGGGAAATGTTGGACCTTGAGTAGGTCGTGAGAAAATTCTGAGTAGGTCTTGAGTTTAATCGACCGTGTGGGAATTGAATGCTTCGGTGGCTTAGATAGTTAAATCGAGTCTTTAGCTACTTGTGACACCGAGGGCTCGAAGCCGAGTGGTTCATATCATGCCTTATGTTGAAAGATTGATAAATTGACCTTCGTGTGCTAAGCCAATGATGGCGTGTGCTAATGCCAGTCATGCCTGTCTTAAAAGAATTTCCGTTTGCAGGAACTTGATTTATGTGATTTATGTGACCACGAGCGTGATTTGAGGCTATGGCACTTGAATTAAGGCCGTGAGTTGATTTGTATTTGCGTGGTCTTGTTGATAATTGAATGAAAACTTAAGGCCAATCCAGTCGGGTATTTGATCCCGACATTGGGTGTTTGATCCCAACTTTTAATGACGGGTGTTTGATCTCGTGTTTGGGTGTTTGATCCCAAAGTATATGAGCTCAGGGACTTTATCCCATTTGGCCTGACGAGGTCACTGCGGCTAGAGAGTCTTATAGTAGACCGAATCATCTCGTGATGCTGGAGTAACGAGAGTCACTGTAATGACCGAATCATCTCTAGGTCCGGACGCGAGAGTCTTCATGTTGACTGCTTCGAGGGAGTTCAGGTGTCGAGCTTCACATGCTAGACCGAATCATCTCGCAGGATTGGCCATGACGAGAGTCTCATAGTTGACCGAATCATCTCGACGGCGATGGGGAGCGAGAGTCACTATGACGACCAAATCATCTCGTCGTAATAAAGTGAAAAGATAACTTGTTTTCTGTGGCTAATTGATTTCGTGGCCAGAAATGTTATGAGATTAAGGGAATTCATCTTGAGGCCCAAGGCGCTTTGGCGCGGGCGGGTAACGACTTGTTACCAATGACTGAAAGTAAAGTTTTATGAGGAAAGGAAATGAAATTAAATGTCAAGCTTTGTGAGACAATGAGACCGATTGATAGTTTTGGAACAAAGAATTGTTTTCCTTTGAGCTTGTTTAATTGAAAACCCTGCCCAAGTACGAAGCCGAGCGTTTATCATGATTTTGACTGTCAAGTCGTTTGAAAAAGGATTGGAATGCCACTTTTGATCAAAGATGTGCATTGTTTGTGAATCATCATGTTTTTCCGAGACAATCACACTTTTACCATACCAAAAATCTTTTTATTTGAAAATACCTGTTTTCAAAAGTGTTTGGAGGTACTCGCTACCTAGTTTAGGGTTAGGTCTAGTTTATTGATATTTATATCTCACCCCGTCGTGGGACAACATTTTTCAGGTCTCTAAAGACAAAGTCCCGAGGATGCCGAAGACGAGTAGCCGAAGAAGCACTTGATGAATTTTAGACATGTGACCTTGTGTGATCTTCTATTTGTAAATCGAAGTAGCTTCGAATAGTTGATGGAAACATTTTTGATGTATCGTTCTAAAGCCCTCTTTTATTTATGAAGTGTAGGTTTGTTTTTCTCGCTTTTGCATGCACGCTTGCATTTAGGAAACTGACGATTTGGCCTATGGATCCTGGATGATTATTGAAGGTAACGGCCTCTAAGGGATGATCGCGTGCCCGTCGGGCTCGGGCCGTGACATCCCCGTTTAGTTGGTATCAGAGCAAGGTCAGCTCTGTTGGATCTAGCAATATCACCTAGAGGAGGGGTGAATAGGTGAATCGACAACTAAATTGTAATTTCTTGCGGAATTAATGATAATTTCAATACGCGATTAGTAAATAGAAACAACGGGTGATAGTACAAAAATTAAACGCAGCAATGAAGTAGGGAAGAGAAAAGAGCACGCTGAGTTTATAGTGGTTCGGCTTGTCAAGCCTACGTCCACTCTCCCACGATGATAGCCGATCGGCTGGATTTCACTATGAAGAATCAAGAGAATTACAGTCACTCAACCACTCGATTTTTCTCTCTTACAGATTCTCACAATGAATGAGATTTTGAGCACTCAGAATATTTTTGGGTAGAATTCGAATCACCCTTGTACTTTTGGATTGTTGTTCGTTACTCTTCTCAGATCATCATGGTTCTTCTTTTATACTCCTCTGCCTCCAAACTAGCCGTTGGATACCCGGCCAAGGGATCGCTCTTCAATCCTTGATTGGACGTCATCAATCGTGATTGAACGAGACTGTATCTTAGAAGATATGAAAACTGTTGAAGAAGATATTGAACCCTTCTGATTTAGTCGCCCATACAACTAAATCTCCAATTTCCATAAGTGTGGTAAATCCGTATTGGTCCTCGAAAATATATTCTTGGAAGGTAACATTCAATTGTAGAAGATCCCTTGATTGATTTGAAGGGACATCATATCAGTCGAATATCACAAATTTCCATAAGGAACCTTGCCTTGATCGGAAACCTGCCATTCGTGGGTCTTCATGTTTTGGAGATGCAGAAACTGACTAATTTCAAGTTTCGTCTTCATGAAGAACTTCTTGAATTAGATCAGTTATAGTGGAATGGTAATTCAGAGATTTGATAAGGTCTATCTGTCACTTCATGTATATCGTTGCACGAAATGTTCAAATAGAAGATCATGTTGAACCTGACCCTCAGAAGCAGCTCCATCTGAAGGTCCTCAGATGTACTCCATCTGACCTCGTCAGAAGCACTTCCATCTGACCCTTGGTCCAGAAGCACTTCCGTATGACCCTTGGTCCAGAAACACTCCGTCTGACCCTTCGTCCAGAAGCACTCCTTTTGAGCCTTCGTCCACGTGACAGAATTAGATCCACACAACCTGCTGCTTACTCATTCTTTCTGCATCATAAAACATTATACAAATCCTTTTGATAGTTTTGTCAAAATCAAAATATAAGGAGAATTTCCACAACAATCTTCCCCTTTTTGATGGTGACAAAACTACAAAACGTTATGAAACAATGTATATAAAAAATTATAAATAGTGAAATTGTGATCAGTAACAAATAAAAGTAATCACTCAATCGGCTCCTGCAGGCAAATATAATCAGAAAGTATCCTGCAATTCATATCCTGCACTGTGGTAAATAGAGAAATCTCTCCCTTTTTTGTCAACAGCAAAAAGAATGTATATAGTAGAGAATAGGATCATGTCAATTTAGAAAGAATAGGTTAAAAATGTGGCATAATAAATGAAATCATTGTTCTTAGAGAAAATTAAGAAGCAGAAGATAGAGGCATTTTGGAAGAAGAAGGAACATCTTCAGGCTCTACATCAGCCTCCACTGAAGAAGGTCTGACATATCCTTCTCACATTCTTTGAGCATGGCTTCTAACATCTTGAGTTGTAGGTAGTCCTAGAGCTGCGTTGTCAGTCCTGACCAGCGTGTATGAAGGCATGTTTGCAATCTCAGCACAGAACATTCTACCATACAAGTCAATGGACTTCTCGAGATTGGTCACCTGATTTGCCATACCCTGCAACTTCCCATCAATCTTCTGTTCAAAGCTATGCAGTTTCTGATCTAGCATTGTTTCCATAGAAGCAAGATTCTGGATAAGGATTTGTTGAAGATTCTCTATTTGCTTCTGAAGTTCAACTTGTGGTGCTGTAGAAGATTGTTCTTGAATTGTAGTGCCAATCCTTTTTCTGGGCACATCCTCCCCCAAAGATTGAGCTTTGGGAAAGGCTTGAGAAGCAAAAACTTCTGTCAGAAAAACATCAGAGGTTACAGGTAAAGGCTCCCCCTGTATTATAGCCCTTTTCCCTTTAGCCTTTGTACTAGGCACAGATTCTATCTCTTCATCAATGTACATAGGTACTGATTGAGCACTCGAATGTTGATCCTCTCGTGCAATCGCTGTTGCCTAGCTTGAGGCAGCTTTGTGAATAGTCAATCGGGTAGAGGATATGGAATAAGCCTCAATATCATTTGGCTTTGCCACCAGATCTTCTGAGGCCATCTGTGCTAGTATTTGTGCTGACCACTGCTCATAATCAAAATTGAAAAGAGTATTACCATACTCTGTTTTACTCTCTTTTCTTGCAGCATCCTCTTCAGTCCACATAGTAAGGAAGTCTTCCTCAGTTAGTTCACAAATGTATACAGCACTATCTGTTGACTGTGTTTCATCGACATCTCCTTCTTTTTCATTGCTTTGCGCACTTTGACTCTCAGTTTGGCTTTCTCCATCTGAGGCACCTTTAGATTTTGTAGCTTCAGAGTCAGATTCTGCTTTACTTTCTCTGGAATGATCATCAGATGAGGTGTCTTCTTGTTGACCCTTGATGGCCATAACCTTTCTCCTTTTTGGGGATTTCTGTTTTGACTTATCCTCGAACTCCACAAGAACTAGTTCATTGTTCTTGGTCTTCCAGCCAGTAGGAGTCATTTTGAATCCCATCTTTCCCATCATAATTTCACCAGCAGTCATCAAAGAAATTTGTTGTTTGATAAGATCAGCAGAAGCCTTGTTCTTAAAATAATCAATTATTTTATAGATCAGACCAGTATAAGGTAGATGTCCCTTGGGCTTGAGGATTGTTCTATACATGTGAAGTAGAACCGTGTGGGCAAAAGAAATTTTCTTCCCCTGTAAGATACCCCACAACAATTTTGCCTCATACTTTGAGATGTCTGTCTTTGAAGCTGCCTTTGGCCTGAGGCATTCAATGACAACCTTATGCATCATGGTGTGCTTCAGAGGGAAATCATTGTAGGCAATGTGAGATTTTGACTCTCTGGAGAAACTTGTTTTCCTAGTAAGAAAGCAAAAGGCTTCTTCAGCAGTAACATCCAAGGGTTTGAAAGCCCTTTTACTAGTTCCCATAATGGATGCCAATTCGTCAACATGCAAGACAAATTGTTTTCTACGCACAGTGAAGAACATAGAGTTGAAGTTGGCAAAATGAAGGTTGGAGTAAAAATAGGTTAGCAAATCAGGAAAAGTGTAACTCCTTTGGGTTATAAAGTTCTCTAAATTGACATGTCGAAGATGCTTTCAAAGAGGGATACCATTCCTTTCAAAGTACTTCAGTTCAAACACCCTGTGTGGTATGATGCCTCTCTGTTTTAAGGACGCAAACTTGTCCTTATGTGCTTGACTTTGGAACAGAGGATCAGGAAAGTTTGCATCTATATTAAACCTAATGTTTTTCACAAAATCATTAAACAGAACATCATCACCATCTTCAACCTTTGCCTTAGTGCAGCCAGGCTTTATCGGTGTGGGCTTTCTTAGAGTTGATTTCGAACTAGGCCCTGCTACTTTTTCCTTTCCCTTTCTAGAAACAGATTCAGGTTCTTTAACAACAATTAATTCAACAACCTTTCCAGGTAAATTAAGGAATTCTAGCAGTTCGCCCTCACTAGCGAACATGTGAATATCCAACAATTTTCTCAGTTCATCACTAAAATCCCCTGCTGTCTTAATGCTATCGTACATCGGCTTAACAGAGTGTACCATTGCTTCTTTTTCTTCAAAAACAGATAAATACAAACCTTTTGCCAATCGAAATGCCTCTCGTTGTTCGTTGATTTCAGTCACCGAAGGCTCAGCTGCGCTTGCAGCTGGAGAAGAGAACTTTCTCTTCATCTGAGTGGGCTTCCCTGAGGCAGAGGCTGATTTCGGAGTCATGAAGATGAAAAAGTTTGGAGCTTTTAAAGAGAATGTGTAGTGTCGAGGAGAAAAATTGAGAGCGAGAGAGATTTTGAACAAGTTTAGGGTTTCGAGTGAAATCGGTGTGAAGGTGAGAGACAGGAGAGATGGTTCGTGGTCTTATAAAGGTGGCAGTTATTTTTAGAAACAAAATCAAATTTTAAAGAAATAGGAAAGAACTTTTCTAGTAAGTAAATCAATTACCAGCATTCAAATATTCGTAGAGAGATCGAGAAACTTATCTTAAAAAGAATTTTTAGGAAATGACTGACCTTTGATTTGTGAACTTTCCTTTTTTAAAAAAAAATGTGAAGATTTGCTTCTGACGTCTCCTTCTGACGCTCCTTTTGAGTCTCCTTCTGATGCTCCTTCTGACGCTCCTTCTGGGTCTCCTTTTGACGCTCGTTCTGGGTCTCATTCTGTTCTAAAATACACATGAGATAAGCATATATCCCATGAGCTGGCAAGTTCCAAATGTGCTTTTTCTATCAATTTTACAACCTGCAAGATCTGCATCTGAGTAACCTCTTAGTGTAAAATCATAAGTTTTAGATACCACAAACCATAGTTGGGATAAGTCCCAATGTATTTGATTATTTTTTTGATGGCTGAAAGGTGTGATTTCTTTGGACTTGACTGAAACCTTGCGCACAAGCAAACACTGTTTAAGATGTCTAGTCATGAAGCTGTGACATAGAGTAGTAATCCAATCATGCTTTGATATAGCTTGGGGTCAACTTCTTTTCCATCTTCATCTTTGTCTAGTTTGGAGGAGTGAGACATGTGAGTTTCTGTCTTCTTGCAGTTTTCCAAACCAAACTTTTTCACTATTTCCAGTGCATACTTTTCTTGAAATATGAATGTTCCTTTCTGAGATTGATGAATTTGAAGTCCAAGAAAGAAACGCAATTCTCCCATCATACTCATTTCGAATTCATCCTGCATCACTTTAGAGAATTTCTTGCAAAGTAGCTCATTAGAAGAACCAAAGATTATATCATCAACATAAATTTGAACTAGAAGAATATCCTTACTTTGTTTTTGGATAAAGATGGTAGTATCTACATTACCTTTTGTGAAGTTGTGTTTGGATATGAAATTGCTCAACCTTTCATACCAAGCACGAGGTGCTTGTTTCAGTCCATAAAGTGCCTTTTTTAACACATAGACTAAATCATTTCCTCTAGGTTCTTCAAAGCCAGGGGGTTGCTCAATATAGACTTCTTCTTTGATGTAGCCATTAAGGAATGCACTTTTCACATCCATCTGAAAGAGTTTAAAGTTATTGTAACAAGCATAAGCAAGTAGTAGCCTGATAGCTTCTAACCTGGCAACAGGTGCGTAGGTCTCATCATAGTCTATTCTTTCTTCTTGAGAATAGCCTTTTGCTACAAGTCTTGCTTTGTTTCTTACAACTTTTCCTTTGTCATCCAGTTTATTTCCGAATACCCACTTTGTTCCAATTACTGGATGATTTTTGGGTCTGTTGACTAATTCCCAAACATTGTTGACTTTGAACTGATGTAGCTCTTCCTGCATTGCATTTATTCAGTTCTCATCTGCTAGTGCATCTTCAATTCCTTTTGGCTCCAATTCAGATACCAATGCTATGTTACTCATTGCTTGCTTAAACTTGGATCTTGTCTTGATGCCATTACTTATGTTTCCCATGATGAGTTCCTTTGGATGACTTGACTTATGCTTCCAGTTTTTGTCGAAGCAATCATTTGAAGAAGTTGTGGGTTCATTCTGTTCAGCTTTTGGCCTTTCTTCATTTGAGTGAGTTTCCTTCTGAATATTCTCCGAACCAGTGTTTGCATCTGAGTCTTGCTTTTCTTCTGATTCTTCCTGTGAATCTGAGACTTGAGGAAGTACATAACTGGATTCAGGTTCATCATTCTGACAATTCTCATCAAACTTGATGCTCACCGACTCTTCAACAACACGAGTGTTTTTGTTGTAGGCTTTGCTCGTTGTTGAGTATCCCAGAAAAATTCCTTCGTCTGATTTCTCATCAAACTTTCCAATTCGATCATTAGCATTCTTTAGAATAAAATATTTACAACCGAATACATGAAAGTATGCAACAACATGCTTTCTTTCTTTGAAGATTTCATTAGGGGTTTTCTCAATGAGGGGTCTGAGAGAAATTCGATTCAAAATATAACAAGCTGTGAAAATAGCTTCCGCCCAAAAATGAGATGCAATCTTACTCTCAATCAAAAGAGTTCTTGCCACTTCTTGCAAAGATCTATTTTTCCTTTATACTACCCCATTTTGTTGAGGAGTGTACGGAGCAGAGAAGTTTTGCTGAATTCCAAATTCATTGCAAAAATCTGAAAAACTTTGATTTTCAAACTCTCCCCCATGATATGTTCTTAAGCTAGAAATGGTACAGCCTTTTTTTCATTTTGAATTCTTTTTGCCAATTTTGAAAAAGATGTAAAAGCCTCACTTTTGTGAGCAAGAAATAACATCCATGTAAATCTAGAGAAGTCATCAACAATATCAAGACAATATTTCTTACCTCCAAGGGTTAAGGTTCTGTTTGGTCCAAAGATATCCATATGAAGCAACTGCAAACATTGCTTAGAGGAAACTTGATTTAAGGACTTAAAAGTACTTCTTACCTGCTTGCCTAGTGTGCATGCATGACATAGTCATCCTTTTTCAAACTTCGTATGAGGTAACCCTCGAACAAGTCCCTTTTTGGAAAGCTTTGACATATGCTTTACACTAATATGACCTAACTTTTTGTGCCAAAGATCAGATTCATCCTTAACAGAAATAAGACAATTTTGCATTTTCAAGGTCATAATCAATATCTAAGAGATAAATGTTTCCATGCCTTTGACCCGTGAAGGATTGCTTCTTGTCCTTGCTCATACCTGTGCACTTTAGGTCTTGAAAACATATTTCATAACCAGAGTCACAGAGTTGACTTACAGATATCAAGTTGTAGTTCAGTCCTTTGACAAGAGAGACATCTTTAACCGTCAGATTTCCAATCTTGACATTACCTTTTCCAATGACTTTTCCTTTGTTCTTTCCTCCAAATGACACACTTCTACCATCACATTTTGAAAGAGATATAAACACATCTGGATTTCCAATCATGTGACTCGAGCATCCACTATCCAGAAACCACTTGTTCTTCCTTCTCTTTGGTACCTGCAAGAAATGAGCAACTCACTGTTTCTTTGGTACCCATGCTTTCTTGGGTCCTTCTGTGTTAGTAGGATTTGACCTTTTAATAGGTCTCCAGACTTTCTTGCAATAGTCCTTAGTGTGGCTAGGATCACCACAATTTACACAAGGCTGGTGTATATAAGATTTGGTAAACTGTCTGTAAAAATGCCTTCTATAAATAGTAATAGTAGGTTTGTGAAAATTCATTTTGGAAAACCGTTTTTGAGAACACTTCCCTGTTTAAAATCCAAACCTGATCTATCATTAAAAGGTATTTGTTTAGAGATAATATTGTCCAACGTCCTTGAACTTTGTGAAATTTTTTTTGAAGTCACATCAATTTTCTCTTTTAGAGAATCATTCTCTTTTAAAATGTGATCATGGCTTTCTTTCAATTGATGAAATTCGTGTTGTAGAAACTCAATTTTTTATTTTTGAGAAATATTTTGCTGTTTTAAAGAGGAATTTTCCTTTTTCAAAACAGAAACTTTTTCAAGAGTTTCTTTGTAACTTTTGCAAAGTTCATCAATATACTCCGTAACTTCATCAAGAAGATTAGATGGACTTACCTCAATCTCTAAATCTGAGCTTGAATCTGATTCTGAATCTAACTTAGCCATCAAACATATGTTTGCGTAGTTATCTTCACTTTCATCAGAATCACTCAATGTTTCTGCCTTAAAGCCTTCTTGTACTTCTCATACTTGAGCTTGTCTCTCTTTAACGTTGGACAATTCGGCTTGATATGCCTGCTTTCTTGCAGTGAAAGCATATCACATCTTTGCTTTCTTTAGATTCATTTTGAGAGACTTTTTGATCACTTTTCTTCGAAGGTTTCTTTCCTTTGAAGTTTCTGGCTTTTTGAGCCATTTTTCTAAATTTCTTCACCATAAGTGCAAGTTCTTCATCATCTGTGTCAGACAAACATTGAGCAATTTCAGTTTCCAATGCAATTGATTTCTTACCTTTTTTATCTCCCATTTTGTTTGCCTATTCTTTTTCATAGGATTGTAGTGTCCCAACTAGCTCATCCACCGAAAGTTGTCTGATTGTTTGACATTATTGTATGGAAGGTTTGATATAGTTCCACTCGTCTGTGAGTCCTCTAAGTATATTTCTCACTTGCATCGCCTCAGCAACTGATGCACCTTGTCTTGCAAGTCCACTTGCTAAACTTTGAAACCTGTCTATCATATCAGCAATAGATTCGTCAGATTTCATCTGAAATGCTTCATACTCACTCAGTAAAATGCTAAGTTTTGTTTCCTTCACTCTATTCGTTCCTTGAAAGGTGATATTAAGCATATCACATATTGCTTTAACAGATTCTTCCTCTGAAACACGATTATAAAGAGGAGTATATAAAGCACAAAATAATGCATTGACAGCTTTGGAATCCAAGCCTCGTCTTTTGGCTTTTTCAGTCTCAGTCATGGTCGTGGTAGGATTTGCTTCATTTCCAGATGTTGCACTTGCAGCAGCATTAGGTATAACACCATTTGTGACAACATCCCATATCAAATTATCATATGCCTTAAAGAACCATTTCATCTTGTTGCTCCACAAATTATTGTCCTTCCCATAAAGTAGAGTGGCTTATTGGCAAAGTGCGAATCGCCTGCTTCTCAAGAGTGATTGCTAGACATAGTAGATCGTTAGCTCAAAAGTCAATAAACACTTCGTAAATATGAGCAACCTGCTCTGATACCAATTATTGGATCTAGCAATATCACCTAGAGAGGGGTTGAATAGGTGAATCGACAACTAAATTGAAATTTCTTGCAGAATTAATGATAATTTCAATACGCGATCAGTAAATAGAAACAACGGGTGATAGTACAAAAATTAAACGCAGCAATGAAGTAGGGAAGAGAAAAGAGCACACTGAGTTTATAGTGGTTGGGCTTGTTAAGCCTACGTCCACTCTCCCACGATGACAGCCAATCGGTTGGATTTCACTATGAAGATCAAGAGAATTACAATCACTCAACCACTTGATTTTTCTCTCTTACAGATTCTCACAATGAATGAGATTTTGAGCACTCAGAATATTTTTGGGTAGAATTCGAATCACGCTTGTACTTTTGGATTGTTGTTTGTTACTCTTCTCAGATCACCATGGTTCTTCTTTTATACTCCCCTACCTCTAAACTAGCCGTTGGATACCCGGCCAAGGGATCGCTCTTCAATCCTTGATTGGACGTCATCAATCGTGATTGAACGAGACTATATCTTAGAAGATATGAAAACCATTGAAGAAGATATTGAACCCTTCTGATTTAGTCGCCCATACAACTAAATCTCCAGTTTCCATAAGTGTGGTAAATCCGTATTGGTCCTTGAAAAGATATTCTTGGAAGGTAACATTCAGTTGTAGAAGATCCCTTAATTGATTTGAAGGGACATCACATCAGTCGAATATCACAAATTTCCATAAGGAACCTTGCCTTGATCGGAAACCTGCCATTCGTGGGTCTTCATGTTTTGGAGATGCAGAAACTGACTAATTTCAAGTTTCGTCTTCATGAAGAACTTCCTGAATTAGATCGGTTATAGTGGAATGGTAATTCAGAGATTTGATAAGGTCTATCTGTCACTGCATGTAGATCGTTGCACGAAATGTTCAAATAGAAGATCATGTTGAACCTAACCGTCAGAAGCAGCTCCATCTGAAGGTCCTCCGATGCACTCCATCTGACACTTGGTCCAGAAGCACTTCCGTCTAACCCTTGGTCCAGAAGCACTCCTTCTGACTCTTCGTCCACGTGACAAAATTAGATCCACACAACCCGTTGCTTACTCATTCTTTCTGCATCATAAAATATTATACAAATCCTTTTGATAGTTTTGTTAGAATCAAAATATAAGGAGAATTTCCACAACAAGCTCGATCCAATCTGGTCGAGACATGGAGTGATAAGGAGTAAGGACTTTAGAATGATTAGATAGTAAGACCTTAGGTGGTCGTAAGGCACAAGTTGTATGGCATTTGTCATGGCGCATGTGATTGGCATGACTAAAAGTTTCGTACTTGGCAGGGATGTCTTTTGAAAAAGAAACTGATGAGTAAGTTTGGCCTGTTTGGCGAGATTGTGTGCTTGGCACTGAATGCTGTATTGACTAGTGTCCTCTGGAATTGAGGTAGTCTGTTGAATCATTGCTAAGTTACAGAGGTGTCTGGATTTAGAGCACGAGATTATGTTCCTTGATTTAGCACCTTGATGTGTGTTTCTTGAAGCCGCTTGGATGAGGCTCGCCTAGTAGATGGTAATTAATTGAGAATTGCCTAAGACCCTTGGGTGAAAGATTGTTTAATGGGGACTATTAGGTTATTGAGTGGTCTAGTGTTACCAGACCTGAGGAAGAATTTTTCCTGAAGGCATAGCACGTAGTCGGATTTGCCTTCATCTAGTTGATCAATGAGGAATACATTACTGAGCTTGTTAAGTGGAAAGAGTGTTATAATCCCTGACGATCGTGAGAACTAGAGGTGGATCTGCCATTGCAGGGTAGAGTTCTTGAGATTGCCTAAGCACGTACCAAAGGTGGATAGAGACCCTTTGGATGAGGCAAGGAAATTCAGGAATGAAGCAAAGTTCGAAGCATCGTGGCGAATTGGTGTTCTTAAATCTGAAATGTTATGATAGATTTCATCCCGAAGGGCAAAATGACTGGAGAAACCATGAGTAAAGAGGATTTCCATTTATAGAACATGGAATGTACCTGTAAGGAATGGTTGATACCTGAGCGTAAGGCCTAGAAGGGAAATTGGTGGTCTGTCTCTCTCGTCATGTGGGAAGTGTTAAGGAAAATCGGCGTGCTAGCTTGCTTAAGTCCAATGATCCTATGAGGTTGGTTGAGATTGAACTGAACCATCGGAAAGGGAGTTATGAGTTGTTGTCCCCTAAAAGATAAGGTGTTATTCTAAAGGACGATTAGACCATGAGGTGGTCGTTGCTGGGAAGGAAAGTGAATGGGCCTGATGGTCTTGGTCAATCGTAATTTTAATGGACAGATGAGTAAGCAAAAAGGGGGTGCTAGGGTTATGACCGCAAGGTATTTTGAGTCAATCGAATTGAATAATCAAGGTATGGACCAATGAAGGCCGAAAGAGGATCTCGATCCCTTAGAACCTTGTTGATTGAGGTGACAGAGTTATGGGAAGGAGAATGTCAAGCATGGTGACATCTGAGTCCTGGAGTAAAGGTATCGCTGTTGGCGCAAGCTCTAAGATTGACGTTATATAGAACGAGGAAGACAAGGTAGGATTCGAGGCATGAGGATGCTGCTGAAGTGTATAGTCCTCCTCATAGGGTAAGAGACCCTAGCATGGAAATAAGAGGAATTCTATTGCCTAGGTGTTAAGAGCGAAAGTCGCTAGGGAGTGTCTCAAGAATTATAGGCTTGAACCTTTGTTGCCTTTTGATGGTTTTAGTACCGACTTTAATTGATGACCTTTAGGGTTATTTGTGGTTATAGTCCAGAGATCGACAGTGGATTAGGCAATAGGTCGAAATGGAAATGACTGACGGATAAGCGGCATTTGTGAATATGAATTGTAGAGAGACAACTGGTATTAATGGATTTAGGCTTGAAGTGCGTTAGGTCTCGATTGTTTTAGGCATCGATTACTATGGACGACTTTAGATGGTGTGAGACGAGATGTATGCAATGAAGTGGACAAGGAATATTTGGGTCAAAAGGCCAGTTGTAATCACATGCATATGGACGCGACTTGAATAACGACTAGACTTAAGGTTATATATTTATATTAGGCAGTTGATTTTTGGAGACGTGATAGTCACTTGTGGAATTAGAAATTTTCAACTAAAAGGGATTAATCGGAATCAAGGAGTCATGAGGAGCGTGAACAACCTTTGGAAGGTATTCCATAGACTCTAAGAGGACGCTCGAGGTATGCAGAATATAAGAGCGCGAAAATTGGGTCTAATAAGGCAAGTTCTAGGTCATAAAGCCTCTGGGAAATGAATTTCCTGTGGAACCCTTAAGGATTAGTATAAGTAATGGATTGTCGGAAAACAGTATGGATTACGGAGTTTGGAGTTACTGGAATTGATGGTTTGCTATACACGAATCGTGGCAAGAGTCGTCCTATTAATGAAATGGACTAAGGATGAAATGTGGCGCGAATGGCCGAATGAACATGAAAGGAGTTTTCGGGGGCTAAACCGTTGTGACCTGCGGGTCCTGATGCCAAGAGATCATGGAAGAGATTGCAACAGGGAGAAAATCCAGACTCTTAAGTACCCACGGATAGAGACTTAGAAGCTTCATGAACGAATGTAAGTATACGATGATGAAGGACTTAGAGGGCAAGGTCATGTTGGGAACTCATCGTGATGACTATAGTGTCCCATGGATTTACCAAGCAGTACCAAGACTTACGTCTGCACTAGTGGTGGAATATAATGAAAAGAGAAATAGTCAAGTTTGTGGATAAGGATCGGATGTGTCAACAAAGGAAGGCACGACTCGATGAGTCGACGAGTTGCCCCAGCCGTAGGAAGCTGTCGAGTGGAACTAGGAACGAATTGTTGTGGATTTGACCGTGGGGTCACCTGAAAGGTCAAGAGGACCATGAGACGATTTGTGAAGGCGTTAGGCAACTCGTGTGGAATTTCAATGATGGTTGTGTCGAATAAAAAATCCTAAGGTTACCATAACTTTTGGGAGAGTCTTAAAGATGTTATGGGGACGAAGTTATGCCACAAGCACACCCTGTCGTATGAAGACAAATAGATGACCTAAAGAAATGATCTATATGCCTGAGATTACGTTGCCGGGTGTGCCACAAACTTTGAAGGGAATGGTATCGAGTGGCTACGCCTTGTGGAAATGTTCGCAGTGAGAAATTGCTGGTGGATAGATTTGATGATCGGTTGGTGACCGGTGACACCTTAATCAAAGATGCTTGAGTAAGGACTTATTGCAAATGATCGATCACGGCTTGAAATGACTTCATTAAGGACTAACTGGAGGGGCATCGAAATGTATTAAGCCTTTTGAATAGCATGGGTGCGTCCTTAGTTTATCTCGTGGGCCGATTGTTTGAAATTATGTTTAGATCGACGCGTAATGCCTTGAAGCGTGTTGACGCGGGGATTCTTACCCATCTTGATGCGTTGATACACGAGATGTTAACCTGAAGCATTGAGACGCGGGTTTTAGAAAAGTGTACGGATCTGAGGCGTGTTACGCGAATCTTGGACAAGTTTGATGGCAGATGCGTCATTTCGAAGGCCTTCGCATCGATAGTGGAACTAAATGGACCGACGGCATAGATCTTTAAAACTTCAAGGGAGAGGTTATGTTTCCCTTAAGGTAGCATCCATGCGAGTGTCGCGACCCTCTCCCGAGGTGGGAGCGGGCTATTGGGCCGCCCGATCGCTGGCTTGATCGGACGCGGGCCTCTCCCAAGGTCCATTACCCAAGTCGCAACTGCTGGATGTACGTGATCGACCTTCAGTGTGGTCTAGTGACATGTGGTGAGTGTACATGTCAAGGAGTCGCCACCAATCGTTTCGTGGAGGGTACGATCGGAAAACCCTATCGAATAGTTGGGAGTGGTCTATTCGATCCTGCGGAAACCAGAGAAATGAGTTCGGGGACTTAGTTACGCCAACTGTCTAAGTTGACGCCCTTTCGGTACCTAAACTGAATGGTTTATCTGATCCTAGGATTTCATACAGACGAGTGGGGTATAGATCCTAGAACTAGGAGTTCATGCAGATGGGAATTACTACCCTACCAATCACAATCAATGGAAATAAGTGCGCAAATCAAGGATCCAGTACATGCGGATAAAACACATGAAATCAGCGTGGTATCCCTAATGAGGCCCTATTAGCCTAGAGAAGTATCAATCAAGGCTTAGGAATGATTTTGGCATGATTTGCCCATGAGGGGCAGAATCGTAATTTTGAATGATTCGGAGAATTTACCCTTAAAAGGGTAAATCTGTCATTTTAGACGAATTGGGAAGTCAAAAGACAATGGAAATAGGATTGGCCATCAATCCAATCCATTTCCTATTTTTCGGGAATTTCCAGGATTTTTCTGGAATTTTCAAGTGATTTTACCCTTGGAGGGGTAAAGTCGTCATTTTGGACAATGATGAGAACTGAAAATCTCAAATATTAGGGTTGGTCGTCCACCTGACCCAAACCCTAACTTCAAGCAATTTTTAGAACTCAATTGAGACAAGAAAGACGATTTTCCCATTAAAGGGCAAAATCGTCATTTTGAGAAAAGAGGCGGGACTCGAAAACCCGAACCTAAGAATTGGTCGTCTAATCGACCCTAATTCTCACCTTGGCATTATCGGCCTTATCTAGTATGCACAACAGAGGCGACTTACCCCTGAAGGGTAATGTCGTCAAGTTTCGGAAAATTAGATAAGAAACCCCAAAAATAGGGTTGACCAGTTGTCTGTGGTCAACCCTCGATTTTTGGGGATTTCTGGAATGTCTAGGATTTTTCCACAAATTTTCCACATTTTTTGGAATTTTTTGGAATTTTCTAGCATTTTTTTGGATTTTCTAAGATTTTTCTGATTTTTTTTTTATTTTTTTATTGATTTTTTAATAATAAAAAATGTGATTCGGACCGGGTCGACCCGACCCACTCGGAACGGAACCCGGCCTAGGCCCGGACCCGCGAAATCCTTGGTCGAAAACGACGCCGTATCACGCTTTTTATTTTTGGATTTTCCGGTTTTAATCCGACGGTCCCTGATGGACCACGTAGCTTGTCCGTGTCGCTTAGATCTGTTTACTAAAACCTACGGTCCAGATTGGATGAAGACTCGATCAGAGCCGTCTGATCAGATTACTTGAACCTACGGCCATGATTAGATCCGGAGACTTGATCTAGACCGTCGATTCACACTAACCTAAACGACGCCGCACGGCCACTAACCTACACGACACCGTTTCAGCTTATTTTTGATTTTCTGATTTTAAAACATTTTCGGATAAACCTAATTACTAATCGGACGGTCACTAGAATTTACGTTCGATTTATTTGAGCCGTCCGATCCTTTTTATTCGAATAACAGACCCAACGGCCGTGCTGACTCGACACCACGTGGACCAATGGCCGAATGCCAACTAGGACTCTGACCGGTTGACTGCGCCCTGTCAGCTTCGTCTTCAACCTCGCGACTCCGGCAGAATGGACGGCTGTGGCTCTCCGACGTTGATCTGACGATGAACTCTCGATGAAATCTCGTGAAACTAACGGCAATCGACTCGCAATCGCCCCTATTCTAACATATCTCAAGATTACGCGAATCCATTCACGGAACCAAGCACGATCGAACATGAACCAGTACGTACACATACACTCCAATCACTCGATTCATGGCGTGATTGTCGCGACCCTCTCGAGGTTCGCCGTGGGCTCTCGAGGGCTAATGGGCCGTCCAGTCTGGTCGGACGCGAGCCTCTCCCAAGGCCCGTTACCCAAATCGCAACGGAGGTATACGTAGTCGACCTTCAGTGTGGTCTAGTGACATGTGTTAAGTGTGCATGCCATGGAGTCGCCACCAATCATTTTTTTTTGGAGGGTATGATTGGACCACCCTATTGAATAGTCGGGAGTTTCCATTCAATTCTGCGATAACCAGAGAAATGAGTTCGGGGACTTAGTTACGTCAACTGTCAGAGTTGACGCCCTTTCGGTACCTAAGTTGATTGAATTTTCTGACCTAAGATTTCATGCAGATGAGTGGAGTACGAATCCTAAATCTAGGAAGTCATGCAAATAAGAATGACTATCCTAGCAATCACAATCAATAATAAAAGGCGCAAATCAATGAATCCAAATATGCAAAATAAACACATCAAATCAACATGACACTCATAAGAAGGCTCTATTAACCTAAATAAGTATCAATCAAGCTTAGGAATGATTTAGACATGATTTTACCCATAAGGGGTAAAGTCGTAATTTTGAGACAAAAGGGACGATTTGCCCCAAAAAGGCAAAATCATCATTTCGGAATGAATTCGGAGTAAAACAAAGTCAAAAATAGGTCTGGTCACTCAATTGACCCATTTCCTATTTTTTTTTTGCAATTTTCATGATTTTCTGGAATTTTAGAAACCGATTTACCATTCGAAGGGTAAAATCGTCATTTTCTAAAAATGAGAATGAAATGTGGAAATCCTAGACATAAGGTTTAGCCACCTATTTGGCTCATCGCCAAATTCTAAGCAATTTCCACAATTCATCGGAATATCAAAGACGATTTACCCTTTGAGGGGTAAAATCGTCGTTTTGGATTAAACGAGAGAAAATCCTGAAAAACGACAACCAATCAATTTCTTTTGATCATTTCAGCCTTGTGAATTTTCTAGAATTTTTTTTAGTGATTTTCTGCAATTCTTCTCAATTTTTTGTTTTTCTTTAATTTTTCCATTTTTTTGGCATTTTCTGATTTATTAATAATTTTTTATATTTTCAGAAAATATTTTAACAAAAAGCATATCATTGGCAATAGACAACACTCAACCAGATAAATAAGGTAACTACTGAACTAAGATAAATACATGCAAACCAAATCTATAATGGCGACATTTTAGAAAAATAACCCTGATATACGGATCGGGTACGTAAAACATACCGGATTGGACACCGGCCTTCAATCGCTCAGCCCCAGCCTGCGACCATCTCCATGCACATCACCTGTCGATCACCACATCAAAATGTCAACAATCAATTTTACAAGTTTTAAGACCGGCAATAAATAATAATAATTTTAAAAATAAATAAATCCGGGCTCGGAAACGGGCCAATTCGCTCAGCCATGGACCGGCTATGGGCTCAGCCACGGCCCAAGATCACGGCCTCGGCCCACGGCTTTGGCCCACGGCCTCGGCCATGGGCTCGGCCATGGCCCGAGCCCATGGCCTTGGCCTACGGCCTCGGCCCACGGCCTCGGCCATGGCCTTAGCCTACGGCCTTGGCCCACGGCCTCGGCCATGGGCTCGGCCATGGCCCAAGATCACGGCCGCTCGGCCCACGGGCTCGGAAACGGCTTCGACACGCTCCGACACGGCGACACGCTCCGACACGCCGACACGCTCCGACACGCCGACACGCTCCGACACTCCCGGACACGCTCCGACACGCCCGGACACGTTCCGACGACGGGACGGTGACCCGAGGCCGTTTCTGAGCTCCACGCGGCGCGTAGGCTCCACAAGCTCTGAGGGAGGAGGTAGGACTCCGGGGCGGTCGCCGGAGGCGATAGCGCGCTTTGGCGGTGACGGATTTGGCCCGATCCGAAACAAACCCGACCAAACTCCGAAACGGGTGGAGGCCGCGGGTCTTGAGGTGTTCACGGCGGCTTTGAGCGACGGCTAGCGACGACGGCGGAAGGGTCGAAGGCGAAAGCAAATAGTGCACGAAGGTGGGGGTTCCATTTTTTTTTTTGAAGAAGAAGAAGAAGAAGAAGAAAAGAAGAAGAAGCCGAAGTGGAGGAAGGAGCTAGATGAAGATGAAGAAGCTGCCGAAGAAGAAAGAGAGGAGACGGATGATGGGAGGGGGGAGGTGAATAAAAAAATAATAATAATAAAATATTAGAAAGTAATAATAATAATAAAATAATCAAAAGCGAAGACAAAATGATTAGTCATCTTTTCCTTTTAAATGATGATGTTTTCAATCTTTTTCCTTTTAATTATTACTAATATTTTTGCCAAATTCAATTTTATGGTGATCAGAAAACACCTAAAATCGAACCTGAATTTTACTGTTTTATGAGGTCAGAAAATAGATAAAATAAAAATAAAAATACCGACTATTTTTATATAATTTTTGTGACCTCAAATATTATTTTCCTTGATTTTCTTCTTTTCTTTTTTTTTGTATTTTTCGAAAATATTAAAAAAAATTAAAATTATGAAAATTATTTTTTTGGTCAAAATGGTTCCTAAGGCCAAGCCAAGGCTTCCAAAGTTGATTTTGTGATTTTATGATCTTTTTTTGATATTTTTAATTAATTTTAAAGAATAAAAATCACAATAATAGATGGTCAGAAATCAGGTGTCAACAACTGCCCCTCTTTGAGAGGAATCTCGTTAGAGGTTTCTCTCAAAGATAAGATGGCACCTGATTCCTAACCGACTCAACTGGGAAAATGAGAGAAGAAATGCTATGACATCGAACCCTTAAGGCTCTTTGATGAAAACTCAAATTAATCCCTGGTTTGCTCTAACAATTTGAATATGGGCCGGAGTGAGAGAGGCTTACCTGAAGCTCACCTGTCGGATGCTGCCGGTTGCGAAAACTTTCAAGCAGATACCTAGGACTCATCATTCAGGATATCCTATGGAGATTAAGCTCTGACATGTATGGTAGGTCATACCATTATGGGATTCCTAATTGGTAGGAAGCTAAGGAAGGCTCATCCCCATGCTTTGGGATTTGCCAGAGATTTTAATCCGTATGGTGGATCGGACCTTCGTGCTGATCCTTAAGGCGGTATCTACCTCGTGTTGACCCTTATGGCGGTTTCTACCATGAGTTGACCTTTTAGGCGGTTTTTACCTCGTGTTGACCCTTTAGGCGGTTTCTACCTTGTGTTGACCCTTATGGCAGTTTCTACCATGAGTTGACCCTTTAGGCGGTTTCTACCTTGAGTTGACCCTTATGGCGGTTTCTACCATGAGTTGACCCTTCAGGCGGTTTCTACCTTTAATTGACCCTTCAGGCGGTTTCTACCTCGGTTTGACCCTTCGGGCGGTTTCTACCATTGTGTTTGATCCTTCAGGCGGTATCTACCATGAGTTGACCCTTCAGGCGGTATCTACCTTGGTTTGACCCTTCAGGCGGTATCTACCATGAGTTGACCCTTCAGGCGGTATCTACCTTCAGTTCGCTTTGAAAAGGGGTCTCATGACGAGGGTTCTCCACGTCCGATGAGACTGCCTAAATTTTGAAAAGGGATCTCATGACGAGGGTTCTCCACGTCCGATGAGACTGCTTGATTTTTGAAAATGGGTCTCATGACGAGGGTTCTCCACGTCCGATGAGACTGCCTAAATTTTGAAAAGGGATCTCATGACGAGGGTTCTCCACGTCCGATGAGACTGCTTGATTTTTGAAAATGGGTCTCATGACGAGGGTTCTCCACGTCCGATGGGACTGTTTGATATTTTGAAATGCGTCCTGGGACGAGGGTTCTCCACGTCTGATAGGACTTTTTCTTTTAAAAGGGTTTTTCTTCCCCTCTTTTTTTTAGAGATCCCGAAGTTTGTCGGGAATTTAGTTTTTGAAGTAGTGAAAGATTTTATTTTGACAAAACTTCACTTGAGTCTGTTGAGCCGACATTCTGGGAGCTGGGTTCTCCAGGTATCCTGCAGAAGTTTGAGCCTGAAAGATTTTTCTTCACCAAGAAAACGTTAGTAATCTTTGGGAAGACCACGGCTGTCCATTTTGACAAAACCGTATGATTTAAGTTTTAATCATGAAATGTGCATTTTGATGTTGGAGGTTATCCAAAGCATTCTTGCAACATGCAAATGTGATCACAAATCCCTTGCACGGAAAATCTGGATCAACAGTTTGAAAATTTCAAAAAGAGTTTGTTCAAAACATCAATTGGCATATTTCTCGACAAGGAGGTCTTCTCACCTGTTTTGCGATAGTAGTTTTTTTTATAGGGGATGCACTCAATTCCCTATAACCTGTGCCTAGGTTTTAGGCTCATTCGCAGCGCATACATTTTGATCGGTCGGGAGGTCTTCCACGGGACCGTAATGTTGGGCTTGGATATTGATTTTCAAGGGGGGCCCGCTTTGGAGTCGAGGCCATTGAACGAAAGTTTTCACCATCTGCTCCGGGTTTACAAGTCAAGAACCCTGCAAAATGAGAAAGAAATAGTCTTGCTCGTACTTCTTCGAGCTAAGCTATATGTTAACCCAAGTGTCTTAGTCAGAGAAGACTGTTTCAGGGTTATGATGTCGGTAGGATTGGGGACCGAAAAAAAAGCTTGTTTTTGGCCCAGAAATTACAAAGGGTTTTGACATTGGTGATCATTGCAAATCTGCCACCTGTCCTTACCTTTCTACATCTTCAGTCCTTGAGATGCGCGCCCATTTTTTAGGTGTGCACAAGTTCTTTAGAGAACGTCTCTCGTCGCATTAAGAGACTGATGACTCTGTCTGAGTTTCTGGTCCACGCTTGACACCATTTGGGGAGTAGTCTTTTTGATCCGACTCCTTTAGGGGTCTTTCTCTTTTCTTTTCTTTTTTTACCAGGTTTCATTAGGGATCGATCAAATTGTTCACCCGAGCATCGGCCTCGCTTTTACCAGGCACTTTGCTTTTTCTTGATGCTGGGGATTTCTTTAATCCCTTGTCGCAAGTGGGATGCTTGGCAATTGTGCTAGATATATGACTTGGCTCTTAGCACGCTTGAGTATCAACTTAGTAGTTTCTTCGTAAACCCTAAGTCTTGAACTTCTCCGTTCCTGAAGTGATTTGCCTTTGTTTTGGAACTTGCAATGATCACCAATGGGTTTATGAAATGAATTTGCAGGCTCAACTTGGCTGTGCAAATGATACAGTGTGTGGGATAGAGAAATGAACGCTTCTCCTCATCCTATGGCACTTGGATTACCATATAAACAACACACAAAGATTGATGTTAGTCCGAGCAAGAAAATTTCTAATCATTTTCTCCTGATGCTGCTGAACTTACCTCCTTTTTGCCCCGATGTGGGGTGGTTCTTGACAGGGTTAAGAATGAAAACCGCCGTTCGAAGGGGTTATCAATGGTCACCTGTAGTGTTTGGGGATAGGAAACGAATGCCTCCGTCGTCCCAATCCATGTAATCGCTGCGGATGGTCCCTACTTCCGTAGGTCCAGATTTTGCTATCTGATCCGCTCCACTTCTCTCTCAAGTGTGTATAGGACGTGTTTGGATTAGGCTTTGCCTCTCGTCTTTTGAGAAAACGTCCTTTTGAAAGTTTTGAACAATTTTTTATTGGAAAAATCTCTTTCATTTTCTCCATGAATTTTACCCGTCAGAGGGGATTTTATGATGTCCCGTGCATGTTCTTATTCATGTTCAGACAACCTCCTATTTCAAAACATGAATGCCAATGAAATTTGAATTCTATGTCTTTTCTAGACATTAGATTCTGAGAGCTTTTCTTTTCTTCTCTATTTTTTATTCAACATCTTCAAGGGATTTGGGAGAGGAATACTTACCTGTCCCTCGCGGCTGGAGATTCCTGAAAATGCGGAAGAAACATGTTATTGTACGTTCACGAATTTTTCAAAAAATTAGAACGATACAATTTACCCTTGGTCATGTATTCCAACGGGTAATACATGGGATGTGAAAACCTGTTTCGCCTTGATGGCGATCCCCTGTCAAAGATGGGAATTAGGCGTCAGTTTGCGTTCCAAAATTCAAGGCAAATTGGAACGATACAGCCTTATTCTTGTTTTGTGCTTCCATTTAAGCACAAACGCGCGGCTTGCAGAAATTGGCCATCTATATTGTGGCCATGATTCCTCCGTTTGGTTGGCGATAAATCCTTCTCAAGGATTTGCCATAGAGGAGACCCATTTGTGATTTTGGACGCATTCCAGCGCCACTCTTCATAGTTCCTTTTATTCAAGAAAAATGAAATTTTTATCAGAATGCATGTCAAAGCATGAAGTGTGGAAGCGATACTTTTTACCATCCACTAGGTCTTATGATCAAAGACCATCTCCTGGAATCCTGACTTCTAAGGCCACTGATTCAATTCGTCTCCCTGTTAGCGCGCTCTTTTCATTTGGGGCTTTCAGCGCCAACGACTTCCTGCAAAATGAGTAAAAACGCATGTTAGGTATGTGGTCTTCGAAGACCAAATTGGAACGATACAAGGTTACCGTTCACCCAAATTCGTATCTTGGGGTTTGATTCTGATGCGGACGACTCTGTTATTGCGTCCATTGACTTTGCCAGAGGAGAAACGTCCGGCGTACAAATGATTCACTTGCCCCAGTTAGGTATGGTTTTGCTGTTTGTCATCTCTGGATTCGGTGACCCTGATTTGATGCGCTTTCATGGGGGATCATGAGAGTTTGCCCCCGATTTGGCTCCTCAAAGTAAATGGGGGGAACCTGCTCCCATTGATTTTTGCAGATTCTGATCATCTGTCTCGATTGTCAGAGTCCTTGATCAATTTTATCTGTCTCAAGACATCCTGATATTCTTGGGATTCGTCATGTGGCGGTTTGGTGATTCTCTCGATCACAGTCGCCGTTTGAGGTATTTGATGTTCCCTGTTTGTTATTTGAAAGCATTACATCCTGTGTCCTCTGCTTTTGATCATCATCTGAGAGGGAAAAGAAAGGAAGCATTATTCCCATATCAAGAAAATAATCATTTTGGAACGATACGTCCTTTTACACTTGATTTGCATTCCGTTTTGATGTTGCATATTGATATGAACAACATCTATCGAATTCCTCCATCCGTGCTTGAAGGTATTTGCAATGCCTACGGTTCATTTGCCCCAGCTGGGCGACGTCTGTTTTGTCATTTGAATGCATGAGCTTTTGGGTGCATTGTCTCTTTTATCACCTGAGATAAAAAAAAATGGAGAAAAACTTATCCTCAGATCTGATTAAAAATCAATTAGGAACGATACGTCCTTTCACCAAACGAGTGGCTCTGCGGCCAAATGCATTTTGCACTGAAGAGACGAATTCCACTATGCTCCACGGGTTTGGGGAATTTGCCCCTATTTTCGATATAAATGAGCCTTATCGAGATGTATACAATACAAATAGATCCCTAATACAATCAATCTAAGGGACGAGATAGAGAGGATCTCAGCAAAATTAATCTTATACAAGAGAACTAAGAATGTCAAATCAATCAAAGGAATGTGGTCCGAACACTTGGAGATGCCTCAGTTCCAATCTTCGAGATGTGACTCCAGGACCACCGATTTTTTTTTATTTTTATTTTTATTTTAGATATACCAACCATCTAAAGACATGCACATGAGACAAGTGAGGATAAAACTTCTAAAAATCAAAGGATTGGATTTGGAACCTAAGGCCAAGGTTCCCACCTCGAGTTCTAGAAAGAGCCAATTCCATTGCACAACTATCGTTGCATTGGGACTCGATCCATAGTTCGAAGTGAGCGAAATTGAAAAGTGGATTACCCCATGTTTTTCCTCACGGAGATTCCATTTTCAATTCCTTCTATTGTTTTCCTAAAGAGGGCACCCGAGGTTTTAAGCGCGGCTGTGTGTGTTCATTGTGTCGTGCTAAAGCAATAAACATGCATTTCATTTAGCAAACACCGCTTCAATATAAACATCCACACAATCATACATCCTAAACTCCTACCTGCATAAGACAGAGTTAACAAACACTTCACCCCTTATTTCTCCAATCTGCAAAAACATTTAACACCTCAAGGGTCAAAGTACGTACCTCACCTTGAAGAGCATCTGCATAAAACATGTTAGAAAAATCAATCAACTTTTTAATCGGCTCAAGTTCTCTAAGTCCCCAGCGGAGTCGCCAGTCTGTCGCGACCCTCTCGAGGTTCGCCGTGGGCTCTCGAGGGCTAATGGGCCGTCCAGTCTGGTCGGACGCGAGCCTCTCCCAAGGCCCGTTACCCAAATCGCAACGGAGGTATACGTAGTCGACCTTCAGTGTGGTCTAGTGACATGTGTTAAGTGTGCATGCCATGGAGTCGCCACCAATCATTTTTTTTAGGGTATGATTGGACCACCCTATTGAATAGTCGGGAGTTTCCATTCAATTCTGCGATAACCAGAGAAATGGGTTCGGGGACTTAGTTACGTCAACTGTCAGAGTTGACGCCCTTTCGGTACCTAAGTCGACTGAATTTTCTGACCTAAGATTTCATGCAGATGAGTGGAGTACGAATCCTAAATCTAGGAATTCATGCAAATAAGAATGACTATCCTAGCAATCACAATCAATAATAAAAGGCGCAAATCAATGAATCCAAATATGCAAAATAAACACATCAAATCAACATGACACTCATAAGAAGGCTTTATTAACCTAAATAAGTATCAATCAAGCTTAGGAATGATTTAGACATGATTTTACCCATAAGGGGTAAAGTCGTAATTTTGAGACAAAAGGGACGATTTGCCCCAAAAAGGAAAAATCATCATTTCGGAATGAATTCGGAGTAAAACAAAGTCAAAAATAGGTCTGGTCACTCAATTGACCCATTTCCTATTTTTTTTTTGCAATTTTCATGATTTTCTGGAATTTTAGAAACCGATTTACCATTCGAAGGGTAAAATCGTCATTTTCTAAAAATGAGAATGAAATGTGGAAATCCTAGACATAAGGTTTAGCCACCTATTTGGCTCATCGCCAAATTCTAAGCAATTTCCACAATTCATCGGAATATCAAAGACGATTTACCCTTTGAGGGGTAAAATCGTCGTTTTGGATTAAACGAGAGAAAATCCTGAAAAACGACAACCAATCAATTTCTTTTGATCATTTCAGCCTTGTGAATTTTCTAGAATTTTTTTTAGTGATTTTCTGCAATTCTTCTCAATTTTTTGTTTTTCTTTAATTTTTCCATTTTTTTGGCATTTTCTGATTTATTAATAATTTTTTATATTTTCAGAAAATATTTTAACAAAAAGCATATCATTGGCAATAGACAACACTCAACCAGATAAATAAGCTAACTACTGAACTAAGATAAATACATGCAAACCAAATCTATAATGGCGACATTTTAGAAAAATAACCTTGATATACGGATCGGGTACGTAAAACATACCGGATTGGACACCGGCCTTCAATCGCTCAGCCCCAGCCTGCGACCATCTCCATGCACATCACCTGTCGATCACCACATCAAAATGTCAACAATCAATTTTACAAGTTTTAAGACCGGCAATAAATAATAATAATTTTAAAAATAAATAAATCCGGGCTCGGAAACGGGCCAATTCGCTCAGCCATGGACCGGCTATGGGCTCAGCCACGGCCCAAGATCACGGCCTCGGCCCACGGCTTTGGCCCACGGCCTCGGCCATGGGCTCGGCCATGGCCCAAGATCACGGCCGCTCGGCCCACGGGCTCGGAAACGGCTCCGACACGCTCCGACACGCTCCGACACGCCGACACGCTCCGACACTCCCGGACACGCTCCGACACGCCCGGACACGTTCCGACGACGGGACGGTGACCCGAGGCCGTTTCTGAGCTCCACGCGGCGCGTAGGCTCCACAAGCTCTGAGGGAGGAGGTAGGACTCCGGGGCGGTCGCCGGAGGCGATAGCGCGCTTTGGCGGTGACGGATTTGGCCCGATCCGAAACAAACCCGACCAAACTCCGAAACGGGTGGAGGCCGCGGGTCTTGAGGTGTTCACGGCGGCTTTGAGCGACGGCTAGCGACGACGGCGGAAGGGTCGAAGGCGAAAGCAAATAGTGCACGAAGGTGGGGCTTCCATTTTTTTTTTTGAAGAAGAAGAAGAAGAAGAAAAGAAGAAGAAGCCGAAGTGGAGGAAGGAGCTAGATGAAGATGAAGAAGCTGCCGAAGAAGAAAGAGAGGAGACGGATGATGGGAGGGGGGAGGTGAATAAAAAAATAATAATAAAATAAAATATTAGAAAGTAATAATAATAATAAAATAATCAAAAGCGAAGACAAAATGATTAGTCATCTTTTCCTTTTAAATGATGATGTTTTCAATCTTTTTCCTTTTAATTATTACTAATATTTTTGCCAAATTCAATTTTATGGTGATCAGAAAACACCTAAAATCGAACCTGAATTTTACTGTTTTATGAGGTCAGAAAATAGATAAAATAAAAATAAAAATACCGACTATTTTTATATAATTTTTGTGACCTCAAATATTATTTTCCTTGATTTTCTTCTTTTCTTTTTTTTTTGTATTTTTCGAAAATATTAAAAAAAATTAAAATTATGAAAATTATTTTTTTGGTCAAAATGGTTCCTAAGGCCAAGCCAAGGCTTCCAAAGTTGATTTTGTGATTTTATGATCTTTTTTTGATATTTTTAATTAATTTTAAAGAATAAAAATCACAATAATAGATGGTCAGAAATCAGGTGTCAACAGTGATGAACCGACTCATTAACAGGGAAGTATCATTCAATGTTCAGGAGACTTACCTCGAGCTCCGATCGAGCTCGCTCGGCCCAGATTTGGCTGGGGAAAGATGAACAGTGACTCGACAATGGAGGTTCAATTGGAAGACTCGATTGGGCGTGTTAAGACAAAACCGATGCAAACAAGATACGTGAAAGATGGTCAGTGATGTTCAGGGAATGAAATGCCCACACTAATTGCATGAATGATCAAGAAACGCATGAATCACCATGAAAGCTTGAAGAAACATTCGAGAGTGCAACTCACCTGTTCAAGCAGATTCCTTGTGCGCGGCCGACTGCGATAGCTTCCTGGCGCTCTGGTCAAGCTTCAGAAAGCCTTCTTTGGCTGTGGTTCGGCCGGAAACAGCCCAACCGGTGCCTTGCAATTCGAGCTCGAATTCTCGACGACAGGGGTCGGAGAACGAGCTCTCTCTCCGTTCTCTCTCTCTCACGCGATCCTGTACTCCTTGCTCTAACTGAACCTTCCAACCTCCTCAACTGAAAGTCTCTACAGGCTTATATAGCCTTTCGCGTTTTTGGCGCCGAATCGGAGACGATTGATTGGTTCAAATAGCACGTGTCATCACGTGATTTTAGGTCAAAACGGCGTCGGGGACGATGGGTGAATCGTCCAACTTCATTTGGTTCTCCGGCGGGCTTCATTTCACGCGAATTTGTCACGAATTTAAGCTGTGTTTGCTTTTGTTGACTTTTGCAGGTCCGAAGGTTTGACTGGCCGATTGCTCCCTGTTCCGGCGGCGTTAGATGGTGCTGTTGGTGTCGATCGACGGGGGAAGATGGGAGGAACAAAATGCCCACACTTCTTCTTTCAATTGGTCGCGAATTGACCTTCAATTTTGTCTTCAAAACTAAGTCGATCACCATTCATCTGCTCGAGCTCTTTGGGGAAGACGACACTGTAGCGGACCGGTTTGACCGGTCTGACCGGCGGTCTGACCGGTCTGAACCGATTCCGAACAGGATTTTTCAAATTAATCCCAAATTAATGGGAAAATTTTGCAATTAAACCTCAAAATCGAATCTAGAGCATGAATTCTATCTAGAAATGTGGTTTTGCCCAAAAGTTTTCATCAATTTCTACAAAACCCCCAAATTCCAATTTAATTGGAAATTGGGGATTGTGTAATTGAGGGTGCAAATGATCAAATTGGGTCAAACCACCTATGCCAATCGATTTAAAATGGTGAAATCCATTGGGTAGCATGTTTAATTTGCAATGATAGCCCTTGAATTGAAAGTAATTTCAATTATGCTTAATTTCAAGGACTAAAATTTAATTTCAGTATATAATTTTGTCAAATCCGTGCAATTGAGCAAATTGCGCAAACAATTGGGCTAAATCGAAATAGGGGATAGTTAGATTGAATGTCAAGATCTTAAAAAATGCCAAAATTGCAAATTAAAAGACTCAATTGTTATTTTTTCTTCAAATTCAATACTACGGGTTACAAAGGAACACCTAAAATTGAATCTGATTTTGGATTTTTTGTGAGGTCAAAAATACAAGGGATTAAAAAGAAAAATATTGGATATTTTTCCATATTTTTGTGACCTCAAATGCTATTTTTCTTGATTTGTTTAAGTATTTTTCTATTTTCCAAAAATACTAAAAAATATGAAAAATGTGAAAAATTATTTTTTGGTCAAGAATGGTTCCTTGGGCTTGGCCAAGGCCACCAAAGTTGATTTTGTAATATTTTGACTTTTTATAAATATTTTGTGATTTTTCAAAAAATAAAACTGAAAAAGACCTGGTCAAAAAATCAGGTGTCAACAGCTGCCCCTCTTTGAGAGAAATCTCGTGAGAGGTTTCGCTCAAAGACAGGTGGCACCTGAGTCTAGACCGACTCGACTGGGGAAAAGAAAAACGAATCTTGACACTCAATCTTTCTTGTCCCACTGGTGAAGGCTTTGCTCTTCATTCTTTTGCTGACGTGAGAGAGAAAGTAGAGAGACCCACCTGTTACTTACCTGTTGATCGCCTGCCTGATGCTCGTGTGGCCTGCGCGGTGTATAGCGGGTTCTAGTTAATACCTAGGGACTCGTCTTTTGAGTATCCTAGGGCGATTAAACTCTAGCCTGTATGGTAGGCCGTACCAGAATGGGATTCCTACACTTGACAGGAACCTGTGAATGACGCACCCAGTCTCTTAGGGATTGTCGGGGTTTTGATCCGTATGGTGGATCAGACCATGAATAGGACTCCTTTCTGCTAGGAACCTATGGATGACGCACCCAGTCTCTTAGGGATTGTCAGGGTTTTGATCCGTATGGTGGATCAGACCATGAATAAGACTCCTTTCTGTTAGGAACCTATGGATGACGCACCCAGTCTCTTAGGGATTGTCAGGGTTTTGATCCGTATGGTGGATCAGACCATGAATAGGACTCCTTTCTGTTAGGAACCTATGGATGACGCACCCAGTCTCTTAGGGATTGTCGAACATTTTAATCCGTCAGGGGGATCAGGCCGAGAATAGGATTCCTCTCCGCTAGGAACCTATGGATGGCGCACCCTGTCTTTTAGGGATTGTCGAACATTTTAATCCGTCAGTGGATCAGGCCGAGAATAGGATTCCTTTCTGCTAGGAACCTATGGATGACGCACCCAGTATCTTAGGGATTGTCGAACATTTTAATCCGTCAGGGGATCAGGCCGAGAATAGGATTCCTTTCTGCTAGGAACCTATGGATGACGCACCCAGTCTCTTAGGGATTGTTGAACATTTTGATCCTATATTCTAAGGAATTAACTAGGATTTATGCAAATGAGGTGTGCCTAACCTTGAGGCTTTACCAAATGGGCTATTCTGGGTTTAGGGGTTACCTAGAACCTCACAGAAAGCAGATTCTGAAAATTGTCCTTTCGACACGCGAGGCGTTATTCTGGGATTTGGGGATTCTAAGTATCCTGCAGAAAACTTAGACATGTAAATTGTTTCTTACCAAGAGTGCTGCAAGCCATTCTGGGAGCCGAAGTCATCAAGAATCTTGCAAAAGCTCCAACCTGAAAATTTTCTTACCAAAGGCACATCAATGGTCTTTAAGTGATATGTGATGTCAAACTGACAGCACTTTATGACTTATATCATAGTCATGAAAAAATTTCAATGAATGTATTACGAGGTTGGAGGTTATCCAAAACACCTTGCAACATACGGGAGTGATCAAAAGTTCCTTGCGGGGAAAGTTTGAATCAAACAATCTGAAATTATCAAAAGAGTTTGGTTAAAATGTCCAACGGAGTATTCTCATCAAAGAGGACTTCTCACCGTTTTGAGGTAATGGTCTTTTACCAAGAATGCACTCGAACTTCCTATCAAACCTGCGCCTGGGGTTCAGGATCATTCGCAGTGAATACACCTCGATCGATCAGGAGGACTTCCAAGGGACCGTAATGTTGGGCTTGGTCAACGGTTTTCAAAGGGGGACTTGCGTGCAAGTCAAGGCTTTCGAAGAGAAGTCTTCAACGTCTGCTCCAGGTTTACAAGTCAAGAAACCTGCGAAATGAGAAAGAAATAATCTTGCTCGAACTTCTTCGAGCTAAGCTTAGACATTAAACCCTATGTCAATCCAAGTGCCTTAATCAGAAAAGGCTTTTCAGGGTTGTAACGTAGGTAGGATTGGGGACCAAAAAAGGCTTGTTTTTGGCTTAGAATATGCGAAGGGTCTAACATTGGTGATCACTGTAGGTTTGCCGCCGATCTTGTCCCTTCTCGTCCAAAGAGCGTCTTTAGTCTTTGAAGTGCATATTTGTCTTTAGAGAACGTCTCTCTCATGTCAAGACGGCGTCAACATCTTGTCTACACTTTCGTCATCTGAGTGTGACATGATTTGGGAGCATCTTTCGCAGTCTAGCTCCCTTGGAATTTTTCTTTTACAATCAGATCTCACTAGTGACCTATACAAAGGTATCATGCCACCTTTTGGCATTTACAAGATCAAACACATTATTCACAAGTGTACAAGTATTTGGATGGGCATTAGCTTTGCTTTTACCAGGCACTTTGCTTTTTCTTGATGCCCAAGATTAAATTTTTCTCTCTTCTTTCTTTTTGAGACCCCATCTTTTCTTTTCTTTTGGGGATCAGAATTTTCAAATGAATGTGCTAGATGTATAGCTTGAATCTCAGCACTCGAACATTAATCTAGGAATTTTTCACAAATCCTGTGTTTTGAACTCTTCCGCTCTTGAAGTGACGTCGTTTCCACCTTGGAATATGCAATGATCACCAACGGGTTTGTGAAATGAACGTATAGGCTCAATTGGGCAGTGCAAAGGGTAAAAGTGTACAAGATAGAGAAACGAATGCTTTTCGTCATCCTAAAGCACTTGAATTACCATAGAAGTTAAAATGACAAGCAACACACGAAGATTGATGCAAGTCTGAGCAAGAGAACTTCTAACCATTTACCTCCTAATACTTCTGGACGTACCTCCAGTTTGCCCCACTGTGGGGTGGTTCTTGACAGGGGTATAGAATGAAATCGTCGTTCAAATGGTTATCAATGGTCACCTGTAGTGTTCATGATAGAGAAACGAATGCCTCCGTCGTCTCAATCCATGTAATCACTGCGAATAACCCTTACGTCCGTAGGTTAAGGTCTCGCTATCCTTACCATTCCACTTATCTCTTAAGTGTGTATGGGACGTGTTTGGACCAGGCTTGCCTCTTGTCTGAGGAAACATCCTTTTGAATGATTTAAACAACTTTTGTTTGGAAGAGTTCATTTTGCTTTCTCCAAAACTTACCCTCCAAGGGGATTTATGATGCACAATGCATATTTCAATCATGTTCGGATAACCTCCAAGTTTAAACATGAATGTCAATGACATGACTATGAGAATTTTGCGTCTTTCTAGACATGAGATTTGAATACATGCTAGATTCCAATAAGCCTTCAAATTCTATCAATAAGGATTCCGACAGTCTTGTAAACCTAAAAGATTAGGGAAGGAATACTTACCTGCCCAGCGCGGCTAGGGATTCCTGAAAAACATAAAAGGAATATGTCAGTGTATGCTCTCGAATTTCAGAAAATTAGAACGATACACCTTACCCTTGATCATGCATTCCAATGGAAGTGGATAGATTCGCGAAAATCTGCATTTTTCTTAACAACACAAGATGGTTAAGTTGTTCTAAAATTTCTTAAAATTCTCAGTCTTTGGAGAAGAAGACGTGCACCTGACCACCATGACGTTAGGTCTCCTTGATCATGCGTTCCAACTTATCGCGACCCTGCTTCATTGGATCCTGCAATATTGAACACATGTTAATGTATGCATAGATGCATGACATGCTTATGCAAAGACTATCATGAAGAGTAGGCTCAATTCGAGGCAGGGCATATGACCGGAATCTGATTTTATTTCAAGGGTAATATTTCTTCACAGCATCTGAATTCACAGGGTGCCCCAATTCTTCTCCCTCGGAGTTTACAAGAATTAATGCTCCTCCCGTGAGGATCTTCTTAACAATGTAGGGGCCTTCGTAATTTGGAGTGAATTTTCCCCCTGGATGGGTAGTACTTAGCAAAACTTTCCTAATTACCAAGTCATTTACTTCGAAGTTTCTGGTCTTGACCTTTCGATTGAACGCCCTGGCTACCCTCTTCTGGTAAGTTTGTCCATGGCAAATGGCTTTAAGACGTTTCTCATCTATTAAGTTCAGCTGTTCATATCTGTGCTTGAAATACTCTGACTCAGAGAGTTTATCTTCGGATAAGATTCTCAAAGAGGGAATCTTAACTTCTACTGGTAGAACTGCTTTTGTCCCATATACCAAACTATAGGGAGTTGCCCCTGTAGAAGTCCTGATCGACGTTCGGTAAGCCATCAAGGCGAAGGGCAGCCTTTCGTGCCAATCCCTGTAGTTTTCTGCTGTTTTAGCCAAGATTCTCTTGATGTTTTTATTGGCTGCTTCCACTGCCCCATTCATCTGTGGGCGGTAAGGAGATGAATTCAGATGTCGAATGCTAAAGTGATCCAGCAGACCATCGACAATCTTGTTGTTTAGGTTGGACCCATTATCTGTGATGATCGCTTGAGGGGTACCATACCGGGATATGATATCTCTTTTGACAAATCTTGCCACATTTCTTGCAGTGACATTCTTGTAAGAGCTGGCTTCTACCCTTTTGGTGAAGTAATCAATCGCTACCAAGATGAAGCGATGACCATTCGAAGCCACAGGATTAATAGGCCCTATCATGTCTATCCCCCACATAGAGAAAGGCCAAACTTCAGACATTTGGTGTAGTTCGTTCGGGGGTGCGTTAATCTTATCCCCGTATATTTGGCATTGGTGGCATGACCGGACGTGCTGACAGCAGTCTGATTCGATGGTCATCCAATAATAACCTAGCCGCATGATCTTCCGGGCAAGGAGGTGGCCGTTCATGTGAGGCCCACACGCACCTTCATGGATCTCTTTCATGATAATATTTGCTTCTTTGGCACCTACACATCTTAACAAAGTAGAATCAAATGATCTCTTGTACAGAATTTGTCCATTGAGGAAGAACTTGCTGGCCATCTTGGTTATGTATTTTCGGTCTCCTGACTGGCATCCTTCAGGGAATTCCCTTTTCAAGAGGTAATTCTTGATGTCATAGTACCATGGCTCTCCATCACATTCCTCTTCGATTAGCATGCAATAAGCTGGCTTTTCAACAATGCCGATTCTCAGAGGTTCTATATCCAACCCTTCAGTCGTTTGTAACATCGAGGTTAGGGTGGCTAATGCATCTGCGAATTGGTTGTGAGACCTTGATAGGTACTCGAATGACACTTCTTCGAACTTGAGTATCAATTCTTCAAGATATTCATGGTAGGGGATGAGTTTTGCATCTTTCGTCTTCCACTCCCCTTGTGTCTGTAGAATAATGAGCATGGAGTCTCCAAAGACCTGCAATCTAGGTATCTTCATGGAAAGGGCCAGTCGTAGGCCCAGAATGCATGCCTCATATTCTGAAATATTGTTGGTACAAGGAAAAGTTATCTTTGCCGCGACAGGGTAATGTTGACCATCTGGGGATATCAGTACTGCCCCAGTGCCTGCCCCTGATAGGTTAACAGCACCATCGAAATACATGATCCACTTATCCTCTGCTAAGTTCAGAATTCGGCCTTCTGTGTTCGTTACTTCAGGGGATTCATTGCTCGATGGGTTTTCCGCCAGCATGTCCGCTATAGCTCTTCCTTTTACCGACTTCTGCGGAGAACATTTAATGTCAAATTCAGACAACATTACTTGCCATTTTGCCAGTTTCCCAATTAAAGCGGGTTTCTCCAGGAGGTATTTGACGGGGTCGTTCTCTGTTATGAGCTGAATGTGATGATGTAGGGTATACTGCCTTAGTCTTCGTAGTACCCATACTGCTGCTACGTAGGCCCTTTCAACTGGTATATATTTTGCTTCAGATGACGTGAATTTCTTACTCAGGTAATAAATGGCCCTCTCTTTTCCATCTATCGGGCTTGTCTGGGCAAGTAAGGCTCCCAAGGACTCTTGTCGTATGGTCAGGTATAAGGTCAATGGGTGACCAGGAATTGGTGGCACAAGCACCGGTGGTGTGATCAAATAGTTTTTGATCATTTGGAATGCCTCGCTGCACTCGGCGTCCCATGTTATTTTCGCGCCTTTCTTAAGCAATTTGAAGATTGACTTAGCCACATCAGACAGCTGATTGATGAACCTGGCAATATAGTTCAATCTTCCTAGAAGGCTTCTCACTTCTTTTGCTGTGGATGGAGTTGATAAATCGTGGATGGCCTGGATTTTTGAGGGATCAATTTCAATGCCTCTGTTGCTGACTATGAACCCAAGGAGTTTCCCGGATCTTGCCCCAAACACGCATTTGTTAGGGTTCAGCTTTAACTTGTATTTGCGCAGGCGCTTAAATAATTTTCTTAATACCTGTATGTGATCTTGTCCTTTCTTGGATTTAGCGATCATGTCATCAACATATACTTCAATCTCTTTGTGGATCATGTCATGGAATAACGTGACCATAGCCTTCTGGTAGGTAGCCCCGGCGTTTTTCAATCCAAAGGGCATGACTTTGTAGCAAAAATTCCCCCATGGTGTGGTAAATGCAGTCTTGGGTTTGTCTTCTTGTTTCATGAAGATTTGGTTGTATCCCGAGAATCCATCCATGAATGAGAATAATTCATAACCCGCCGTACTATCCACCAATACATCAATGTGGGGGAGTGGAAAATCATCTTTTGGGCTTGCTCTATTCAGATCTCGGTAATCTACGCAGATCCGAACTTTTCCGTCTTTCTTCATGACGGGTACTATATTTGCAATCCAGTCTGAATATGGGATAGCTTCAATGAAGCCTACCCTAAGGAGTTTCATGACTTCTTCCTTAATCTTGTCTTCTAACTCGGCTTTCATCCGCCTACTGCCTTGTTTGACAGGTTTGATGCCAGGATCCGTGGGCAATGCATGTTCCACAATCTTAGGATCAAGGCCTGGCATATCCGCGTAAGACCATGCGAAGATGTCTTGATATTCTTTTAGTAGCTTGGTGAACTCGAGCCTTTCATCACGAGATAGGTGTCCGCCGATCTTGACCTCTTTGACGTTCACGGTGTCTCCCAAATTAATGACAATTGGTTCTTCTGAGGTAGGAGGCTTTGACTCTTCAAAGGTGTTCCAATCCCTACGGATAGACGCGTAATCCTCGTCTTCATCTTCCTCAATGTTATAGGAGTGGTTAAAGGAGGGATCCGAATTTTGTAACAACCTGGTATGCATGTTTGAGATGATATGCCTGAAATGTCATGAGTATGGTTAGTTTGTGCTCAGTAAAAATGACATGCATGGTTATGTAAAGTCTTTTCGAAAAAGTTTTTCGAAATAGATGTAGGTACAAATGGGACTAATCCTCATGTCATTGGATATCCCGGCCCCTTGAAAATCTTTTGAAGATTAGGAATCATATGGCAAATCAGGCCTCAAGCTTCTGTATGGAAGACCATTATCATCATCGGGCTGATTCGTGGTTCCATATGTCCTTAACAAAACATGCGTGGTTTTATTGAATGCGAAATGGGCCGCGTTACAAGATGTGCTATTTGGACCAACGGCCGGAGATCCAAAGGCGTTTTCCTATGCGTTCAATAAGGAAAGAAAATACAGTGAAATGCAGAAAGTTCTAAACGCAGTATTTAAAGATGAAGGAAGAGTCTATTTACTCAGAAGAAGTGGCTTCACTGTCCAACCACTCCATGATGACATTCACAGAGTCATCTTCGAGAAAAGGATTTGTCAGATCTGGTTCCATCGGCGAAGTGATACCCTCTTCAGATAGCCATTTGGAGTTCTGGTTGAAGTAGGTATTTAAGGGATTCTTGAACATTCGAGACCTTCCCTTCCAGGTTGGAGAACCGATGAATGAGCTATTCGGGCTGTTTTCGCCTCCACGGCGTCCCAGGCTTTTGCCTCGGCCTCGGCCTGTTGCTTTCGGGACAGAATCATTCATGGGATACTTCTGGTACCCCAAGCCCATTTTATGTGGATTAGCCTTCAACTGTAGCGGGGCATTTATGCCCTGATTATGTTTGCCTAGGCCTTTTTCAGGATTGAACCCGTATGCCAGCAACATCTTAGCTGGTAGAAGACTGGCTTCTGAGATGTAAGGAGTTCTCAACTTCGACCCTACTGGGGTATGAACTGTTGCTACCAACTCTAGGGAGTGATAGCTCGCTTCAGTTTTCTCTTCAGGCTCAATATAGGGAATGGCACTGTTCTGGTATGCCTGGAGGTCGACTTCCCCATGTACGGTAATCACCTTCCCATCTACAACGAAACGTACTTTTTGGTGCAGGCTCGAAGGGACAGCTCCTGCTGTATGGATCCAAGGTCTTCCTAGCAGGAATCCAAATGCACTGGGCAGATCCATTACTTGAAAGTTTATAGAGAACTTTGTCGGGCCGATGAATACGTCAAGCTCGATCTCTCCCTCTACAATCTTCCTCATGCCGTCGAATGCTCTTACAGCTGTCTTGGATGCCTTGACCATCTCTTCATTGATTCCCAGCCTCCTTATGGTAGCCAAAAGACAGATGTTAAAGGCTGATCCATTATCGATCAATACGTGTGCCACTCTTTTGCCGTTATATTGGGCAGAGATGTATAAAGCTTTGTTGTGCCCTCTTCCTCCCATGGGGAAATCCTCGTCAGAGAAGCTCAATTGGTCTTTTAAGAGAATTGCCCCTACAAAGTCCCCTAGTTGGACCTCATTAATTGTTTCAGGGACATGTACTTCATTGAGTACCTTCAATAGTGCGTTCTTGTGCTTTTCTGAATTGATGAATAGGTCTAACAGGGATATCTGAGCGGGCATCTTCCTCAGCTGCTCTATCACTTCAAACTCACTGGTTTTGATGATCGATACAAGCTTTTCGGCATCTTCCTTTGAGACATCTTTTTTTTCGGATTCACCCTCTCTGGGGGCATAAAATCTTCCAGACCTCATTATTGCATCTACTTGTGTGGTCCCATAGTCCCAATGAACAGCTTTGGGATCATACTCTTCTACTGGGGGGACTTTTATCGTTACAGTTGTCTGATGAGGTATCTCTGGTCCTGACGTGTTGCTCTCTTCCTCCTGGGGCAATTGAATTACGACAGGCCTCACTGGGCAATCTTCCACCTTGCTCAGGCTATCCAGCTCATCCAATCTGATCACCACGGCCGTGGCTACTTCGATCATCAATATGGCGTTGTCGAGTTCTTCCATACCGTTTGAGGTTTCTGGTTGAGAGAGATCATCCATACCTCCCCATCCGTCCGGTATGATGTCTTCAATCTTCTGATAAAAGCTGGGAGGGGCCGAATATTTCACCTTGAAATTGTATCCTCCAGAATCTTGACCCAGGTTGTCTATAATTTCGCTCTTCCCAAGTGCGTCAGCCATAAACTTGAGGTCTGCTAGACTTCTCCTGGCTTCTATTTCGTCTTCTTCAAATTCTTCTTCTGATTGAGTGGCCGGCCCCAGATCGTTTGCCAATTTCTCACGTGAGGTACCACAGGTGCTACTCTGCTCAGCTGCGATCAAGAAGTGGTTTCCTTTCAAAGATAGAGATGCTTCAATCCCTTCGAATTCTTTATCAGTAATGTCGGACATTATCCCCAAGCTCTTCATCTTGTTGATACACAACTTCCTTTGGTCGGTTGATATCTCCCCTTCTTTTGGGTATGATGAAGCGGTTGTTAGCAGGTTGGCCAGCTTAGGCACATCTACCTTCAGTTTAAGGTAGTCCTCTTCTTCTTCAGTGAATATTGCCCCTACTGTTTGGTGATCTGGCAACGGATTTTCTTGCACATTTGGGGCTGCATTGTCAAATTTCAAAATCTGACTATCAATTAGGGCTTGCACTTTCAGCTTCAGGACATAGCAGTTATCCACATTATTCCCTCTTTCGCCCATATGGTAGGCACAGGTCTGGCTCTCATCAAAGCCAGGATATCTTGCGGGGTTTGTCCTAGGTGGTTCTTTTGCCACCAAGTGTTGCTCCAGCAGCATCGGGAGTAGCTTGGATAAAGGTCTCGGGAGCTGAGAGAATTGTCTCTGGGGTTGCTTTCTTCTAGGCTCTTGTACCTTTGGCGCTGACCAGGATGATCCGCCTTTGGCCTGATTAGAATTGCCAAATGGCTTTAACTTGTGGGGATCTGGTATAAATGCTATGTCCAGTCCGGCTTCTCTCTCCTTTCTCAGAGGATACTGCTTCCTAGTAGGAGCTTCCTGAGGCCTTCTTTCTCTCAAGGCCCATTCCAGCCTCTCAGCAACCTTAATCAGGTGTGCGAATGTCTGACATCCAGAAGTGTTCAGTCTGTCAAAGTACTCGTAGGGGAGTGCTTTCAGGAATAAATCGATTAGTTCCTCTTCCGGGATTGACGGCTTCACTTGAGTAGCCAAGGCTCGCCACCTCTGGGCATATGTCCTGATTAATTCACCCCTTGCTTTCGAAGTTCGCAGAAGGTCCTGTCTTGTTGGGGCTGTAGCTGTGTTGAACTTGTATTGTCTGAGGAAATCCTCTGCAAGGTCCTCCCATCCATCATAATCCTCTAAATCTAGCTCAATAAACCAAGCCAGAGCGGCGCCAGCCAAACTCACTTGGAATGTGTTCATTAACAGTGGGATGTAGTCCGAATAGTGCGCCATCTTGCGCAAGTAATACTTGAGGTGGGCACGGGGACAGCCTGTCCCATTGTATTTCCTCACGAACTCTGGCTCTCTGTAGTCAGAAGGAGTCTCTATTTTAGCAAAAGGAGATATTTTGTCGAAGCGGGCTAGCTCATAGCCTTGGCTGCTCAGGCATTCTTCGATCTTGGCCAATCTCTTAGCCTCTGCCTTTGTCTTCACGGTTTGTTTTTCCTTCTCCTCCTTTTCAAGGTTGATGACAACAGGCGAGGCTTTTTGTTGTGCTCGACTATTTTGTTCATGAACGTCTTCCTCTATACGCTGTGTATCTCTTGTCAAGTTTTTATCTGCCGTATCGGGTACGAAAGAAGTACCAGCGTTGTTCTGGTTGTGAGTCGTCGTTTGTTTAGCTTGGGTGACTTCCAACATCGCCTTGATGTCGGCCATCATAGTAGCCAGGGCTGTCATTTGGGATTCTAACATTCCCACGCGCGGAGTCAACTCTTGCTGCTCCATTCTTGTCTTAAGGCGAGTTCGGAAGCGATGTGTGGGAAATTCCGTGATGAAAGCGTACCTGTAAAAAGATTTCGAGTGAGTACTTCTTTCATTTTAGCAAGAAGGAGCAGCTAATTCTTTTAGTTGCATGCTTCTTGTCAGTAGATGAGAAAAAGGGCTACTTTGTGAGCCTTAGCCTCATGTAAGTAGTTCTTTTAATCATTTCCCGACAAGAACTCATGGAATTAAAAGAAGCGTAATTTCTGACGATAGTTTTTATGCATTTGCAAAACATGTTCACATTCATACTCATGTGTCCAAGATAGTATTCCACAGAAATGAGAATGTATGAGAAGGCATCACAATGCTTGCTTATTTTACACTTGACAGAATAGTCTATTCAAGTCTAGGACGTTTGAAGCCTAAGGTATCATCATCATCCCAGTATAGATTCCCCTCTTCAGCTTGGGGCTCCTCGTCTTCTGAACACGACAGTGGCCCTATGTCTTCGGGTATGTAGGGCTCTATTCCAGGTACGTATGGCACGATGTATTCAGGTATGTAGGGCTCGACAAGGCTTCGTCGGATCGCTTTGAAATGTTGAATGTATTCTGTGGTGGCTTGTCGCGACCCTCTTGAGGTTGTCGGGCTCTCGAGGGCTAATGGGCCGTCCTGTCTGGTCGGACGCGGGCCTCTCCCAAGGCCCATTACCCAAATCGCAACGGAGGTATGCGTGATCGACTTTCAGTGTGGTCTAGTGACATGTGCTAAGTGTGCATGCCATGGAGTCGCCACCAATCATTTTTTTAGGGTGTGATTGGACCACCCAATCGAATAGTTGGGAGTTTCTATTCAATTCTGCGAGAACCAGAGAAATGGTTTCGGGGACTTAGTTACACCAACTGTCAGAGTTGACGCCCTTTCGGTACCTAAGTTGACTGAATTTTCTAGCCTGAGATTCATGCGGATGAGTAAGGTATGAACCCTAAATCTAGAAATTCATGCAGATATGAGTGATTATCCTAGCAATCACAATCAGTAATAAAATGCGCAACTCAAGGAATCTAGATATGCAAATAAATCACTTGGCATTCCTAGTAAGGCCCTATTTATCAATCACAGCTCAAGAATGATTTAGCTGTCCTAGTCATTCTACACACGATCTAACCTAAGAAAAGCATTACGAAGCATCGAAGGAGTTCGAGAGTACTCACATGGGGTTCGCCGTGCCCTGGTTTGGTCTTGGACGAGCCGACCCGATTATATTTGGGGATCCAATCGGCGTTTTACACCATGAAATCATGTGAAACAAAAACGAAAATATTCAGCAAGGGGAATTTATTGTAGATGGTGGTCGATCTAATTGGACATCAAGACTAAAAAATATGTAGAAATTTACAAATTAAAATACTCGAATGACATTTTTTTTGCCAAATTCAACTCTATGCGTCGTGAAGAAACACATGCAATTGAACTTGAATTTTGACTATTTATGAGTTCAAAATGAAAAAGAAATTAAAATAAAAATATTGACTATTTTTCTATATTTTTACGACATTGAACGCTATTTTTCTTCATTTTTCATGTATTTTTCTATTTTTGGAAAATATTAAAAAATATTAAAAAATATGACAAATTATTTTTTTTTATCAAAAATGGTTCCTTTAGCTTGGTCAAGGTTACCAAAGATGATTTTTTAATTTTTTTTAACTTTTTATAGATTTTTTATGAATTTTTTAAAAATAAACTATGAAAGACTGATCAAAAATCAGGTGTCAACAGCTGCCCCTCTTTGAGAGGAATTTCGTCAGAGGTTTCTCTCAAAGACAAGGTGACACCTGTATTCCGATCGACTCGACTGGGAAAATAAAAGAAATCATGACATCCAATTTTCATGCCCATCAATGTGTGCTTTTCCTTAAAAAGAGATGTGCTCATTCAATTCCCTGATATGATGTAAGAAAGTTAAGGAGTAGATAGACTTCCCTGCCCCTTACTTGTCGAATGCTTGCAGCATTTGCTGTGTCTGATGGGTTCAAGTAGATTCCTAAGGACTTGTCATCGGAGTGTCCTGGGGATGTTAAGCTCTGACCTGTATGGTAGGTCAAACCATAATGGGATTTCTAACTGATAGGAACCTAAGGAAGACGCATCCCACATTTGGGAATTTGCCAAGGGTTTTGATCCGTGTGGTGGACTAAACTAGAAATGGCTTGCCTAATGTAAGGCTTATTAGGGAAAACGAATCCTCCCGCGTTCGGGATTCATCAAGGTTTTGATCCGTATGGTGGATCGGACCATTGGGTTGATCCTTCAGGCGGTCTCTACCAGTCCTTTGACCCTTCAGGCGGTTTCTACCATTCATTGACCTTTCATGCGGTTTCTACCATTGAGTTGACCCTTCAGGCGGTTTCTACCATTGGTTGACACTTCAGGCGGTTTCTACCATACATTGACCCTTCAGGCGGTTTCTACCATTGTTTTGACCCTTCAGGCGGTTTCTTCCATTGGTTGACCCTTCAGGCGGTTTCTACCATACATTGACCCTTCAGGCGGTTTCTACCATTGTGTTGACCCTTCAGGCGGTTTCTACCATTGAGTTGACCCTTCAGGCGGTTTCTACCATTTATGAGATTCCAAATTGATATGAATCAAAGGATGACGTACCCACTCTTCGGGGCTAGTCGGAGACTCGATCATTCTGTGGATCGGTCTTAGAAAAGACTTGCCTACTAAAAGGCTTCACCTAAGGATGACGCACCCAGTTTTTGGGGCGGCCAAAAGTCCTGCAGAAAGCTTAGACCTGAAAATATTTTCCTCGCCAAGAAGATATTAGTAATCTTTGGGAAGACAATAATTTTCTAACTGACAAAATTCTACGACTTAAGTTTTAGTCATGAAATGTGCATTTTGATTGCTGGAGGTTATCCAAAACATTCCTGCCATATACAGATGTGATCATAAATTCCTTGCACGGAAACTCTAGATCAAACAATTTGAAAATTTCAAAAAGAGTTTGCTCAAAACATCCATTGGAGTATTTCTCATCCAAGAAGGCTTCTCACTGCTCTGTGATAATGATCTTTAATAGGGAAAGTGCTCAATTTCCTACCAACCTGTGCCTGGGTTTCAGGATCATTCGCAACGCATACATTTCGACCGATCAGGAGGTCTTTCACGGGACCGTAGTGTTAGGCTTGGATATCGGTTTCCAAGGGGGACTCACTTTGAGTCAAGGCCGTTGAACGAAAATTTTCACTATCTGCTCCGGGTTTACAAGTCAAGAACCCTGTAAAATGAGAAAGAAATAGTCTTGCTCGTACTTCTTTGAGCTAAGTTATACATTAACCCAAGTGTCTTAGTCAGATAAGACTGCTTCAGGGTTGTAACATTGGAAGGATTGGGGACCGAAAAAGGCTTATTTTTTGTCCAAAAATTGTGAAGGGTTTGGCATTGGTGATCATTGCAAATTTACCACATGTCCTTCGAAGAACATCTCCATTTCTTGAAGTGTACACTCCTCTTTTAGAGCGCACAAGGATGTTTAAAAGCGTCTCTTGTTACATTAAGAGACCGTCTGTTTGTGTGTTTGCAATTTGAGCACGACATCATTTGGAGAGTAGTCATCTTAATCTGACTCCTTTGCAAGGTCTTTTCATCGTATATCTAGACTTTACTGGGGATATTTTGAATAGACATCAGCCTTGCTTTTTACCAGGCACTTTGCTTTTTCCTGATGTCTAGGGATTTTTCTTTTCCCCCTTTTTTTAATCCCGTGTTTTTCTTTTCTTTTGGAGCTAGGATTTTCGGCAATCATGCTAGATATGCAACTTAAACTTTGGCACGCTTCCATTCCTAGAGTGATGTTGCCTTTGCTTTGGAATATGCAATGATCACCAATAGGTTGATGAAATGAATTTGCTGGCTCAACTTGGTCGTGCAAAGGATAACAGTGTGTAGGATAGAGAAATGAATTATTCTCGTCATCCTATGACACTTGGATTATCATATAAACAACACACAAAGATTTATGTTAGTCCGAGCAAGAAAATTTCAAACCGTTTACTTTCTGATACTGTTGGACTAACCTTCATTTGCCCCAATGTGGGGTGGTTCTTGACAGGGTTGAGAATGAAAATCGCCGTTCAATGGGGTTCTCAATGGGCATCTGTAGTGTTTGGAATGAAGAAATAAATGCCTCTGTCATCTCGATCCATGTAATCGTTGCGAATGACTGTTGACACCTGATTTTTGATCAGTCTTTCATAGTTTATTTTTAAAAAATTCATAAAAAATCTATAAAAAGTTAAAAACATTAAAAAATCATCTTTGGTAGCCTTGACCAAGCTAAAGGAACCATTTTTGATAAAAAATAATTTGTCATATTTTTTAATATTTTTTAATATTTTCCAAAAATAGAAAAATACATGAAAAATGAAGAAAAATAGCGTTCGATGTCGTAAAAATATAGAAAAATAGTCAATATTTTTATTTTAATTTCCTTTTCATTTTGAACTCATAAATAGTCAAAATTCAAGTTCAATTGCATGTGTTTCTTCACGACGCATAGAGTTGAATTTGGCAAAAAAATGTCATTCGAGTATTTTAATTTGTAAATTTCTACATATTTTTTAGTCTTGACGTCCAATTAGATCGACCACCATCTACAATAAATTCCCCTTGCTGAATATTTTCGTTTTTGTTTCACATGATTTTATGGTGTAAAACGTCGAGTGGATTCCCAAATATAATCGGGTCGGCATGAGCTCGATAGCTCGTCTAAGACCAAACCAGGGCACGGCGAACTCCATGTGAGTACTCTCGAACTCCTTCGATGCTTCCTAATGCTTTTCTTAGGTTAGATCATGTGTAGAATGGCTAGGACAGCTAAATCATTCTTGAGCTGTGATTGATAAATAGGGCCTTACTAGGAATGCCATGTGATTTATTTGCATATCTAGATTCCTTGAGTTGCGCATTTTATTACTGATTGTGATTGCTAGGATAATCACTCCTATCTGCATGAATTTCTAGATTTAGGGTTCATACCTTACTCATCCGCATGAATCTCAGGCTAGAAAATTCAGTCAACTTAGGTACCGAAAGGGCGTCAACTCTGACTGTTGGTGTAACTAAGTCCCCGAAACCATTTCTCTGGTTCTCGCAGAATTGAATAGAAACTCCCAACTATTCGATTGGGTGGTCCAATCACACCCTAAAAAAATGATTGGTGGCGACTCCATGGCATGCACACTTAGCACATGTCACTAGACCACACTGAAAGTCGATCACGCATACCTCCGTTGCGATTTGGGTAATGGGCCTTGGGAGAGGCCCGCGTCCGACCAGACAGGACGGCCCATTAGCCCTCGAGAGCCCGACAACCTCAAGAGGGTCGCGACAGACTGGCGACTCTGCTGGGGACTGGTTCTTAACCATTTAGTGGACTTGAGCCGATTAAAAAGTTGATTGATTCTTCTAACCTAATTTTATGCAGATGCTCTCGAAAGTGAGGTATATATGCTAACGAATGTGTTAGATGTTTTTGTAGACGGGAGAAATAAGGGGTGAAGTGCTTGTTAACTTTGTTTTATGCAGGCAGGAGTTTTGGATGTATGATTGTGTGGATGTTTATATTGAAGCGGTGATTGTTAAATAAAATGCATGTCTATTGCTTTAGCACGACACAATGAATACACACAATTGCGCCTAAAACCCCAGGCGCCCTCTTTAGGAACACAATAGAAGGAATTGAAAATGGAATCTCTGTGAGGAAAAACATGGGGTAATCCACTTTTCAATTCCGCTCACTTCGAACTATGGATTGAGTCCCAATGCAACGATAGTTGTGCAATGGAATCGGCTCTTCCCAGAATTCGAGGTGAGAACCTTGGCTTTAGGTACCAAGCCCTATCTTTTGATTTTTAGGAGTTTTCTCTCACTTGTCTCATGCGTTTGTCTATGGAAGGTTAGTATACCTAACACTGCAAAAAATACAGAGAAGCTTGATTTTCTCTTAAGTTTGGTTGGTAAGACTTTTCTATCCCTCGAACTTGTTACATCTCTTAATCATTATATTCATTGCATAATTCCGGTGATTGGATTAAATGCCATTTTGAGGATAGATATGTGTGTTTTCCTCCCAATGTTCTTGATGGAAGATGAAGATGGTGTCATCCCATTACGAGCGCCAAGTGGACAAGAAGAGCCTACTATGGACATCATTGAGGTATCATCTAATGAAGATGACAATTTGGAATAGGTGATCCTGAAGTCACGTCTCAAAGATCGAAACTGGGGCATCTCTAAGTATTAAGATCACATTCCTTTGTTTTATTTTTCATTTCTAGCCTTTTTGTATATGATTTATTTTGCTAAGATCCTCTCTATCTGATTCCTTAGATTGATTGTATTAGGGATCTATTTGTGTTTATATACATTCAGATTGAAATTTGTTGTATTTCTATTGACTTGTCATTAGAATGTGATAGTGGCATTTCTTCTAATCACTCGAATACTCCAAAATCAATTTTATAATTCCTTTGGATGAAATTGAAATTGGAAGTCTTATACAACCTTTTGGCCGTATAGGGCAATACAATCCCAATTTCGCCAGAAGGAACTATAAACTTGAATTGGTTCATGCATGTTTTGCATCATTGGTAATCCACAATAATTGATCAAGAGTACTCGTGTTTTTCAAATTTAATGAAAAGATAGATATCCAAATTACTCTCGTTCTTAGCAAACAGTTTTAATTTGGATACCGTATCTTCAATTGAATTTAAAACACATCGTAATTGTGTACTTTTGAACATTCCATTGATTTTCTTGGAATTGATCAAAGGCGATTATCGTGAATTACATTCCTTTCAATGATATGCTTTCCTTTGAGGAATATTGATAAAAGCTTTTGCACAAGGCCAAAACCCTTGTAAAAGCTCTTATCCATATTAATCACAAGTAAGCATATAATTGAAAGGATTTATGCTTTATTTTTCAAATTCTTTCTTCTGATTCTGCCTTTTCATTTGAAACAGGTTAAAAACAAGTAGAGAAGAGAAGTCTTTTTGTGGATAATCGCGGTGGGAGGTTCCTTTATCCGATCATAAGCAAGATTAAAAAATCAAGATGTACACGCTCGAATCATCAATGTCAAAGCGCAGCTTGCCTAGGTTGAGAGTGGTCAGGTGTTCGAGAAAGTCATCCATACAGAAGTTGAGACACACACATTAGAGCTTTCATTCATTTCGCTCAATCGAGGGACCTTAAAAGCAGATCATACAAATCATCGGGGTGGAAACATAAAACCGCAATGAGCCCTAATTAGCATCACAAAGGAACCTAGTTGGCCCTCCATATTATTGATGCTTTGCTTATACTCACCACCTCGAGACTCGAGATCTGCAAGCTTAAGAAGAAGGCGTTTACATTCCCCTTTAAGATCGGCAACCTTGGTCCCGTGATCTTCGGCGGCTATTTCCAGGTCCCGAACTAGTCCTCTCCCATGGGCTATATCCGCGGTAATGCTGTCAAGCCTTTCTTCCTGCCACTCACATTGAAACTTCAACACGACATTACGACGGTCGTGCTCATAGGTGGTCAGGGATAAGGCCAAGCGCTCCACCAAATTTCCCCTCTCGCGAAGCAACATCGAGACTCGCTTGTTGGCGAACTCAACAGCCTTTCTGTGACTATCGGCCACAAGGTTGGCCAACACCAAGCAGTTGGACCGATCCTCATAGCGAGCTCGCAAAACGTGAGCCACGGTAGCTTTTCGATGAGCGACATGGTAAGTCTCTAAAAAGTTTATAAAGAGGGTTGGGAAGATTCTATATTCCCTCTCTAAATTAGTGCCCTCGATGGAGGTGGTGTCTATTTCCACTAGCAAAATACGGATTTCATCTTCAGTTTCTGGGTGATCGGCTATATGAGCATAGCCTCGACCGAGGAGGTTATAGAGTTTTTCCCACTGGGCCAAAATTTCGGACGAGAAAGCGCGAATAGGAGAGGAGGTCATTTTCGTTGGAGTGAGGGAGAAGAAGATGAGTGTGGTAGAGTGATTAAAATACGAAAAGGCAATTATGTAAGAGTGTTAATCTTCTCTGCATTAACTCCTCCTTTTATAGCAACTCGAGAATGAAGAAAGGCACAACAATAATGCTCGTGGAGCCAAGTTAATTGGGTAAAGCAATGGTGGCTCTTTCGGTGAACCATCAGATTTGTCCCAGTCCGCGATTTCAGGCTTGATAAACCTAAAAAAGTTGTAAAAAGATATGTCGGTGTCACCATATTAAAATTGAACGGGAGTAAAGCGCAACTATCGAAAAAGTGGGAGACAGACATGGATATCGAGAAAAGGAAATCGATTTGGTGTCCCTCCACGTTGAAAAGAAGAAAGAAGACGACAAAGCGGGAAATACGAAATCTTGGGAGCAACGCTTGCCTGATGATCTTCATCCATGTTTAAAGAACGTTTCATGGGCATACAGAACCACTCAAAAGAAAATTTAGAGAGAGTGAGCATACATGAGAGAGTAGAGAACCCTGAGTGAGAAAAAATTGATCGAACATTTTTCGATCCAACATGTTTGAGAGTTACCATCAGTTGCTAGAGGTGACTGATCCAAAAATCTCAGAAAATGAACTATTGAGAGATCTCGAAGATTCTAGGATGGCGTCTGGTACCAGAACCACAGAACCCAACCCTTTCGGCAACGAAGTTCAGGATCTCAGCAGCGACGACAACAGCAGCAGCGATGGTCAATCCCGGAAAAGGAAACGTCGCCAGTGCCACACTCAGAATGAAATCCAAGAGCTTGAAGCTTTCTTTAGTGAATGCCCTCTCCCGAACATGAAACAAAGAAATGAATTGGGCCAGAAGCTAGGGATGAAACCTTTGAGGGTCAAGTTTTGGTTTCAAAATAAGCGAGCCAAATTGAGGGCTCAACACAGACGTCAAGAACTTGCGATTCTAAAGGAGGAAAACGAAAAGCTTCGAGCGGAGAACATGAGGTATAAGAAAGCTCCCAGCACTATCGCTTGCCTTAATTGCGGTGGCCCTATCACTCTCGGCGAAATGTTCCTTGATAAGCCTTATATGAGGATTGAAAATGCTCATTCACCACCCCACTCCCTCGAACCATCTTCGATACAATCGGATTTTGTTGGAGATATGCATGAACAAATCAATTCTACGAAGTCAATACCGATGCCTTCTAAAGGATGTTATATGCGTCACCATGATTGGAGTTTCCTTAACGATGAGCTTACTATCACGACCGACCAATCCAAAGCTGATGAATTCCCTCCACAACAATTTCCGGCTCGATCAAATCCTACTGGAAATAGGCCAGAGAGCAATAGCCAAGTTGTCAACACTGTTCCGATTCGCAAGAAGACGAGGGTCAATTGGTCCCCCGAGCTTCATCTCAAGTTCCTTAGTGCGGTTCAGCAACTAGGGATCAACTCAGCATATCCAACGCGCATACTTGAGATCATGAACATACCAGGGCTCACTAAAGATGGAGTCGCGAGTCACCTCAAGAGCTACAGAAGGGCGCTAAGACAGCGCCACACAGCACTGAACCTGAAAGAACTCAACTTGTGCCTAAACACTAGGCATGGCTATAACTACAATGCCCCTGAAGTAAGAAATACCCTGCCTAATCTAGGCACCGACCAAGCTGGTAGCAGCACCATCGACTACTTGGGCGCTAATCAGAATATTCCCCCGAATCATCTCAGCACCCCTCAAGAGTATATGCCACAAGTGCAGCAGGTACGAACTCCTTGGTTTGAGCAGCAACTTTTCGCTAGTGCTCTTCCTATCCCCGATCAACATATTGCGCCTAGTGTTCAAAGATCTGCCCGGCTTGGGCATATGATTTCGGAAGATCAAGCGGGCGGATGCTCTGAGGATTTTTGTTTCTTCCATTCCCAAATGGAAGGTGCTTTTGATAGTGAACCGATCAATCATCCTCTTATAATCTCGAGCAACGACGAAGGTTCTAGCTCGAAGAATCAGATCGCTCACAACAGAAACAGGAATCCTTCAACGCCAAGCGATGATGGTCAACCCGAATATCAGTTGCTCGAAGAATCAAAAGATTTCCTTGATGAGGAGCTCCATATCTGGATCGATCAGTTTAAAACTGATGGACTTATGAAGTTATGATCCAAAATGACGATTATATGTCTGATTCATGGTGTAACTGGCTGATCACCGAGAATCCTCAAGGGAACTAGGCACATGTGGCTAGATGTATCATTAATCTTTCTGTCATAAAGTCTTCCATGCAAGATAATCTTCCTTAATGCCTAGAGTTAATCTGGGGCAGCGATCAGTACTACCTGCGAGCATCATCATGCTTGAGTGCGACAATCCCTTGTTAGATTAGAGTCGAGGCGAATCAATTGAACGCCACGAAGAAAAACATTTAAAGGCTTCACATAGGAAAATGCGAGCAAAAGCCCGAGCGAGCTCAAAGACGGTTAGCTCTGTATCGTTCTAAGGGACCTTTAGTCGTTATGAACTCTAAATTGAGCTTGTTTCATTCTCGATGGGGGTCGCTAACTGCTTCAAGAATTTTATAACAAAAAACGAACCAGTTAGGGACGCCAATAGTGCTGTGTCTTGGTAGTCAGTGAAATGGAAGTGGTACGAAACGTCAGGAGTTCGATCTCGGGATTGAAAAATCATTTTATCAGTTGGTCTATCACCCGATGAAGTTCAAAGAGATTCGACGCAGATGACTATAGAACTTGGGGCAATTCGAAAATCATCGATTCATTTTCATCAAGCGGCGAAGTTGGTATTGTAAAATGTGAAGCATGCAAATGACAAATCCGAAGCAGAAGGAGATGAATCATGATTCGCTTATCCAAGGTCGGGATTTCAACCTTCGACTAAAGCCAAATCTAGGATGAGTTTTTGATCTTGCCCACTCGACAAAACCCATCTCCACTGAAAATGGGGGCAAACCATTCCTACATCCGGAAAGCATGTCGAAGCCGAAGACATCAAATTCATCGTTTAATCCGTGGGGCAAGTCCCTGAAGCGATAGTTATAATCTGCAGAGCGTAATGGAATCCATCCTTTCAATGTAAAACGCATTTGGCCGCGGAGCCACCCATTTGGTAAAAAGAACGTATCGTTCCTAAATGATTTTCAATCAGATGCGGGGATAATGTTCTCTCATTTTCCTCTCAGGTGATGAACAGAGACGAGGCACCCAAGAAGCCATGCATTCAAATAACAAAACAGTGCATGAAACACGCCCAAAAAGATGAATGAATCTCCTCCGACGTAAATCCTCGAGGTGGATTCGTTGCCCAACCAGACGAAGAAATCATGGCCACAAGCTTGAGGGCCGGCTTCTACAATCTGCACATTGGCATGCAGAATGGAATTCAAATCAAGAGTAAAGTAGTATCGTCCCAATTTGTTTTGAATTTGGAAACCCAAAATAATGCTTAATATTTATCCTTGGCAGGAGCTCGCCATCAGGGCAGACATGTAAGTTTCATTTTTCTCCAAAAACCAAGAAGTCGAAAGAACTTTAGAACACCTAACAATCTTGTGTTACTATGTGAAGTGCAGATTTTCACAACCCTTGTACACTCGTTGGAGCATATGACCAAGGGTAAGATGTATCGTTCCAATTTTTGTAAAGTTTTAGAATATACGATGACATATCCCTTTTATATCTCCAGGATCTCCAGCCTCGATGGGCAGGTAAGTATCCCTTTTCCCAATTCATTGGAGATTAAAAACTTTCAGAATTAATTCGATTCTCACATCTAAAAAGACATAGAATTCTTACTTCATTGACATTCATGTTTTAAAACATGAGATTGTCTGAACATGAATTACACATGTATGGTGCATCACAAAATCCCTTTGAAGGATAAATCTTGATGAAATGAAATGAATTTTTCCAACAAGAGTCGTTTGAACTGTTCAAAAGGGTATTTTCTCATAAGAGAAGCGAGCCTAATCCAAACACGTCCCATACACACTTGAGAGATGAGGAGATTGGAAATGATAGCGAAACCTTAACCTATGGATATAAGGGTCATTCGCAACGATTACATGGATCGAGATGATAGAGGCATTTATTTCTTCATTCCAAACACTACAGATGCCCATTGAGAACCCCATTGAACGGCGATTTTCATTCTCAACCCTGTCAAGAACCACCCCACATTGGGGCAAATGAAGGTTAGTCCAACAGTATCAGAAAGTAAACGGTTTGAAATTTTCTTGCTCGGACTAACATAAATCTTTGTGTGTTGTTTATATGATAATCCAAGT